>JAZAYU010000080.1:2448191-3105315 GCA_038501625.1 Corbicula japonica
CGGATTTTGATTTTGATTTGCTCCTGTCTGTCCGTCTGTCTGTCCGTCTGTCTGTCACACTTGTCCGCTCTCTAAGTCAAACAGTTTTCATCGCATCATCACCAAACTTCATCAGAATGTTAGTGGCCATAATATCTCGATCAAGTTCGATAACCAGCCATATTGCCCAAGGAATCTCAGAATTATGGCCCTTGAATTATCAAAAATAAGTTGTTTAAGGCTTGTCCGCTCTCTAAGTCAAACAGTTTTCATCGGATCATCACCAAACTTCATCAAAATGTTAGTGGCCATAATATCTCGATCAAGTTCGATAACCAGCCATATTGCCCAAGGAATCTCAGAATTATGGCCCTTGAATTATCAAAAATAAGTTGTTTGAGGCTTGTCCACTCTGTAACTTGAACAGTTATCATCTGATCTTCACCATACTTTATGAAAATGTTTGTGGCCATAATATCTCGGCCAAGTTCGATAACCAGCCGTATTGCCCCAGTCATGTCAGATTTATGGCCCTTGAATTATCCAAAATTGGCTGTTTAAGCCTTGTCTGCTATGTAACTGAAATATTCATCAACTGATTTTCAATAAACATTATGATAATGTGTGTGGCCTTAATATCTTGGCCAAGTTCGAAAACCAGCCACTTTGCACCAGGCATATCAGATTTATGGCCCTTTGATTTATCCGAAATTAGCCTTTTAAACATGTCACTAACCTGGTTCATCTATACTATAGCTATCATGACATTACCTACATTGCATTATGAGAAAGTACTGTGCTAAGCAGCTATAAAGGTATTTCTTACACTGTTTAAGTTTTCATTTTACAATATCTGTTCCATACTCATGATTTGGTTCTTGTCTCATTTTCTGCTATTTTTATTATATGATGTTCACCAAATGCTATAATTATCTGTGTAATAAAAAAACAGCCGCTTTGACCCCGGCACATAAGACTTATGGCCCATTTATTTATTTACAATTGGCCTTGATAGCCTTGTACACTCACTCTCATGGTCTTTTTTCAGTGCATCTTCACTGATATATCAAAATGTTAATGACAACAAGTTTGACAACCAGCCACATTGACCCTGGCACTTCAGGATTATGGCCCATCAGAAATTGAAACTTATGTTTTTCCTGATCCTCCAAAAATTTGTGACATTGTTTATGACTAATATTGCACAGAACTTCCGTATGCCCTTTTAATAAATTGCCATCTTTATATTCACTTCACCAGTTTTATCCTGTGCATCATCAAAGATGATGCCTTTGTGGGAGACATGTGCTTTTCCCAAAAGCAGTTCTAGTATTATATTTGAAAAGAAAAACAGTAGAAAACTGAAAGGCAATTCGGCTACCGTTTTGTTTGGTTTGAGCCCTTCTGTTTTCATTGAACCCCTTCTACTTTGAAAGATATTGAAACTACTGCAATTATTGTTGGGTTTGATTCCTAGCTCATGAATAAGCTTACTCTGACAGGATTTCGATGATAGGGGCAATTTTTACTCACCTGAAAAACTCTTTATGGCTAAATAGATCTCGGCATTCTGATTGGTTGAAATCTGAGTCACAGTCTCATAATTGAGCAACAGAAAGCTCAATATCTGAGACTGGTTGCCATAATCAGTTTACGATAAGCAAAACTAGCAGTGGTTACCCACTGAGGATAAAGACACCAGTTCTAATTGAGATCCTACCCATTCGATGTCATTACATCTCTTTAATAGCCCATTGAAAACTAGTCTGGAAATGGGAACAATAATGATACTAATCCATTGGTAATAATGTTAACATTTAAATGTTTAACACTTTACAGGTTTGATATGGGTTTTATCACTGGTGCTACCTATGTAGATCCAGATCAGCAGGCACATCCATGCTGAATGATGTGGATCTACACTGTTTACAAATGGTAAGGAAGAATCAAATGAAACTAAAAGCACATTGATCTCATTGATCCGGATCAAAAGGCACAGATCTACACTGTTTGCCTTTAGGAAAATTGCCATATTCTGTGAAGCACAGGGTTAAAGGATAACAATAATGCTTTTTGCTATTTATTATCCATTCTACTGCAATTTTAAAAAAGTTTCAGATTTATTTCATAAATTATTGTTATGCTTTGACAAATGGGTAGAATAAAATAGTCATAAAGTACAAGGTTTGATACCACAGTTCACAATCAGGGCCATCATCAGTGATGGGTCTTAAACCTTTATGAATTATTTTGTGAACCTGGCAGTATTAACTTGCTATCAAGTCCATAAAAGATATTGCCTATAGAAGTGTTAATAAACTTGATGTCCATGTTAATGGCCCATGAAACTGTTAATAAATATCACAAAATGTTCCAGTTCAACTACCTTTTAAAACTATTTTAAAGGACAACTGCATGATAACATGATGTAATCTTATAGGTATGTTTAAATTGCTTAAACAAGTCATCTGGATTTCCAATATTTAATCCTTTCATTAATCAGCTCAAGTAAAACTGGCATGATTCCAGACAATATTGACACTTCAAAACACTGGCCCAGCCCCATCCCCATTTCTGTGGCTTAGATCATTAGCCGTTCTTTTAATCTGGACCGAGTACATAAACTAAAAGACTTGATCAATGTGCATGGAGTGCACCCTTTCGCTGGGTATTTTTACCCCAAAAAATTGGAATATAATGGGTTCTGCTAAACTAAATGTGTTTTGCCAATAAATTTTGAAGTGACAGTTTATGAAATTGAAAATGCTAGCAACATGTCTTGCCATTTTCTCTTGACCTCAGGTTAATCCATCTGATCAAGGTCTACACTGTTTGCATTTATGTAGATCCAGATCAGATGGCATGTATGAGCCAGCTTACCTGGATCTAAACTGGTTGCAAATGTGAAAAACCTGTATAATGGAGTAAGGAGTGATTCAAAGTATTGGTCATTTTCCCTTGGCCTTGTTAACAGGCTAGATCGATCCTTATCTTTTTTTATTAATCCGGTGGCACTTGACTCTGTGATTTATTTCACTATTGTAAACAGTTTATTTGAACTGCAAACCAGGTATGTGTCAAATCAATATTAAACCAATTTTGGTTAAGACTGTATTGAAGTGACCATTTGAAAATATTCATTGATGAAATGCCTTAGGCATTCTTTAGTTCAACAACCTTGTATATCAATATTTATAATGACAATAAAATACTTAAAATTGTCTTTATCAGTTTGCGATGAACAATAGATAAATAAACTGGTCACATTAAGTGGTGGTCATTTGGAATAAATGGATCTAAATAGTACATGGCGAACAGGTATTTTACAAGAATGATTAATGGCAAGCCGTAAGGGGATAATTAACATTTTTGTGTAATGGTTAAATGAGGATATTACAGTCCCAAGTTGAGCTTAAGTTATTTTTAAATTGCCCTTTCGAAAAAATGTGATACATATTGATCGATTTGTCCATTGGTCAGTCCATAATAAAAACCTAACGTTGGCTTTTACTTTTCCATTTCTTTATCAGACTTCCAAACCTAATATTGTTTATGAAAACAGGGTCATGCTAAAACCAAAGGCTTAAGGTGAATTTTCATTCGATGGAGTTATTCCCCTTTTTGTGACTAGATTTTATCAGAAATCTAAATGTTGTATATATAAACACTTTTTTGGAAGTTCTTAAATCTTGCATGTATGTACAAGTTTTAACAAATTTCAGTTTCAGCTACCCTCATCCATTATCAGGACCCTGTATAAAGTCAGGAACAAAGCGCTCTCAAAACTTTGTTTAAAATCAGTTGCTTTTTTTCAAACAGTTCCAAATTCCCTATTGGACTGGCAATATCACCTGTTTAGAGTATACCCCTTTTCCCATCTGCAAGTTGTAGGGAAAAAGGCCAGGAACTAATTCATACTTGTAACTTCCTCATTTTTGAGTTATACATAAATCTCTGTAAATGTGACTTGTGGGAGGTGAGATACATCGATTGTGCATTCATACAACATGTATTTAACATGTGCATTATTAACAACCTTTATTTGTGTGTTGCATCACTGACTTTTAGATATTTCTCCAAAGGTTTGATAAATGAGTATAATTTCGAAAAATTAAAATCAATTTTGTATTTATAATGCAAACCTGGATTGCAAACATTAATGTAAACTTAAGTAATCTTGTTGCTTAATTGAACAAAGTTTTGCATTTTCGAGGATTTATTGAGTGAAAGCTAATTATTGTTTCATGCTCATTACTCAATGTGAGCTGACATCAGGGCTGAAGGTTATAAAACTGAGCATGGAAACCAGTCTCAAATCTCAAGCAGTCGCCATTTCAGCCATCAGATGCTTGGGATTTGTGACTGGTTACCATGCTCAGTTTTATAATGTGGTCATTGAATTTTAATATTAAATAAAGTATACTTAAAACAACTGAAATACTAACTTATAACTGTTAACTTGTGTAAAGAAGTGTACTGTTCATTGGGATGGATTATTAGTTGAAATGAGCATTAATAAAATTTAGTGAGTTCATGTAGAAACAGAAAGCAGCATGTGTGTTATTTGTTTGACATTTAAAGCCTGGGGTCATTCCCCTATCTTGTATTAAAAGACATGCAGCCAGACATTCAGTGCTGATTGATTATATGCAGTCACCCTTGCTGGTTATACCTTGCTATAATAAGATTTCTACAACAAGAACCAACTATGTGCATTTACATATTATCTTGTTCATCCATTAAAGAAGGACCCTTCCCCCTTTCTACCCTAACTTGGAGCCCTGCATTCTAACATTGACACTAGCAGACCTAGGTTTTGTAACCCTGTTTAACAGCATTGCCCATTATTATAAGTAATCAAGTACTTTTCTTAACCAGAAAACACCATACTAAATAACTTTCAAAACTCTTGTCTCATATTGCATTCAGTTTTAACTAGATTGTGTCCTCTGAGTTCACATGTTAGTTTCAGATTAACCATTTATTCTATATATACAGGTTTAAACTTCCAGTGTAGATCCAGATCAGCTGGCACATCTTGGTCAGAAATATCCTTACAAACCTAATTGCCAGCAACACAGATCCTGATTAGGCCCTGTTCATGCCAGGTGACCTGGATCTACCCTGTTTGACCATTGAGTCAATGGTTAAGTATACTAAAAGACATTAGAAACGCAACTTCTTTAAACAAGAAATAAATTTCACGTTTGAAGAAGTTGCGTTTCTAATTTCTACAAATACATATTATATAATAAAAGAAACTAAAAACGCAACTTTAATCATGAAACATATTTTGTGTTTAAAGAAGTTGCATTTCTAATTTCTTTAAGTATATATCTCATGTTTTGAGGTAAAAACTAAACCAGTTGTAGGACAGTGCCCCTCCATAACATTAATTAGAACAGTCTTACACCAGGTAATATAATGTTAATTAATGTTTGCTACTTTGACTATTCTAAATGGTAATCCCCAAAAAGTGAAATATAATTTGTATTTTGATCCAAAAAAGTTGTTTATGACAGACAGCTTTGAATCTTGTTGACTTCATAACTTGAAACATGATCTTTTTGAATACCCACCTAATTTAAGACTTGATACTCAACCTTCTAAGAGGAAAATATAAAACATATTTTCTTCTTAAAAGCTTGAGTACATAACACATTAAACACATTAAAAAAATCTTATTAAATAGTTCACTTAACTTATTAAATAGTTCACTTATCTTATACCCAATCTTATGAGGCTGTAATTGGACAAAAATTGAAATCTTGCAGATAAGTTTAATAATTGAAGAGGCCACTTTGTGAATTTAAACCCTTTACTCTAAATATACAACTCTTTCACACGGGTAAATGTATAGATTCAGATCAGCTGGCTCATCATGACATCAGATCAGGATCTACTCTGTTCACTCCTTGATCAGAAACAATCAATTGAATCTAAAACTGAACAGTGTAGATCCAGATCAGATAGCACAGATTTGCTAGCTTATCTGGATCTACACCGAGTGCCCATAAAATAAAGATGTATCTATGCAGTAAAAAACTTGGCAAGACTGTCACTGGAAAATAGTGGGATCTGATTAAAAACATGGAAAATAATGGAAAGTTTGTAGTTGTCGACAAAAATTAATAAAAAGTTTGTTGACAGTAGTACAAGGATGATAAACTGTTTGGCCTCTCTGCCTGTCACAATATAATATGTGGCTGCAACTTTGTTTTGACTACTTCACACATGACATTTATGGTACCATTTATGATATTTCTCCGCCATTGTTTTGAGTTGTATTCTTATCTAAATCAGTTGAAATAAATCATCATTAGTTAGTTCCTAACAGTAAAGATTTTTGTCAGATGAAATTTAGTAATTTGAATTTTTTTATTTATTAAAAAATGATAAGCGGATATTGGCCATAAATAAAAATGATGGCAGTTGAACAAAATTTTAATGAACACTGTCCTTAAAGCCCCTTTACCCCAATTCATATGACTAATTTATGTGAGCAAACAATAAAGATCCAGATCAGCTGGCACATCTGTGCCTTCTGATCAAGATCTACACTGTTAGTTTTGAAATTCATTGGGTTGTTTCTGACCAGTTAGCAAACATAGATCTGTATCAGACAGCACTGATGTGCTGACTGATTGTATCTACCCTGTCCCCCCCCCCCCCCCCCCCCACGATGTGATACAAATCATATATTATGGATTAAAAGGTTAATGTTTTGATAGGAAGCTGACAGAAACTGTCATAGCATTTTTGAGGTAATATCCTATCTTACTGCTTGCATAGAAAGCAAGTTTCCTGCAGAGCTGCATTAGTCAGCTTTCTGATCTATTGTACAGAGCTTGCAGCATAAACTATACATCAAATAAATTGCTGGTCCTCTCCTATTTAATTTCAATTAATCGTCATCCAGCTCTTTGTGAGACAGCTATAGAAAGGTTTTGTGCATTATGCTATAAAGTGTTACTCTACATTTCATCATATTTACTATTATATCCCATTTCTCAAAAATATTAAATCAGCATCATGAAGTCTGCATACACAATGTCAAAATTCTTTTTTTGAAGATCGATATGTCCTGATGACCCATTTTCAATGTGCTATATTGCTTGTTAGCTCACCTGTCACATAGTGACAGGGTGAGCTTTTGCGATCACCCTTCGTCGGGCGTCCGTCGTCCGTCCGTCGTCCGTTAACAATTGTTGTCCGCACTCTAGCGGTCATAATTTTTATCCGATCTTCTTCAAACTTGGTCAGAATGTTTATCTCATTGATATCTAGATCAAGTTCAAAACTGGGTTATGTGACCTTGAAATTTAGGTCACTAGGTCAAATTATAAAAAAATCTTGTCCGCACTCTAGCAGTCTCAATTTTGGTGTGATCTTCTTTAAACTTGGTCAGAATGTTTAACTCAATGATATCTAGATCAAGTTTGTACCTGAGTCATGTGACCCTTAAAACTAGGTCAGTAGGTCAATTTAAAGAAAAAGCTTGTCTGCACTGTAGTGGTCTTAATTTTGGTCTGATCTTTCTGAAACTTTGTCAGAATGTTTATCTCATTGATTTCTAGGTCAAGTTTGAAACTGGCTCATGTGACCTTGAAATCTAGGTCACTAGGTCAAATTATATAAAAATCTTGTCTACACTCTAGCGGTCTTCATTTTGGTGCAATCTTCTTTAAAACTTGGTCAGAAGGTTTATCTCAATGATATCTAGATCAAATTCGTAACTGGGTCATGTGACCCTTAAAACTAGGTCAGTAGGTCAAATTAAAGAAAAAGCTTGTCTGCACTCTAGAAGTCTTAATTTTGGTTGGATCTTCTTCAAGCTTGGTCAGAAAGTATATTTTGATGATATCTAGGTCAAGTTTGAAACTGGGTCATGTGAACTTGAAATCTAGGTCACTAGGTCAAATTATATTAAAATCTTGTCTGCAGTTTAGCGGTCTTAATTTTGGTCCGATCTTCTTCAAACTTGGTCAGAATGTTTATCTCAATGATACCTAGGTCAAGTTTGACAGGTGAGCGATTTAGGGCCAATTGGCCCTCTTGTTTTTAGGTCTTCTCAGATGTAATTTACTCCCAGAGACTTTTAAAGACTCGAATCTTCTAGAATATCCAAGGATTACTTGTATGTTGTGTATACATGTCATGTGTTTTCCAATGCCATTATACAAAACATGCCATGCATACATCTCTAGTAGTTACATCATGATGTATCTGTGACAATGAAATCAAAGTGTTTTTTTTTTACTGAATAATACAATGCCAGAGACTGTATCTTTTTGCATGCTTGTCCTGACAAATAGCTGACTATGCTCTCAGTAACATCTCAAATTCTCATGACCTGTGAAATGAATATTTTTCTTAAAGCTTACCCGAAGTCATCAAGTTAAATAGCTTTATACAGAAATGCCACATGCCCATGTTTGTGCTGTGTTTATGAAAATTACCACTTACAAGCCACTAGAATCATATTCACCTTCCTGTCCAGGGACTTGGCCTTTCGACTATGGATATGGGATAATGGATTAGTTCTTGGTCCTTGGGGACACGGAGACTGGCTTTCAATGAATAAACTGGCATTTTCCATGTGCTAATGTGGGCCATTATGAGCCAGGATGATGGGTCGGTCTATTGTCAATGAAGCAGATTCTTATTCACAGTCAATTGATTGGCTATTCATCCTGTATTGTGCATGTGTCAAATTTCAGTTTATGATATATTTTTTGTTTTCTGTGAATTTCTGGTCTGCTTTGGTTTGGAGAGACAGTTGGCATTGATCTGATGAAAGCAGCGTATATAATTTCAAGGTTTAATTAGATTTGGCCAGATCAAATTTTTATCCACATGTTTTAAAGCTTTTTAGACTAATATTTGCAGATATCGTTTGAGGCTAGTAAAATTGGTTCGGGAAACTGAACAATGTTCCTGGCTTAGTAGGTAAATAGAGTATCTTTTATCAGTCTTGAACTATTAGCAGTTGGACAAATAGGTAAAAGACATGTTTAGACCAAACAGAAGTTGGGGGTTGGGTAGGAGGGGTGTGGTTGATGAAATAAGAAGAGGGAATGTGTGCTCAAATCTGTTTCACTAAAACAGCTTTTGTTAACTTCTATTTCAACTCTTATTCAAAGTACAGGACAACTTTTTACAGCTGCAGAACAGTGATCACCATTCTGAACACCAAATAAAATAGAACACATAATATTTATTTGAGTCATAGAAGCCAAATTAAGTTTGAAAACAAACTAAAGGTAAAGAGAAATGTATGCAGATTAGAGCATTGGCTAAATTTGAATTGGTGTTGTAAAATACATCAGTCATTAAATTGACCTCCAGTTATATAGTTAAAAGGATCTAATTGTATCTTATTTACAACAGAATTCATGATTCATCCATTTTCAGTAATACCAAATAATCCTTATATGGGGGCATTCTGTTGAATTATTCATGATTTTGTCATGTGTTTGACGTCGGTATATGTTGTAAAAAATTATGAGACAGAGTTAATCGAGCTATAGTACTCATCTTATTTACCAAACATTGTCAAAATGCATATTGAATTTGCATATATATATTAAATTATATCTTGGCCAAGTTTGATAAAGAGCTTGATTGTCAAGGTCACACTGTAGTATTGGTGTCTTTGATCAAATTAGTGCTTTCGACTCTTTTTAAGTCGGAGAGCGTTTTGTCTTCACTAACATTGGTCAGGATTATTATGTTTACTTTGTCTTGGTCACACTAGATAGCCAGATTACTCCTGTCACTTTGACTTGTGGCCCGTTAACGCCAGTTCTTGAAAAATCTGTTTATTGGAGTCCTGTATTCGTCTGCTGTAAACTATAAAAGGTGAAAATATGTAAATCAGAAATAGCCACATTCAGAAAACAAAGCCAATGCCAAAACCCCTAGAGGGAATTTAAAGACAGCATAAGTTTATAATGTAATTAATTTAAAAAGAACAGGCCAGACAATTAACAACAAAAATTAACAATAAACAAAAAAAGGAAAACAAATCAGGATCTAGGTTTTACCAGACTCACACTTGCACTTTTACTTACTGGTTCTCAAATAAACTAACAAAATTTATATAAGTTGAATTGATGAACTAAACTCCATGCCTAAATTCCTATTACAAATAATAGGGCATAAGATCTCAGCTTAGTTAAGGTAACATAAGCCACAGTCACTATTCAGTATTGAGTTGGGTCCTTTAATACTTGGTCAGTATATTTTGTCAGTGTGGCAGTTTGGATAAAACGGTTTACTGGTGGTTATCATATTAACAGCTTTTTATGACATTCCTCATTTTTGTCACATAGCCTGGTTGTGACAAGTCAGGTTAGACAAATAATTAATTTGGTGTGAATTAACTCACAGTGGAGGGGAAAAAATTGTCATCAAGTGTAAGAACAATTTTTATAGTAAACATAATACATTGGGCTATATAAACTTTTAAAAAGAACACATCATCATGGTTTATATTCTTAATGATTAAAATATGATTTGAAAATATTAATATGATATGACAAGAAACAAGATTTAATCAATAGTAGTAAATCATTATAAAATATCTTGTTGCTTCATAGGACTGTGATTAAATAGCTGAACTGAAGGTTATAAAGCTGAGATTGGAAACCAGTCTCAAATCTCAAGCATCTGATTGGCTGAAATGGCATTTCAGCTGACTAGTTGCCATTTCAGCCAATCAGATGCTTGAGATTTGAGACTGGTTGCCATGCTCAGTTTTATAACCTAATGGGCACTGTCACAGTCTTTGTGAAAGTTGCCGGACCGTCGGACATGTCCGGCAAAAATTAGACAAAATTTCTTTCGGTCAGACAAGAATTGGAAGTTTGTCTGACCAGATGTCAGACAAAGTTTTCAGCAGTTTCGTGAAGCCTGCTGTCACGGTTGTCATTAGGAGGCGGCTGGTGGCCAATTTGACCGCCTCAAATGACATTTGGGCCGCCTCACATTTGAAAAAAAACTTTGAGTAAAATGAAAAGTTCATAAGTGTGTAGTTTTGAAAATAATTTCAATTACTGTTAAATTGATACCTCTTGAGCTCAATGGTCTCAAGATATAAGATCTCGATAGAAATGTTTACAAATACGATAAATTACGGTTGCAACAAACTTTATTTCTGAAATAAATTTCCTGAGTTTGACTGGTCCAAAACATTTAAATTATGTTCCAGAATGGCTCAGGTGTCATGACTTTAAGTCTACATTTTCAAAATTTGCAGGGGGAGTATGCCCCGGACAACCCCAGCATTGCTTCAGTGCGCGCATAGTCTGGCCTCCTCAAAAGTCAATTGAGCCTGCTCAAAATATTTCTAGTGACAACCCTGACTGTTCCGAGGATTGAAGATGGGTCTCTAGTTTAAGTTTTACTTAATATGGCCTTAAAGCTAATTCTGTTGATGTTCAGACTGAATGATTTCTGTGCTAAACTTCAGTGCCTCCCTACCACCGTCACATTGAAAATGAACTGGTGTATATTAATCAATGATATTCAATGCAGCAAAACAGCATGATTTTACAACTTGCAACTGAGCCTTGTTAGCATGGAGAAATGGTTATCTCACTGCTGGATTTTGTACCCCAAAAATGTAGCTGCCCGATCTCAATTGCTTTCATTTTCAATGAAGCCATTCATGTAGTGAAGACGTCTTGTCGGTTGGGTGTCAAGTAGTCACTATCTTTTGAAATTGATGTCATCGGTGTCACTTGCTCAAATGGAGTAAAGTTATTCTTCTTTCCGGACAAGATTGATGATTGTATCACTCAAGCTGCGTGTTTCGGAGTCTGGTTTCAACTTAAGGGTCGGATAACTGACTTGAGGCTTCAGTTTTCCTGTGGTAGTTTTGTTGTATTGAGGGTAATTGAGTTGGTAAAGTCAGGTGAAATAATTTGACATTGGACGTATTTAAACATTTTAAATCAAACAAGTGGCTTAATTGGAAAGAAGATCAAATTTTAGAAGATAATGATGGCTTTAGCTCCTTGGGCATCAATTTGGATTGTCTTGATAAAATAAGAGGCTAAGGCAAACCTTTGAAGAGATATGAGCCTAAGGTTATAACAGTACTGGACTGAAATCAAACTATCCCTTTTCTCCAGATTATACACTTTTTATCACATGTGTGAACAGTGCAGATCCAGATCAGTTGGCACATCTATGTCGTATCATCAGGATGGTCACTGTTTGCTTTTAGATTCATTACATTATTTCTGACCAAGTAGTGAACAGTGTAGATCCTGATGATAATCAGATGGCATGAATGTTGGTGGCTGATCTGAATCGAAACTGTGCATGATATAAAAAGCATTTATATTGAGGATAGAGATATACTGCATTACAGCTGAAGCTGGTTTATTTTTCACATAAATTCAGTAAATCCATGAAACAGGAGTACAATTATTGTAAGCCTTCTTCATGAGTACAATTATCTAGTTGTAGGACATTAAATTTATATTCATTTTATTAACTAAATGTATATTTATTGGTGATAAAAGTCACAACACTAACTTACTGTCCCTGTTACTGGCAATGTTTGATCATCGGAGTGTGTCTGGAGTGTGTGTGAGCAATAATGAATGCAAGCATTCATAATGCAAATTCATAAATTTAGCCAGATAAAAGGTGGATTTTCATTAAATTGTGAGCAGCCGTACATTCATTAATTTTGCTGTGAATAAATAGGACATTACTCTGTCATTGCAGCCTATAATACTGAGCCTTAGTTATATGTCTTTATGAAGTACTTAGTGGGAAGTGGCTGTTATCTCGTGGGTGAACAGTATAGATCCAGATCAGCGGAAACATCTGTGTCATCTGATCTGCATCAGCACTGTTCAATTCTTGTCGAGAAATGACCTAATGCATCTAACAGTTAACAATTTTTATTCAGGGCAAACAAATCCGTGCTATTTGATCTTAATCTTCACTGTTTGTTTCTTGGTCAGAAATAACTTGAATATAAAAGCCAACAATGTAGATCCTATCAGAGGGCACAGATGTGCTGGCTGATCTGAATCTACACTGTTTGCCCATGGGATAACAGCCATATCCCATGGAGTAAAGGGTTAAAGTAAACTCAACTTTTAAAATCTTGTTCTTTTGACTGATTCATGTGAAATCCAATATATAGTCTGGTTGATATCAACATCTTAAAATAGTTTGATGCTGCATGAAACTTGTTTAACCAAGTTTATTTGCGTAATGTAATTCTATAAGGGCAATAAAATGCTAAATTTCCCAAACTTTAAAAAATCACAATGCTGTATCATTTTCAGTCTTGAATGCGTAATTAAGCTTTTATTCAGAAAAACAAGTTTTTTGTGGATGCATTATACATGTCCAAAACAAATTCCTCATGTGAAATGATAAATATTTATTGTCAGATAAAAATCTTTTCCAATGGCCTGGATTTCAGATCCTTTGGTTTAATTTCTTAATACATGTCAATACTGCTTTCAATGACTTGGCTAAAATAATCTCCTTTTAGACTGTAAACTGACTAATTCTTTCACAGATTTAGATGCAATATTAATTAACACTGATTTTTAGTGCTTTTGTTGCAAGCTTTGGCACAGCTGTAACGTTAACCCTTTCCTGGATATATACGCATTTTTATGCATGTGCGACCAGTGTAGATCCAGATCAGCTGGCACATCCGTGCCGTCTGATCAGGATCTGCACTGGTCGCATTTTGGCCAGAAATAACCTAATTAATCAAATAGCAAACAGTTTAGATCCTGATCAGACAGCACGGATGTGCCGGCTGATCTGTATTTAAACTGTTTGCCCTAGCAATAAAGGTGTACTATACAGGAAAGGGATAAGCAAAGCAGTAGCAATATGTAAATTTCCTGACATGTCTTCATATTGCATTCTTTGAACTGTATGTTTAACCTTTAGATTGCAATTATGTGTTTTTGAATTCCATTCAAGCCTTTTTTTGCTCCAAATATGCATAGGTCCAATTTAAACATTAGTGATCAAACATTACTTTCCATATCAGCTTGTCGCCGCCATCTTGTATGGCAGTATGGTTGGAAGAGCAGAACATTACTAAAATGAAAGATAATAACCCTTTCCTCCATATATACGCATTTTGCCGTCTGATCAGGATCTGCACTGGCATACATGTGATATCCCGCCGGGAAACTGAAAATTCCCGATTTTTGGGCCTTTATCCCGTTTCCCGCTTTCAAAGATCGAATTCCCGCTTTTTCGCCTTAAGTAAAAAATAAATAAAATGTCAACCATAAAAGTCCAAAATCGAGCCGATACACCGTCCTTATCTCGGACTTGACTACATAACGGCTTTATCAAAACGTGCCGAACGTTTAATCAGTGTCATTAAAAGGATTAACGCGATAATTAGGTGACACTTGACCGATGAAGTTGTTAATTGGATAATTGGTTGTTTGCACAGGCAATTCTTATCGAAATCACAAGTTTATGATGCGTTTAATTTGCCACCTGAATGCAATTAGCGGACTAGTTAAACAATAAGCGGTATCTTGTGAAGTTCGTTTAAAAATAACAGATGTAAGTATCCGAATAAAGGGACAGTATCGGCGAAACATTTTATTAGTTTTTTGATCAACAAAAATTGTTTTATCACGTTTTGTAATTGAGTGAATATTATTTGTTACGATGGATGATAAAATGGACAGCCTTGCACTTTTCTGGCATAATGGTGAAAGATGCCTAAACGTGCGCTTTCCCCATGTGATGAGTAGTCATGAATAAAGTAATAGAAAACAATGTCATTGTAAAATGTTTTAAATGTAAAGGTTTTTCATCAAATTTTGCAGAACGCGCACTAAATATAAAGGTTTTTCATCAAATTTTGCCGAACGCGCGCTGAAATTGAAGTCGATAAAAAATTCCAGTTTTTGGACCCAAATTCCAGCTAAAATTCAATTAAATTCCAGTTTGGGCCCATTTCAGTTATCACATGTATGCACTGGTCTCATTTTGATCAGAAACACCATACTAAATAACTTTCAAAACTCTTGTTGCGTATTGCATTCAGTTTTAACTAGAATGTGTCCTCAGAGTCCCACTGCTACAACAACAACATTTGTAATGAAGGGTCATAACTCTAGTAAAAATGGTCACAGGAAAAAATTGTTCCTTTAAGATCATTTACACATCCTGCTTGATCATCTGTGGAAGTTTGAAAAAATCCCCCCCAATCCCCCACCCACCTTCCCCCTCCCACTTTGTGGGGGCATAAAAACTGACATTCCCCATTTATTTTATTATAAATTGCAATTATACAAATATATGTACATTCACCAGTGTCATATAAAAAAATTTATTTATCGAAAAACCACTTGTAATTGATTTGTTCCTTTAGTTCCTTGGTGGTTGAAAATATTAAATGTTGAACAATATACTTTTACAAGAGTGTATTGCTCTGTATCATTGACTGGAATACAAGTGTACCATTTATAATTTGAGCAATGGGAAAATCAAAAACATTTGTTTGATGGGAATCTAAACTGTCATTGTTTTCCCCCACTTTTTGGGGATTTTAAGACTTTTTAAAAAAAATAAAATACTATTAATTATTACATTTTAATTATTCCTAACAAAATTAATTTGAGTAGATCAGATTTCTCAAGTTTTCAAAATTACAATTTATAGAGAAATTAAGATTTCTAACATTATTAATGGGGAAAAAGTGTATGTTTTGACATCGGGAATTAGGCCATATTTCAACCCCAATTTCAGCCACAAAAACACCAGATGTTTAAAACATTTTTCTTGTTTCAGAATGTCCGGACAAATCATGAATGAAATTCACCAAGATTTATGTTTCAAAATGCTGACAATTAAGACAGCTTAAATGTAATGAAATCAAGAAACCTTTGACATATGTACCCAAGTTGACATGTTTTGCAGTTTTTTCTCGGCTTATGAAGCAGTGTAGTGCAGCAAATAGACAGTTTAGCGTGAGAAAATTAATTGCTTAATTAAGTCAAATGAAACAAGGCTAAGTTACGAGATGATATGTGGAGTGCACTGACAAGTTACGCTGAAGTATTTTAAATGCCAGTACACTCACCTTTAAAACCATGTTAAAATATTAATAAGTATCTTCTATTTATAGAAGATAAAGTCTATTAAGAAATGTTGTTGAGAATTTTAATGAAACAATATTTATATTGCTGGCCGGATTTTGGTTGGTTATTTAATTATAATTATAATTTGAGAAATGTGATCTATTAAGAATGCACAGATATTTATTCAGTGATACAAAGGTTCTTTGAAAATCAGGGCATTTCATTGCCCTTCTTTTTTTCCAATCATTGTTATAAGCACTTGTGTACATAAAAGATCTTTCTATGTTTGAAGATGTACTATCAGTTTAATTTGAAGATAAAATACTCCAGGTTAAGCAATACAGGTTTAAAACCATTGAGAATCAAAACTTTTGCAGATTTTAAAGTAAGCATATTCAGCAATATTATAGCTCAGAAGAATGAAGCAGAATCAGTGTTCAATAATCACTGCCATCTTGAATTTTTCAAAGTTTATAGATCCTTTACAGGAAAACAAAATGACCTGAATAAATAAAAGTACAGTTTGTGGACTAATTTGTTGAAGATTATAGATAACATATCATTCTCTATATAAACTTGTGGGCAATAGACTTTGTTGACTTGTAAACTGGTCTAATAAAGGAAACATTGGACAGTGTTTACTGGGATTACAATAATTTGCTGATTATTATTGCTTCCCAATTACAACTTTATTTTGATTTTTACACAAATCTAAATACACTGCAACTTCATTATATCGCGGACATCGGGGGTCCAAGCCCGCCAACCGCGATATAAACGGAGCGCGATATAAGTAAATAATTGCGCTAAAACAAGAAGAATATTCATTTTTTTTTGCTGTCAGATGCATGTATATCGAGGCGTTGCGTAATTAACACGCCGTGAAATCTACAGGTACATCAGGGAGAACGTTCCGTGCTGGACAAATGTTTTAAAACAATTTTTTTATATAATTTATTAAGATTTATTTTTACTAAAAAGAAATTAATAAATGCACAAAACAAAGATTGCCGTAATATATTTCCAACGGTGGTATTATTGTTTTCGGTACTTTCAACTGATCGACGATCTGTTGGTCGGTCATGGTCGGCGATGTTAGTTTGTCATCGTCCGTCGTTTACCAGCTTGATATGTCGACGAGCAGGTAATGTCAAAACAACAAACTGTTTTGACGTTTCCTGCTCATGTCTATTACGGTTAGCAACTTGCATTAATTGACGCTAATTTGTGGTTTCTCTTGTGAACGAATTTCTGCCAGTACGCACGGTACCAGCTTGGTGTTTTTCGCACATATTGTTCGTCACAAAGGGGGTTTCATGTCAAATCAGAAGCAACAGAATTGTAAAAAAAACACCTCTCATCTATTTTCATTCGTTTGATATTAAATTGTATCTGCTGGTGAACGTGTACATCGCCTCTTAAATCCCTGCATACAAAATGTAATAAACAGCCTTCGCCGATAATGACGTAATACGACACGGAAAAAGCGTGCGTTCCGTGAAATTGTCGCCAACGTTGATTAAATAATTTGATCTTTTTTTTAACACCCACGAAGAATGAACAAACATATACAATGTTAATTTACAAAAAATTGGGATCCACGGACCAAGCACAAATTATTGGATATCGCGATATAACGGATCGCGATATAACGGAGTTGCAGTGTATCCAATACATGGTGTTCAATGGTGCATAAATAATTTTAAAAAATGATTATCAAAGTATATAACAATAAGGCCACTTCTTTTATATAAAATGGTTTACAAAACCGGCGGACCTATTTTTTCAAGAAATCGAAAAAAAATAAAATCGAAATCGACGATTTTTTTTTCATTAATAATTTCCGGCCCTATAGAAACGAGTCGAAAACTATCAAAACAAATCCCATTTTGCTTGTTTTTATATAAATAGGCCGCGTTTTAAACGCGCCCTCGAAATAGGTAGACGGGTTTTATATCGTCAAATGGGGTATGATTTTCAAACACAAAACCATTTCCTATACAAGCAATGTAAATTTTATCTATCATTTGTATCGGACAAGAGAATATATCGCCAAATCGAATAGAAAATTTGCAAATTGTCTTGCCAAAACTTTCATCGCCTGTTTACAGGAAGAACACCGGATGAACCGTTTATCGTCCTTATCAAAGCTTATGTCACATTTAATATTTGTCTATTGTCAGCTGATAATCCAATTAAATTTTCTCGGCAGCGATGAACAAGAACAGTGAAGCCTCCGGGCAAACAAACTGTAACCTGTCATAATTTTTAAACAGATTACTCAATCAGGCGTTACAAAAAAAACACAGCAACCTAGGCCTATCGAGACGTAATTGGTACATGTACTTACAATAATCCACGTTCAAATTCCATTGTCTCTTTTTAATTATCACATAATCCGCACAATTCAAACAAACAAAAATAATTTTCTCAAACATGTTTTACAATCACTCATAGATTTATGTACATTTCTTTGATCCGCCTTCCATGTTAATTTCATACGGAGACAGAATTTGATTGACAGTCAGTATTGAGTTAAACGTTGATACCAACCGTCTTTGAAATGCAACTTCAAAGGGATTTGTCGGCTCGTATCAAGACTGTGTTGTTTTATCGGCACTGCTTTGAAATCGTTTGATCTACAAGAAGTGTGTACGTGACATTCGACATTTTTTAGCTGGGTAAAATTGGTTGATGATGCAATAATTCTGAAATATGATACTTGAGATAAAATTGGGACGTAATTTATTTTGGAATATGTTCGAATTGGTTAGTGTTTTAATACTTATTTTACATTCACGTTGTAAATGTCGCGGTGTCATAATTTAATTTGAAACTTTTATTTTGTAGCAGAGCGTGACAGAAGGGTCTGTTAATCCATTAATAAAAATATAAATAATGCATATTTGTCACGAGTATTGCCCAGAACACGATCTATCTGACCCCCCTTGTCAACAAATATATGCAGATTCAATGATAATCATTACCAGACTTTCAGTTTTGTTTCTGTAGATTTAAATTGTTTTGACTGTTATATAGTAGTTAATGCTGTCAGACTAATATTAAGACTAGATGTGGAAATTTTTTTTTTTATTTTTTTTTCGACCGCCTTACGGACACTTTGACCAAAAATTTTTGTAAACCATAAAATAAAAAAGGAGTGGCCTAATAATAAATTTATTTTTATTGTAAATTTTATTATAGAAACTAACTGAGTATTTCATATAATTTTATGCAAAGCAACATACATTACAAAGTTGCATACTTTCATTTGCAGGTATCTAATGTTTCTATGACATTTGAATTTATGTTTCTTTCAGTAAAAATCATTAAAAATAAAATTGAGAAATAAAAACAAAGGTAAGGAAACAAGTTGTCTACACATTATGCAAAATACTTTAGTCAGAAAACTGGGCATTAAACTTGAGACAATTTGTGTATTTAGTAAAGGGAATTTGTCTTGTGACACTGTTTAACCCTTTCCTGTATAGATACACCTTTATTGCTAGGGCGAACAGTTTAGATCCAGATCAGCCGTGTTGTCTGATCAGGATCTAAACTGTTCGCTTTTTGATTCATTAGGTTATTTCTGACCAAAATGCGACCAGTGCAGATCCTGATCAGACGTCTGGATTTGCCGTCTGATCTTGATCTAAACTGGTTGCACATGCGTAAAAATGCGTATATATCGAGGAAAGGGTTAATAAACGGTGGTGTTGGTGCTTGTATAATAATGTGAAAAGCTGATAACGAACTGACCTTTTATTAAAGTGGTATTTTTGTTGACACTAATCTTTGACAAGGTTATGTCTTTATAAGAAATATTAAATTATTTTAAATCTATTTTAATCCAGTGATATTAGGTATATTGATTCATTATAACCTGACGAGGACAAAACTTGTTGTTGTATCAATGTGGTTTGTAAAGCATGTCAAAGGGTTAGATTTTACCATCTCTAGTGAAAGCTTCAGTTTTCCCTTTCCTCCATAAATATGCTTTGACAGCCATGGAGAATAGTTTAGATCCAGATCAGCTAGCACATCCATGCCATCTATCAGCATATACACTTTTTTCATTTATTAGGTTATTTCTGACCAAGAAGTGAACAGTGCAGATCCTGTTCATATGCCACAGTTGTGAATCTGATCTGGATCTACACTGTTTCCAACTTAACTCACATCCACTTGAAACTGGGTATAAGTTAGAATGAACCTTTTTCTTTTATACAGCAGGCCAATTTTCAGCTGTTTTCAGTGAACCTTTGTCTTTAAATATTAGACAAGAACCCCCAAAGCCTCATCTACATGTTAATACCCTTTCTACTTGAAGGATAATAAAACTGCTCTACAGTTGTTTACCCTACAGGAAAAATGTCCATTTATTGATGCTTGAATACCTTTATTTTCTGTTCAATTAAGGATGTTCTTCAAAAAACAGTTCTTTGTTATGTTTCATAATTGCAGACCATATATACATGTATTACAACGGAAATAGGAAAGACAAGGAGCTAAGAATAAAGGATAAAATTGTTGTAATTACTTTTGGATTAAAGCTGTATGGGGGATTATATATTGTCTAAATATGAGAAATTCTGTGATTATCATGCAGAGAGTGGTTGTATGCTATTATTTTGAGACCAGCGGCATTCGCCATTGATTTGTTTGTACTTTTAAGGTGGTGTTCATACGGCTTCGGTAATTGTCATTATACTGTCTGGGAATAAAAATTGCTTGTAAATTAACTATGTCATTCCTATTAGGAAGGTCTACTTCATGTGCTTATGAGACATTGTTTTATGTCTCGAAGGTTCATGCGTAACAGGCACCTGTTGGGACTTGCCAAACCTTCAACTTCCTACTCCTAACATCTAACTGCTGAGGTATCATTATATATCCCACTAGTTGAAATTCTGTGTAATAGTAGGGATATACTTTTGCTTGAATTTATGCTCATGCAAATATATCATTTGTGGTGTTTACAGGCCACAGGGAAGATATATCAAATGCCTGCTGCAGACCATTCAGTTTGCTTTCTCCGAGTTTTCACCATTTAGTTGCGGGTAAAAAACGGAGGTTATTGTTCAGAAACAATTAGCCAAGTCTTATTTGGTGATGCAGTAGTTAAATATGCTTCGACTTGGATGCCTACCTACAGCCAAATTTTAGGGGAGTTGTGGAACTGTGCACTTGTGTTTGTTACTTATTTTAATATGACCGTTATCTTTTTATCTTTTAAGTTTTGGAAACTAACAAAGGCATGCATAACCCAGTTCATTAGCTTGAAATGTCTTCATGTATTAAGAGCCATGTTATCAAAGAATTTTGTGTTGTGTAATTATATGGACAAGTGACAGTGTTTTAGTCGCTGACATTTTCTTTGGCTGTCATAAGTACAACATACAATATTCCTTCATATTGGCCATTATTACAAAAATCAATCGATTGCATTAGATGTAAATTCCCGGACATTTTCGATGTTACTAAGCCGCTTTGAATTGCAGACAAATCCACATTGATTGATGCTTGTCACTGAAACTTAATTGCTAATTGATTGCTTCTTTAAAGAAAAGTTAAAATGCTGGGAAATTCATATGCTATGGTATCATTGAGCTTTGTGCAGACTCTGGAAATGACATTTTGAAAATTACCATTCATACAATTTATTATACGATAAGCTCCTTGCTCCATAATACTCCTTTTGTCACAAGGGTTGCCAGTGTAGATCTAGATCTGGGACATCATTCTGTGCTGTCGGATCATGATCTACACTTTTCTGTTCTCTTCTTGGTAGAAAAAAAAGCTATTGAATCTTAAAAGCAAATACTGTAGATCCATATTGGCATGAATGTGCTGGTTGATCTGTATCTACACTGTTCGCTCATGCATTAATCCATTCCTCCATAATCACACCTTTATTGCTTGGGCGAACAGTGTAGATCCTGATCAGGATCTGCATTGTTCGCTTTTTGATTCATTAGGTTATTTCTGACCAAAATGCAACCAGTGTAGATCCTAATGTGCTGGCAGATCTGGATCTACACTGGTTGCACATGCGTAAAATTGTGTATTTATGGAGGAAAGGGTTAAAAGTTGTATCTTTGGAGTAAATGATAAACTTGGCTCTTTCCCTGATGGGCAAAAACATGACATTAAACCCTAATCATAAAATATATATAACTCCACAATATAATCTGTTATAAAATTACAATATAAGTTCATGAAGTGATAAGTTACAGTTGAATCTTTGATGGTAGTCCAATCATAAGTAGGGTTGGACACTGGTAACCAGTATAAGTACAAAACCAAATCAGTGACCAGGTCTCAAAAAGAGGTGGAAACAAGGATTTCCTCAAGCAATATTGATCACATGACCCGCCTATTTTATTGGAACATTTACCATTTGTTTTGTTTTAAGCCAAGAACACCCCTTCTACTTTCATTAAACCCTGTTTTACTTTTTCATAAAACCACTATTAATAATTATTCTAAAAACACATAGTTTACACCGTTTTCACTAGAACCGGTTCCAATATCAACATTTGCATTATAAAATAAACAAAAAATACTGACCAAAATAATATTGGCTTAAAATAAGCAAAATCTCCTGCCGAGTGACACTTTTATTATAGCGATTGACTTAGTTTTGCATTGATGCAGTAATTTTTAAAAGTTGTTTTCTTTTCATTTTAAAGGCTTCTTAGTCAAGACTAAATCATTAAATAAACATAATTCATTGCTATATGTAATATTTCCTTAAAATAATTAATGATAAAAACAAGAAGTAAGAAAGTAAGTGGTAACCTTCGCAAACAAGTCGTTGGTTTTTACAACACTTCTAATATATCATAAGTGTTACTAAAATCCCCATATCGGCCAGTATGTGTTTAAGCAAACAATACTAATACATTTTCAAGAAATCGAAAAAAATCCTTGAGTAGAGTAATTGCAGAAATTTATTTTTTCATTTTGTGCAACAACATAGATCCTGATCTGATGGCATGGATGCGCAGGCTGATCCTGATCTACATTGTTCACTTTTGAAATACCCTAATGAATCAATAAACTAATAGTATTGGTTCTGATAAAATGACATGGATTTGCTGGCTGATCTCGATCTACACTGTTTCCATGGGATCACTATATTTCATTAGGTTATACCTACCAAATTATTGCTGTATCAAATGTTCTGAAAAAGCATAATGCATGGGTATCTGAGTATCAGCTTATCATTGACATTATATCCAATGTTATCAAATATATTAAATAAATGAAAAACAGATCTTTGAAAGCCACTGAACATGACAAATATCAAAATATTGCAGGCTTGGTTTGATTGAGCTTTTTTATGAGCAGTACTAGCAGTGCATAACCTAGCCCAGGGTAGAAGGCAACTCTATATTTTCACAAATATAAGTATCATGCTCAACGGCCTTTAACCCTTTCCTCCATATATGTGACGTCGGCTGCGAAAACCAGGCCAATTGCGCAAATGACTTCATGCGAGAAAAAACGCTTTTTAGTGGTACGACGCGGAAATAAATTTCAATTAAGAAGCGTCGTCTTTTGCATGACAAATAATAAATATAATAATTATTTATTTCTTTGTTTTCGCCCTAAAACTGATTGACTTTCGGTAACTGATACATGTTGAAACACAACAGTTATTCTAATAATTTTATATTTGTCAAAGTATGAATTAACTTCAGGAAAAAAAAATTCTTTAACGAAATGACGATGACGCCGATACGTCACAGACACTGTGTTTCAGTATTAATTTGCATCACCTAACAATTTACTTCAGCTAAAATGACACGTACACACAATCAGGTAGATCAAACGTTTTTGTGCCAAAGCCGAATAAACACTCATTCTCCTAAGGAGCCGATAACCTCTTTGAAGTTGCATTTAATTGATGGGCATTAATAAACAGCAAATGTCATATTTTTGTCAGGAATGATAAACAAAAACAAAATTATACATGAATTAACTATGTCGGTATTTGAAATAAGTTAAATTGTTTTTGTTTTTTTTTTAATTATGCGGATTATAAATGTAATAATTACAAAGAGACGTTGAAATAAAATCTGGATTTCGTAAGAACCGACATCGCCATTGAAGAAATATTTTTCACTTCTATTTTCAAACAATTTTTTTCACAAAACGGATGTGCATTTATGACATGTTATTTAAATGCCTGATCATGCAAGATAATTTAAGGTGTTGCTACTTTCGTCATTGCTACCTCATAGACAAAATAGAAAAATATGACCGTCACTCAAACGGCAAAATGCAGGTTGATCAAACTTTGCACACAAAAAATGTTATGATTGTATGTAAAGTTTAATTTACACACGTTAAACATGACACATTAATAACATTGATTTGTGCAGAGTTGTATTGAACTGCGTTTTGCCGTTAAAGAGATTTTGATTATTTTCTTTTTTGTCAATGACAGTGTAATGAAAAGTGCCATATCACCATAAATGAGGTGACAGGTTACAGTTTTGTTGTCCGAAGGCTCGATATTCTTGTTGATTGTTTTTTTTTCTTATAAAATTCAATTTATTTTGAAAAGAAAGAGAAACATGAATATTGCAGCAGAGTGCCGTATGAATAATTAACACGGCGAGTTGCGATACGCGTTTCTCAAAGCAAGCTGTACCGTTTTTCGGATGCTCTTCGCCGCGGTCAAACCCTAAGTTTTTAACCCCAATTTTTCTATTTTTTGCGAGCCTAATTATTTTTAGCTGCCCGAATGCACAGAGGATATTTGTTTATTCAGTGTAATATCATTTTTATTTTAAAAGTGAACTCCAGAAATTGATATAGGTTCACTTGTAGCGTAGCCACAAGAGAAAATACTAGTTTCTGATGTTCACAAGTGAAATAAAATCGACATTTCATTAAAAAATTCTTTTTATTTTATGTTTTCTTTACAAAGTAATCAGTAAATAACTGGAATCTCAGAGTTTCTTGTTCCCTGTGGAGGGCCCCAAAATAATAGCCGATTAACTTTCTATTACAACTGATGAAGCAATAGAAAGTAGTTCTGAAATTCAAATCAGATTTAAGCATTTCAAACAGTTTTTCTATCACAGTTTTATCGAAAGAAACTGAAAAAATACAACAGTTAATTTATTAAATTTACATCATTTTCATTAGAAACAATATGCCGTCAATAGCTTACCAAAAAGAGATCATAAGCTTAAGTTTGCAATTGTGTTTTGTGAGTGTGGCAATTCCTGATATGCATATAATACTTTCTTATAGCAATAATTGTTTGTTCGTTTGTTTGACCTGGTTGCATATATCCATGGTAACTGTATTAATTGTGTTTATCAAATAAACACACTTTGTTTTACTAATAAATTACAGTGTTTTTTTTATCAAAACTCTCGGCAATACGTATACTTAAGGTAATTAAATTCTGACAGGGCGAGTCCATTGTATTCCATATTTTACGTTTATATACATGTATATTAAGAACAATATTTTATGTTTGCTCGGACATAAAAGGAATGCTGAAGCCGCTAAGTTTCTTTGCTATCTAACTGAAATGTTTGAAGAAAGCTAACAAAGGTTACTTAGCTGTTTTATTCAAATAAACATGAGAGTACATCAAAATAGAGGAAAGAATAAAGGTTTACTAATATTTTCGATTGCATTTTTTGTTTGTTTTGATATTTTATGCATAGACGGAAGTTACTGTTTTTGGTTGCCATGGTAACTTAATTCATGTTTTACATTTAACAAAAATCAGCTAAATACTAAAATACATTAAATACTCCTACTTAAGTATCTTTTGTATTATGTATAAGAAACTCGATGTGTTACTCCAGATTTCCTTTGTCTGATGAATTATTATACAAAGAATGTTGGTGTGGTGTTATTAGAATGTCACTTTTCAGGGTATTTCAATTTTTTCTATTGTGAGCCCCTCGAAACTGTACACTTACTTAAACTTTTCGAACTCGTTCAAGTCAAGAATTAAACAACATTTTCAAATCAGTTATTATAGTTGTTTTTGTGTGTTTTAAATGGAAAATCATATGTATTCCTGGTTGCCATGGTAACCATGTTAAACATTCCCATGAAAAGACGGCTGTAAGTAAAAATTATTTAATTTTTAATCTGTGTTAATTTACAAAAATGATACTTACAACACTGAATATAAGATGTGCACATGAATGTATGCCTTATCTTAATTTCGTTAAGATTTAAAAAAAAAACAACCTCATCGTTGTTTGAAATCATGGAAAACACCTAGTTAGTTCAATGTGCTATGGGCGCTCTAATATTTGTCCAATCAGTGTGAAATTTTCAGGATATACCAAATACATGCTGTAGTTTTTGAAAATGCAATAAACTGAAAATGTGATTTTTGCGCCATTGGCCTGGTTTTTGCAGCCATTGTCACATATATGCATTTTTACGTGTGTGTGACCAGTGTAGATCCAGATCAGCTGGAACATTTGTGCCATCTGATCAGGATCTGCACTGGTGGCTTTTTGGTCAGAAATAAGCTAATAAATCAAATTGCCAACAGTTTAAATCCTGATCAGACGGCACATCTGAGTGAATGGTTATAGTTGTAAGAAAAATAATTAAGCTGCCATCTTATTCAGATATCCTTTTTCTAGCTGCCTATAGCATAGTTTTAATTATGTCTGCAATAAAATAATCTGCTTAAATTATTTAAATCAATTTTGCAAACATCAGTCAAGTCTGCAGAATGTGCACGAGCCATTTGCAGAAATTAAAGACGCAATTCATCATGATATTGCAGTTAGTAATATTTTCAAATGATATGAGGAAGTTCGTTACATCCTCTCAAATTGGAGACTTGCAGGCTATAGTATCAGCAAATATATGTCAATAATCTAATATGAGTGGTCTCATACATGAATTTTTCAGAATAGAAACATTAAACAATAATTAGATTATTTTAAAACTTTAATCTTAAACTTTACCCTGGAGTGAGCAACCCTTAACACCTGTCCATAGGATATGGCTGTTATCCCATGGGGGAACAGATATTGTGGGGATTCTGGGCTTAAAACTGTCAAACAATTACAGATGTTCCAGCTTTTTCACTCATGCAGATGTCATTTGATGTCTAAGTATTGGGGGTGGGGTTTACTGGTCCCTGTCTCCTATTGAGACCATAAAATATACATGTAGCACTGTTGAAGCATCTAGTTAGTATATTCAAGCTTCCCAATTTATTATTATCAGTTTATAACATCAATGAATTTGACATAAAATTCACAACAATTGAGTCAGATTGCTTAGAGCTGCATAAGTAATGCACCAGTAACTATTACTGCATGTGATCCCCAGATCTAGTGGCAGATAGGGAAAATTAAATGTTTTTCGTGGGTTGTACTCCTGAAGAAAACATGGTGATATTGTGACACTGGACCAGGATCTACACTGTTGGCTTCTTGGTCAGAAATAACCTGATAAAAAGTGAACAGTGAAGAATCTGGTCAGGCAGTAGGGATGGGCCGGCTGATCTGGATCTACACTTCGCACATGCAATAACAGCCATATGGTTTACTCTTATCAACACACCAGTGTCAACAACAAATATACATTATAATTTCTTAAATTGATTAACTTGTACGTTTCTATTCAAAACAAAGTTGATTTAGTTTTGTGATGAAATAACGAAGCTGAGTTATTGCCTGGAAATGATGCACCTTTATTGACTGGTGTACCCTTATTGATTTCAAGTGATAAAGTGATGCCATACATGATACTAGAAACTGTGACCTCTGTTAATAACTGCTAATTCGTTTTACTTATTGCATGCATAATGTCAAAGATGGTTCATCACTTGATACTTCAGAATAGAAACAGCTTTCTTATTGGGTGTTCTTGGTGTTGATATGAATGCTGAGCAGAAGTCTGTTGTCTGAACATTGAATGGTGATCAGACAGCCTGAATATACAGATGAATCGGTGAGCATTCGAAATGGTTCCATCCTGAAGCATGCTTAGTTACTTGCACATATTGTCAGGAACAGGGATTCTAAAATTATCGGCAGGCCGGTCATTGACCGATTTTCTGGAAGAATGTCCGATTGAAATTTCAAAATTGGTTAAAAAAATCGGTCATGAATATTGGCCTACAAACCGTTACAAAAATTACCTTCATGTACATTTTTTCACAGCTTAATCAGCTATTAACCTGTCAATTAGCGACTTCACAAGTCTGCTACCATGACTACCACGACTACACGTTCCATGAATAGCCTGCAGCATAGATGAAACGGGATGTGGTCGGTCTCATTTTAACAACGGGCTTGTTATTTAATTTCCAAAAAATGGACTGCGCTAGTCAAAGGCTGTTTGGCGTCAGAGTTTAAAATAGCAATACAAATGGTTGTAATTATTAACGTAAATGATTAAACAGTTTGCATTTTATTGACAGACGTGTTAGTCTGATATGTGCGTAATTCTAAAAGACTGACGACCAAGAATTGCTGTTTATCAAAGGGGTAGATTCACGAAGGCTCAAAATTGGCCTTAAATTATCTCAAATTTTCAAATTGCATTTACATCACTGAAAGTGTGTTTTTTATAATCTATAATGGTTGTTTTCTTGAAAAGATAAAAAGTGAAGACGAACCCATAAACCAAAATAAAAAATTAAGTATGTCAATTGTGTATGAAATTTGAAAATAATTGCTAAAATGCAATTTTTTGTTAAATTTTCGTCATATTTTGGTGATTTTCATATTGGGCACAGGCTTCGACCAAACTAATTTGAAGAATTTTCTTTGTATAACTGTGTGCTAAATTCATGGTCAAAATTTGATTTTGGTCGAGAAGTGTGCCCATATCAAAAACCTCTAAAATCTGCTGTGAAAATGGACAAAAATATGAATTTTTGCACATTTTCTCATTTTTAGCAATTTTGATGGCCCCTTGTCAAACTCCTTTAGCAGTAATCAACATAAAATTTTAAGATATGAAAAGTATAACTATTTATGTATTCAATGGCATTAAAATTTAAGATATGTAACAAAATTCAAAATTTTACATATATTTAGGCCAATATTTGGCCTATGTGAACCTACTCCTTTAAAGAAATATCATGCGAATTTTACTTGAACTGTTAGCATTTCACAACAAATATGAAATGGCTCAAATGAAGATATACTTAAATTTGAAAAAAATCGAGTGACCGGCTTGCTTACTTACGCATATAACGATTCAAATAAATTTCAAATTTACAAAAATCTACGTAATCAACATTTATTTCCGACTCTGAGTAATGTTGCATACACAGACTCTTGTAAGTTCGTAGATTCAAAATTACTACATCCGGTAAAGAAAAGAATAATATTTAGAAAAACTATAATATAGCGTTACAAAGCATGGTGTTATCGACGTATATTAACGTAAAGCGAATACTTGCCTCCCGAAATTCCGAGAGATAAAACATTTTTAATAACTAAATAATCCACTTCACAATCGCTATGAACACTGCTGAAGATAACTGTTTTGAACCATTACGTCACGTTTCAAATGCATGGAATGTGTGTGTATTACAACAAAGACGACGATCACCGTAAACTTCAAACGTTGCGTGCCGCTCTTATAAATTGATCAAAGAATTTTTCGGTCTACGGCTCGAAAACCATTAATCTGTTGAGAGGTCGTAGGATATCGCCTACGAGAAAATATGCCGGAAAAGAGAAATAGACTGTGGGTCAGGAGAGTGAAATACGCTGAATGTGGGGACCGGAAGTCGCTGTTCGTGTGGACCGGAAGTCGCTGTTCATGCGAACCGGAAGTCGGCGAAATGTCCATTTTGGCGCCAATGTTCGATTGGGATTTTGAAATTTTAGAATCCCTGGTCAGGAAAGTGTCCAGCAAATTTGTCTGATTTATTCTTTTCAATTGCTTTTCAGGAATAACCTTTTCCCTTTACGGGGAAAATCACGCGGCATATTGCAGTGGTCTTGTTAATTTTATAAAGCAGCAAGGGTTTTAATGAAAATAGAAGGGAATAACAACAACTGTTCCACTTAAATAGCTGGTTGTTGTAGTCGGACACTATTAACAGAGATTTCTATTCCCTTCCCAGTTACAGGCTCGAGGAAGGCAGCATTTAAAAGTGTTAAGAAGGAAAAAAACAGCTTGCATATTACGGGTTGATTTTATTAGATGCATACAAGTCGTATGATATTCTGCCCTTAATTGTCGTAACCAGTGAATGCTGTATTAGAGTGATTTCAGGTGTACACGCTACAACAAATAACATTTGCATTTTTCAAATTCTTGTGTAAAATTATCATAGGTAATTTTTCGTTGAAAAAATCATGGTTAATTTTCGTTCACCTCACCTTTTTGAATTCAACAGATTAGTTTTTCAAAAAATAGGCTTTACTACTGCTTCATAAGCTCATTTACATTGTTTGTAAAGCGTCCCTATAATTCTGAATGTTAACTAGGTTTTTAAGTAACAGTCATTGTACACTGATCTGAAATCTGATATTTTGATTAAGGATATAGCTTTGTAAAGGATGCTCTTTTCCAATGGAAATTGAAGCGCCCTAGCAGGTTTTGTTGTAAAATACATCATTGTTATACCAACGGAATGGGTAACATTAGCTAGGTTTGATATCTTCTCCAGGTTTATAATGGGATATGGGTAATTGTAACAACGAAGGATTAGTCAGGCAGTCATAATGCTCCATGATAATGGCATACAGGGGTTTCCAATTATTGTTGATCAGGGCTTAAAAGTAGCGGGTGCCTCTATGAAGCTGAAGGGCATGTTATTTTGAGGTTCATAATGGTCTATGGTTTATTGCAACAATAGTGCCAGAGGTTATAAAACTTAGCATTGAAACCAGTCTCAAATCTCTAGCATCTGATTGGCTCAGTTTTATAACCTATTGGGCACTGGTCGCCATTTCAGCCAATCAGATGCTTGAGATTTGAGACTGGTTTCCAAACTTAGTTTTATAACCTTCAACCCTGGTCTTACAAGTATACACTTTGACAACTAACTTCCTTATTCATTAACATTAATGTGAGATCTGAAGGTCTCCATGCTCTGATTTATAACCTTGGGCACAGTTCCAAAATACTTTTTTCAGATTTATAACATGGTGCAATCAAAGCATTTTGCCTTTATGATTACCCTGTTACAGATCCCAACAATCTTTAATACGTATATGTAAGTCAGAGAAGTGCCCCCTGGCAAGGAAATCTGATAAAGCAGTAATGATTTTGCATTATAATCAATGGGCATTAATATTAAAATGAATCTTGATGAGCTTTTGTGATGTAATTACTTACTTATTTGCATGTCCACCCATAAAATGATCACCATTACTCACTTTTAGATTTATTGGGTTATTTCTGACCATGAAGTAACCATGTAGATCCTTAGGAGGCTATAATCTACTGCTCAACTGGTCAAGTTTGAGCCTTTACATCATGGATACAGTTTTTTATATGGATACAGATTCAAATTGAATGACGATTATAGATCAAGATCTGGTAGCTCTTTATCAGGTTATGATCTACTGCCTAAATAGTTAATTTTGAGCCTTTACTCTGCAGATACAGATCTTGTAAGGATATGGATTTAAATGAGGCACGCCACGGGAAAAGGTACCTTCGGGTAGTTGACGTCAATCCTTGAAATGACGTCATAAAGTTGAGCAGACGACATTAATTATTATGCAATTCGTGGAAAAAAATACCATTTTATTGTCAAAATGTAAAACAAATTCACTGTTTTGTTATTAGAAAATAATAGAAATTTGAAAGTTCTTTCTAAATATAGTAACAACAAAAATGACATAAAAAATGACGGAAGGTACCTTTTCCCGTGGTGTGCCTCAAATGACCATTATAGATCAAGATCAGCATGGATTTGCTGGCTGATCTTGATCTACATTGGTGGCCCAGGCGATAGAAGAGGCTAAATCAGAATTTAAGGTTCTTGACCTTAATAATAAATGATAACAAGTGCTGAAAACAGAATGCGACATGATAATAAACTATTTTTAGTCCTCTTAAATCAAATGTCAACACTGACAACAGTTCGTTTTGATAAAGTTTGTTACTATAATTGTCATTTACACTGAATACCGTACTTTGTTTATGAAATGTATTCAACAGACTGGTCACTAATTTCTATTGAATTTTCCTAAGGGATAATTTATCAGACTTGGTGACTTTGATGTTATCTCCGCTCTGAATGGATATGGACACAATTGGCATTCAGTGTTGAATGAGTGGACATTTATTTCCATTTACGGTCAGTTACATGGCTGTACCATATGGTTTCTGGTTTACAAAGTATCGGAGTGGTCCTCGTATAATGTTTGCCTGTGACAAACATCTGTTAGGGTGTTTGTTCTCAGCACATTGAAATTGTAAGTCAGTCAGTCTATTAAGAAGCATGTACAGTAAATGACAGGTCAGAGGTTTTGTTATCTTTCGAAGTAGAAGATAGGCTAATTAAAAATAAGTGACCAGTTGATTCACTGAAAGTTAACAATTTAGCCCAAGGTTGAATACCAAACATGACAGCACAGATTTTGATGGTTTAAATGATACTCCTGGTTATAAGGGAAAATGGATCAGAATTTTAATGGCTACTTGTTTGGTTTCTTAAAAATTGACTCTGGCTGATCTGGATCCAGGGCAGATCCAGATGAGGCTCAGTGGGGTTGCTTGAACTTTTGGTCAGCAGTGTTTAATTTTCATGGCAATAAAGTTGGAAATCATCATGTAATTTCCTTAAGATTGCCAAAACAAACACACTTTCTGGAAATCTTGCATCTCACCCTGGGATCTACACCACTCCTCAGCTTTGTTCCAACAGTTCTTTTCTATAAATACCATTATTAAGGATAAATATTAATATCTTGACTTGATTGAAATTTCAGAGTTCATTCAACAGATTAAGCTGGAATAAAAGTCTGAATAAAAGTCCACAGACTTGAATGCTTGCCAGATGAGTAGAAGTCTACTGTCTATGTTCATTCATATTTTATCAGATGTTCTAATTACATAATCAAGTGAGATTACCTTTTGTCAGACTAAAGTAATACAATTTTATTGCTAAGAAACTCAGTTTTGCTGTCCTGCACTATATAATAAAACAAATCTTGACAGACTGGTTCTTCAGCAACCTGTCTTTGAACAGTATTTAAAGACCAGGGCCGAGGATAATAAAACTAAGTTTGGAGACCAATCTCAAATCTCAAGCAGATTGCCCATGGATCATAGCCATACCCTATGGAGTTATGGGTTAAACATGCAGTATACGTCTTGCCTATTCAAGCTACCAAAGCAAATCAATGTGGACAGTTATAAAACATAAATGTACATAACTGTTGTAATAAAACCCATGAAGCATCCGAAATGAACCATATTATTAAATGGGTATTCCCTATTATAGATGTCTGACATGACAAATTATTGATTTCTTAATTATTGATAACATTTGATCAAATTTAACCCTTTTTAAGGGATATGGGTGTTCTTCATTGGCAAACAGTGTAGATCCAGATCAGCTGGCACTACAGGTTGTCTAATCAGGATCTATATTGTTTGCTTTTAGATTCAATAGGTTATTTCTCACTGGAAGAAGCAACCAGTGTAGATCCAGATCAGATAGCATAAATGTGCCAGCTGATCTATCCATCTGATCTGGATCTACATTGGTTCCACACACTATTAAACCTTTAATATATATGTAGTAAACAGTTAACAGGTATTGAATTTGAATGACATTCTGAAAATATGTTTAATATGCTAACTATGTGGAGTTCACATTCTTTCAAAAGATTTTCTATGGAAACAGAGGTCCTATGAATTCTAAGGCTTGCATTCTATGTCTGGATTACTTTCTTACAAGAAAGTGAATAGAATAATGTCATAAGCTTTTATCTGGCAATAAATAACCCACATCCATCAGTCTGATCAATGCCCAAGGTTATAAAACTGAGCATGGAAACCAGTCTCAAATCTCAAGCATCTGATTCTTGAGATTTGAGACTGGTTTCCAATCTCAGCTTTATAACCTTGAGCCCAAGAGTTGTGCTATTCACTATTTACAAAAAAATAACCCAATGAATCTTAATGTTACCAGTGTAAATTTTGATTAAAGTGAACGTATGTGCTGGCTGATCTGGATCTATTGGTTGCACATGTTATATTATCAGTATCCACAGAGTAAAGGCACAGTCTTTAAACACCATTGCAGAGCAAACTAATTGTGAGCATCCATGCAGTTTGGTCAGCCTTAACACTGTTTACTGATCAGTAAACCATTTATTTCATATTTATCGCATGTTCAGTGTAGATCTGATAGGATCTGGGTTGGAGGTTATAAAACTGAGATTGGAAACCAGTCTCAAATCTCAAGCATCTGATTGGCTGAAATGGCGACTGGTCGCCATTTCAGCCAATCAGATGCTTGAGATTTGAGACTGGTTTCCAATCTCAGCTTTATAACCTTCAGGCCTGCACTCCTCAAGTTTTGGTCAGAAATAACTTAAAAGATCCAAAAACAGTCAGTGTAAGCCCTGACCAAAAAGTGCAGATCTGCCAGCAGATCTGGATCTATACTGTTCTCCCACACAATACAGGTAAATCTGTTGAGTAAAGGGTTTAAATAAATTCAGTTGAAAAGAATATTGGACTAGCCCAGATTGACTTATGTTAGCACCTGCTGTTAATTTATACTATGCAGTGCTGTATTTAGACATTTGCAGCACTGCTGTTTAAACAATGTTGTAATGTCAGATATCTTGATGCACATTTATTGGACTCAGCAAATTCTGGTTAAACACAATGCATTTTGATTGCACTTGACTGAGTTTTGCACATGACTTTATCAATCTATGACTAATTTAACAGCATGCATTTGAATATTCAACCTTTCTAATAATTATATAGATACAGGTGGGCATGGTGGAAATGGCTATCTCAAGTGCAAATATTTGGATTGTCTGTGTTTGTTTGGGTCACTTTATGAAGTAATGGACTACATGGTTTATTCAAATGTTTGCAATTCAATTGATTTTGGCACAACAGTGCTATAAATATACTTGTTCTGGTGTTATTATTTTTACAACAGTATGTATTATAAATATGTTCGATGCACTGTGCCAAAACAAGGCGATTGACTTTGCCATTTGCCATTTCTGACCAAATAGTGATTATTGTACATTGTACATTGTTTGCACACGCCATAAAACCTGTATAGTTAACCCTTTCCCGTATAGACACACCTTTATTGCTACGGCGAACAGTTTAGATCCAGATCAGCCGGCACATCCGTGCACACCCGCGATCTAACCTGTTCGCTTTTTGATTCATTAGGTTATTTCTGACCAAAATGCGACCAGTGCAGATCCTGATCAGACGGCACGGATGTGCCGGCTGATCTGGATCTACACTGGTCGCACATGCGTAAAAATGCGTATCTATCCAGGAAAGGGTTAAAGAGAGGCAAAAAGAACTTGAATTTATTACTGTTGTTACTCAGTAGAATGTGTTCCTCTTCACTCCTTGTATATATTAGAATTATCTCTTGTCATCAAATATCATAAAAACGGCATAAGAATTTTATTCATTTCAAAATTGCAATTCGTTTAATTTTCATATACAAAGTGTATATGAGACTATGATACAAGATACGGATTGGTGATTAAGTATAGATGGCAGGCTTGCTATATCTAATCTTGTTTGTAAATAGTGTCTGTGCAGTCAAGTGTGATTTTTTTCATTTTTGGCTGTATTTCGGTACCTGATACATAATTCACTGGATCAAATGAGATTTTTCATGTATAATTAAGTGCTGCAATATAGTGGCAATATTTAAGATTAAATATTAGATATTTCACCATTTCCTCCATAGATACACCTTTTTTGCGTGGGTGAACAGTGTAGATCCAGATCAGCTGACAAATCCATGCCGTCTGATCAGGATCTGCACTGTTCGCTTTTTGATTTGTTAGGTTATTTCTGACCAAAATGTGACTAGTGCAGATCCTGATCAGATGGCACGAATGTGCTGGCTGATCTGGATCTACACTGGTCGCAGATGGATAAAAATACATATATATGGAGGAAAGGGTAACTTCAAAAAGGACCATAGGAATGGTTTGTGTGTTACATAATGGCAGACTTTGATGTCTTGACGGCTCTGTAGGATCATAACATTGCATTTAGATTTATGTCTATGCAAAATAATGTCATTTAGAAATCTACATTTTTTGACAAAAATATGTCCCCACGTAAATGAATGCCACCACTGATTTTGCAGTCGTTCACCAAAGACTGATTTGAAACATGACTAACTTTAACTCTTTCCCACGTAGATGATCTTGTAATCGCAGTTGTATGGAAGCCCCACTGAAGATCCAAATAAGATGGCACAGATGTGCTTTCAGCCAGCATTATCATGGCCACACATATGATATATGCCATATCCCATGGAGTGAAAGGGTGAATCCAGTCTGCTGAAAAATAACATTAGACTTTCTGGTACATTCACGCACAAGACCTCCAGCCAAAATAAGTAAAACATGCTGATAATGGTAATAATTTAATGTTAAACAAATGAATCGTATTCTCTACTGACTGGTTAGAGTTTAACCCTTTACTCCATGGGTTTTGACTGTTATCCAACTGGGCAAATAGTATAGATCATTCTCAGGGCTTTTTTATGCCCCCGAAGGGAGGCATATAGTAATCGGACCGTCCGTCCTTCCGTCCGTCCGTCCGTCCGTCCGAAATAATCTTGTCCTCGCTTCTCCTCTGAAACCGCTTGAGGGATTTCTTTGAAACTTCACAGGAATGTTTGTCACCAAGCCTAGTTGTGCATATCGTCAGGAATTTCTGCTCCGATTATTTTTGGCTGAGTTATGGCCCTTTGAAGTAAAATCTTGTCCTCGCTTCTTCTCCCAAACCGATTGAGGGATTTCATTGAAACTTCACAGGAGTGTTTGTCACTAAGCATAGATGTGCATATCCGAAGGAATTTCTGATCGGATTATTTTTGGCCGAGTTATGGACCTTTTTACCTAACCCTAACCCTAAACCCTAACCCTAAACCCTAACCCTAACCCTAACGTAAACTGAAATCGCTTGAGGGATTTCATTGAAACTTCACAGGAGTGTTTGTCACCAAGACTTGTTATGCATATCCAAAGGAATTTCTGATCGGATTATTTTTGGCTGAGTTATGGGCCTTTTTACCTAACCCTAACCCTAACCCTAAACCCTAACCCTAACCCTAAGGTAAATTTTGTTAACGCAATTGAATTGAATTGAATTGAATTGAAGACTTTATTTATAGAGGGTGACCCAATTAGTCTTGATGACTAATCTTCCTTGGGGCCCTCTCAAATATGTCAGCAGAATATAACATAATATACAAAGAATATTAACAATACAAGTAATAGAAAGATACTGATGAAATATTAACAAAACAAAAACAGGATTACAATTAACACAAAAACAATTAATTCAGTATAGTAACATAAAATACTGAAGTAAAAAGGAAACAAGTACATGTAATGAGAAATGCATATTTACAAAATATCTGGGTTTTTTTTTATTTCACAAAATAATTAGTTTTTGATCCAGCTGATAAATGATTTTGTGAATTGTTTTAGACTTACACTAGATCTTATTTCCATTGGAATTTTATTCCAGATCATAGGGCCAGAGTATGACAAAGTTTCTTTGAAAAGCTCAATTCTTGGACGGGGTATTTGAAAGTCTGTATTAGTTACTGAACGCAGTGCTGTATTGTTTGGTTTTCTATATTCAAACATATCTAAAATATAAGTAGGTAAAAGTTTTTGGTGTACTTTGTACATGAATTTTGCCTTCTGAATTAAAATTCTTTGATGAATGGATAAGGCATTAATTTTTTCTGTTGCCTCCGGAAACGTTGTGTATTCTGGACCTAATATTATTTTAAATGCTCTTTTCTGTAATAACAATAGTTTATTTAAATTGGTTTGACCAGTTCCACCCCAGATTACATTACAAAAATCTAAATGTGGTTGTATATATGCCTTGTAGAATATAATTTGATGATTTCGTGATATGAATGTTTTTATTTTAGACAAAAGCCATAGATTAGATGCTAGTTTCTTCCTTACACTATTTATATGGTCATCCCATTTCATATTTTCATGTATATTAATTCCGAGCAATTTATCACCTGTAACGACTTTTAGTTTAACATTTTTGTAGAAAATATTTAATTGACTGTCTCCTGTTTTAGCTCGTCTGTGTGGGGTAGTTATAAAAATTACCTTGGTTTTATCTGTGTTGAGTACCATACCATTCAGATGACACCATTCCTCAAGAATGTGCAAGGCATTTTGAAGATTCCTTTCTATTATCTCTTCAGAGGAATTAATGTCACTGATGGTCGTGTCATCGGCATACATATCAGTGCTGCTGATCGTATTACCCAGAGACATTGGCAAATCATTGATAAATAAAAGAAATAATAAAGGACCTAAAATAGAGCCTTGTGGAACTCCACACACAATTTCACTCATTTCAGAGGTGGTCCCATTCAGATTAACAACCTGTTTACGCTGTTCTAAATATGACTTAAACCATTTGATTGTTTGCTCACTACATTTATAGAGTTTTAGTTTTTGCAGCAGTACTTTGTGGTCAACCAAATCAAATGCCTTTTTAAAGTCCACCATGATGGCACCAATAAATTTACCTTCATTTATTGCTTTCATCCATCTGTCTATCAAAGAAACTAGAGCTGTTTCACAACTATGGCTTTTTCTAAAACCGCTTTGTAGCTTATTTAAAAGACCATAATGGTCAAGAAACTCCATAAAACTATCATGCACATGTCTCTCAATGATTTTTGAAAGAGTAGGTAAGATAGAAATAGGTCTATAATTGTTAACCAGCTGATTACAACCAGATTTAAATAAAGGATTGACCTTAGCTAATTTCCAACTATCAGGAAAGACACCATTTTGTATGCTTATATTTAAAATGTGACAATTTTTGTCCGATTGTCATGAAATTTGGTCAGGATGTTTGTCCCAATGATTTCTTGGACGAGTTTTAATATGGGTCATCAGGGTCCAAAAACTAGGTCACTGTTACTAAAAATAGAATTTTCTTGTTAACACTCTAGCGGTCACATTTTTGCTCCGATTGTCATGAAACTTGGTCTGGATGTTTGTCCCAATGAATTCTCGGACGAGTTCGAATAAGGTTCACCCTGGTCCAAAAACTAGGTCACTGTTACTATAAATAGAATTTTCTTGTTAAAACTCTAGCGGTCACATTTTTGCTCGAATTATCATGAAACTTGGTCAGGATATTTGTCCCATTTATTTCTAGGCCGAGTATGAATATGGGTCACCTGATCCCAAAAACTAGGTCACTGTTACTATAAATAGAATTTTTTTGTTAACACTCTAGCAGTCACATTTTTGCTCCAATTATCATGAAACTTGGTCAGGATATTTGTCCCATTTATTTCTAGGCCGAGTTTGAATATGGGTCACCTGGGTCCAAAAACTAGGTAACTGTTACTATAAATAGAATTTTCTTGTTAACACTCTAGCGGTCACATTTTTGTTCTGATTGTCATGACACTTGGTCAGGATGTTTGTCCCAATGATTTCTCGGACGAGTTTGAATATGGGTCATCTGGGTCCCAAAACTAGGTCACTTACTTAAAATAGAATTTTCTTGTTAACACTCTAGAGGTCACATTTTTGCTCCGATTGTCATGAAACTTCGTCAGGATGTTTGTCCTAATGATTTGTCAGACAAGTTCGAATATGGGTCATCTGGGTCCAAAAACTAGATCACTGTTACTAAAAATAGAATTTTCTTGTTTACACTATAGTGGTCACAATTTTACTCTCAGATTGTAAAAAAACTTGGTCAGGACATATGTCCCAGTTATTAATTGGTTGAGTTTGAATATGGGTCACCTGGGTTCAAAAACTAGGTCACTGTTACTATAAATAGAAAAATCTTGTCCATGCTGTAAATTTGTTATTTCTCATTGGATTTTAAAATAACTTGGCTCAAATGTTTACCATGACAAGGTGTACTTTCGCGTACAATACCCATGCCTGTTGGTCCAAGGTCAAGGTCACTGTTACTAAAAATAACATTTTCTTGTCTTGGCTGTTAATTCCTAATGAATGAAGTGATTTCAAAATAACTTTACAAAAATATTCACCATGACAAAGGGATGTGTTGCTTACAATACCCATGCCTGTAGGTCAAAGGTCAAGGTCACTGTTACGAAAAATAGCATTTTCTTTTCCAAGCTGTAGATTTGTTGTTTCTTATTGGATTTTAAAATAACTTGATGTAAATGTTCACCATATCGAGACGTTGCACTCAGGTGAGTGATAAAGGGCCATCATGGACCTCTTGTTCATATTAATATTTAACTTTATTTAACTATATATTTACTACAGACTTGAAACATAATTATGATCCTTTCATCTTTCACATTATATGCATGCAGTATGCTTCGTCTTCCACAAGCATATTTTTCATTACATATGTTTATTTATTACACATGTATACCTATTTGATTTCAAGCTGCATTTCGGGGGCATATGTCAATTCCAGTGACAGCTCTTGTTTCAGTTGATTTTATAGCCGTTATTCCATACATGCCATATTTCTGGAAAGCATTCCAGGGGATTTGGTTCAAAATTCCAGGGGATTCCAATATAATTCCAGGGGATTTTTTAACGCGGCTAATCAAGCAGAATTTACTAGAAACTAAACTAAGATGCAATATTAAATATAATTATTTATCCTCATTTATTTAAACAATATTTTTATTATGTTGTTTTTTTTCTAACAGGGTGTCGGCACATAATAAAACTATACATGTATAAATAAACACTATATGAACAGTCCGACAAACTCTGATGTGCATAGCACAGACTAAAATCAGTTAGAACAATTATTTAAGTTAACTAACATGGACTTGGAGGTTATTAACTTGCTACAGATGCTGAGTTCGAACACTCAACATATGGCATCTGCAGTCAAACCAGACCAGGAGTCAGTCTGCATCTTTTTAAGTAAGCTAAGGGGGTTTGTTTGGGAAAGTCTTTCTGTATTTACATCATAATTTCTATTTTCTGTTCAAAATCCCCATGAAAATTAAATATTTCTGCCCAAAAATTGTGATCAAGCAACACTACTGAAGTCCATCTGGATCCATCCCTGAATATATCAAATATTGCAGCTTGGGTATTATATTTTTATTCCAAGGATGCAAGAATCGGTTATTTCTTCCTACTTTGTAATTAAAAAATTATTTGCAAACGTGCCAAAACGTTAATTGTTGGTCGAATGACGAATAATTTTTATCCGAAAGTGTCCCACTATCCGGATACACACATATTTTGGACATCATAAAAAACCGTCAATCCTTAAACAAGTCCGCTAATTGTACATAAACAGACGGTATACTTGTGATTTCATTCACAATTAACTATGCAAACAATCAATTATCCAATTAACAATCCTGTTAAGTGTCAATTCTCACTAAATAACCGATAATCCTCTCGATGACACTAATTAGACGAATTCGGAACGTTTTGACACAACCGTTAGGAGTCCGAGATACGTAACGGTGTATTCGGCATTTAGACAAATGTCTGATGAGAGCAACAAAAATGCATTTTTATACCGTTTTTCTTAACTTTTGTTAATTCCGGGGGATTTTCGTTTCCCGCCGGGGGGCCAGGGGATGGCTCTAAATTCCGGGGGATTTTTCCCCCCGCCGGGGGATATGGCATGTATGCGTTATTCGGTCATGTTCCCAATGGCAAAACATATACTTTTTTCCCAATTTGAGAAGAAAAATTCCCAATTGAATCAAAACAAACATTTCTGATGAAAAACAACAGCATCAGCACTGCATCTTTTGCTCTTTAAGCCAGGAATTATTGACAATATTATATATGGATGGCAATGATTAAAAAAACAGCAGATAACAGTAACACTTCTTATTCCCCAATGATGCTAAAATAATTACTAATTTCGGGCAAAACGACGATAAATTTCCCAATTCCAGGGGTATGGGTCATGTTCCCAAAATGGTGAAAAAAAGCCCTGATTCTTGATCAGGATTAACACTGTTTGCTTTTTGATTCATTACATTATTTCTTACCAAGAAGTGGAGAGTATAGATCCTGATCTGATAAGAGCTGACAGCATTTTTTTTTCCCCAATGGGGAAAGGGTCCCCTTCCATTACAATTGGGATATTTTCCCATTGTAAAATTTTGTACAGTACGGTTTGTTTCCTGGTAAAAACTCTTTTGTCAATAGGGAAACGGCACTGTTTGTTGTTGGGAACAGTAGGTTTGGGGATTGGGAAAGGTTGGGCTATTGAATTGGGAAGACTTTGTCAGCTTTGGGAATAATACCTTTTTGGGGAGGTAGTTAAAGAAGGGAAAAAAAAAGTTGGCTGATCTGGATCTACACTTGTTGTACATGCAATAAATCCCATATGTGTTGGGAGTAAACATGTTTAACAGCAGAGTCAATACAAATGCAGGGCTTTTTTCCTTCTTTAGTCGGCCATTTATGGGCACCTTCCCCTAGGAAAATTTCTTTAAAATCATGCAGTTTTCCCAAAAAGGTAACTTTACATCAGGTTTTTTTTCATTCCCCTTAGAGAAATAATCACACTTATTTATAATTTTCCCAAATATATTGGGCATGTGCGCCTTCACTTGGCAGTTAAAAAAAACACTGAAAGGCATTTAGTTCACTGCAAACATTGTCCCGGTAGAGTATTTAAAGTATGTGGAATTGAGTAGATGTGTTCTTGTTTACTTTTAGGCTGTTTCGCAGCAGAATTTGTGTTAGTTGGCAATGACCAGTCTGTAAAACCAACCACAGCGAGTGCTCCAGTTGACGTTACTCTGACTTGTACGGGTAGTCGCAGTGATCTCAGTTTTTACATCAAAAATAGGTAAGAGCTGTGAGTTCTAACCACAATATGTTACAGTTATTAATTGCTACATTCTCGTTATTCTGTAGAACACTGAATAATGGCTATTGAAACTGGAATGCAGACTATGCATTCACAGGGTAGGCAAAACCTGTGAACAATTGTAATGCACATATTGAAGATTTACACTTTTTAACCTTTACTGTATGAATATGACTTTTCTACCAGTGCAAATAGATTGTGTAGCATTGTATACCCAGATCAGCCTGCACATCCATGCAGTCTGAACAGGATCTTCACTGGTTGCTCCATAATCAGACATAATTTGATGAATCTAAAGGCAACATAGACTGCACAGATGAGCAGGTTGATTGGGATCTACACTGTTGCCAATGGGATAAAATCCATATTTCAGTAGTAAAGAAATATGTAATCTAATATACATTTAACTTGATGAGAATCTAGCAAATGTTTTTTTTTAAGAAAGGGAGACCACCTCAATTGATTTTTATTTGTAGCAGCAAGAATTATCTGAACATTGTAGCCTTTATCATTCCTGATGCTCTTAACGCACCCGGGCATGATTAATTTACAGGCCACTGTTATTAAGTTTTGCTGTATGAAAATTAATATGATAAATAGATATTAAAATGTTATCCAAACATAGAGATGTCAATAGTATTGATTTTCATGTGTCAAATGTAGAAGTTTAGTTTTGATGAGCTGTTATTATGTTTTTATCTGTTGATTCACATAATTTATCCTTGAATGCAGAATTCAGTGGGACTTCATCCGAAGCAGCGATGAGAAGAGATTCACTATCACTGAATCCTTTTATCAGGCTCCAAATTCGCAGTATGCGAAGGAGAACTTTGCTAGCGGACATTTTGAATTTTCATATTCCGCTGATCCTGGCACAAAGCTATATGTATTTCCTCTTAAGATCAAGGGTATGTGGCGTGAGCCTTCCCACTGCCATGTTAAAACATGGTTCTTTTCTCTGTTATGCATTGCTATGAACACCTGTAACCTGTCTTGTATTATAACCATGGAGTGATGTAGTGATTTAGCTGAATTGTTCTATTGATACAGTTGTATACAGTATCATAATACACGAGTTGAATTATCATTAATTATGACCAGACCAATTTGGAATAATGTTTAATGAAACCAGCCTTAAAAACCTAGTGGTAACTTTACTGCTCCTCTCCATATACAAACATTGGAACTTAACCCCTTTCCTCCATATATACCTATTGTTATGAGTGTACGACCATGCAGTCTGATCAGGATCTGCTCTGGTAGCCGTTTGGCCAGAAGTAACCTAAAAAATAAAATAGCAAGCAGTGCAGATCCAGATCAGATGGCACGGATGTGCCAGCTGATTTGCCTCTACACTTTTCGCACATGCCATTAAGGTGTGTATATGAAGGAAAGGGTTAACTAGCTTTCAGCTGGTCTAGTGACTCTAGTGACCATTTATAAACATGGTAAACTGTACTAGCTTCCATTGACAAGTGTGTGAAATCAACAAAATTTTGAGTTCTTTTGTATTTGACTCATTACAACATGGATATAACTTAAATCTCATGCGAGACCAGTGTAAATCCGGATCAGCCTGCACATCAGTGGCACATGGGATATAAGCCACATCCCATGGAGTCATGTGCCCAATGTTAAAACACTGAGCATGGAAACCAGTCTCAAATCTCAAGCATCTGATTGGCTAAAATGGCGAACAGTTGCAATGGAAAAATTTCTAAAGCAAAGGAAATGCAACATTTCATAGTAAAAACCATAATTACTGGTTTAAAATTAGAAAGTAACCCTCTCAAAGATAAAGGTTCACACAATTTTTGAAAACATTGGTCAATAATTCAAATGATAATTTCAAATCGGCATTTGAATGCGAGTGTCCCAACTATATACGCCAGCTTAAAGGATTGAAATAGGCTCAAGATCAAGGTTGGATGCTAGCCTGTATACATTGTAATCTTTTAATTTTGTTCTGTACCTTGACAAAACTTCAAATGATATGCATAATTAAACTTTTTGGCATTTTGGGAGTAAGTCATTGCAATAATTATAAAATTTTTAATTACGATATATTTCTTTTAACAAAAAGTGTGATATATGACATGATTGAAAAATGATTACTGTTTTTAGCTCACCTGAGCCATAGGCTCATGGTGAGCTATTGTGACCCGTCTTTGTCCGGCGTCCGGCGTCCGTCGTCCGTCAACAATTTCCTTTAAACAACATCTCCTCTGAAACCACTTGATGGATTTTAACCAAATTTGTCCTGAAGCATCCTGGCACTGATGTCTACAAAAGTTGTTCAAATCATGACCACAGGGTCAAGGTCAAGGACACTGCTGCTAAAAATAGAAATTCAGTCTTTGCTCAATTACTTGAGTTTGCATAGGGTTATTGACTCCAAACTTGGTGTATGGGTAGCTTATATCAAACGGCAGCTTGGGGTTGCTACCCAGGTGTCTGTGATCAAGGTCAAGGTCACTGCTGCTAAAAATAGAAATTCAGTCTTTGCTCAATTACTTGAGTTTGCTTAGGCCTATTGACTCCAAACTTGGTGTATGGGTAGCTTTTATCAAAAGGCAGCTTGGGGTTGCTACCCAGGTGTCTGTGATCAAGGTCAAGGTCACTATTGCTAAAAATAGAAATTCAGTCTTTGCTCAATTACTTGAGTTTGCTTAGGCCTATTGACTCCAAACTTGGTGTATGGGTAGCTTATATCAAAAGGCAGCTTGGGGTTGCTACCCAGGTGTCTGTGATCAAGGTCAAGGTCACTGTTGCTAAAAATAGAAATTCGGTCTTTGCTCAATTACTTGAGTTTGCTTAGGCCTATTGACTCCAAACTTGGTGTATGAGTAGCTGATATCAAAAGGCAGCTTGGGGTTGCTACCCAGATGTCTGTGATCAAGGTCAAGGTCACTGTTGCTAAAAATAGAAATTCAGTTTCTGCTTAATAACTTGAGTTTGCTTTGGCATATTGACTCCAAACTTGATGTATGGGTTTCTTATATCAAAAGGCAGCTTGGGGTTGCTACCCAGGTGTCTGTGATTAAGGTCAAGGTCACTGTTACTAAAAATAGAAATGCAGTTTCTACTTAATTACTTGAGATTGCTTTGGCCTATTGACTCCAAACTTGGTATATGGATAGCTTGTATCTAGAGGCAGCTTGGGGTTGCTACCCAGGTGTCTGTGATTAAGGTCAAGGTCACTGTTACTAAAAATAGAAATTCAGTTTCTACTTAATTACTTGAGATTGCTTTGGCCTATTGACTCCAAACTTGGTATATGGATAGCTTAAATTAAGAGGCAACTTGGGAAAGCTACCTACGTGTCTGTGATCAAGGTCAAGGTCACTGTTGCTAAAAAAAGAAATTCAGTTTCCACTAAATAACTTGAGTTTGCTTTGGTTTTTTGACTCCACACTTGGTGTATGAGTAGCTTATATCAAACGGCAGCTTGGGATTGCTACCCAGGTGTCTCTGATCAAGGTTAAGGTCACAGTTGCTAAAAATAGAAATTCAGTTTCCACTTAATAACTTGAGTTTGCTTTGGCATATTGACTCCAAACTTGGTACATGGGTAGCTTATAACAAGAGACAAATTGGGAATGCTACCCACATGTCTGTGATCAAGGTCAAGGTCACTGTTGCTAAAAATAAAAATTCAGTTTCTGGTTAATAACTTGAGTTTCATACTCAGGTGAGCGATTCAGGGCCATCATGGCCCTCTTGTCTTTTAGATTCATTAGGTCATTACTAGCCAAAGAGCAAACATTGAAGATCCTGTGTCCAAGATCATAAAACTAAATCTGGAGATCAGTCTCAAATCTCAAGCATCTGATTGGCTGAAATGGCGACCAGTCGCCATTTCAGCCAATCAGATGCTTGAGATTTGAGACTGATCTCAAAACTTAGTTTTATGATCTTGGGCCCAGATCAGTCTGGGCATATGTGCAGGCTGATCTAGATCTGCACTGGTTGCACATGGGATACCATTGCAGTGTAAAAGGACAAGCAAACAATTTCTAAAAGTCTCACAGGCATTCATGTTCATTTGACAGAATGATAAACACTGAAGGTAGTTTATATTTACGATCGTAGTTTAATAGTGATGAAAAATCAGGCTAGCATATATACCTTTTGTGACTGAGTCTATTTCCAGATAGAAATTCAAATATTTATTGTTCTTCTGAATCATTACACCATTAGTGACTTCAGCTTTGGTTTTGTTATAAAATATACATGTGTAATATGATAGTTATAATATTGTCACTGGTAATCTGCGTACAGTATTGTAATGTAAATGTACACGATAAACAAGAGCTTTCTTACAATGTGGTTGCAGACCGAGGTGGCGATGGTGCACATATCAGTGTTTTTTTTATGCCAAATATTTGGAGAAATTGGGCCCCATTCCCCCCTCAAAATAGTATATATTTTTCCCCCACATCCATAAAGAATTCCCCCTTTGCCGGAGTCTGTTAAGCACCGTTCGATAAAGAAGATGATAAATCTGAATTTTGGATATGTTTGATGGATACCCCACTGATGGACAATACAGTGACAAGAATAATTGATAAATTTGCAGACAGAAAAAGACATTTTACTGTAGACCACTGAATTTCTTTGAATTAAAAGATCATTGAATACTTTGTTATGTTGTGTTTGACAGGCTGCAAGTATCTTCCAAATATTCCGCCTTTCCTTTGTTCGCCTCGCAATTTTCCCCCTCCAAAGGGCTGCGACCTCCTTCCCCCAAAAGAGAAAAAAAACACTGCATATGTATTCAAGGTACATTGCTAACTACATGGTACAAGTTTATAGTCAGTGGTTGTAATGTCATCAAGTATTGTGCTCATCAGGAACAATTACTTACAAGTGATCTATAATTTCAAAAATAAGGCTTGGTATCGGCCTATATGCAGCAAGAATGATAACTCAGTTTTGAAATTTAGTAATTAAGTTCAATCTTTTTGTTTAGTTCTCATAAATTGTTTGCATCTTCAAAGTTCATATGTATGTACATACAGTCATGAATATGAGAAAAGTATTTTGTTCTAACAGTGCTTATTTGTCAAATTATCCCTAACATTTTGTCAGTTTTAAACTGACTTCTTCAAAGTATAAGGTTACTTTAGTGTATTACTATCAAGGGAGGTAACTGACACTTAAAATTCTTCAAATATTTCACCAAAAAAGGAAATTGACTCCTTCCTATTCTGGCATTTAGGTCTTTGCGAGGAAGAAGAGAGATGTATACAAACTTAGGGAAATGACATAAATGAATCATTGACTTGGGCAGAAGGTTATAAAGGGAGATTGGAAACCGGTCTCAAATCTCAAGCATCTGATTGGCTGAAATGGCAACTGGTTGCCATTTCTGCCAATCAGATGCTTGAGATTTGAGACTGGTTTCCATGCTCAATTTTATAACCTTGGGCATAGGACTGTTGAAGGTTTTAATGTACCTTGTGCACCAGTCACTGCTAAGGTCTGCTGTCCTGTTGGACATTGGGGTTAGTTGGTGAGATCTGTGTTCTAATAATGATAGTTGCTTGTGGGAACAGTGGTCTGTGGAAATGGTGGTTCACTTGGATTACCAGAAAACCTTTATATTAACCCTTTACTCCATTTGTAAGCATTTGTCTGCATGTTCAACCAGTGTAGATCCAGATCAGCTGGCAAATCAGTGCCATCTGATCAGAATCTGCACTGTTTGCTTTTTGGTCAGAAATAACCTAATTAATCAAAAAGCAACCAGTGTAGCTCCTGATCAGATAGCATAGATGTCCTGGCTGATCTGGATCTAAACTGTTTGCCCACACAAAAAGGCGTACATATGAAAAAAAGGGTTAATTATGACTAGATTATCCTACGTTTGGCTAGTGTTTTTAAGCAATCTTTGGATCAGAACAGTGCTTTCTTTTATAGTCATTTTCTCTTAACTATTTCTTATTTATCACACTGCTTCAATTACAGTTCTTTATTAATTTGTGCCACTTTTACAGAAAGGTGCTAAATGCTATTAACCCTTAATATATATGGCTTATATCAATTGGCAAATATGTAGTTCTAGATCAGCCAGCACGTAATTATGTGATCTGGATCTTCACTGTTTGTCAATATGATAAAACCCATATATGTGGAGTAAAGGCTTCATTAAGATTGCAATACTACCTTCTTACTGTGTCACAACTATTTTTGCCCCTACCATCAAAAATAATAGTTCACAAATATTTTGAAGTGTGAGATGAGTTTAACCCTTCCCTCAATATATACACATTTTTACACATGTGCAACCAGTGTAGATCCAGATCTGGATCTGCACTGGTCGCATTTTGGTCAGATGTAATTTTAACTAATCGAAAAGCGAACAGTGCAGATCCAGATCAGAAGGCATAGATGTGGCGGCTGATCTGGATCTAAACTGTTCGCCCATGCAATAAAGGTGTATCTATGGAGGAAAGGATTAACTGGTAACAAGCTTAGCTGGAATATAAAGTACATTCTAAGGTTTCTTCTCTGCATGTTTCAATAATTCTGATATTTCTGCTCAATGGCTAAATGAAGCACCAGTATTTTATTCTCCCACATTTCTCTGATTGGTTCTTTTCTAAGAATTATATTGGACATGTCATAGGAAAAGGTGTCTCCAGTGATACGTTTTGACATTTTAGTTGTTACTATATTTGGAAAGAAATTACAATGAAAAACTTACAATTATCTTTTATTTTCATAGATAATTAAATATGGTTCTTTTATGTAACATTTTGACTATAGAATTTTATTTTTACTGCAAAATACATATACAATAAGCAATGTGGTCTGCCTAACTTTATGACATTGTTTAGAGGAATTTAAAAAAAACAACACCTTTTCCAGTGACATGCACCATGTTGCTTTTATCTTTTTAACCTGCTATGACAGGGGATTGTGTACAGTGATGGTCCTAGATTTTGCTGACCTCTTACCCACAATATCCTATAGTTTGCAACTTAAAGAAAACTCCTCAAAATCCTGATGCTTATATGACATATTGAACTGATTTCTAGATACTTGGGTTCTACAGGATTTATCACAGTAACCCGCCTTCCTGAAGGTCATTTCCAGTTTGGCTTGGTGTTCAAAATCCTTCTATTCATTCAGTGTTGTGATTGATACGCTGGTTTGCTGCAGTGATTTGATATAAGGTTGCCATGGTGATCAAGGTATTGAACCTGTTACTTTATGTCATAAATGACATAAACCTTCACCTCTCACTGGAATGGTGACCAGTCTCAAGCATCTGATTGGCTGAAATGGAGACTTGTGATTTGAGACTGGTTTCCAATCTCAGTTTTATCATCTTTGACACTCAGTCTGCATGTATTGAATACAATAGATCAGGTGAGAGTCCTGGCCCCATTTGGCCCTTGCACTGCAGGTATTATCTCAGTACACAGGTATATGGTATGTCTTATGAATATGCATTGCAAATATAAGCCAGCGGTCTGAGAATGTGCTTTTTATTATTCATTATGTGACTTACAAACATCCATAGTTCCCATTGCCTGAGAGCGAAGAAGTGCCCACCTTTAGTAGTGATATTTCTACTGGAAAAGAGATTGTAACATTTAACACTAATGTTCGAGTGTATCATACAAACATTGAATATGATGTGAGATGTTACTTTCACACAAAAGTTTTGTGAACTTAATATTGAAAAATGAAATGATAAAAAGTTTATTAGCAGTGTACGTCCTGAAATACAACCCTTGGAAGTCTGCTGATAGTCATTTCCCAATTCCAGTTTTTAGACTGGTCTCCAATCATAGTTTTATGGTCTTCAATCCAGTCTACAAATGGACCAATCAAATCTTGTAGTATTCTCAAATCTTGGGGCCCTGGTCCATAGATTTGGATATTGATGAATATTATTTTTGATCTTCTTGGAGTTAAACTTCAGCTTCATATTTCCCAGTGACTGCTGGTCTAAAAGAAGATGCTAATGGCTATTGTCTTAGATTAGTTTGGAAGGAAAGCGATTGTAAGTTTTTGTAGTGGTTTGTTGTAAGGTGTTTATTATGGGTTTTGCAAGAAAAAAAAGGGTTTTCCTTCTTTACTAGGGGCTGGATAATTATGCCATCCCTCTCAAGAGTTTTCAAACTTCATATGATGGGTCATTTAAAGGTCACTGGGTAAAAAGTCAAGGTCACTAACTAGAGTAAGGAACATTTGATGGCTATCATCTTGTAGTGCAGAAACTTTCATATGATTTTATAGTTATGAATGATGGACCGTGGGTCTGTTGAGGTGGTCCTTGTTACTGGATCTACTAGTTCTTCTTGAATATGTCACAAGGATAGTACATTTAGGAAATATTTGGTTTTCAGACATGGTTAATCATACATTTGGAAGAAATTGTGTCCGAGCTAAACTTTCCATCAATCTGCTTCTCTTGTCATAACTGTTTGCATTGAAGTGATGTGATGCATGTTAAACTGTCATGCTATATTAACAGTTTTTGTGCCAGTGGTCCCTTTCAAAGAAAAGGCAGTACATAGGGATTGCTTTGTCTGTCTGATTATCCATTGGTCAAGCTATCAGTCCATCTTGAAAATTTAATGTTGTCTGAACATTGAAATTTCTTAATATTTCTTCACAAAACTTTGTACAGTAAAAACTCCCTAACGAGTCTGGGGAAAAAGTCCAGTTTAGAGAGGATTCCGGTTTATAGAGGATTTTATGCTTGATCACCATAATATTTGACAAGTGTTGTTCTTATTAGTGTGTTATAACGCCTTTTCTTAGTCTAAATTGAATGTTTGTTTTTTTATGCATATTTCACTTTTTTTGCAACATTTGACATATTTTAAGGAAAAAATAACAAATTAAATTTTATCCAACATTTTAATTTATTTTCTCATAAAAACATATTTTTTCAACAAACTCAATTATATACGTACGTGAACATGTATATATTCAAACTAAATGTTATGGAATCATAAGCATGTTTTTCACAGCCCTGTGAAATCGCTGACTGATCGACCGATTTCGCGAAATTGCAGCATTAATTACAAAAGAAAGACAGTCACGGGTGTTCCAAACAATAAATTAAACAGACAATTACCTAATCGTCGTCTTCTCAACTCGTATTTGTTTACACAACAATTACATGTCCCAGTTATTAACCCTTGTAATTTTCACGCCTATTAAATAATATGCGCGCCTTTAAAGGAAAACAACGGATTATCTTGCAAATGTTTGACACGCTTGACAATACACAAGCCTTTGACAAGACAACCCGAGTTCATCACTTTCGATGTCAATTATCAAAATTCCGGTTTTCAGAGGGTTTTTAAAGAGCAAATAGCAAATATAATCGTAAAAAAAGGCCGGTTTCCGGAATTCGGAGGTTCCGGTTTTCAAAGGTTTTCTTTTCAATAAAATAAGAAGGAAAAAAATCGGGACCATAAAAATTATGCGGTTTTGGGAGGATTCCGGATTATAGAGGATCCAGTTTAGAGAGTTTGTACTGTATTTTTTGTTGCTTATAGAATGCAGGGTCATTATATAGTCAACATATTTGGGTCAAGGTCACCCATGACAGAGTTATGCCCCTCTTTGTACATATATTCTATCTCTTAAACCCAATGTTTGCTATAAATTTGCCATTTCTTAACATACGAGGGTTGTCCCAATAAATCATAGACTATTTGAATAAATAGAAAACTACTGAACATATCTTTAAGCAAATTACATAGTTAGTTAAGACATCATTTGGTAACAAATATGCTGAATTCCAAAGAAAAATCTTCTAAAATAAATAAATTACTTACACATCATTAAACCGTGATAGCGATCAGCGCCGCACGTCAAAAAGCGCCATGATTTGGAATTCAATAATATACTTTAAACACTTAATACGTTACACAGTTCCATTTTAGCCGCGAATTGTTAATGTTACCTTAACTGGTGATCATTCTGAAATCAATCCACAAAGTTTCAAAAAGTTGCCATAATTTTTATAAGAGTAGTGCTTGTTTCATGCTAATGGGTAAACATTATTTTTTCATAAAAATCGCGACGTTGAAGAAGCCGCGGCGCACATTTCGATCATCCAAAATTCTGATAAAGCGAATTGACGCCAAAAGACACGCTTAAGGAATAAAAACAAATTAAAAAGCATCCTCATATCTAGAGCGTTGGTATACAAGATTGCTCAGAAAGTTTTTGCATGGTAAAACGGAAATAATACCCAGAATCAGTCATCGCCCGTACTCGCCGGACCTCGCTACTCTAGACGTTCTGTACTGTCGGGCTCATAGGTCGCAAATGAGAGATCTGCGGCGAGATCAGAAAGCTTGGCCTTCAACAAAAGTCTTCCAACAGAGTGTTACATTAATATATTTAATATTCGGGTGAACAGACACCGTGAGTGTATCGAACATGCTATAGAGTTCTTCAGGAAGGAGTAACGGTATGCTGTGTGAGCATTGTAATGACGTTGCGACGTGCGCCGCTGGTCGATAGGTCGCCTTGTTAAAATGTTTGTAATTTCTTTATGATAATCTATTTTTCTTTTATATTTCGTCTACAAATTACCAAATGATGTATTAACTTACTGTGAAATTTGCATAAACATGTGTTCAGCAGTTTACTTTTTATTGAAATAGTCTAAGATGTATTGGGACAACCCTCGTACCTTCATCATATTTTCAACTTGCCTTGTTTATTATAAAACTGGTTGTGATATAAGCAAAATCATTATGTTAGCTTCTGAATTGAAAGAGTTATGCCCCTTTTTGTAATTTTTGTTAAAACTTTTGACTAAGTATCCGAGGGTGACACAAAATGTTCAAGTGAAGAACTGTAGGTAGTCCTCTTAAAGTGCCACTGATGCTAAGGTATTTAAACATCTACAGTGACTGTTTTTGTTTCAGAATGGCCTAAGACTGACAAATTTTCTAAGACCATAAACTATAACTATCTTGTCCGTATAATCTATATTAATCGGGCATAATATGTCTTTTTTTCAGGCTTATGCTTAGTTGTTGCTGTTGTTATGTTGATTAATAGCATATTTTAATATTCTGCGAGTATGCTGATATTAAAAACTTATGTAGAAGAAAATCTTAAAGTGTATGATAAGTAAAGTCTTACTTAAATTTTGAAGTTATTAAACCCATTCTTGTATATATACGCATTTTTACGCTTGTGCGACCAGTGTAGATCCAGATCAGCCGGCATATCCGTGCCGTCTGATCAGGATCTGCACCGGTCGCATTTTGGTCAGAAATAACCTAATGAATCAAAAAGCGAACAGTTTAGATCTTGATCAACAGAACGGATGTGCCGGCTGATCTGGATCTACACTGGTTGCCCTAGCAATAAAGGTGTGTCTATACAGGAAAGGGTTAAAGTTTGTTGTTGTAGGGTTTTTATGTAGTCCTGTGTATGAGACTCCTTGTTTTGAGAATCTGCTACTGTTATTTCTGAGAGCAGCCTTAGAAACTTTTGTTTCCCCTCATCATGTTTCCAGTCAGTCCCCCATTGATTGTTTCATATCAGTTTAATGTAAAGATATGGCATATCAAAAAAAATTCAGTAATGGGTTACCCAAATCAATTAAATTCAATAATAAGTCGTCCAAAATAAAACCTATTTCCCAGTTAAAAATATGGATTTCTTCAGACTGGTCTCCTATCTTAAGCATCTGGTTGATTGAAATTGATTCCAGGATACAAATTTGACCATTGATTGGTTGAAATTGATTCCATGCTCCAAACTGACAATGGAATCAATTTGCTTACTTTTACAGGGTAAGATGGGGTAGATATTTACCAGATGGTCAGTTTGTTAAGATGACCAGAGGATTTGACCCAGCAAATGATGAAATTATGAAACTTTTTGACATAGATTTCGAATATACAATAGAGACTGGCCAATTGAGTAAAGGGGGATACATGTTTTCATTACATATAATATGTATAACAGATGAGCAGGTTGATTGGGATCTCCACTGTTGCCAATGGGATAAAATCCATATATCATTGGTAAAGAAACCTGTAATCTAATATACAGTTAACTTAATGAGAATCTAGCAAATGTTTTTTTAAGAAAGGGAGACCACCTCAATCAATTTTTATTTGTAGCAGCAAGAGTTTTCTGAACATTGTAGCTTTTATCATTCCTGATGCACTTCATGCACCAGGGTGTGCTTAATTTACAGCCCACTGTTATTAAGTTTTGCTGGGTGAAAATTTATAGATATTAAAATTTTATCCTAACATTGAGATGTCAGTAGTACTGGTTATCATGTCGCAAATGTAGAAGTTTAGATTTGATTAGCTGTTATTATGTTTTTTAGCTCACCTGTCACGTAGTGACAGGGTGAGCTTTTGTGAGGGGGGTTCGTCCGTCGTCCGTCCGTCCGTCCGTCCGTCCGTCCGTCCGTTCACAATTGTTGTCCGCACTCTAGCGGACAGAATTTTGGTCCAATCTTCTTCAAACTTGGTCAGAATGTTTATCTCAATGATATCTAGGTCAAGTTCGAAACTGGGTCATGTGACCCTTAAAACTAGGTCACTAGGTCAAATTAAAGAAAAAGCTTGTCTGCACTCTAGCGGTTGTAATTTTGATCCGTTCTTCTTTAAACTTGGTCAGAATGTTTATCCCAATGATATCTAGGTCAAGTTCGAAACTGGGTCATGTGACTTTGAAATCTAGGTCACTAGGTCAAATTATAGAAAAAGCTTGTCCGCACTCTAGTGGTCGCAATTTTGGTCCGATCTTCTTCAAACTTGGTCAGAATGTTTATCCCAATAATATCTAGGTCAAGTACAAAACTGGGTCATGTGACCTTGAAATCTAGGTCACTAGGTCAAATTATAGAAAAAGCTTGTCAGCACTCTAGTGGTCATAATTTTGGTGCAATCTTCTTTAAACTTGGTCAGAATGTTTATCTTAATAATATCTAGGTCAAGTTTGTTACTGGGTCATGTGACCCTTAAAACTAGGTCACTAGGTCAAATTAAAGGAAAAGCTTGTCTGCACTCTAGCGGTTGTAATTTTGGTCCGTTCTTCTTTAAACTTGGTCAGAATGTTAATCCCAATGATATCTAGGTCAAGTTGGAAACTGGGTCATGTGACCTTGAAATCTAGGTCACTAGGTCAAATTATAGAAAAAGCTTGTCCGCACTCTAGTGGTCGTAATTTTGGTCCGATCTTCTTCAAACTTGGTCAGAATGTTTATCCCAATGATATCTAGGTCAAGTTCGAAACTGGGTCATGTGACCAAACTAGGTCACTAGTTCAAATTATAGAAAAAGCTTGTCTGCACTCTAGCGGTCTAAATTTTGATGCGATCTTCTTCAAACTTGGTCAGAATGTTTATCTCAATGATATCTAGGTCAAGTTCGAAACTGGGTCATATGACCTTGAAATCTAGGTCACTGGGTCAAATTATAGAAAAAGCTTGTCCGCAATCTAGCAGTCTTAATTTTAGTGCAATCTTCTTTAAACTTGAACAGAATGTTTATCATAATGATATCTAGGTCAAGTTCGTAACTGGGTCATGTGACCCTTAGAACTAGGTCACTAGGTCAAATTAAAAGAAAGCTAGTCTGCACTCTAGCGGTTGTAATTTTGGTCCGTTCTTCTTTAAACTTGGTCAGAATGTTTATTCCAATGATATCTAGGTCTAGTTTGAAACTGGATCATGTGACCTTGAAATCTAGGTCACTAGGTCAAATTATAGGAAAAGCTTGTCCGCACTCAAGTGGTCGTAATTTTAGTCTAATCTTCTTCAAACTTGGTCAGAATGTTTATCCCAATGATATCTAGGTCAAGTTCGAAACTGGGTCTTGTGACTTTGAAATTTAGGTCACTAGGTCAAATTATAGAAAAAGCTTGTTAGCACTCTAGTTGTCGTAATTATTGTCAGATCTTCTTCAAACTTGGTCAGAATGTTTATTCCAATAATATCTAGGTCATGTTCGAAACTGAGTCGTGTAACCTTGAAATTTAGGTCACTAGGTCTAATTGTAGAAAAAGCTTGTCCGCACTCTAGCGGTCTTAATTTTGATGTGATCTTCTTCAAACTTGGTCAGAATGTTTATCTCGATGATATCTTGGTCAAGTTCGAAACTGGGTCATGTGACCTTGAAATCTAGGTCACTAGGTCAAATTATAGAAAAAGTTTGTACGCACTCAAGTGGTCTTAATTTTTGTACGAACCGTTGAACAGATGTTCGCAGGTGAGCGACCCAGGGTCCCTTGGACCCTCTTGTATCTGTTAATTCACATAATTTATCCTTGAATGCAGAGTTCACTGGGACTTCATACGAAGCAGCGATGGGAAGAAATTTGCTATCACAGAATTCGTTTACCCGGCTCTAAATTCGCAGTATGCGGAGGAAAACTTTGCTAGCGGACATTTTGAATTTTCATATTTCCCTGATCCTGGCACACAGCTATATGTATTTCCTCTTAAGATCAAGGGTATGTGACGTGAGACTTCCCATTACCATGTTAAAACATGGTTCTTTTCTCTGTTATGCATTGCTATGAACACCTGTAACCTGTCTTGTATTATAACCATGGAGTGATGTAGTGATTTAGCTGAATTGTTCTATTGATACAGTTGTATACAGTATCATAATACACGAGTTGAATTATCATTAATTATGACCAGACCAATTTGGAATAATGTTCAATGAAACCAGCCTTAAAAACCTAGTGGTAACTTTACTGCTACTCTCCATATACAAAAATTGGAACTTAACCCCTTTCCTCCATATATACCTATTTTTACATGTGTTTGACTATTGCATTCTAGCAGGCACAACCAAGCAGTCTGATCAGGATCTGCACTGATCACTTTTTGGCCAGAAATAACCTAATAAATCAAATAGCATATGTGGCAGCTGATCTGGATCTACACTTTTCGCCCATGCAATAAAGGTGTGTATATGGAGGAAAGGGTTACTAGTGTCCAGGTGGTCTAGTGACCATTTATAAACATGAAAAATTGTACTAGCTTCTATCGACAAGTGTGTGAAATCAACAAAATTTTAAATTTTTAAAATTTCACTCTACTACATGGATATAACTTATATCTTATGTGTGACCATTGTAGATCCATGGTGCATGGAATATAAGCCACATCCCATGAAGTAATGTAATAGTGTAATAGACAGTTTGAAAGTTGAGGTAAAGTTACGCACTAGTTTTTCTCATGGATCGAGAGAAGTGGTATAGGTACACATGGATCAAATAAATTTTGCCCATTTGCAACAGAAAAATATTAAAATAAAGCAAAGGAAATGCAACTTTTCATAGTACAGTACATTCCACTTAATTGAAGAGCAGTTATTCGAATATTTCCCTTAATATAGTAGAATATTAAAACACAAAACCATTTTTATCTATTTCTATGCTAAAAAATCTCTTTATTTGAATAGGTCACCGCATGCATTTCGTTTATAAAGATAGCACTTTCCCACCTTACAATGCCTTACGACGCTAGTCCTACTTGAAATTCACACGTTTCTGCCCCAAGGCAATGTTCATTATCCGGTAAACGCGATAAATTTATTGTCATTGTTTATCACCTGTTTAAAATAATGACTTCCGTTCACTGGCACACGTGATTACCGTGTACATTTATAGCAATGACGTCACATAACGGGGTTTCCCCACATAGAGAATTTTCATTTGTTTTTGTTCATTAGATGATTATGTTTTATGGAATATGGGAAATTCTCAAATAAGCTTGTTCATCATCATGTCCTGAGATTGTATGCCAAGAACCATAACTCTAACTTTCATTTTGATCAAATTATGGCCCTTTTTTGACTTAGAATTTAAGGTTAAAGTTTGCATGCAAGCTACTGTACAAACTCATAACTTCAATAATACATATACTACAGATTTGAAACTTGGCGCACTTGTTCATCATCATGTCCAGAGTGTGTATGCCAAGAACCATAACTCTAACATTCATTTTGATCAAATTATGGCCCTTTTTCGACTTAGAATTTCAGGTTAAAGTTTGCATGCAAGCTATTTTACAAACCCATATGTTACATACACTGCGGACTCTTTATAACGCGGTTCGTTCAGATCCGCGCTCCATTATAATGCGGTCGTCCCGTGGATCCCCTATTTTTTTCTAAGTCCATTTTTTACCATGAAACGGCAAAAAATCGAAACGGGAAGTCATTTTTGATCGTAAAACGGCAAATAAATCGAAACCTGAAGTCATAATTGTACCATGTACATAAGTGACGCACACATTTCATCCCTAAAACAACCGTGTTTTAACACCTTTCCCAGTGACAGATATCAGCCCGAGGCAAACTTGTGAATGCTTTCTTACTGTTTATCATTGATCCATTACTAAATTCGATTGTCCCTATAATTATCACATAATCCGCACAATTCAGAAAGAAACAAAAAAAAATATTCCCAATCATGTTTTAAAACCTGTCGGTAGTTCATTGATGTACTTTTTGGTTTGATCCGCCTTCCTGTTAATTTCATGGATGTTGCATTTTTTGACTATGGAGGTAAACAGCGATAATATCTGTCAATGAAATGCGACTTCAAAGAAAAATGTCGGCTCGTATCGAGACTGTGATGTTTTGTCGGCTCTGCTATGAAATCGTTTGATCTACAAGAAGTGTGTACGTGACATTTGGCATTTTTTAGCTGGTTTAAGTTGGTTGATGATGCAATAATACTGAAATATTATACTGGAGATAAAATTAGGATGTAATTTATAAATTATGGAATACGTTCACGATGGTTAGTGTTTTAATATTTATTTTACATTTACGTTCGTAAATGTTCGAGTTTGTTTCATAAAAAAATAAAATATTTCGGCAGGCATCTAAACAAACTAGATATACGGTCTTTAATTCCATTACAATAATTTAAGGCCGATCCGTTTTTGATCTTGGTGTTATTAGTCAGTCTCTTGCCGTTTTGCTTTTTCATTTTAAATTTGGTAATTGTATGTCTTGTAAGAAATATTATTTGTCAAGTACAGTGTGGGGAATCATGACGTTACGTGGAATTATGCATAATCTCGTTAGTTGTGTATTAGGTAGTATATTTTCGCGGGAAAATCGGGTCATGTATTTTTCGCAGGAAAATCGGGACATGTATTTTGCGCGGGAAAATATAATGCGGTTTCACTTATTAACGCGGTCGGGATGATGGACCCGCTATACCGCGTTATAAAGAGTCGGCAGTGTACTACCTGTACTACAGCTTTGAAACTTTTAACACTTGTTCATTATTATATCCCGAGTGTGCATGCCAAGAACCATAACTCTAACTTCCATTTTGTTCAAATCATGGCCCTTTTTCGACTTAGAATTTCAGGTTAAAGTTTGCGTGCAAGCTAGTTACTTACATACTTCTTGTACTATAGCTTTGAAACTTAAGACACTTGTTCACCATCATGACCCTGACTATGTATGCCAAGAACCATAACTCTTTTTTAAATTTTTAATCAAATTATGGCCCTTTTTCGACTTAGAATTTCTGGTGAAAGTTTGCGTGCAAGCTAGTTACTTTCATACTTCTTGTACTATAGCTTTGAAACTTAAGACACTTGTTCACCATCATGATCCTGACTATTTATGCCAAGAACCATAACTCTTTCTTTGATTTTTATCAAATTATTGCCCTTTTTTTACTTAGAATTTTAGGTTAAAGTTTGCATGCAAGCAAGTTACTTTCATACTTCTTGTACTATAGCTTTGAAACTTGTTCACCATCATGACCCTGACTATGTTTTCCAAGAACCATAACTCTTTCTTTGATTTTTATCAAATTATTGCCCTTTTTCGACTTAGAATTTCAGGTTAAAGTTTGCGTGCAAGCTAGTTACTTTTATACTTCTTGTACTATAGCTTTGAAACTTGTTCACCTTCATGACCCTGACTATGTATGCCAAGAACCATAACTCTTTGATTTTTATCAAATTATTGCCCTTTGTAGACTTAGAAATTAAGGTTAAAGTTTGCATGCAAGCTGGTAAAAGCTCATAACTTTCATTCTATTGAAACTACAACTTTAAAACTTTGTATACCTTTATTTTATCATACATCAGGTTGATGTTCAAAGGCCCATAACTCATCCTTGCTTTTTTATATTTAATTTTTGCACTTTTTCACTTAGAAATTAGAAGTAAGACTTAGAAATTGTGGTTAAAGTTTCAATGTTATTGTTTTTCATATGTAATGCTTTAGAAAAGGTTTAAAACAGAAAACAGATGTACTTAACATACTTTGGATGAAAGTGTTGAGTGGTTGTGGTGTGGATGGGGGCATATACTATACTATTCCATACCATACCATACCATACCATACCAGGGGTTTTTCAGCACTGTCTGCGCCTCCGGAAAACGGAGGTGTTCCCAAAGCAAACGGCCCTGTTCCCAATTATATCCAGTTGTCATTTTTCCCAATTGGAAACATATACTCAGCAAAAATAAAAAGTACCCACTTTTCTACCTGTGATTTTGTAAAACTAGAAAAATAAAATAGAAAATATCTTCTTTGAACAGATCTGCATTGCTGTAATCATTACAAAGAAATAAAATGTTCTTAAAAATCTGCAGTCACGACTAAGTTATCTTTCCCTTTGCTATCATTGGGGTTTTAGGAAGAAGTAAGTGATTCTAAACAATATTCACATTTGTTGGAATTAAATCAATTTTTCCAGTTCTTTATGTCAATAAAATCACAAAAAATCATTAATAAAACAACTCGTCCTCTATAAAAAAACGCTAGAAATCCCAAACATTTCCTATTACCTCCCTTTGAATTGAATATATAGGGGTGTTTAATCCATCATTCATTGTTATCTGATGGGCATTTGCTCAGGTTTAGGTGTGGAAGATTATGTTCACGAACAATTAAACTTAAAAACGACTGAGATTAATTAATAAAACACCTTTTGAAGTGTTCGTAATTAAATGAAAATATGTGAATGAGAATATAAGCATAAAAAGTGGGTACTTTCTATTTTTGCTGAGTATATTTTATTTCCGAAATTTCGGCAAAAATCGAATAAAATATATCAAATTACACAGGTAATACAGTACACGCAGCGCGGATTCAACAGATTCCACGCTACCACTGCGGACAGTATTTCGTTTGGGTGGAAAATCACCGCGGCCCAGCTCTTGGAGGTCATCGCGATTCCACCAGGATTATCATTTTGTCCGCGTAACGGCGCGAACACAGCTTTGCAGGGGGTAATAAAAATTTATCAGCGGGACATCGGGGGGGATTCCCGGTGACGTTCCGCGAACCAACGCGGACGAACATTCATGCACCGATTTATTTAAATTTCTTATTTACATGAAATTACGCGGGAATGACTTCTGACCAAAATGAGCGAGTTTTAAATAAAATTTGAGTCGACCGTGTCATCTCAATATCTTGTCAAACATTCCATGAGAATCTCAAACATGGCATCATGCTTTTAGTTTTCACACCTTAGTCAAGTGACATACCCTCTTTGGCAGGTGAGACCAAGCTGCCAATTAAGGGTGACACTGATTATACCAAGGGAATCTCAAACATGTCATCTGGCTTTCAGAGTTTTTCACACATTACGGTTGCTGTGATTTTACCGATACACGTTTTTCTTGAAGTACTCAATCTGATATAACGTGTAATTAAATAAAACGCAATCGACTTGTGGACCCCACTTTTTCCATTAAACGTTAAACATGGGTAAAAGCCAGTTTGCATGATTGAAATAAGTTAAAATAATTACCTTGATGGTGATGTCAGTCCTACAAAATCCGCATTTTATTCCATTTATCTTTAATTATTACATTTATAAACCGCTTAATTTGAAAAACAGCCGTTAACTTATAAAAACCGCATGTATCCCTTACAAAAAACATGACCATGCTGTGTATTTGGTATGGAGGCAAAAAAAATGATACTGCCGAACATCAAACGCGACTTCAAAAGACGTTGTCGGCTCGAAACATCCATCCGTGTTTATTATGCTCCCCCCGAAATTCGGGGGAGCATATAGTTGTCGCTTTGTCCGTCCGTCCGTCCCGTTCGTCCGTCCGTCCGTTCGTTCGTTCGTTCGTCCGTCCGTCCGTCATAATATTGTCCGGACAATTACACAAAAACTATGAGAGGTATCAAGACTAAACTTCATAGGTAGTTAGATCTCGTTGAGGAGCAGTGCAGTGCACAAGAACTATAACTCTTGCTTTATTCATTTTTGAGTTATTGCTCTTTGAAATTTCTCATACTTACTTTTTGTCCGGGGCATATCTCCCAAAGTCTAAGAGTTATGAAGTTGAAACTTCATAAGTAGATAGATCTCAATGAGGAGCAGTGCAGTGCACAAGAACCATAACTCTTGCTTTATTCATTTTTGAGTTATTGCCCTTTGAAATTTCTCATACTTACTTTTTGTCCGGGGCATATCTCACAAAGTATAAGAGTTATGAAGTTGAAACTTCATAAGTAGATAGATCTCAATGAGGAGCAGTGCAGTGCACAAGAACCATAACTCTTGCTTTATTCATTTTTGAGTTATTGCCCTTTGAAATTTCTCATACTTACTTTTTGTCCGGGGCATATTTCACAAAGTATAAGAGTTATGAAGTTGAAACTTCATAAGTAGATAGATCTCAATGAGGAGCAGTGCAGTGCATAAGAACCATAACTCTTGCTTTATTCATTTTTGAGTTATTGCCCTTTTAAATTTCTCATACTTACTTTTTGTCTGGGGCATATCTCACAAAGTATAAGAGTTATGAAGTTGAACCTTCATAACTAGATAGATCTCAGGGAGGAGCAGTGCAGTGCACAAGAACCATAACTCTTGCTTTATTCATTTTTGAGTTATTGCCCTTTGAAATTTTTCATACTTACTTTTTGTCCGGGGCATATCTCACAAAGTATAAGAGTTATGAAGTTGAAACTTCATAAGTAGTTAGATCTCAATGATGAGCAGTGCAGTGCATAAGAACCATAACTCTTGCTTTTATTGATTTTTGATTTATTGCCCTTTGAAATTTCTCTTACTTATTTTTTGTCCAGGGCATATCACACAAAGTATAAGAGTTATGAACTTGAAACTTCATAAGTAGAATGAATTCGTTGAGGAGCAGTGCAGCACACAAGAACCATAACTCTTGCTTTATTCATTATAGAGTTAATGCCCTTTGAAATTTACCATACTTACTTTTTGTCCGGGGCATATCTCACAAAGTATAAGAGTTAGGAAGTTGAAACTTCATAAGTAGATAGATCTCAATGAGGCGCAGTGCAGTGCACAAGAACCATAAATCTTGCTTTATTGATTTTTTATTTATTTCCCTTTGAAATTTCTCTTACTTAGTTTTATCTGGTGCATATCTCACAAAGTATAAAAGTTTCTGAACTTGAAACTTCATAAGTAGAATGATCTCAATGCAGAGCAGTGCAATGCACAAGAACCATAACTCTTGCTTTATTCATTTTTGAGTTAGTGCCCTTTGAAATTTCTCATTTTTTTTGTCTTATTTTTGTACAATATTGTAAAATGCTTTCTGTTTGAATCGTAAAGGAAACTTTCAAATACAATATCTTTCTTACAAATTCTTCCTGTTCTAACAAAAAAGTATTTGTGACAAAGCGGCGTTGGGGAGCATAACCCGTCTCTGACGGCTCTTGTTTCGGCTTTGCTATAAAAACGTTTGATCTAAAACGTTTGACTTTAAAAGATGATGTCGGCTCAAAACAACCATCCGTGTTTATTTCAGCTTTACTATAAAAAACGTTTGATCTACCAGACCCCAATATCACAAAAAAAAATGAGATGGATTTCAAACTCAACTCAAAGTAATAATTTTAAATTCTGACGACATAAAAAATACTATTTTTTTATTTAGTATCTTAAATAAGTTTATATGATATTTTTGTTTGAAATGCAGCTTTCAAATTTTGTTATCTGTATAATATATATTTAAAAGATTCAAAAATCTGTTTGAGTAAAAACTCAGAAATCTGCGTTTAAACTCAAACATAAATTTTAGGTATATCTCACTAAAATGAAATGTTATTTGAAAGATTTCCATGATTTTAGCCAGATTTTATTTGATTTTTGTAAAGTATACCAAAAGATCAACCAATATTTACTCAGAATTTGAATAAATTTGTTAAGTAGAAAATTGAAAATATTACGGGGGACGAAATTACTCAGTCCGCGATGAAAAAATCGCGGGGATGAGCAGAAAAAAAAAAATCTGCGCTGCGTGTACAAGAGTGACTTCCCTTTATCTAGAAATTGCAACGTTCAGTGACCCTGATTTAACTGTAAGCATGAATATTTTCTGGACTTCTTTCAACATTACAGCTATGGAATATATCAATAAATTTAGAACTGTTTTGCAAAACGTTACAAAAGGTACCCTTAACTGCAGAAGATGCATCATAATATGACTCGTTAGACACTTCATTCTTTTTGTAATGTATTTTCGCGACTATGATGGCTTTGCACAACAATAAGTTCTACAATAAAAACTTGCGTTTATCTGGACTTTTTAGTTAATACTCTAAAATAACCATTAAATTTGCTACAGTTTCCCTATTTTATAAAGAATTTCAATTTCATATAATGAATAATTTAAATGAGAAAATTATTTCTGGTATCAGTTGGCTAACAAGTTACCAGTTTTGCAATGTTTGTTTGAATAACGACCCCAAAAAGCTGGTAAAAGTATATTGGTAATGTAAAAATTGACTGATTTAAGCTATATAAATGCATATTGAATTAGTGTGAAAATTCCCAAAATGGGCATTTTTGTCGATAAAAATTTTCCAAAATGTCCAGACTCCTTTTCCCAAAATAGGCAGAAAAACCCCAGCATACCATACCATACCATACCATACCATACCATACCACACACTTAATCTACTGTACTGTACTGTACCCCCCCACCACTACCACATACCACCACCACCAACAACACCACCAACAACAACAACAACACCAACAACAACACCACCAACAACAACATCTACAACAACAACACAAATAACAACATCAACAACACCACCACCAACAACAACACCAACAACACCACCACCAACACTACCAACAACAACAACACCAACAATAAAAACACCAACAACAACACCAACACTTACAATAAACAACACTAACAACAACCCACAACAATATCACCACCACCAACAACAACAACACCAACAAAACAACCAAAACCAACACAATCACTACCAACAACACCAATAACAACAACAACAACAACAACAACACTTACAACAACAACCAACAACAACACCACCATTATCACCACCACCAACAACAACAACACCACCAACAACAGGAACAACAACAACACCAACAACAACACCATCACTACCAACAACAGCAACAACACCACCACCAACAAAAGCAACCAGTATACCATACTAGACTACACCACACCACACCACTCTAGGTGGGCAGGGATAGTGGGTTGATGGGTGTGGCATCAGGGGTGTATGGGCTGGGTTGTGTAAACCCTCTAAAAAACATACAAGAATAAATTAAGTGTAATTTATTGATTTTCTAACTTGTATTAATAATATAAACAAATAAAGGAAGAAAAACTCCAATATTTCACTACGCGTTTCGAGTTTATTTGACTCTTCTTCAGGTGAATGTTATTGTATCAACATCTCTTACAAACAATGTCTTATTTTGGCGTAAAAAATGATGTAATCTTATATACTAAACAAACGTCACCATTTGGCGTAAAAAAGACGTCACATTGCAATATAAACGACGTCAACTTTTGCGCAAAAAGAAGTTGCACATTATTTGGCACAAGCAATAATAAAAAAATTAAAATAAAGGAAACATATATAAAATCACAGGATTTCTTTCGCCAAAAATAATATAATGTTGATAAAAATAGGAAATACATTAAATTTATGTAATAAGTACAGGATCTTATAGATTCAACAGTCACTGGTAGAAAAAATGCATACAAAGCACAATGTACAATGGATTCCAGTAACAACTGTACATAAATATTTTTTATAAAATGTAAGGCAGATAATAAATTCATAATTTCATCTATATTGTAAATAATTGTAGACTTAATAAAGGGAAATTACTGGTAGATAAAAAACACCCTTAATTACCTACATAATCAGCACCGTTAAACCTTTTTATGATAAGCCATACAATATTTTAGAATTTAGACCCTGTGGAAAAACTGTTCCCAATTTATGAATCCAGTAAGTTTCCTTCATAAGTCTCTCCATATTGTTATGAACTTTATCAATATACATGAAACTAAAGTCATTTAGACTGTGATTATTTTGGTTGAAATGGGAAGCAACCAGTGTAGAAAATGCAGGATCTATATAGCTATTGATATCAAAACGGTGATTGTTCATACGCTTAGACACTTTTTGACTGGTCTGGCCAACATATTGCATATTGCATTTTTTACAAGTTATTAAATAAATTACATCTGAACTTGTACAATCAGTATTATGATTTAATTTAAATTCTGTATGATACTGAGAGCTAGTGAAACTATCACTTTCAATGATGTTAGAGTGAGAACATCTAGGACGGTTTGTAACTTGTATTAAGAAACTTTTGTTCATGTGTTTGTGTTGGGGCTGTCATAAACTCCTGAATTACTCCCCAGTTTAAATGAAGCCCAGTTTAAAATGTGCTTAAACATGTCTGACTTTTCGAATAGTCGAGCATGCAGTCGTTTGCAACTGGCTCTTGTTTTTGGCTATTGTTCGTCACAAAGTGGTTTCATGTCAAATCAAAAGCAACAGAATTGTAAAAAAAACAACCTTTCATTTATTTTCATACGTTTGATGTTAAATTGTATCCGTTGGTAAACTTGTACATCGCCTCTTAAATCCCTGCATACAAATGTAATAAACAACCTTCGCCAATAATGACGTAATACGACACCAAAAAAGCGTGTGTTTCATGAATTTGTCACCAACGTTGATTTGATCATTTGATCTTTTTTACCTGTCACGAAGAATGAACAAAGATATAGATTGTAAATGTACAAAATGGGATCCATGGACCAAGCGCGATATATTGGATATCGCCATATAACCGATCGCAGTGTATTCATTTACAATATCTTGTTATCTTTGATTTCACTTCATGTAGTTATTAACGTTACGCTGTAGGTACGGCGTAAGCAAATTTCACAAGTGCGTATTTCTCGTGACGCACCGACGAAAAAAGGCGGAGATAAGAACGAAATCAAAAACTGGAAAGAATTTGTAAGAACGTATATTATAATACTCCGGTTTATTGAATCAAGGGTTCTGACAAATGGACTATTCAAATAACTGAATTCTACTGTAATAATTATATGTGTTGACTTAAAATAAAAGAATCATCTATGTCCAATGTAAAAGTTCAAACAATTTTCAAATACAATGGTCTATAAGTCAAATGATGATTTCAATTCGGCATTCGAATGCGAGTGTCCCAACTATATATGCCAGCTTAAAGGATTGAAATAGGCTCAAGATCAAGGTTGGATGCTAGCCTGTATATGCCTTTCCAATAAACAGTTTCGCAGTCCTGTACGAGTTACTTCCCGTGACCAGATATCAACCCAAAACGAGGCTTCACAGGAAAGCTGAACTATCGGACTATGGCTTAAGCACATAAGGCCTAACATAATCCATTAAATTTCAGGTGTGCAATCGTCGCTGCCGGTCGAAAATAAGTTACTGGTCTGTTATTCTAGTCAGACATTTTTATTTTCACTATTTGTTAGATATTTGCATTTTTAATATTGTAAGAACATGTACCATTCTCGTTGATAGCGGGCAATATGAAACGCGATTCGGATAAACGTGAGTATTAATGTTACAAATTTCTATACAGCATTTTCATCTTTATGTATTTTATACTTAAAATTATATTTAACTGGTATGAAATTCGCAAATTGCTAAGACTGGTAATGTACTATACTCCGGAAATTGTGACATGTCAACATTCGGTTACAGTATCTGTACATTATACTTGTACTCATCTATTACTTGAATTTATCGTACCGTTAATGTTCAACGAAAAATAATTTTGAATTTTTGAAAACGTCACGTATACTCCACAAGCAAAAATACGGTATGATTGATTCTGTCTTGAAATTAAGAAGGATCAGTAAGGTTATCTGATTGTTTGTTTACGTAAAAGTATCATTTATAGAATAAAATTCAAGGATTCTGATGCTGGCTTCTAATAAAGATGGAAATGCCGGCTTCAAATAATGATGGGAACATTTATATTAATATTAAGACTGCTAAGGTTTGAAATTCTGTCATTTTGGTGTAAACGCTCAATCGCTTGATTGAATATTTATAAAATGTTCTGCTAAGATGATTTTCTAATTGATGTCTTATGGTTCTACTTGTCGTATTAAGGATTAATAATTCATATAACTGCTATATCAAATACTTTTGCTACCCGATTCAGTAATTAAGGATTTCGATATACTTATTAATTGGGAGGTGGAGGCACATAAAAAAGTAAACCGATCTCTTTTGGTCAGTGATATCTTCTTCTTAGTAATTGACAGGGGACCCCTTGTGCGCGACAATTTGGCATTTTTATGACATGCCGCTTTCAAAATCAATCGCAGCCGGCATGTCAGTAGTTGATAAGACACGCGAAGCCGGAAACGACACTCAATTTATCCGTGGATAGAACACAGGCTGTTAGTTTAAGTTGTTTAAAGTAAACCTTGGCGCGATGAATAATGACTTTACACTTTTAGTCAAATTAGATTTGTTGTTTTATAAACTATTCTTGATAAAAAAAATTTCATTACGCTGATGTATTATTACTAATTCAACGATAAACGAGAAAATATATTTTAAAAAAGAAATTTCATGATGAAAAACGAAAGTTGTAGGTACATGTTCCCTATTACATTAATACAGCGAGCAATAATTTTTCCTGTATAGTAGTCACGTGACTGAATAGGGGAGGTAACCAAAAAATTCACCGAATTATTGGAAAGGCGTATACATTGTAATCTTTAAATTTTGTTCTGTAGCTTGACAAAACTTCAAATGATATGCATAATTAAAACTTTTTGGTATTTTGGGAGTAAGTCATTGCAATAATTATAAAAAATTTTAATTACGATATATTTCTTTTTACAAAAAGTGGGATATATGACATGAATGAGAAGTGATTACTGTTTTATATTCATTAGGTCATTACTAGCCAGAAAGCAAACATTATGATTGAAGATTCAGATCAGTCTGGGCATATGAGCAGGCTGATCTAGATCTGCACTGGTTGCACATGGGATACCATTGCAGTGTAAAAGGACAAGCAAACAATTTCTAAAAGTCTCACAGGCATTCATGTTCATTTGACAGAATGATATACACTGAAGGTAGTTTATATTTATGACCGTTTATATATGTAGACAATGTTTGGCTTTCACACATGGTTAATCATACATTTGGAAGAAATTGTGTCCGAGCTGTATTATACTGACATCAATCTATTTCTCTTGTCATAACTGTATTGAAGTGATGTGATGTATATTAAACTGTCATGCTATATTAACAGTTTTTGTGCCAGTGGTCCCTTTCAAAGAAAAGGCAGTACATAGGGATTGCTTTGTCTGTCTGTTTATCCTGGATTCAGGTCAAGCTATCATGATGCAGTCCATCTTGAAAATTTAATGTTGTCTGAACATTGAAATTTCTCAATATTTCTTCACAAAACTTTGAATTTTTTGTTGCTTATAGAATGCAGGGTCATTATGTAGTCAACATATTAAGGTCAAGGTCACCCATAACAGAGTTATGCCCCTTTTTGTACATATATTCTATCTCTTAACCCAATGTGTGCTATAAATTTGCCATTTCTTAACATATCTTCATCATATTTTCAACTTGCTTTGTTTATTATAAAACTGGTTGTGATATACGCCTTTCAAATAATTCGGTGAATTTTTCGGTTACCTCCCCTATTCAGTCACGTGACTACTATACAGGAAAAATTATTGCTCGCTGTATTAATGTAAAAGGGAACATGTACCTACAACTTTCATTTTTCATCATGAAATTTCTTTTTTAAAATATATTTTCTCGTTTATCGTTGAATTAGTAATAATACATCAGCGTAATGAACTTTTTTTATCAAGAATAGTTTATAAAACAACAAATCTAATTTGACTAAAAGTGTAAAGTCATTATTCCTCGCGCCAAGGTTTACTTTAAACAACTTAAACTAACAGCCTGTGTTCTATCCACGGATAAATTGAGTGTCGTTTCCGGCTTAGCGTGTCTTATCAACTACTGACATGCCGGCTGCGATTGATTTTGAAAGCGGCATGTCATAAAAATGCCAAATTGTCGCGCACAAGGGGTCCCCTGTCAATTACGAAGAAGAAGATATCACTGACCAATAGAGATCGGTTTACTTTTTTATGTACCTCCACCACCCAAATTAATAAGTATATCGAAATCCTTAATTACTGAATCGGGTAGCAAAAGTATTTGATATAGCAGTTATATGAATTATTAATCCTTAATACGACAAGTAGAACCATAAGACATCAATTAGAAACTCATCTTAACAGAACATTTTATAAATATTCAATCAAGCGATTGAGCGTTTACGCCAAAATGACAGAATTTCAAACCTTAGCAGTATTAATGTTAATATAAATGTTCCCATCATTATTTGAAGCCGGCATCTCCATCTTTATTAGAAGCCAGCATCAGAATCCTTGAATTTTATTCTATGAATGATACGAACAATCAGATAACCATATTGATCCTTCTTAATTTCAAGACAAAATCAATCGTACCGTATTTTTGCTTGTGAAGTATACGTGACGTTTTCAAAAATTCAAAATTTTTTTTCGTTGAACATTAACGGTACGATGAATTCAAGTAATAGATGAGTACAAGTATAACGTACAGATACTGTAACCGAATGTTGACATGTCACGATTTCCGGAGTATAGTACATTATCAGTCTTAGCAATTTGCGAATTTCATACCAGTTAAATATAATTTTGAGTATAAAATACATAAAGATGAAAATGCTGTATAGAAATTCGTAACATTAATACTAATGTTTATCCGAATCGCGTTTCATACTGCCCACTATCAACAAGAATGGTACATGTTCTTACAATATTAAAAATGCAAATATCTAACAAATAGTGAAAATAAAAATGTCTGACTAGAATGACAGACCAGTAACTTATTTTCGACCGGCGGCGACGATTACACACCTGAAATTTAATGGATTATGTTAGGCCTTATGTGCTTAAGCCATAGTCCGATAGTTCAGCTTTCCTGTGAAGCCTCGTTTTGGGTTGATATCTGGTCACGGGAAGTAACTCGTACAGGACTGCGAAACTGTTTATTGGAAAGGCGTATAAGCAAAATCATTCTGTTAGCTTCTAATTTGAAAGAGTTATGCCCCATTTTGTAATTTTTGTTAAAACTTTTGACTAAGTATCCGAGGGTGACACAAACTGTCCAGCTGAACAACCGTTGGTAGTCCTCTTAAAGTGCCACTGATGCTAAGGTATTTAAACAACTATAATGACTGTTTTTGTTTCAGAATGGCCTAAGACTGACAAATTTTCCAAGACCATAAACTATAACTAATCTTGTCCATAATAATCTATATAAATCTGGCATAATATGTCTTTTTTTCAGGCTTAGTTGTTGCTGTTGTTATGTTGATTAATAGCATATTTTGATATTCTGCGAGTATGCTTATTTAAAAAAAAACTTCTATAGAAGAAAATCTTACAGTGTATGATAAGTTAAGTCTTACTGAAAATTTAAAGTTATTTAAAGTTTATTGTTGTAGGGGTTTTAGATAGAACCTTGGTATGAGCCTACTTGTATTGAGAATCTGCTACTGTTATTTCTGAGAGCAGCCCTAGAAACTTTTGTTTCCCTTCTCCATGTTTCCAGTCAGTCCCCCATTGATTGTTTCATATCAGTTTAATGTAAAGATATGGCATATTCAAATAAATTCAGTAATGGGTTACCCGAATCAATTAAATTCAATAATAAGTCATCCAAAATAAAACCTATTTCCCAGTTAAAAATATGGCTTTCTTCAGACTGGTCTCCTATCTTAAGCATCTGGTTGATTGAAATTGATTCCAGGATACAAATTTGACCATTGATTGGTTGAAATTGATTCCATGCTCCAAACTGACCATGGATTGCTTACTTTTACAGGGTAAGGTGGGGTAGATATTTACCCGATGGTCAGTTTGTTGAGATGACCAGAGGATTTGACCCAGCAAATGATGAAATGATGAAACTTTTTGACATAGATTTCAAATATACAATAGAGACTGGTCCATTGAGTAAAGGGAGATACATGTTTTCATTAAATATAATAGGTATTGAATGGTCTACTGGTAGTTCGTGTGTCTGTGTGCGTGTGTTTTGAGCATGTGGGTAATCTGATTTTTAAACTGTTACAAACTTTTGCTGTTTTAACTGCCTTAAACAATCTCACAATAATGGTAATATGTGGCAAAGAAAATCAAGTATGTGTTTTGTTCTGAATCATGGAAAACATCATTTTCATGCTACCCTTTAGATCTTTTTTTAAAACTTAAGATAGAAAACAAAAGTTTGCAAAGTTTTTGAAATTTGAACTTCAGTTTAAGATGATTTACTAACCTTGCTAGCTTAACCCTTTCCTCCATAGACACGCCTTTATTGCGTGGGTGAACAGTGTAGTTCTTATCAAGATTTGCACTGTTTGCTTTATGATTCGTTAGGTTATTTCTGACCAAGTCACAACCAGTGCAGATCCTGATCAGACGGCATGAATGTGCCGGCTGATCTGGATCTACACTGGTCGCACATGCCTAAAATGCAAATATATAGAGGAAAGGGTTAATGACCTAAGGATCAATTAACCTTTTTTCAAAACAATAAATTCTTGCCAGACTCTTTACCAGAATCTGATGTTATTTTGCACATTCATGTTGATTTACCAAGCTAAGTGGTTCGAGGAACCATCCACTGAATATCAAAATGTTTGCACCTTTTGCTGAAATTGGGTCAGTCCTTGCATATTTTATAGTGTTGTTTGTTTGACAGAATTGTGATCACTGAAAATCTAGATACCAATCTTATTATTCAGATAAGTGGATGTTATAAAACTGAGAATGGCAACAATGGATCTCAAGGGTCCCATTGGTCTGTTCTGAGACTTGGCTCAGTTTCAACCAATCAGGTTGCTGAGATCTTTTCTAATTTAAGATTTATCTCTGTCCTTAGTTTTATAACGTTAGAACCTGGGCTTAGTTATTTTTCACAGATCGTCTAGATGTGAATAGTTGGCTGTGGGAAGAAATTCTTTAACACAAGAAGTTTAAAATTTGTTTTTAGTTCCTCACTCTCAACACTTTCATTACAGCACATTAGACACTATGCCCACAATTTATTTATAACTTGCAAATAACCATCATTCTGTATTTTCAAATTTAACGTTTAGGTTAATTTGGAGATTTACAAACAATGCGGGGACCAACACTAGGCTTACAGACAGTTTTTACCCGAACACAGAGATAAACAAATTGTTTGAAGTACATTCGCCAGAGCGGCATTATGAGCTGACCTACGGAAAAAAGCAAGATGGCTTCATGTTCAGTCTTACTATTTTTAGTATGTTTTGTTTATACATGGTTTAGCATATTTCTTTGCTGTCACCTTTGTGTGTTGATAATTACCTTGGTGAGCTTTAGAACCTGTTTCACAATACCTAGTTCTGACACTTCGAGTTGATGGACATAATAACAAACTCCGATTAAACTCAACTAAAATTTGAAAATTTGAATATGCCTTACTAGTTTACTTGCTTGAGGTCACTACTATATATTTCAGTTGTGTGTCAATTTGGAATATTTCTTGACAAATCTTCTGATTCTGACGAGTTTTCAAGTTTAAAATCGTGACACAACAATTCTTTGTAACAATTTATTAATTATCCCTGTATGGATTATCCATATTACAAATGATAAGAATGGCTTAATTTCATGCAGTTTCCTGAAATATACAGCAAAATGGCATCCATCAACAAAATTAGCATTCAATTTTGTATACTATGGATCTGTATTTATGGATGTAACATCTGTAGCAAAAAACATTAGCAATACACTAAGTATTTGTGAAACAGACTGTTTTCATTCATACATTTCATAACTTTTCATTCATATCCTATTTCATTAGATGGTTAGTTACAGGAATAGCAAATCTTTCCCAAGCTAGAAATGGAGATTGTATAACCTCATCATGTGAAAGGTTGGTTTGGAAACTGGGCTGAGCTATTGAAGATTGGCAAAAATATAATGCATTAAATTTAATTAGCTGAAACATTCAAGATTATGCAAATTGTGAAGACTGAAGTTGTTAGCTGTAATATGACTAACCACACTGGAAATCAAAACATAAAGATAAAGAAAAAGATACTTAAACAATGTACATACAACCCAAACCCCTACAAGTTGTGCTTTAATTCCATCTATGTAGTTTGTGTACAAGTTTCCCTAGCTCATCAGCTGCATCATTGTTTCTTTGTGTCACTCATTGTTACCATGACAAAGAGCTCTACAGAAGTCCATCTTGCTTATCCTTATCCCTTTTTCCACATAGTATCTGACATGGGCCCAAGATCATAAAACTAAATCAGGAGACCAGTCTCAGATCTTAAGCATCTGAATGGCTAAAAACAGAAATGGCAACTGGTCGCTATTTCAGTCAATCAGATGCTTGGGATTTGCGACTGGTCTCTTCAAATCTCAGTTTTATGACCTTGGGCCATAATATACAGATTGTGTTCTAAAAATCACCTGCCATAGAATGAAAGTGAAAAGGTTCTGCTTCATTATTAACCCTTTTCTCCAATACAAGCCTTTATGGCATGGGCAAACAGAGTTACTAAGATCCAGATTAGCCAGCACATCTGTGCCAACTGATCAGGATCACTTTTTGCTCTTTGATTTATAAGGTTATATGTGATGAAATTGTGGTCAGTGCAGATCCTGATCAGATGGCACGGATGTGCTGGCTGATTTGGATCTACACCGGTCAAACACATGTAAAAAGGTATATATATGGAGTAAAAGGTTAAATGTCACTGAGAACCTTCTGCTTTCACCCTATTATTTGCTGCATTACATTCTGCCCATCCGACATGGTTTAATAGTTTAAGCCACAGCGCTTGTTTTAAGAGCATTTACTTTAATGTTTAATGTTAAATTTGTGTTACAGTGAGGATTACACCATTAACCTTGGAAGACATGTCGAGGCCATCACTTGAGCAGTTTTGTTAATCACTTGTGCCTGTATTGATAATCTTTTTCGTCTTCCTCTTAGATTGACTCAAGAAATATCACTGGATAAGTCTACAATATAAGAAGATTAAATGCACTATTGTTTACAAGTGGCCTATTTCATGTTGTGCCTCTCACCAATTGTAATAATAAACATGCATCTTCCAATAATCCTTCAATGTTCCTTCACATTGATACATAACATGTAGTGTATCAATCTGATTGTTAGTAGTTGAAGAGACATGCTTTTTGATTGTTGGCCTTCTAGTGTGTTATGGTTATTGCCTTTGGAAATTATGTTGTGGGCCGTATCTAAGGGCTGATGAATCTGATTGGTAGTTGAAGAAACATACTCCGAATTACCAACTCGATTGTATGGTTATTGCGTAGAGAAATTATGTTGTGGGCTGTATCTAAGTGCTGATGAATCTGATTGATAGTTTAAGAAACATGCTCTGTAACTGGCCATTGTATGGTTATTGCGTAGAGAAATAATGTTGTTGGCGATTTCTAAGAGCTGATGTATCTGATTGGTAGTTGAAGAAAGATGCTCTGTAATTGGCCATTGAGTATGTTACAGTTATGTCCTAGAGAAACTATGTAATTGGCAATACCTCTAATCAGTAGAGAACAAATGCTCTTCAAAACAATATTGTACCATTTGAGAGAGATACATTTATTTTAAGTGCAAGTAAACAGCGAGCTTTTCAACTGTGTTGTTGGTAAATGATTAGAGAAACTTAGGTGATATCTAACAAGCCATTGGATTAGAGCTATTTTGTTTGTTGGCAATTTGTGAAGGAAAAAGGGATTGTTCCCAGCCAGCAGATCTGGATCTACATTGTTTGCTTTTGAAATAAAACCTGTATATATGAAGTTAAAAGTGAATCTAAATGAAACATAGTTTCTTGTGAACTGAATGCAAAAAGAATTGTATTAAGTTGCATGTAGTAACATTTTTACATTCCATAGTTGCACGTTTATATTCACTATTAATTATTAATTATTATTTATCTTTAAGTTTCATATAGGTCATGACAGGGAGGGGTATTTTGCAGAGATTTGGAGAAATAACATCATCTTCCGGCATCATTTGAACAGCATCTAACTAATTGTTTTCTAGAAGTGTTTCACCACCAGATTTTCTCACCGAGTGTTGCATGTCCTATTTACACAGGTTACAGTGGACATTTGTTCAAGATGGTCATTTACCAGTGGAGATCAGTTTGGGATTTTATCTCAACCTCAACATAGATGGAAAAAAATATTCAATATCTTACAGAGAAGGCGATGCCGGATATAATTACAATTTGAATATTAAAGGTTAACTCTATTAATATGAGTAAAGTATTTCCGATCATTGGTTATGCATAATTGCCAATCATCGGCAGTATTTGTCTCTTGGTTTAGTTATTTATACAGGCTTTTATGTTTCCTGCACCTGAAAGAATATAAAACTGAGATTAGAAACCAGTCGCAAATCTTATGGATAACTGGTCACAATTTCAGCCAATCATATCCTTGAGATTTAAGACTGGTTTCTATTCTCAGTTTTATAATCTTGGAACCTGTTCTTGTCACATGTATTTGCATTTAGTTTTTGGCAAGTTTTCTGTTTTGTTTTAGAGACACCTTGTGTTTTATTTTCGATATGTTTCATCAAACAATTTTCAATAGAAGTTCAAGATATATGGAAGGAAATTTGGTGAAACATATTTCTGTGCTAGTTCTAGCTCCCTGTCCCACCTCTTTTTGTGTAAAAAGGTCATTTGTTTATTTAAAAGTAATTGATTATTTGTTACTTATAACAGACCCATATTTCAACTGACATTTTTTCATTTAATCATTTTTTTTACCAGGTTTTCTTTGGAAAACCCTAGTTATTAGATTGGGGTTAATTGTTGGGCATGTGCATTTCAGTATTTCATGAAGTTTTTGAAGTTCTAATTTTCTTTGTAATCATTCAAGGTAGAGGTTTGACATCACAAAAGCAATTATCATGACAAGTTTCACAACTCTTGACTTATTTTTTCATAATTATCTCCCTTTTTTTATGCCCCCACCATGTAATGGCGGAAGGGCATATAGTGTTCACCCTGGCTGTGTGTGTGTGTCAGTGTGTCAGTGTGTATGTTCGAAAATCGTGTCCGCTCTGTAACTTTGTTATTTCTTATTGGATTTTAAAATAACTTGGTATAAATGTTCATTATATCAAGACGATGTGTTGTGTACAATACCCATGCCTGTAGGTCCAAGGTCAAGGTCACTGTTACAAAAAATAGATATTTCTTGTACTGGCTATAACTTCGTTATTAACAGGGTGATTTCAAAATAATCTGGCACAAATGTTCACTATGACAAGGCGTTGTGTTGTGTACAATTCCCATGCCTGTAGGTCCAAGGTCAAGGTCACTATTACTAAAACCAGAATTTTCTTGTCTGGGCTGTGAGTTTGTTATTACTTATTGGATTTTCAAATAACTTGGTATAAATGTTCACCATGACAAACATGCATAGCGGGGCCATCCGTGTCCTATGGACACATTTCTAGTTTAATTAAAATTTAAAAAAAAATCTTGATCTTCCTGTCATTTCTAAATTAATGAAAGGTTAACACAGCATACATCACCTAGCAGGTCTTTGTAAAAAATTTAACCTACAACTGTTATGATACATAATTTCAGGGTTTCACTACAAAAGTTAAGTTGATAATTCGGGTCCACTGTAACCATTGATTATTATAACTTTGGTTCACTTTTTTACTGGATGTCCAGAGTTAACTCTTCCAGTATAAAAAATCAATGAAAATGTGAAAAATATCTTGGATAAAAACCACTTTCATAAAATATAATATACAACCACTATTTTCTTTCATTGGGGTTTTACAAGATCAAAATTGACCAACCTAAAACCAGATGTCCACATGTGACAAAAATAAGATTACTATATTGAATCCTTTACTCCATGAGATATGGCTGTAACTATCACATGGGTACACAGTGTAGATCCAGATCTTCAGGCACACTCAACTGTTCACTGTTTGATTCATTAAGGTATTTGTAATCAAGAGTAGACCAGTGTACATCTAGATCAGGGCTGAAGGTTATAAAACTGAGTTTGGAAACCAGTCTCATATCTCAAGCATCTGATTGGCTAAAATGGCGACCAGTGGTCATTTCAGCCAATCAGATCCTTGAGATTTGAGACTGGTTTCCGTGCTCAGTTTTATAACCTTGGGCACAGATGCGCAAATGTTCCGGCTGCACTGGTTGGACATGTGATAAAACCCGTATATATGGAGTAAGGATTAATATGTAGGCAGCTGTGGTGAATAACATTCTTATAACATGCAGCCTTTGCAGCCTTTGTATACATCTTCTCACAGGCACTGCTCTTAAATTGTTTCTTATTCGTGGAACATAGACTTATAACAGGCATGCATGACTGTCAGTTATACTTCTTTCCATAATCGTCCCCAGGGTCCAGTATCATAAAACTGAGATTCGAGTACATTCTTCAATCTTGAGAAGCTGATTGATTGAAATAGAGACTAGTCTCAAAACTGACCAGTCAAAAGCTAGAGTGTTGAGACTTGTCTCAATTTTAAGTGTGTGATCTGCACCCCTGGTTTTTCTTTGATTGAAACATTTTTAATAACACAAAAACAACAATCTCTAATAAAGACTAACAGTGTTACAAATGATTAGTTTTTTTAACCCTTTACTCTTATAATAAATACCATAGTCATCGCATTGGCAGTGCAGATCCAGATCAGCCAGCTTTTCATGCTGTCAGATCAGTATAGATCTATATCGGATGGCACTTATATGCAGGTTGATCTGGATCTACACTGGACACCCATGTGATAAGAGTAAAGTGTAAAAACAGAAACAAATTAATTCATTTTGTTATTAGTTTCAATGAGAAATTATGTAATCTTATGTCACCTCATTTGAGTTTGTAAGCATATAGTTGGGTAATTTCGTAGATAGTTCTTCCAGGAAGTTTGAGCACTGTTGAAGTCGCTGGTGTTCCTATCTTGACAATTAACTGATTCAACTTGTGATAATCTTATGTTTATTTGTAGTGGTGTCCAGTATTTTGTGTGTTAACAGTTTATGTTCCCATTTTAGCATTTTCTGTTTCTTAGAATATGTCCTGTTATTTGTGGAAACACCATTACATTGGTTACTGGCTAAAAATGGACGCCAACCTTAAAAATATTTAATTTGAACCATTCCACAGAGAAATTTTGGGTTTTCATTCCCTATTTAGAAATTTATAGTTATCATTCTTTAAGGTTTTCATTCCCAATTTTGAAATTCAATTGGTTTCATTCCCAATTTTGAAATTTATGGTTTTCATGGTTAAAAGAAGACAAACTAAAATATATCCAACAGCCTGAAGCATGTGAAGTGCATAGTTTTAACGAACAGTTGTTACTTTGTACAGAACATATTGAGGAGCTATTTAGTTGATCTGGTTCCAACTGAAAATGGGAAAAATAAACTAAATATTTTTAATGAGGCATTCATATCTGTTCCCAGTAGCCATAGTGCTATAATTAGCTTGGCAGTAATAGTTCTCTTATTTTAAACAGAAAATTGCAACATGGACACTGCTGAACATAATTGCATTGCATTCTCCATATATAATCTACTTTCTGGCAGAAAAAGTAATTTAAAATTCTTCAAACCTAGTTACCATTTTGTTTTTTGTTTGACGCAGTGGTATGTTGGGGAAGGAGGGGTGGGTTGCATTTATCCTCCATGGATGGACTACGATCATTAAATAAAGATTGGAGACCAGTCTCGAATCTCACGCATCTTATTGGCTGAAATGATGACCAGTCAGTCAGCTGTTGAGATTTGAGACTGGTCTCCAATCTTAGTTTTATAATCTTGGGCACAGTTCACTTATCTAGAAAAACGTTTATGAACATTGAAAGAGAAGTGTTGCAATTTTTTGGTTTCTTTTCAGTGTTTTAATTGGTACTGGTTTTAATTTGCACTTGCGCTTTATATGTTAATGCTTTGCTTGGCAGGGTCGCCTGGACAAAAATTAGCAGCGACAACAAACAAATTGTTTTAACAGAAGGTTTCTACCCAACTAAAGAGGCTGGTCCCTTATTCAATGGGGAAGGTGCACGATTAAGTCTGGCATATAAATCAAGCTCCAGTGGCTTCCAATTTGATTTGACGATAAAAGGTGCTCCATATAATCTCAAATGACTCAAACGTATAGAACAAGAAAAATAGTTGTTACTATAGTATCAATAGATAATTCCGTCTTAGTCATCTATGGGATTTTGTTGTTGTACTAACGTTGAATTTCAATCTTTACTGAAAGGTGGTGTACTTTTATCTAAAATGCAGTGTAGAGAAATCTTTAAAAAATTCATAATTTCAGGAAATCAAAAAAGGAGAGTTTAACAATAATCCTCTTGAATTGATTGAAAGAACTATTTTTCCTGATCATTTTTATATAATTGGAAACAACAAATGCTATCCATTTCCTGCTTCAATTTTTCCCTTTTTGTACAACAAAATAAATCCTTTTCACAGAATATAATTTATTATTTGGCACAATAAACCCATTTAATGGATACTCCTTTCGCCATATATACATAATTTATCGCATGTACAACCGGTGTAGATCCAGATAAGGATCTGCACTTTTGGCTTGATGGTCAGAAATAACCTAACAGTTATTTGCCATCTGATCTGGATCTCTTAATGTTATAAAGGTGTATATATGGAGGAAAGGTGAATATTTTAAGTTATTTGATCTGTGTTTAAAATGATGAGAGAACTTCACCTCCTTAAAGTGTTCACATTACATTAAGCTGTATTGTAGGTAAAGAGGTTGTTCCATGGCCATGCATGTTCATTGGCAAGCAAGGAGCAATTATAGTAGATTCACACTAATCAGTCCACTGTTTCAGCATGCCTGGTGTCTGTAACTGTTGTGAAGGTTTTATTGCATGAATTATTCAGTTTTTCTTGTTTCTTGTTTCAGATATTGTATTTATATTACATTTCATCATATTTCCATAAAATCATCCATTTTCATTCACATTCATTTTATTTCATCACAATGTATGGAATTCAGTCATTATGTTACATTTGTCACTCCTTTATAAGAGTTCAATCTTCAGCCTTCACTCCTTATATATGGGTGTTATCGTATGTGAGAACAGTGTAGATCCAGAATGTTCAAGCTGCTTTGGATCTACATGGATAATGCCCATATCCCAAGGGGTAAAGGGTTATAAGCCTTGTACCAAAAATGTTGAAATCATGTTTATTTGTACTATGTATTTTGATCAGAGTCCCTTAAATGTGATGTATGTTCAGTGTGGTCAGTGTCAGTCATGGCCTATCTCACAGCGCTTTACCTGTGTATGGATACCACAGTTAAGGGAAACCTGTCGAGCCTTTATCACCATGCTTTACCTGTGTACAGATACCTGTCAGTGTTCCCATCCTAGCCCCCACACCCCCACCCTCTCCCGAACAATTGTTTCCCTTGAAATTGTATATATTCTCCAGTTTGATAATAGATGTTTTTACAGGATAAACCTTTCTGCAAAATACATTCACAGACAGTGCATCCTCGTGGTGTAATGTCTGCCTGATCTGTGCACACAATGACTAGAAATTATATATTGTTACAATAATTATATGAAGTTATAAAGTATAATGAACAAATTTGCATGACCCTTGTATAAGCATGGCATGAATACTAAATAAATTAGAATTCACAATGCTATTTAACACACATTGCTTGTATTGTATAATATTAAATGTTGTTAAATAGACACAGTTTAAAGCATTTTGTAATATGCATGTAAATTTCCACAAAACTCGATAATAACTTCATTATTCATCAATGTTTTACTAAATAAGATTTGAGAAAAGAAGTTCTTTTAATATTTTCTAAATTTAAATGTATATTAAATGTATAATCGTTAAAAAAAATCAAAACTTGGATTTTAAAAATTAGATTGTGTTATATTTAGCATGTGTGCTTATATAAATAACCTGTTATATATTTTCTTCTTTTTCTATGTTTTACTAACACCTTGTTTTCCTTTTGCTTGTAAATTAGATGTGTTTTATTTTAATTTTAATGATTTCACATCCATAGAAGTTGAAATATTTGATATTTTAATGTTCATGGTATTTTTATTTAAAACTGGAAGTAAAATTAAAATTTATAGAAAGTACATAAAAATATTAAATAATTATTTTGTAAATTTAAAATAATTTAGAAAAATTTTAATTATATTCAATTTTCAAGATAGAAAAATTAATAAACTTAAAGAGAAATACACACAAACATTTGTAAAAAAAAAAAATAAAGAAAAAAAGTAAAATGTATGAATGGTTTACCCCGAATTTTTTTTCTTCGATTTCTGTAATGTTGTAACCTGGAATAATTGTAGGAGTGACCCATGCTGACGATGGTGTTTACAAGTGCTCACTACTGAACGAGGCAAATGCAGTGACAGATTCTAAGACTGTGACTCTGACAGTTGTCAGTAAGTCCAGAATACTTTTCTATTTGTTTAACCCTTATAAAACTGTTCAATGGGATGTTGAAATGGTGGTCATTTTATTGGGGAGTTCTTTATATCAGGGTCGTGTTTATGAAGGGTTTAACTGTTAATGCATGGAAGGGTTAATTTTTTTTGTAAAACAGGGCTGAAGGCTATAAAACTGAGATTGGAAAACCAGTCTCAAATCTCAAGCATCTGATTTGCTGAAATGGCGACCGGTCGCCATTTCAGCCAATCAGATGCTTGAGATTTGAGACTGGTTTCCATGCTCAGTTTTATAACCTTGGGCACAGACTGCTGACAGCAGTTTTAATCAGACTTCATGACTACATAGACATGTTGGGATTATCCTTGGTTTCTTTAATAGTGTCTGCATCAGACTTGGATATACTGCCCCAATATTATAAAACTGAAGATGGAAACCAGTCCCAAATCTCGAAGGATCTGATTGGCTGAAATGGAGACTTGTTTCCAGTTCAGCCAATCAGACACTTGAGATTTGTGACTGGTTTCCAATCTCAGTTTTATAATCTTCAGCCATTATCTGTTTGATTTTGGTACCAAGTTAAAATTTGGGACTTTACTGATTTTCCAGAATTGATACATTTTTTAGCTGACCTGTGACATAGTGACAGGGTGAGCTTTGGTGATCACCCTTCATCCGTCGTCCGTCCGTCGTCCGTTCACAATTGTTGTGTGCACTCTAGCGGTCATAATTTTTATCCGATCTTCTTCAAACTTGGTCAGAATGTTTACCTCATTGATATCTAGATCAAGTTCGAAACTGGGTCATGTGACCTTAAAATCTAGGTCACTAGGTCCAATTACAGAAAAATCTTGTCCACACTCTAGCAGTCTCAATTTTGGTGTGATCTTCTTTAAACTTGGTCAGAATGTTTATCTCAATGATATCTAGATCAAGTTCGTACCTGGGTCATGTGACCCTTAAAACTAGGTCAGAAGGTCAATTTAAAGAAAAAGCTTGTCTGCACTGTAGAGGTCTTAATTTTGGTCCCATCTTTCTGAAACTTTGTCAGAATGTTTATCTCATTGATATCTTGGTCAAGTTTGAAACTGGGTCATGTGACCTTGAAATCTAGGTCACTAGGTCAAATTATATAAAAATCTTGTCTGCACTCTAGTGGTCTTCATTTTGGTGCAATCTTCTTTAAACTTGGTCAGAATGTTTATCTCAATGATATCTAGATCAAGTTCTTAACTGGGTCATGTGACCCTTAAAACTAGGTCAGTAGGTCAAATTAAGGAAAAAGCTTGTCTGCACTCTAGAGGTCTTAATTTTGGTTGGATCTTCTTCAAGCTTGGTCAGAAAGTATATTTCGATGATATCTAGGTCAAGTTTGAAACTGGGTTATGTGACCTTGAAATCTAGGTCACTAGGTCAAATTATATAAAAATCTTGTCTGCACTCTAGCGGTCTTAATTTTGGTCCGATCTTCTTCAAACTTGGTCAGAATGTTTATCTCAATGATATCTAGGTCAAGTTTGACAGGTGAGCGATTTAGGGCCAATTGGCCCTCTTGTTTATTTTCAGATCCAGTTGAAAGCTTGTCTTTCGAGCTGTATCACAATACTCACAAGATTGGCCAGTCGTCAACTCCGCTCACTGATGATGATACACCACATCTTATCTCACCTGGACAATACATGGTAAGTGTGGGCCTGGTTCCATGATCATAAAACTAAGATTTGAGATCAGTCTCAAATCTCAAGGATCTGATTGGCTGAAATGGCGACTTGTCGCCATTTCAGCCAATCAGATGCTTGAGATTTGAGACTGATCTCAGATTTAGTTTTATGATCTTGAGCACTAGTTCTATGATCGTAAATTTAAACTGGAGACCAGTCTTAAATCTTGAGCATCTGATAGGCTAACATAGCGACCAGCACCATTTCAGAGACCAGTCATTTCAGTAGCTTAAACCTTTATTCCATGGGATATGACTGTTATCCTCACTATTCACTTTTATGATACATAGGTTATTCCTGACCAAGATGCAAACAGTATAGATCCTGATCAGACAGCATTTGCCTGCTGATATAGATCTACACTGTTCACACAAGCAATAAAGTCTTTATAAATATATGGAGTAAAGGGTTAATAATATCTCTTAACCTTTCCTTGATATATATGCATTTTTAGCTCGACTATTCGAAGAATAGGGGAGCTATCCTACTCGCCCCGGTGTCGGCGTCGGCGTTCCCGTCGGCGTCCGTTAAACAACTGCGTTAAACAAAAAATGCACTTTGGTCCATAACTTGAAAACTACTTATGATATCAACTTAAAACTTGGAATATGTATTCACTATCAAATTCTACATAATTAAGAACAACACCCATAACTCTGCTACAAATATTTTTCAAGTTATGCCCCTTTTTCACTTAAATTTTGCGTTAAGCAAAATATGCACTTTGGTCCATAACTTATGAACTACTTGAGATATCAACTTTATACTTGGAATATGTATTCATCATCTAATTATGCCCCCCTTCGAAGAAGCGGGGGTATATTGCTTTGCACATGTCGGTCGGTCGGTCGGTCGGTATGTCGGTCGGTATGTCGGTCGGTATGTCGGTCCGTAGACCACATCTTGTCCGATCAATAACTAGACAACGCTTTGTGATACAGTCCTTATATTTGGTGTGGAGGTTGGTCATGACCAGTAGAAGACCCCTATTGATTTTGGGGTCAGTAGGTCAAAGGTCAAGGTCACAGTGGCCTTGACCACAAAAACCTTGTCCGATCAATAACTAGACAACGCTTTGTGATACAGTCCTCATATTTGGTGTGGAGGTTGGTCATGACCAGTAGAAGACCCCTATTGATTTTGGGGTCAGTAGGTCAAAGGTCAAGGTCACAGTGGCCTTGACCACAAAAACCTTGTCCGATCAATAACTAGACAACGCTTTGTGATACAGTCCTCATATTTGGTGTGGAGGTTGGTCATGACCAGTAGAAGACCCCTATTGATTTTGGGGTCAGTAGGTCAAAGGTCAAGGTCACAGTGGCCTTGACCACAAAAACCTTGTCCGATCAATAACTAGACAACGCTTTGTGATACAGTCCTCATATTTGGTGTGGAGGTTGGTCATGACCAGTAGAAGACCCCTATTGATTTTGGGGTCAGTAGGTCAAAGGTCAAGGTCACAGTGGCCTTGACCACAAAAACCTTGTCCGATCAATAACTAGACAACGCTTTGTGATACAGTCCTCATATTTGGTGTGGAGGTTGGTCATGACCAGTAGAAGACCCCTATTGATTTTGGGGTCAGTAGGTCAAAGGTCAAGGTCACAGTGGCCTTGACCACAAAAACCTTGTCCGATCAATAACTAGACAACGCTTTGTGATACAGTCCTCATATTTGGTGTGGAGGTTGGTCATGACCAGTAGAAGACCCCTATTGATTTTGGGGTCAGTAGGTCAAAGGTCAAGGTCACAGTGGCCTTGACCACAAAAACCTTGTCCGATCAATAACCTGACAACGCTTTGTGATACAGTCCTCATATTTGGTGTGGAGGTTGGTCATGACCAGTAGAAGACCCCTATTGATTTTGGGGTCAGTAGGTCAAAGGTCAAGGTCACAGTGGCCTTGACCACAAAAACCTTGTCCGATCAATAACCAGACAACGCTTTGTGATACAGTCCTCATATTTGGTGTGGAGGTTGGTCATGACCAGTAGAAGACCCCTATTGATTTTGGGGTCAGTAGGTCAAAGGTCAAGGTAACAGTGGCCTTGACCACAAAAACCTTGTCCAATCAATAACTAGACAACGCTTTGTGATACAGTCCTCATATTTGGTGTGGAGGTTGGTCATGACCAGTAGAAGACCCCTATTGATTTTGGGGTCAGTAGGTCAAAGGTCAAGGTCACAGTGGCCTTGACCACAAAAACCTTGTCCGATCAATAACTAGACAACGCTTTGTGATACAGTCCTCATATTTGGTGTGGAGGTTGGTCATGACCAATAGAAGAACCCTATTGATTTTAGGATCAGTAGGTCAAAGGTCAAGGTCACAGTGGCCTTTGCATACAAAAACCTTGTCCGATCAATAACTAGACAACGCTTTGTGATACAGACCTCATATTAAACGATTGTTGGATGTGTCTCTTCAAAAGTTATATAAATGGTTCCGGTCCGCTGCCTAATTAGGTCATGACAGCTAAAAATAGATTTTTGACTTTGTCAATCTTTGAACGACATCTCCTCCTATATTACTGGGTCAATTTTGATGAAACTTCACACAAATGATCATTTGATGAGTCTCTTCAAAAGTTATATAAATGGTTCCGGTCCGCTGCCTAATTAGGTCGCATCAGCTAAAAATAGATTTTTGACTTTGTCAGTCTTTAAACAACATCTCCACCCAAACCGCTAACCCAATTTCAACCAAACTTGACACAATTGATCATTGGATGAGTCTCTTCAAAAGTTATATAAATGGTTCCGGTCCGCTGCCTAATTAGGTCACAACAGCTAAAAATAGATTTTTGACTTTGTTGATATATAGGAGTTCCACCGTCTTGTAAATTGCTTTCATGACTGGTACCCTTCATTGCTAAAGCTTACAAAAGTCTCTAAATTTCCAAAAATTTAAATTCAATGCTAATAGATATCACTTGCACGTCAGGGGGGGCATTTGTGTTTGACAAACACCTCTTGTTCTACATCATTACCAACAAGACCCATAACTCTGCTGTCAATATATTTCAAGTTATGCCCCTTTTTCTTATGTTTTCTGTTAAGCAAAATATGCATTTGCCCATAACTTTTATACTACTTGAGATATTGCTTTGAAACTTGAAATATATTTTCATTATCAAAATCTACATCATAACCAACAAGACCCATAACCCTGCTTCCAATATTTTTTCAAATTATGCCCCTTTTTCATTTACATTTTGTGTTAAGCAAAATATACACTTTGGCGTTAACTTCGTTATGAATGGAGGGATTTCAAAATAACTTGGCAAAAATGTTCACCATGACAAGTCGGTGTGTTGCGTACAATACCCATGCCTGTAGGTCCAAGGTCAAGGTCACTGTTACTAAAAATAGATTTTTCTTGCAAAATCGTGTATGCTCTGTAACATTGTTGTTTCTTATTGGACTTTTAAATAACTTGGTATAGTTGTTCACCATATCAAGATGGTGTGTCATGTACATGCCCAAGTCTGTAGGTCAAAGGTCAAGGTCACTGTTACTTAAAATAGAATTTTCTTGTCTGAGCTGTTACTTTGTTATGAATGGAGGGATTTCAAAATAACTTGGCACAAATGTTTACCATGACAAGGCGGTGTGTCCACACAATACCGATGCCTGTAGATTCTAGGTCAAGGTCATTGTTACTAAAAATAGAATTTTCTTGTCCCGGCTGTAACTTCGTTATAAATGGAAGGATTTTAAAATAACTTGATACAAATGTTCACTATGACAGGGTGGTGTGTTGCATACCATGCCCATGCCTGTAGGTCAAAGGTCAAGTTCACTGTTACTAACAAATAGAATACTCTTTTCTGGGCTGTTACTTTGTTATGAATGGAGGGATTTCAAAATAACTTTACACAAATGTTCACTATGACAAGGCAGTGTGTCTGCACAATACCCAAGCCTGAAGGTCAAAGGTCAAGGTCACTGTTACTAAAAATAGGCTGTAACTTCATTATAAATGGAGGGATTTCAAAATAACTTGACACAAATAATCACCATGACAGGGTGGTGTATCGCGTACCATGCCCATGCCTGTAGGTCAAGATCACTGTTACTAAAAATAGAATTCTCTTGTCAGGGCTGTAACTTCATTAGGAATAGAGTGATTTCAAAATAACTTGACACAAATGTTCATCATGACAAGGTGGTGTGTCCCTTATCATGTCCATGCCAGTAGGTCCAAGGTCAAGGTCACTGTTACTAAAAATAGAATTTTCTTCTCCAGGCTATAACTTTGTTTTCAATGGAGGGTTTTCAAAATAACTTGGCATAAATGTTCACCATGACGAGACGGTGTGTTGCGTATATTACCCATGCCTGTAAGTCCAAGGTCAAGGTCACAGTTACTTAAACTTGAATTGACTTGTTCGGGCTATAACTTCTTTATGAATGAAGCAATTTCAAAACAAGTTTTCTAACAAATTCAGAAATATTTCATAGTTATTCCCCTATTCAGTTTAATAGTTATGGTATATTAAGGAATTATTTCTGTTTTTTTAAATGAATTTCTCCCTAACCATTCACTTGTTAATATTTTTCCTGATTGAACATGAATGTATGGCCATAGTTGTTATTGTTTTAATCTTTAAATTGCTTTTGTTTCAAATGATTCGAATAGTCGAGCGTGCTGTCTCCTCTGACAGCTCTTGTTATGCATGTGCGACCAGTGTAGATCCAGGTCAGACGGCACGAATGTTCCGGCTGATCTGGATCTAAACTGTTCGCCCTAGCAATAAAGGTGTATCTATGGAGGAAAGGATTAATATAAAATCTCTTAAGATGATTTTTGTGTCGTCTTTCAAACAAAAGGAAATACATAGGAAACTTGATGCTGGCTATAACTTTCACATTTCTTAATATTTCTCAATCGAACTTTAAAATTATCTTGCTTATGACAACACATTCTTGATGATGACAATTCTTAAGGTGAAGGTCACATTTGTTGGAGTTATGCCCCTTCTTGTTCAACTGTGCGCAAGATTATAAAACAGCATGGAAAACAGTCTCAAATCTCAAGCATCTGATTCGCTGAAATGGCGACTGGTCGCCATTTCAGCCAATCAGATGCTTGAGATTTGACCAGTCACCATTTCAGCCAATCAGATGCTTGAGATTTGGGACTGGTTTCCTAACTCAGTTTTATAACCTTCAGCCCTGAACATCCATCCAGCTTAATATGATGTTCTTCCACCAGTTTTGCAGCCTATTGAATGTCTTAAATTACTCCATGGATAATGCTTATTTCCATGTTTTACCTGAGTGTAGATCCAGATCAGATGTAGTGCTGAATTAGCTACAACAATCCAGCATTTCCCACCCTTAAGGTACTTTGCTGTGTAAAAAAAGTACAGTAGAGCAAGCCTAGGAGAAACATTAATTGGTTGACCTTAATTAACAAAATCAAATAATTTGCACTTCATAACTAGGTATTATTCTTATATTTCAGGTGAAATGTATGGCTACAGGCAGTAATCCAGCTCCAATCCTGCAACTGTATCATAATGAAAAGACACAATATACAACTATAGAAACCCATAAAAACCCAGCAGATGGCCGTATGCAATATACAGGGTCTTTCAGTATTGATACCTTGACTCTAAATGCACACAGTATTCCCCAAACTCTGTCCTGTACAGCTAACATACCTGGAGAGTTCTATCCAGCCAAAACTGCAGCAATTTCAGTTCTAGTACAAGTTGGTAAGTGACTATTTGTTTAGTTTTATACTGTAAACAGTAAAATAACCTGTTACCGATGTCATGCAATGATGGTTACGTATATCAGGGCTATCTGATCAACCTTTTTTGGGGTTGTCCCAGTTAGCTCAGTTGGTTGCGTTGCCGGAATTGCAGGGCTAGGCACTGTCGCCATGACGGTGCAGGTTCGCTTCTAGCTAGGGGCACTATCATTTTATAGGCCCAAAATGACCATTTTTCTTTATTAGTACTTCTAATTGTTCAATTCAATTATTTTTTAACACATTTGAATTTTATTTCCATGACACTGATGGGATGTGTAGTTATGACTGGTGTACTATGTAGTTATTACAGTGATTGGATATGTAGTTATAACACTGATGGAATATGTAGTTATGCTGCTGTTGTGGTATGTAGTCATGACCCTAATGGGATATGTAGTTATGACACTGTTATGTTATGTAATCATGACCCTAATGGGATATGTAGTTATGACACTGTTGTGGTATGTAGCCATGACTCTAATGGAATATGTAGCTAAGACACTGTTGTGGTATGTAGTCATGACCCCAATGGAATATGTAGTGATGCCACTGATGAGGATATGTAGTTATGACACTGATGAGGATATGTAGTTATGACACCGATTAGATAATTATGTAGTTATGACACTAATGGGATATGTAGTTATTATGAAACTGTTGTGGTTTGTAGTTATGACACTGATTGAATGTGAAGTTATGACATTGACAGGGTATTATTGTTATGACACTGACGGGGATATGTAGTTATGACGCCGACAGGGATATGTAGTTATGACAATGATGGGTTATGTAATAAGGACAGTGACGAGATATGTATTTAGGAAAGTGATGAGATATGTAGTGAGGACAGTGATGAGATATGTAGTTAGGACAGTGTTGAGATATGTAGTAAGGACAGTGATGCGATATGAAGTTAGAACAGTGATGAGATATGTAGTAAGGACAGTGATGAGATATGTAGTTAGGACAGTGATGAGATATGGGACAGTGATGAGATATGTAGTAAGGACTGTAATGAGATATGTAGTTAGGACAGTGATGAGATATGAAGTTAGGACGCTGATGAGATATGTAGTTAGGATGCTGATGAGATATATTGTTAGGACTGTAATGAGATATGTAGTTAGGACAGTGATGAGATATGTAGTTAGGACGCTGATGAGATATGTAGTTAGGATGCTGATGAGATATGTTGTTAGGACAGTGATGAGATATGTAGTTAGGTCAGTGATAAGATTTGTAGTTAGGACAGTGATGAGATATGTAGTTAGGACAGTGATGAGATATGTAGTTAGGACACCGATGAGATATGTAGTTAGGACAGTGATGAGATATGTAGTAAGGACAGTGATGAGATATCTAGTTAGGACAGTGATGAGATATGTAGATAGGACATTGATGAGATATGTAGTTAGGACAGTGATGTGATATGTAGTTAGGACAGTGATGAAATATGTAGTTAGGACAGTGATGAGATATGTAGTTAGGGCAGTGATGAGGATATGTATTTAGGACAGTGATGAGATATGTAGTTAGGACAGTGATGACATATGTAGTTAGGACAGTGATGACATATGTAGTTAGGACAGTGATGACATGTAGTTTGGACAGTGATGACATGTAGTTAGGACAGTGATAAGATATGTAGTTAGGACAGTGCTGAGATATGTAGTTAGGACAGTCATGAGATATGAAGTTAGGACAGTGATGATATACGTAGTTAGGACACTGATGAAGATATGTAGTTACAGTGCGACGAAATAAGTATTCGTTAATCGATCGCCATATTGGATTAGTCGCGGAAAATGTACATGTGTTTCAGATTGATATAACAGTTAACTGTAACAATAAACGAAAGTTTTAAGATAAATTCCTTACCTTAATACTTCGTCAGATGACCTTTAAATCTTATAACTTGCATTATCCGTCTCGGAATCCATTTGTAAAGGTTCTGAACATACGCTGGTGGAATGCTCATCCAGATCCTCAAAATTTCATCAAACAAATCCTGCTCACTGTTTATAAATGACACCCTACACGAAAGCTTACGTTAAATGTACAACCAGAGGTTTTCAATAAGATTCAAAAATCCGGGGATTGTGCTGGCCATGAAATTGTTTTAATGTTATTTCTGACTTTGTAAAGAGAGATGGTACCTGCGCGATGCACTGGGGCATTGTCATCCTGGAATATGTATGAATTGTCCGGAAAGTGTCTAGCTATCACTGGCCATAGATAATTGTCAAGAACCTGTTCGTATTTATGTGCATTGATAATGCCATCAACTTTCACTAAAGTGCCTACTCTGTTCCAACAATTACATCCCCATACCATCACTTTTAACACTTTGTTCTTACACGATTTTACCAGGTCTGGTCTGTAGCCTTCGCCGCGTTTTCTCCAAATCAGTACACGTTTATCACTGCCTATCACAACCTGACTTTCGTCAGAAAAAATAACTTTATCCCACCTTCCAGAAACAGGCCACCTTCTCTTTTCCCTGCACCACACCAGTTGCTTGGCTCTATTGACTTTAGAGACTACAACCTTTTTCTTATTAACTCTTTTTGAAAATCCATGTTTCCGTAAATGAATCTGAACAGTCCTTTTACATACTGGGTTTATTCTTCCTTCGTTAAATTTACTGGTAATTTCTGATAATGAGTCCCTACGATTACACTTGACAGTTCTTTCAAGATGGCGGAAGTCTCTGTCTGTCACTATTCTTGGTCTACCACTTCTGTGTAAATTTTCAACGGATCCAGTTTCCCTAAACTTCTTTAAAATTGATGACAATGTACTATAAGATCTCTGCAATCTCCGTGAAATTTCAGCAATAGATAATCCGTCATTAAACATACATACGGCTACATTCTTTAATTCGCTACTCAATTCGGCACCTTTTCTTCCCATTTCAAAACAAACGCTCTCTAAAACTTCAAAACACATACTTTTCCGATAATTCAGTGTCATTATGTTTTCGAGGAATTTGTCCATAAATAGAATGTCAGAACCCTCATGTACATTTATTTATAACCTTACAGTCAAAGGGAGAAAACCCCAGAAATCAAAACATGGCGATGTTACTCCCCTTAATAACGAATACTTATTTCGTCGCACTGTAGGACAGTCATGAGATATGTAGTTAGGACAATGATGACATGTAGTTAGGACAGTGATAAGATATGTATTTAGGACAGTGCTGAGATATGTAGTTAGGACGGTCATGAGATATTGAGTTAGGACAGTGATGAGATATGTAGTAAGGACAGTGATAAGATATGTACACTGCAACTCCGTTATATTGCGATCCGTTATATCGCGATATCCAATATATCGCGCTTGGTCTGTGGATCCCAATTTTTTGTACATTTACAATGTATATGTTTGTTCATTCTTCGTGGGTGGTAAAAAAGACCAAATTATTTAATCAACGTTGGCGACAATTTCACGAAACGCACGCTTTTTCCGTGTCTTATTACGTCATTATCGGCAAAGGCTGTTTATTATCCCACGCCGATGAAATCGGGAGGGGGATATTGTTTTGACGTTGTCCGTCCGTCACGGTGTCACGTCGTCATGGTGTCCGTCCGAATTTCGTTTCCGGGCTATTTCTCTGCAACCACTGGATGGATTTCAACGAAACTCTGTGGGAAGTATCAGTACCAAGAGGAGATGCGCATATCGTCGTCTTGTTCCGGTCAGACGATTTAACACAGAGTTATGGCCCTTTGATAACTTATGCATTATGTATATAGGGCAGTATTCGTTTCCGGGCTATTTCTCTGCAACCACTGGATGGATTTCAACGAAACTCTGTGGGAAGTATCAGTACTGAGAGGAGATGCGCATGTCATCGTCTTGTTCTGGTCAGACCATTTAACACAGAGTTATGGCCCTTTGATAACTTATGCATTATGTATATAGGGCAGTATTCGTTTCTGCGCTATTTCTCTGCAACTACTGAATGGATTTCAACGAAACTCTGTAGGAAGTATCAGTACCAAGAGGAGATGCGCATATCGTCGTCTTGTTCCGGTCAGACCATTTAACACAGAGTTATGGCCCTTTGATAACCTATGCATTATGTATATAGGGCAGTATTCGTTTCCACGTTATTTCTCTGCAACTACTGAATGGATTTCAATGAAACTTGCTGCAAACTATCTATACCAAGAGGAGATGCGCATATCGTTGTCTTGTTTCGGTCAGACCATTTAACACAGAGTTATGGCCCTTTGATAACTTATGCATTATGTATATAGGGCAGTATTCGTTTCCGAGCTATTTCTCTGCAACCACTGGATGGATTTCAACGAATCTTTCTGAGAACCATCAATACCAAGAGGAGATGCGCATATCATTGTCTTGTTCCAGTCAGACCATTTAACACAGAGTTATTGCCGTTTGATAACTTATGCATTATGCATATAGAGCAGTGTTCGTTTCCGCGCTATTTCTCTGCAACTACTGAATGGATTTCAATGAAACTTGCTGAAAACCATCTATACAAAGAGGAGTTGCGCATATCTTTGTCTTGTTTCAGTCAGACCATTTAACACAGAGTTATTGCCCTTCATTAACTTATGCATTATGCATATAGAGCAGTATTTGTTCCGCGCTATTTCTCTGTAACTAGCGGATGGGTTTCAATGAAACTTGCTGAAAACCATCTATACCAAGAGGAGATGCGCATATCATTGTCTTGTTTCGGTCAGATCATTTAACACAGAGTTATTGCCCTTTGATTACTTATGCATTATGCATATAGAGCAGTATTCGTGTCCGCGCTATTTCTCTGTAACTAGCGGATGGGTTTCAATGAATCTTTCTGAGAACCATTAATACCAAGAGGAGATGTGCATATGGTCGTTTTGTTCCAGTCAGACTGTTGAACACAGAGTTATGGCCCTTTGATAACTTATGCATTATGCATATATAGCAGTATTCATTTCCATGCTATTGCTCTGCAACTACTGAATGGATTTCAATGAAACTTTCTGGAAAACATCAATACCAAGAAGAGATGCGCATGTCATGGTCTTGTCCCAGTCAGACTGTTTAACACAGAGTTATTGCCCTTTGATAACTTATGCATTATGCATATATAGCAGTATTTATTTCCGCGCTATTTCTCTGCAACTTTTAGATGGATTTCAATGAAACTTTCTTGAAACCATCTATACCAAAAGGAAATGTGCATATCATCCTGTTGTTCCTGTCAGACTATTTAACACAGTTATGGCCCTTTGATAACTTATGCATTATGCATATTATAGAACAGTATTCTTTTCCTCTATTTCTCTGCAACTACTGGATGGATTTCAATTAATCTTTCTGAGAACCATCAATACCAAGAAGAGATGTGTATTTTGTTGTCTTGTTCCAGTCAGACTGTTTAACACAGAGTTATTGCCCTTTGATGAATTATGCATAATAGAGCAGTATTTGTTTCCGCTCTATTTCTTTTCAACTTCTCGATGGATTGAAATGAAACTTTCTGGGAAACATCAATACTGAGACCAGATGCCCATTTTGTCATCTTGTTCCGGTCAGACTGTTTAACACAGAGTTATTGCCCTTTGATAACTTATGCCTTATGCAAATAGAGCAGAATTTGTTTCCACGCTATTTCTCTGCAACTACTGGATGGATTTTAATGAAACTTTCTGGGAACCATCAATACCAAGAGGAGACTCACATATTGTCATCTTGATTCAGTCAGATCCTTTAACACAGAGTTATAGCCCTTTGATAAGTTATGCATTTTGCTTGTAGAGCAGTATTTGTTTCCTTGCTATTTCTCAGCAGGAATCTATGGAAACCATCAATACCAAGACAAGATGCCCATATTGTTGTCCTGTTCTGGTCTGACCGTTTAACACAGAGTTATGGCCCTTTGATAAGTTATGCACTATGCATATAGAGTAGTATTCTTTTATATGCTACTTCTATGCAACTTCTGCATAGATTTCTTTTAAATACAGCACTATATTTTTACTACTGCATTCTTCATTTCAACAACTTGAAGACTTTTTGTCTCGTTTTTATATTCTGGTGAGCTGCCCAACCCTTTTCACCATCTGAAGTTTTTTTTCCACCGTTTTTGCCATCCATTATAAATATCTAAATAAAGCCCTATGACTTCAGCTGTTGTGTTAGTAATAACCAGTACTCGGCGGGGGATATAAATTCAACAAATTTGCTTGTTACATTTTGTATGCAGAGACTTAAGAGGCGATATACACGTTCACCAGCAGATACAATTTAACATCAAACGTATGAAAATATAGATGAGAGTTTTTTTTACAATTCTGTTGCTTGTGATTTGACATGAAGCCCCCTTTGTGACGAACAAAAGGTGCGAAAAACACCAAGCCGATACAGTACTAGGAGAAATTCATTCAGGAGACAACCCGCAAATTAGCATCAATTAATGCGAGTTGCTAACCATAATAGAGATGAACAGGAAACGTCATGACAGTTTGTTGTTTTAACATAACCTACTTGTCGACATATCAAGCTGGTGAACGGCGGCGACGACGAACTAACATCGCCGACCATGACCGACAAACAGTTCGTCGATCAGTAACTGTTGAAAGTACCAAAAACCATAATATCACCTTTTGAAATTTATGACGGCGATCTTTTTTTATTATTTCTTTTTAGTAAATATAGATCTTAATAAATTTTATAAAAAAAAATGTTTTAAAACATTTGTCCAGCAAGGAACGTACTCCCTGATGTACCTGTAGATTTCACGGCTTGTTAATTACGCAACACCGCAATATACATGCATCTGACAACAATAACAAATGAATTCTCTTTGTAAGCGCGATTATTTACTTATATCGCGCTCCTTTTATATCGCGGTTGGCGGGCTTGGACCTGAGGTCCGCGATATAATGGGAGTTGCAGTGTAGTGAGGACATTGATGAGATATGTAGTAATGACAGTGATGAGATACGTAGTTAGGACACTGATGAGGATATGTAATGAGGACAGTAATTAGATAAGTAGTTGGGACACTGATGAGATATGAAGATTGGACAGTGATGAGATATGTAGTTAGGAGAGTGATAAGATATGTAGTTAGGATAGTGACGAGATATGTAGTTAGGATAGTAATGCGATACGAAGTTAGAACAGTGATGAGATATGTAGTTAGGACAGTGATGAGATATGTAGTTAGGACAGTGATAAGATATGTAGTTAGGACAGTGATGAGATATGTAGTTAAGACAGTGATGAGATATGTAGTGAGGACAGTGATGAGATATGTAGTTAGGACAGTGATGAGATATGTAGTTAGGACAGTGATGAGATATGTAGTTAGGACAGTGATGAGATATGTACAGTCCACACTCGTTGTGTCGAAGTCGTCGGGACCAAAGATGTTAATTCGAGATATCCGAAGTTCGACACATCCGAATCGGCGCCATTGCACTAATAATACACCTGTATGCTTCTAATGCTGATATGATTGTGTATGCTAGTAGTCTTTTTTGCCTAAGAACAAGTGTAAAAACATTTTAAAGGATCAATTCATATATCAAATTATAACAGAAAAAATATATTTACTTGATTATATTTATAACATGTAAAAAAAACATCATAAAGTTTGGGTGTTTGTGAAACTTTGCCGTCATCTTTACTCTGTGTGTTAATGTTGTCTTTTATTAGTTACTTTTTATAAACTAATTAAAATTAAAATTATACTTTACTCATTATCGTTAATTTGAAGCTTACTTTTTGTGCCTCGGTCTTGTTGGGGAGAATTGACTACGTTTACATATACATCCGAATGCATTTCATGAGTAAATATTTTACCTAACACGTAATCATCGTTAATTATGATTAAATAGTGGTATCTTGCTTGCCAACTTGTTCTCACCTTGAAGAAGCCGCGTGCATTGTTCGACCGCAGCAAGTTTCACACTTCGACTTATCCAATGACTTTACATAGCATATTTTAGCCAGCTGGTTCCAAATTTACTTCGACTTATAAAAACATTGTTTAAGTCGAATTCGAGTAAAGTGGCGTAATATTATATGATATAAGAACACATTTTGACGGGACCGTAAAATTAATTCGAGATAACCGATGTTTTGACTTAAGCGAGTTTGACACAACGAGTGTGGACTGTAGTTAGGACAGTGATGAGATATGTACAGTCTAACCTGTGTGTAGCAGCCAGCCAAGGGAAGCAGCCAATTTGGCCGCTGTAGGCAGGTGACCTCTGATCGGAGGGTCAGAGGAAGAGGAATGAAATGTGAAACCTATGAACCGGACTTGTACTGTATTGATACAGCTTGTTTGTCTCAATATACAGTAGAGCTCCGCTAAATCGCGAAATCCAGAAAAGTTATATTATATCGCGGTCGACCCGTGGATCCCGTTTTCCCCATAAAACGATAGTAAAAATCTATCGACGGCAAATTTTGCATAATGGAAAGGGAATAAATGGGAAGTAACAATGTCAATACCGATAAATTGATAAAGACAATGACGGTCGTTCAGTATCGTGCCGGCAATCGTTGAAAATTTATTCTTAAGGATATGTTGATTATTGTTTACTACGTGTCTTTAATAAGCAAACTGTCATAAAATTGTTGAATTGCTGTCCAAACACTGGGTCACCTAATCAAGGATGCCAAATGGTTACTGAATGGTTGTTTTTCGCACCTACTGCCGATAAAGTTCAACAGGAGCCAAGCTATGTAAACATCTTTAATTAATAACACTGTTCGCACTTTTATGCAAATAGCTAAACTAGAAACAATATTAAAATTTTAGTAAACCATTTATTATCAATTATCAAATACAAAAATATCGCGTCTAGCGGTCTCGATAATTAATTAACAATTACGACGGCTTGTTTAAAAGCGTATTGATAAGCTATGATCGGAAGCAGGTGCGCGTAGTTTAGCGGTCACGTGATGCCTTAATGAAGAGTATCCGACATCTTCGCAGAAAATAGAAAATGGCCGCTGTAGGGGGTCTAATTTCATGACCAGGAGGCAATTTCGGTGGCCGCTGACCGTGGATGGGAGGTGACCACAGAATTAAGTGATAGAATAGAAGGAAATTTGTCGGGGGCGTCACAAAATGGCCGCTAAATAGAGGTGACCGCAGTTCGGAGGTGACCGTTAGGTCAGGTTAGACTGTAGTTTGGACAGTGCTGGGATATGTAGTTAGGACAGTGATGAGATATGTAGTTAGGACAGTGCTGAGATATGTAGTTAGGACACTGACGAGGATATGTAGTTAGGACAGTGATGAGATATGTAGTTAGGACAGCGATGAGATCTGTAGTGTTAGGACAGTGATGAGATATGTAATTAGGACTGCAATTAGATTTGTAGTTAGAACACTAGATATGTAGTTAGGACACTGATAAATTATTTAGTAATGACTTGGATGATAAATGATAGATTGTTATTGCATTAAGTTTGGTTTTGCAGACAGGCCAGATGTTCATTGTGAAAATGCTTCAGCCAGGACCGTAAAATTAATTCAAGATAACCGATGTTTCAACTAAAGCGAGTTTGACACAACGAGTGTGGACTGTAGTTAGGACAGTGATGAGATACGTAGTTTGGACAGTGCTGAGATATGTAGTTAGGACAGTGATGAGATATGTAGTTAGGACAGTGCTGAGATATGTAGTTAGAACACTGATGAGGATATGTAGTTAGGACAGTGATGAGATATGTAGTTAGGACAGTGATGAGATCTGTAGTTAGGACAGTGATGAGATATGTAATTAGGACTGTAATTAGATTTGTAGTTAGAACACTAGATATGTAGTTAGGACACTGATAAATTATTTAGTAATGACTTGGATGATAAATGATAGATTGTTATTGCATTAAGTTTGGTTTTTACAGACAGGCCAGATGTTCATTGTGAAAATGCTTCAGCCAGCATAGGAGACCGAAATGCTAAGATCACCTGTCATGTGACGGCTGAGAACGCTAATGATGCCCTCTTTTGTGGAAAGACAAGTTGGCTGCTTGCAAACAGAGAGCAAGTTATTGAATTTGGCGAGCGGTGGAAGGACCCAACTGGAGATTATGATATTATTGAAAGCAAATGTGTGGTAAAGCAGCCAAATATATTGTACAAATTTGCTTTGTAAAAGAAGTCAAAAAACTACTACCTATTTTCATAAATAAAGGAAATAGCATGTGGTCATTTTAAAGGGAAAAAATAACTGGCATATTGGGGGAAACAGAAATATATTTTAAAAGCAGAAGTGAAGAACTTGTTTTCAGCTCGACTATTCGAAGAATAGGGGAGCTATCCTACTCGCCCCGGTGTCGGCGTCCCCATCGGCGTCCGTTAAACGAAAAATGAACTTTGATCCATAACTTGAAAACGACTTATGATATCAACTTGAAACTTGGAATATATATTCGCCATCTACATCATTACTAACAACACCCATAACTCTGCTACACATATTTTTCAAGTTATGCCCCTTTTTCACTTAAATTTTGCATTAAGGAAAATATGTACTTTGGTCCATATCTTATAAACTACTTGAGATATCAACTTGAAACTTGGATATATATACACCTTCAAATTCTACATCATTACCAACAAGACCCATACCTCTGCTGTCAATATATTTCAAGTTATGTCCCTTTTTATGCCCCCGCCATGAAATGGCGACGGGCATTAAGAGTTGCTCCTGTCCGTCCGTCTGATATTCTCGTGAACGCAACTCCTCCTACACTACTTGTCGGAATTTAATGAAACTTGACCACAATGCTTGGCCTGATATGTAGTTGTGCATGAAGATGGGGTTTCGCTCTTACATGTTCTGTTCAGAAGTTATTGCCCTTTGATACTTCCATTTACTTTAGTTTTAATAGGAGTATATCTCGTGAACGCAACTCCTCCTACACTACTGGTGGGAATTTAATGAAACTTGACCACAATGCTTGGCCTGGTATGTTGTTGTGCATAAAGGTGGGGTTTTGCTCTTACATGTTCTGTTCAGAAGTTATGGCCCTTTGATAATTCCATTTACACAAGTTTTAATAGGAATATATCTTGTGAACGCAACTCCTCCTACACCTCTGCTGGGAATTCGATAAAACTTTACCACAATGCTTGGCCTGATATGTTGTTGTGCAAAAAGGTGGGGTTTTGCTCTTACATGTTCTGCTCAGAAGTTATGGCCCTTTGATACTTCCATTTACATTAGTTTTAATAGGAATATATCTTGTTTCTTATATTTTGTGCATTTTGCCCATAACTTAAAAACTACTTGAGATACTGCCTTGAAACTTGAAATATATTTTCACCATCAAAATCTTCATCATAACCCACAAGACCCATAACCATGCTTCCAATATTTTCAAATTATGCCCCTTTTTCACTTACATTTTGTGTTAAGAAAAATATACACTTTGCCCTTAACTTTGTTTGGAATGGAGGGATTTCAAAATAACTTGGCACAAATGTTCACCATAACAAGGCGGTGTGTTGTGACTGTAGGTCCAAGGTCAAGGTCACTGTTACTAAAAATAGTATTTTCTTGCAAAATCCTGTCCGCTCTGTAACTTTGTTATTTCTTATTGGATTTTTATATAACTTGGTATAATTGTTCACCATATCAAGACGGTATGTCACATACATGCCCAAGCCTTTAGGTCCAAGGTTAAGGTCACTGTTACTTAAAATAGAATTTTCTTGTCCGGGCTGTTACTTTGTTATGAATGGAGGGATTTCAAAATAACTTGGCACAAATTATCACCATGACAGGGCGATGTGTCACGTACCATGCCCATGCCTGTAGGTCGAAGGTCAAGGTCAGTGTTACTTAAAATAGAATTCTCTTGTCAGGGCTGTTACTTTGTTATGAATGGAGGGATTTCAAAATAACTTTGCACAAATGTTCACTATGACAAGGCAGTGTGTCCGCACAATACCCAAGCCTGAAGGTCCAAGGTCAAGGTCACTGTTACTAAAAATATTATTTTCTTGTCCAGGCTGTAACTTCATTATAAATGGAGGGATTTCAAAATAACTTGACACAAATGTTCAGCATGACAGGGCAGTGTATCGCGTACCATGCCCATGCCTGTAGGTCAAGGTCACTGTTACTAAAAATAGAATTCTCTTGTCCGGGCTGTAACTTTGTTAGGAATAGATTGATTTCAAAATAACTTGACACAAATGTTCATCATGACAAGATGGTGTGTCCCCTACCATGCCCATGCCTAGGTCCAAGGTCAAGGTCACTGTTACTAAAATAGAATTTTCTTGTCAGGGTTGTAACTACATTAGGAATATAGTAATTTCAAAATAACTTGGCAGAAATGTTCACCATGACAAGGTGGTGAGTTGTGTACCATGTCCATGCCTGTAGGTCCAAGGTCAAGGTCACTGTTACTAAAAATAGAATTTCCTTGTCTGGGCTATAACTTTGTTTTGAATGGAGGGTTTTCAAAATAACTTGGCACAAATGTTCACCATGACAAGGCGGTGTGTTGCGTACATTACCCATGCCTGTAAGTCCAAGGTCAAGGTCACAGTTACTAAAACTTGAATTTACTTGTTCGGGCTATAACTTCTTTATGAATGAAGGGATTTCAAAATAACTTGGCACAAATGTTTACTATGACATTGCATTGCATTACCACCAACTTCTTCACAAACATTTCCGTAATGAGAAGACAACAGTGCCACAAATACAAATAATTTACTTGATCATCAAGTTTATGCATATTCTTATAATTACTCGAACATCACTGTCTTTGAAATGCTATTATTCCCATCATTGCACTTTAGTATCTGGAAACGATGCATAGCGGGGGCATCCGTGTCCTATGGACACATTTCTAGTTTCTTATGTTTTGTGTTAATATGCATTTTGCCCATAACTTTAAAACTACTTGAGATATTGCCTTGAAACTTGAAATATATTTTCACCATCAAAATCTACACCATAATCAACAAGACCCATAACCCTGCTTCCAATATTTTTTTCAAATTATGACCCTTTTTCACTTAAATTTTGCGTTAAGCAAAATATACACTTGGCCCTTAACTTTTATTTCTGTAAGTTATGCCCCTTTTGCATTTAGTTTTTAACATGACTATTGGATTTTTCATTGAAACTTTGAATATTTTTTCACCATCAAAATCTACATCATTACCAACAAGACCCACAACTGTAGTACAATTACTCAAAAAGTTATGGCCCTTTTTTCCACTGTTCCTTTTTTCACTTATATTTTCACTTAAGTGCACTTCATGGATAACTTTGCAAATACTTAAGGTATCAACTTCAAACTTCCATTATATTTTCATTTCTGTTCTTTTTCTGTAACATTACTGAAGTAATTGATATTGAACTAAAAGTAAATGTCTCTAATAAAAAATTACTAACAAGTTTTCTAACAAATCCATAAATATTTCATAGTTATTCCACTACTCAATTTAATATTTATGGTACATTTAGGAATTATTTCTGTTAATCGAAATGAATTTCTCCCTTACCATTCACTTGTTGATATTTTTCCTGATTGCACATGAACGTATGGCCTTAGTTGTTATTGTTTTCATCTTCAAATTGCATTTGTTTCAAATGATTTGAATAGTCGAGTGTGCTGTCTCCTCAGACAGCTCTTGTTAATTTATTTGTTTTCCTATTCGCCTGATTCTCAAAATTGACAACAGTTTGAAACTATAGAACCATCTCCTTTGACCGCCTTGTGATTTAGTTTATAGTCCACTTCTGTAAAAGGTGTGTCCCAGGACTGAGATTGGAGACCAGTCTCAAATCTTATCAAAATGTCGGAAATGGAGACTTAAAAAAAATTCCTGCTTCAAGCCTCTAAATCCAGCTGAAATTCCTATTCTTACACAGTTTAGTTTCCACATGTATACATTTTGTAGACTTGTCATAGACATTTTTTCATATGATGCAGCTCAGGTAAACATTTACTGACTATAAATAACAAACTCGTCCATCAGAAGCTCTTACATTAACCACTTACTCTAATGATACAGCTTTTATCCCATGGAGGACCAGTGGAGCTTCAGATCAGCATGCACATCCATGCAGTCTGTTCAGGATCTGCACTTTTTGCTTCTTGGTCTTGAATAACAATCTCTGTTGTAGATACTTATCAGATGGCATGGATTTTAATGCTGATCTGGTTGCTTTCATAAACACTCCTTTAGCAGGATATATAAGAAAATTCACTGTGTTTAAATATCCAGGCAAAAATTCTGTTATGTTTCTTTCAGGCATCTCCTAAAGGATTAGAAGTCGAGTTGATGCTTTACACAGTAAAAGATTCATTGTTTAAGGAGACATATTTCATTTTATATGGTGTTGGTGAAAATGCTCACAGGCATCCTGTGGTACTTCACGATGGTAAGCAGTTGGTGTTGAAGTTTTAACCTTTTCCTCCATATATACACATTTCAAAGTATGTGAGACCAGTGTAGATCCAGATCAGCCGGCACATCCGTGCTGTCTGATCAGGATCTGCACTGGTAGCATTTTGGTCTTAAAATAACCTGACAAATCAAAAAGTGAAAAGTTTAGATCATGATCAGACGGCACTGACGTGCCGGTTGATCTGGATCTAAACTGTTGGCCAATGCAATAAAGGTGTATCTATGGAGGAAAGTTTTAAAGGAGTAGTAAAGTGTTTAACTTTTTTCTCTAAATATACAGTTTTTATTCATTGTGTGACCAGTGTAGATCCAGATCAGGCTGCACAGCCATGTAATCTGATCAGGATCAACAGTTGCCACTCGGATAAGTTACATTATATCTGGCCAAGATGCATTGATGGTACAGATCAGACAGCACTGAAATAGATCTTTTTTTCATGGTTTTGTACGTTTTGCATATCACAAGGTCAATTGTGCAGTGTGAGTCCAAAAATTTGTGTGCTGCCTTTGTTGTATTTCACCCCCAGACAAAATGTTTTCCAAAGCAAATTGACAAACTGTGAAGAAAGACGGTTATTATAGGGATTGAAATATTAAAGCAAATGCTTGGAACTTGAACTTGCATTGCAGAGGATGGTTACCGGTATTGAAATAATTACTGTAAACGAGTGTTCAATGTAGTGTATGATCTGTTTTCTTTTGTTTTTCAGTAACTCCTGTTGGTGGTAGTGCTGCTGTAGTTGCCATGTCATTGCTGGGATACCTTGTAATGGCTGCCTTAACCAAGCATCTGGCCAACTTGTAACATCAGTGTCATCTAGAAGCTCTAAACAAATTACACCAAGACAGCCATTACACATCTTCTCTATTCTTTTGAAGTTCTCCATGAAACAACAAGTTGGATTACGTGTCATATAAGACTGTTTACTGTCAAACTTCAGGCTTAGATTCTGGGCTGAAGGTTATAAACTTGAGACTGGTTTCCATGCTCAGTTTTATAACCTTGGGCACAGGCTTAGATTCTGAAATGTATGCATAATGTTGTAAATACCTCAAAAGTTTTCCTGTTTTGATCGTATTTGAAGTAAACGTAAAGGTTTATAAGATTTGCATTGTCAAGGAACAAATATTAAAATTCCTCAGTTTGGGGAAAATATTCTTTTTAGTGCAAAATATCACTAGTATTTTTGTATCTTCGTACATGTAGAAAACATGTATATGTGTAGAAAACATGTATTTTTGTTTTAATGGGAAAGCCCCAAGTTTCTTTTTTTGACGACTAAATGTTGACTTTGCACTTGCAGGAAAGACATCCAAGTTTGCCATTAAAACAGGGAAAACTGCTCAGTCAAATTAAATCCATTCAATGTGCTTTGTGTTAAATTGACTCAACTCTTGTTGCAATTATGAATAAGTGCTACATAATGGTATGAATTGAGCTGAGTGTAATTGACCTTTGCACATACTGATAACTTGTAACACCATAACTCTTCATTTCCTATACATTTTCAACATGCTTTTGACATGACACAATTAAACAAACATGGAAAAGATCATACAAATGGCAATGTAGATCCATCTCTGTGTACTGCTTTATGTTTTTAGTTTCATTTGTGTAGAAAATGGAATTAGATATTAGATAATTAGAGTTATAGCAGCAGCATTCCAAGATGATTAGTGCTATTGTTTAACATTATCTGAAGACAACCATGGGTACTTGAACAATATTCTCTGAGAACCATGGTAACTTGAACAATATTCTGCATAAACCATGGACACTTGAACTCTGAAAACTGTGGAATCTTTAACGATATTCCGTGAAAACCATGGTAACTTGAACAATATTCCTTGAAAACCATGGTAACTTGAACAATATTCTTGAAAACCATGGACACTTTAAACATTGTTGGCTGACACTTGTCTTTATGAATTATAATAATTGTCAAATTTATTCAAATATCTTGCCTCCCAAAGAGACTTTACATCTGATATCCTAGTGTTTTAACACGAGTTCAACTGAACATTCAAATGCCTTTATATGATTTCATAGAATTTGTTGTAATTATATAATTGTATATGCGAGATTATCTATTCACATTTGCAGCTTCTTGCGATAATATTCACAGAGCAAAGGCTGGGACTTCACATTCCATGAAAAAAGTTATTAGATCTTATATCCCATTTCATCTTAGTGCAAAAATGTTATAAGTATCGTTGAGATTTAAAAAGGGATAAACTGTTACTGAACTGAGGCAATAATATACAATCATTGTTTTTTTGCCAACTTTTGTGTAAGTTTCTGAAAAGAAATGTTGGAAGTCTCAGTAAAGGTTAATAGTTGTCAAGTAAAAACTTTTGTTAAATTTAGGATTGTTAAAACTTGGTCTTCAATCTGCTCTGTGAAATTTGTCATATCCATTTGTCAGGTCCTGCCTGTAAATAAATGTAATTGTATAGCTCCGGTCATTTTTGGCTTAGAGACTCATTTTCTACCACTGCACTCCATCACACATTCGGAAAAATTGACCTTGTGTTATTTAAATGTTGTGATGTATTTTTTTTTAATGTTCAATGAATTGAATTGCTAGTTGTTGTTTTTTACCCTTGACTCCATAAATAACATTTAATCACATAGGCATATAGTGTAGATACAGATCAGCTGGCACATCCATGCCATCTATTTGGCATCTACACTGTTCGCTGAACATTGTAGATCCTGATCAGATAGCACAGACATGCCAGCTTATCTGAATCTACACTTCGCCAATGTCTAAGAGCCATTTACCTTGGAGAAAAGGGTTCAACTGAATCAGTTGAGACGTGGTGGGGTATGTGATTAATAATGTCCTGAACAACACTTATATCTTTATATTTTTTACAAAGTTGATGAATAAATTTACACAAAAAAGAATAATATTGTTATTAAATTTTTTCTGATGTTTCAGTTTTTGAAACCTTTATCAGGGAATAATAACGGAAATGCTGGGACAAACAGCTGTATTGAATCTATCTGAATAATATCTTTGAATTGTTAAATTGTTTGAGGAAAGATGTATAAAGGCCCAAAATTATAAAATTAAGATTGGAGATCAGTCTCAAATTTAACAAATGAGCTTTGAGACTTGTCTTCAGACAAAGTATTATGGTCTTGGGCACAGTATGTATTGGTTGTTTGGTTGTATTGTTTAGATCTTGTATTTTTGTGTCCATATGGACCACAGCAGTTTGATTTCATCCAAATCCCAGAACAAGGAATGTTTGAAAGTTGTATTAAGTGACATTTGCAATTTAGTATTAGAGATTACATGTATACCTTCTTACTCCATGGTATCTGGTTGTTATTCACACATAAGGTTATTTCTGACAAAGAAGCAAACAGTGTAGATCCAGATCAGACTACACAGACATGCTGGCTGATCTGTATTTACACTGTTCACACTTGTGATAAAACCGGTAAAAATATATGGAGTCAAGGGATTTAAAGAACTTTGTAAAAATAGTATGTAAATATTTTACAGAAAATCTCTTGTGTTACAAAATCATTGGGTTTCTTGATGCATTTGGGTTCTTGATGCATTATCAAGTCTAACAATTTATTTGTAATCGGCTGCTGTGGCCCACATATGTTTATATTGTGTAACTTCATCCTGCATTTATCATCTGTTGAAAAAAAATTCCAATTCATCTTTTATTGTAACTTTAATATTTTACATTACTGTTTACTGTACACATTTTTATCTGTTTATACATTCAATAGTGAATTAAAGTGTAAAAAAGTTATGTTTGTATAAATGGTAGTGCTTAAAAGTGTGAATTTACAAATCTCCATTTTGGCATGTATAAACATTAATATTCAAGCAGGGGGAAAGTGGAAACATTAAACATAATAGTCAGTTAATTTTCATGTGATTTAAGTCATTAGTGTCTGTGTTCAAATTCAAGACATAACTTCTTCAATAAAGATAACAAAATTATATTAATCTAAAACAAATAACAAAAGAATTAACAATTATTTCCTCTTGAAAAATGCAATGTTTGTGTGCTTTTTATGTGTTTTTACTTTAAGTTGTAAATGTTACAATATTGATGAGAATCACTATTAGGTTAAAAACAGTTTATTTCATGTTCTGAATAGGGTTTTATAGGGCACAATTTTTTCCATTGTGATTTAAAATGAGAACATGTTTTTTTTAATTGTTACTGTTACTTCACAAGAGAAAAAAAAGTTATAGCAGTACTCATATCACATTATTTTGGTCAATAACTCATTACTCCATATAACGCATATGGGAACAGTGCAGATCCAGATCAGCCCCCACATTCCTGCCGTCTGAATCTACACTGTTCACTTCTTGGTAAAAAACAAAGAACTTAATGAATCAAGAAGCGAAGCATATAGATCTGGATCTACACACGATGTCCATTTCATAAAATGCCTATATGGAGTAAAGTGCCCAAGATCATAAAACTAAGTTTTGAGATCAGTCTCAAATCTCAAAGATCTGATTGGCTGAAATGGCGACTGGTCGCCATTTCAGCCAATCAGATTCTTGAGATTTGAGACTGATCTCCAGATTTAGTTTTATGATCTCAGGCAAAGGAGTTAATTTGCTTCTTCATCATCATGTATAACTTACCTAAAATATTTCAAGTTAAATATGTGTAATCAACATGTTAACTGCTTCGCTGCCTTTTTGTTAATGCAAGAGGAAATTTAACCCTTTCCTCCATATATACACATTTTTATTATTCATATGCCACCAGTGTAGATCCAGATCAGCCATGACATCTGTGCCATCTGATCAGGATCTGCACTGGTTGCATTTTGGTAAGATTCTGATCAGACAGCATGGTTGGCAATAAAGGTTATCTTTGGAGGAAAGGGTTTAACTAGTTACAAATGATACAATTAGGTTGAATGGTGATATTAAGCTTTGCTGCTGTTCTAATAGTATAAATGGAATCAGTGCCCAAGGTTATAAAACTGAGCATGGAAACCAGTCTCAAATCTCAAGCATCTGATTGGCTGAAATGGCGACCAGTCGCCATTTCAGCCAATCAGATGCTTGAGATTTGAGACTGGTTTCCATGCTCAGTTTTATAACCTTGGGCACTGGTGACCCAATTTAATATACAAGGAGATAATAATTAAATCCATGTACAATAGACCTCCATGGTATTATAGTATATTTTAACCCATTTCTCCATATATACTTGTTTTATCCAATATACAAACAGTGTCAATCCAGATCATCCGTATGATCAGAATTAACTTTTAACTTTTAGATAGATCAGGATATTTCTGATCAAGAAGCAAATAGTTTAGATCCAGATCATACAGCAAGAATGTGCCAGCTGATCTGGATCTTCATTGATCACACAGGGGATAAAACCTGTATATATGGAGTAAATGATTGATCTGATTCTATACAAACATCCTATTCATTATCAAAGATTTGAACATAATAAAATTGAGCATACTCTGTAATAAGCTGATCAATTCAAATGTAAATGAATTTTAACATATTAACTAGTTTAGACAGGCTTATACTGTATAAAGTCAAACAGATTTTGCTCAATGAATGTTATCTCCAAATTTAGAATTTCTTTGTGTGTCTGGTCTGTATTGCAAATGTAGATTAAAGAATTTCTAATGAAATTAAATCTCTTCATTGTTATTTTTTGATCCAATTGAACCCTGGCTACAAGCAAGACAAGTAGAACAGTTTATTTCCAACTGAGTTTTTGGCTCACGAGTGTTATGATACAGGGTAGACAGTTTAGCATGCACAAGCTCCAGAGAGGTTAGCAATTTAACCCTTTCCTTCATATACATGCTTTTAAGGCATGGGCAAACAGTGTAGATCCAGATCAGCCAGCACATCCATGCCGTCTGATCAGGATCTGCACTGTGCTTTTTATACGCCCGTTTGAAAAACGGGACGTATGGGAACACCTGCGGCGGGCGGGCGGCGTCCACAGGGTTTCCGCTCTCTAAGTCAAAGAGTTTTCATCAGCTCTTTATCAAACTTGGTGAATATGTTGGTGGGCATAATATCTCTACCAAGTTCTATAACCAGCCAAATCCCCCTAGGCACTCCTGAATTATGGGTTTACGCTCTCTAAGTCAAAGAGTTTTTATTTGGTCTTTATCAAACTTGGTGAATATGTTTGTGGGCATAATATCTCGACCAAGTTCTATAACCAGCCAAATCCCCCAGGCACTCTTGAATTATGGCCTTGAATTGTCCAAAATTACTGTTTCCACTCTCTAAGTCAAAAGAGTTTTCATCCGGTGTTTATCAAACTTGGTGAATATGTTGGTGGGCATAATATCTCTGCCAAGTTCAATAACCAGCCAAGTTGCTTCAGGCACTTAAGAGTTATGGCCCTTTATTTATACGAAAAATGTGGCAAATTAGCCAAACTTTTTGACGGGCGTATTTTGTGGCATTTTGGCACTCTTGTTTGATTTGGGTTATTTGCTTTTTTTTTATTTGGGTTATTTCTGACCAAAATGCGACCAGTGCAGATCTGATCTGGATCTACACTGTTCACACATGCTTAAAATGCATTTATATGGAGGAAAGGGTTTAATAATTCTATACATCAATGCCTGGAAAATTTGAGAACCATACAAATAAGCATTTAATGACATGTATCTCATTTAATGTCTGTGTCCATAGCCCAAATGGGGCTTATGCTTAATCCTTTCCTCCATAGACACATCTTTATTGCGTAGGCGAAAAGTGTAGATCCAGAACAGCTGGCATATCCATGCCATCTGATCAGGATCTGCAATGTGGGCTTTATGATTTGTTTCGTTATTTCTGACCAAAATGTGACCAGTGCAGATCATGATCAGAAGGCACGGATGTGCAGGCTATTCTGGATCTACACTGGTTGCACATGCGTATAAATGAAGGAAAGGGTAAAATGTTTGACTGCTGGGCTTGTCCTTGTTGTTTGGGAGAGGTATTATTGTGATTAAGAAACTATCCTGATACAATCACAAAGTGTGTAGACTGTCACAAAACTTTAATAAAAGGAAATTTGGCCATCCTGATTGTATTTATCTTGATAGTCGCCTCTAATGTGCATTGCTGAAGTTGAATATAATTGTTCATAGCTGAACCCATTCATCAAGGACAAATATTATCAACCAGAGTTAAGAGACTATTTCTCCCAAGTCTCCCCCTTAGCAATTCCCTGGACTATACGGTCTAAGTCTCCCCCTTAGCAATTCCCTGGACTATACGGTCTAAGTCTCCCCCTTAGCAATTCCCTGGACTATACGGTCTAAGTCTCCCCCTTAGCAATTCCCTGGACTATACGGTCTAAGTCTCCCCCTTAGCTATTCCCTGGACTATACGGTCTAAGTCTCCCCCTTAGCTATTCCCTGGACTATACGGTCTAAGTCTCCCCCTTAGCAATTCCCTGGACTATACGGTCTAAGTCTCCCCCTTAGCTATTCCCTGGACTATACGGTCTAAGTCTCCCCCTTAGCTATTCCCTGGACTATACGGTCTAAGTCTCCCCCTTAGCAATTCCCTGGACTATACGGTCTAAGTCTCCCCCTTAGCTATTCCCTGGACTATACGGTCTAAGTCTCCCCCTTAGCAATTCCCTGGACTATACGGTCTAAGTCTCCCCCTTAGCTATTCCCTGGACTATACGGTCTAAGTCTCCCCCTTAGCTATTCCCTGGACTATACGGTCTAAGTCTCCCCCTTAGCAATTCCCTGGACTATACGGTCTAAGTCTCCCCCTTAGCTATTCCCTGGACTATACGGTCTAAGTCTCCCCCTTAGCTATTCCCTGGACTATAAGGTCTAAGTCTCCCCCTTAGCTATTCCCTGGACTATACGGTCTAAGTCTCCCCCTTAGCTATTCCCTGGACTATACGGTCTAAGTCTCCCCCTTAGCTATTCCCTGGACTATACGGTCTAAGTCTCCCCCTTAGCTATTCCCTGGACTATACGGTCTAAGTCTCCCCCTTAGCAATTCCCTGGACTATAAGGTCTAAGTCTCCCCCTTAGCTATTCCCTGGACTATAAGGTCTAAGTCTCCCCCTTAGCTATTCCCTGGACTATAAGGTCTAAGTCTCCCCCTTAGCAATTCCCTGGACTATAAGGTCTAAGTCTCCCCCTTAGCTATTCCCTGGACTATACGGTCTAAGTCTCCCCCTTAGCAATTCCCTGGACTATACGGTCTAAGTCTCCCCCTTAGCTATTCCCTGGACTATAAGGTCTAAGTCTCCCCCTTAGCTATTCCCTGGACTATACGGTCTTAACAAATTTGGCCAATCAAACGATTCAAAGTAGCAATCAAAATGGCTCCATCGAAATTTCCAGTTCTGCTACAGTTACACATACCAAGTTATTGACTGGCCAGAATAACCGTTTACTCCATATATACACATTTTTTATGCATGTGTGATCAGTGTAGATCTAGATCAGCTGGCACATCCATGGAATAAAGGTGTATCCATGCAGTAAAGGGATTTCAATGTATCCTGTATGCATTTTGGTCATTTGAACTTAAAAATAAATTCTTGAGTGCATTGGATGTTTGTTGCATACATTGATTGGTGTTGATTTTAGCTCTTCTACATGTACTTGGTTAATTGGTTCAACTTCTTGCTTGTGCACACGATACAGAAAGAACAAGGTAAATCTGTGAGCCAATGCTCACAAGTGATTCCCCTGCTTTGAGAAATTAAATTATTCTTGTTTGGGATATACACATTTGTATTGGCGTTTATTGATGCAAATACCGTTTTATGTTTATTACAGTAATGTGCATCATGACTTGGCTGGAGAATACACAAGAATTTCGGGATGTAAGGATATATAAGGCAATAATGTTACTGTATCTCCACTCGAGGTTTTCCTATTTGCCAGTCATGACCCACCCACCCACCAGTCGGGTCTGCTTTGGTTGAAGGGTCTTGTGTTATTGAACTTTAAAATAGTTGTCTCCATTTTTAATGACAAAACAAGGGCTGAAGGTTATAAAACTGAGTTTGGAAACCAGTCTGAAATCTCAAGCATCTGATTGGCTGAAATGGCGACTGGTTGGTTCATGTTATTGTTGCTTAGAAAAGTGCAACAAAAAATTGTGCAAGTTTGTCAACTTTGTGCAAGTATGTCAACTACGTGTAAAAATCTCAGTATTCGGTAAACAGGAAGTAGATGAGCAAGGATCATAAAATCTCTTTACACCATATGGGACTATAGGATACAGCAATATGCAAAATGTCAGGCGGCTGCATGTTATAGTTGCTAAGAAAACTGCGATGGAAATTTTGTTCTGGACAGACGGATGGACTGACAGACAGACAGACAGATAAGGGTAAAACAGTACACCCCGCTCTTCTCTGAAGCGGTGGTATAAATATTCATTGATAGTACTGGCCTAGTTTTAATATTCATTGATAGTACTGGCCTAGTTTTAATATTCATTGATAGTACTGGCCTAGTTTTAATATTCATTGATAGTACTGGCCTAGTTTTAATATTCATTGATAGTACTGGCCTAGTTTTAATATTCATTGATAGTACTGGCCTAGTTTTAATATTCATTGATAGTACTGGCCTAGTTTTAATATTCATTGATAGTACTGGCCTAGTTTTAATATTCATTGATAGTACTGGCCTAGTTTTAATATTCATTGATAGTACTGGCCTAGTTTTAATATTCATTGATAGTACTGGCCTAGTTTTAATATTCATTGATAGTACTGGCCTAGTTTTAATATTCATTGATAGTACTGGCCTAGTTTTAAACTGTCAAATGTGCATAACCCTTTAATCCATAGAAACACCTCTATTGTGTGAGCTAACAGTGTAGATCAGAAGTAGATTTTATTTCACCACCTGTGACAAAGATCATAAAACTAAATCTGGAGACCAGTCTCAAATCTCAGCCAGAGACCAGGCACCCTTTCAGTCAATCAGATGCTTAAGATTTGAGAATGGTCTCCAATCTTAGTTTTATTATATTGGGTCCTGGCTAAAACACTCGAGTGCAAATATAATGGTTGAATCCTGATCTTCATACATCAATCTGTTAACCAATAACTCCATATATATGCATTTTAACGCATGTCAACCAGTGTAGATAAGATCAGCCGCACATCAGTGCAGTCTGATCTGGATCTGCAATGGATCTTGGTTAGAAATAATCAAATTAATCTAAAAACAAACTGTGTAGATCCTGATTGGATGGCATGAATGTGCCGGCTGATCTGGATCGTTAATGTTCACCCAAGCTATAAAGGTCTATCTGTGGAGTAACGTGTCTAGTGTTTAAACCAAGACTCACTCAGCATCATATCTTAGATCATTTTATTAGATACATAATTTCAGTGTACTTTTTAACAAATGTAACAGCTGAAATGTACATAACAAGCAAAGGTATACCATGTCTAATGTCACAGTTAAGGTGATAAATCAAGACAAGCCATGTTACAAAATGGCACATTCAAATACCAGCACTTGATAAAATATTGTCATAGTAAGTTGTCTTTTTTCTGAAGACTGAAAGCATGTCTTATTCTAAGCAATCCATTAAAATGTCAAGTATTACTTACTGTATAACTTATTATTTTCACTTTAACCCTTTACTGCATATTTATGGGTTTTATGGCAAGTGCAAACATTGTAGATCCTGACAAACTGGCACATACACGCTGTCTGATCAGAATCTAAATTGTTTGCTTCTTGGTCAGAAATAACTTAACAAATAAAGAATTGACATAGAAGATCCATCATCAGAAGGTATGAAGAAAAGGGTTAAAAATAAAGCTCAATTCATACATGCATATAGTTCAAATCTGGTGTCACTTAGTAGAATTGTATACATTCGGCCCCGCAACTCACAAAAACACACACAGCGTGTGTAAGTGGTCAGAAGCCATTTAGCTTCTTGAATTGAAGAATAAACATAGCTATTGCAGTAGTTTTAACACATCTATGTTAATTTTGGTGCCATGGTGTCAGTTGATCAGATGTACTCTATGTCTGCCGGAATGTTCTGCCACTGAAATATATATGTATCCAATCAAGTTTCATAAAAATCTGCAAACATAATCTTAATTTTTAACTGATTCAAAATTTAATCATATAGAACTCTTGCTCCAGTTAAAATAAATATCTTTGCTGACCCTGAAAACAAAGCGGGAATTTATTTGCACATTTGTATAATTTTAAAAAAGACTAGCCATCACTGAGTAAACATTTGCAGGGTTAAAATTTGACTGGAAGTTTCTGTTACATGTTGTAAAATGTTTACCAAATAAAGAGATAGCCTAAGAATAGTTAATAAATACAGCAGCAGACTGATCTCCAGTACCAAACCTATGTCACCTGGGCTGGAGGTTATAAAACTGAGATTGGAAACCAGTCTCAAATCGCAAGCATCTGATTGGCTGAAATGGCGATTGGTTGCCATTTCAGCCAATCAGATGCTTGAGATTTGAGACTGGTTTCCATGCTCAGTTTTATAACCTTGAGCACTGTTCTTGCAGTCTAAACTGTTGCGTCAGACAACAAAAACACATGTCAAGAGTCTCATGGTCATTAAACTGAAACTAAAGACCAGTCTAATTTCAAGCATAATATTCGCTATAATGGAGCCATTTCAGCCAATCAGAGGCTTGAGATATGAGACTAGTCTTCAGCCCCTGAATAATTCTGAAGTAATGTTTTGGCTGGCACATACTGTTTACTCCATAGAAATAGATTATATCCAGTAGATGCAGTTTAGCCTGCATATTCATACAGTCTGATCAGGATCTAAACTGTTCATATCTTGGTCAGAAACAACTTAATAAATTAAAGAATGTAAAAAGCAGATCCAGACCAAACTTAGGGATGTGCAGACTGATCTGGACCTACAACGGTGGCGCAAGTGATATAAGTTGTATCCATGGAGTAGAGCAATAATACTGTTGTATCATTTAATTTCGCAGGGATCAAATTTCGCGCAAATGACAGTGACATTTTCGCGATGACTTAAATTCCCGCACTTGTATTATTCTAATAAGACTCGATATTTAATAGTTTGATTTCGCTAGGGTTGAATTTCGCGCACTTTCACTAGTGCGAAGTACAAGAAAAATAAACTATCGCAAAATGTAATGATACCTCAGTAAATGAAAATTTCAGTTTCAAGATTCAAAAAATATCTTAAACTGTTAAAAATAGCTTTTTAACAATAAGTTCTGCAAGGAAAGTATACATTGTATTGAAATTCAAATAAATAGTTAAAAGCAAAGAATTCCAATTTTTGTCAGTGCAACTTACGTTATTGTTTTCTTTTCCTTTTCTTGTTCAGGTCTAGCTCTGTTCAGTACACGGAGAAAGTCAGATGTCTTTGCTCGCATTCTTGTATGGATATATGCCTGAAACAAAGAATTGAACATTGGTCATAGATGGACTTAGCTGTTCTCTAGTGCTCGTTAATAACTTGCCAGTTACAGTTCTTCCTTAACCCCTTACTCCATAAATATGACTTTTATTGCATGAGCGAACAGAGTAGATCCAGATCAACTGGCACATACATGGAATCTGATTATGGTTTTACACTGTTCTGTAATTGGTTTCATAAGGTTATCTCCGACCAAGAAGAATACAATGTAATTCCAGATCAGTGCCCAAGGTTATTAAACTGAGCATGGAAACCAGTCTCAAATCTCAAGCATCTGATTGGCTGAAATGGCGACCAGTTGCCATTTCAGCCAATCAGATGCTTGAGATTTGAGACTGTTTTCCAATCTCAGCTTTATAACCTTCAGCCCAGACAGCAAGGATGTTTAGGCTGATTTGGACTTATACTTGCAGCTCATGTAATAAAAGGTGTAAATATTTATATAAAGTTAAGCATTGAACTATCATAAATCCTCGACTTTTATTAAAAACCCATTTTTTTCTTTTACAGTCTGTTCTTTTACAATTACTGTGATGTCATGTTAACTTGATGTGAGTGGTATTAATAACTTATGTAAGTTTTAATCTTGGGAAGCTAACTTCCAACATTCTGAGAATTTATATTCAAGGGCAACTATGTGTTTCATTGTGTTGTATGTGTAGATCAGGCCACAAATTTAGAACCCCACAAATATTAATGAAATCACTGTATTTAACTATTAACACTTAATTACATACATTTTTTGACTGTTTTGGATTTAAAAGGTAAAACCTATTTCTCCTAGATTAAGTAGTTTGAAACTGCATACTCACACAATTGACAAGGTCAAAGAAAGTGAAAATCCTGAGGCTGTGTTTATCATGTTTATTTCTACAGAATATTTTTTATTTTAGGGTAAAAAAGTTCATCTATAGCTGCCCTATTGCAGGCTGTAAGATAAAACAAAACTGGGACAGGAAACCAGTCTATAATCTGTTTGGTTGAAAATAAATCCAATACTCCATATTGACCAATCAGAAACAAGAGATAACAGACTGGTCCAATTCTCTGTATGCTCTAAAGCTCATGCAGTGATAGTGCTCCTGTTAGAATAAACAACATACCTTTGAACATTTGATATGATAGTGAAGATAGTCCCGGAGAGTGTGGATCAAGTTGATCGTGTTATCCTTCACTTTTTCTGCAGTATGACGTGGAAATAATACTGAAACAAACAAAAAGTCAAGGTGAGTTTTAAATAAGACAAGAAGCGCTGTAATGTGATGAAACCAGATTTTCAACAACCAAGTAAAGACATTTGAGTAGAATCAGAGTTGCATCATGATATAAGCTACCCACCAAGTTTGGTGTCAACAGGTCAAAGCAAACTCAAATATTTACCAAGAAACTGAATTTCTATTTTAGCAACAGTGACCTTGATCTTGAACACATATATCTAGGTAGTATTACATAGTAATCACAGGTTGCATCTTGATTTAAGCTCCCACACACTAAGTTTGGTGTCAATAGGTGAAAGCAAACTGAAGTTATGCGGCAACTGAGATAATGACATTATGTAATTATTTAGAAATCTGAAAAGCTATCTTGTTAACTTTTCTAAAAAGGTCAGCTAGGTAACTCCTCACAACAGAACAGAACTTTACCTGGGCTGAAGGTTATAAAGCTGAGATTGGAAACCAGTCTCAAATCTCAAGTATCTGATTGGCTGAAACTGGTCGCCATTTCAGCCAATCAGATGCTTGAGATTTGAGACTGGTTTCCTTGCTCAGTTTTATATTACCTTGGGCACTGTTCTCAAAACCTAAGCTGAATCCAGACAACATTAAAACAGAGTAGTGATCTGGCACCAGGATTATAAAACTAAAAACGAATGGAAACAAGTCTCAAGTCTCAAGCATCTGATTGGCTGAAATGGAGACAGATGCTTGAGATTTGCGACTGGTTTCAAATCTCAGTGTTATTATCTTCAGCACCGGTATTGACAAACTAACCAAATGTGATGTATCCTATATTGTCCCCAGTCCTAGCTTTCATTCCCTCCAGCTCTGTGGGTGGATCCTTGTGGCTAAACAACACCTGAGGGGCTTGCTGGAAGTTGCGACGACCTTCCTTAAACTCCTGAAATTTGTTCTTACGTTTAGACATTGCTTCATCAATTTTCATCTCAACTGTGATTTGTTACTTACATTAAAAGAAAAACAACATGGACCACAATAAAAACAATCTGCTTAAATAAAAATAAGCGGTACTGTCAGTTCCACTTTGACTGGGAATTCTTCAAATTCTTTACAGACTCATTTTCATTTGGCACCATTTGTTTTTACCTTCACTCAACTCTGATGGCAGAAATAACTGCCGCAATAAACATTGATAGCATTGGCATGAATGGCATGCAAATAACACCAGTTTCACTGATTAGTTGCCGTTTTTTAAATTTCTGAACACACTTAATGTTAGATTTTTAAATACATGGTCTAAGACATAAATGCTCGTGTCAAGTCGCATTGTGAACAAAAGGTGCTTTTGGACAACTTTTTCACATTTTCAAATTCAATTCCAGAATATTTTTCTCAGAGCACATTTACCCTTTCCATTACTACACAGACACCCCTTTATAGCATGGATGAACAGTGTAGATCCAGATCAGCCAGCAATTCTGTGCTGTCATATCAGGATTTACACTGTTCGGTCCTTGGTCAGAAATAACTAAATGACTTAAAAGCAAACAGTGCAGATCCTGACAGACAGCACTGCAGTGCCAGCTAATCTGGATCTACACTGTTCACCTATGCTGCAAAGGCATATATGGACAAAAGGGTTAATACTTTAGCTGTGATTTGTGCTTAGGGAGTAAGTTGGGCATGCCTATTTTTCCTAACAAACAAAAAGTTAAGTTATTTTACCTGCATAAAGACTTTGCCTATGACAACATCATCATCATCTTTAAAAATGGTGCTAAATATGACAGTAACACGGTCCTTCTGTGCTGCTATGTACCTACAGAAAACAAATAGAAGGTTCACATCTGTAAAATCTGTCATTAAAAAAGAGAAAAATACATTTGAAAAAAGGGAAAAATACCTTTCTGGAATAGCCACTCCCAGAAAACATAGGCTCCCCAAAGAGCAGGGAGGAAAAGAGAGGAGTTTATTAAATTATTTATTTCAAGACACCACAATTAACAAAAGAGAGGACCTGAGCGGTTCCTACATAGTCAAAGGCAAAACATTCCTTTACTTGGGGTTGAAACCAGGTACTAGTAAGTAAATATAAGAATGAAATGATATTTGAGTTTGTTCATCTGGGTATGAAAACATTTGAATTGTTAGTGAAAGTTACTTTTAAATAAAACAACCCAAACAATGAACACCATCAAATATCAATATGATCCTTAAATATAATCTATAATTTATACCATATGTAGGAACCTTAACAAATTTATGATTATGTATTGGTGCAGTCTGATCAGTATCTACACTGTTCAATTTCATAGCTTATCTCTGAAAAATTGACAATTGACGAGCTAGATCAGATGGCATGGATGTGCCAGCTAATCTGGATCTATACTGGTCCAACATGCTATAAAATCCTTATAATTGGAGTAAAGTGTTTATCTGGCTTACATGGTTTCATCTTCCCTGTAATGAATGACGGCTCTCTCCTTCCCATCTTCTCCTTGCTGTTGAAACTTGAAATATTTCTCGAACACTGAGGCAAAACAATTACGTTTCAATAAGCCGGCCTTCTGTACACGTTCCTCCCAGTCGGATGGAATCTTTTCAAGATCAAATAGAAGAGATACATTGTATCCTGAAAATAAACGACCAGATCGTCATATCAATGTCGTAACCAATTATCTGATGTATTTAGTCTGCACACTGCAATCTGGCCAAGACCTAAATTCTTCACTTCTTGGTTAGAAATCTTATTACTCTAATCTTATCTAAAAGCTGTCTGTCCAGGGGGTAAAGCCCATATAACATGGGGTAAAAGGCTCTATAACATTAAACCCTTTCCTAAATTTACACGCCTTTTATTGCATGGGCGACTACAGTAGATCCAGATCAGCCAGCATATCTATGCTGTCTGATCAGTATCTGCACTGGTCCCATTTTGGTCAGAAATCAGACATGGGGCGAATTAAATTTTAATGCTAATGCATTAATAATGCATTACTTTTTGTCAGTAATGAAAGGTAATGATTAATGCAACAGATTTAGCATTATTTTAATGCTAATTTAATGCATTACCTATGCCAAAATGCTGTAATGGTTAGCATTATTGAACATTAATTGGATTTTGTGTAACTATTAGTTTTTGTTGATTCATTTACATATATATATATTAAAAGTTACTTTTTAATGCAAAGATTCTCTAAATATTTAATATGTTATTAGTCTATTACGTATTATCTTATTATAGCAAGAGAAAATATGATTATAACAGTTATTAGTAGTTTGATGTATGTTCACTATTAGTAAAACAAGGTGCAGACTATAAGAGTCAAGCCTTTTCATCAGGATGTTGTAAAGTTTGAACATTTTTCTATGATGAAGCCACAAGTTCTTAAGCTGAGTTGTCTTAGAAAATGCTCAATTTAAAACAACTGAATAGCCAGAAATCTATAAAGCTTTGTCAAAAAATACAGCACATTTCTTCACTGTACACATTCATTTGGACAAGGTATTTCCCACCAATTGTCAAACACTTAAATATTCCTGAAAATGTTACAGGTAGACATTTGAAGTTCAGTGCAAAATACCCAAAAATGTTGTTCTGAAATAAGATAGCATCGAAATCAACTTTGAGACTTGTACAAAACTCTTACATACACTCACATGAAGTAATATTTATTTATAATTTTACTTACTGATTCAGTGTCTTTGTAAAGTTATTTGAGGTTATTACAGATTTCAGGAAATCCGCATGTAATGCAGCTGCAGGTGATATAATAGTTTAATAAGTTGACAGTGTAGTCCTTTGTCAATACTACAAACTAAATGTGTGAAAAACAGCAATAAATCAAAGATAGCAAGATAACAAAAGTGTGTTAAAAAGCTAAAGATGCACTATGTGTACTGAGAAAAGTTTTGTTGTAAGTTCTTGAGGTGTCACTTTAGGTCTTCACACTTTCAGATTAATACTGTGTATATTAAACTTTGGGTTCAACAGTTGTTTTTTGGAAGATGATCCCTTTTGTACATAATATTATACTGATTGTTAACTTTTATTGTCAGTTCACTTGTGAATAAAATAATGATTAATTTAATGCATTACTTTTTGATATAATGCTAATTTAATGCATTACTTTCTCAAAATGTAGTAATGCTAATTTAATTTAATGCACAAATTTGACAAATAATGCTTATTTAATGCATTACTTTTAAAAATAATTCACCCCATGTCTGTCAGAAATACCCTAATGAATAAAAAAATTATTTAAAAAAATCATTTTTCAGCTGTTATTTCATAACTATTGCTACATTAATCAATGTAAGTGATGTCCTGTGTGGTAAACTGAATCCAAAAGTTCTGAATACAATGAGAATGTGATTTCTAATGTACTGTTTTCACTAAATATTCAAATGATAATTATATGTACACGAAAAATCTTGTGTTATAAAAACTCACAAGAGCACTAGAATTTAATAACATTTAATATATATGAAAAATAATTCTATTCTCAAAGTATTTTATTTTTCACTCAACACAGTATCTTATTACAAGTAAAACCACCATTCCCATTTTATAACAGAGAGACACACTTTAAGGTGTAAAACATAACTTAATCATGATGTTTGTGCAGTTTATTGACTTTTGCATACCAATCCATCATTCAATAATGGTTGACAATTAATACAAAAGTATATGCCAATAAAAGTGTCAACAACCCTATAAAATGTACACATGAATGAATGCATTTATTTTATATTTTCGCTGCAAATAACCTATGTTGTTCAAACAGCATTCATTACAGTCATAGCACTTTTTTGTGTGTGTGTTCATAAAATACGAGAAAAACTGTCAAAAACTAGAAGGTGTCCTCGGACACTGATGCCCCAACTGCTGCAATAACATTTGTTATAACAAAGGGCCATAACTTAGAAAAATGGCCACAGGGTAAAATCCTTTCTTTATGATCATCTACACTTTCTGCTTGATTATCTGTTTTAGTTTAAAAGAAATCTGCCTGATAGTTCAGAAGGATTTGATGAAACAAAATTTGGAGGACATACGGACGGACGAGAGCAACTCTTTATGCCTCCCACTCCATGGGGCATAAAAGCTAATCCCAGCTTGAAAGAGAGTAGACCCCCTTTTTCTTCTATATACTGGCTAAGAGACCAAGGAACACAATCTGAACCACCCACCTCACAGCCAGAAGTATTGTCAAGGGTTGTATTTGACCCGGAAGATGATCCTTTCACTCCTGAAATTTCCTCAAAAGCTTCATTTTGACCCCTGAAGCTGGTGTCAATTTTTTTTTCTTACATTAGGGGTATTTGAGCAAATTAACTGGCAGAATCCTCTAAACTAGAACTCCTCGATTTGTCATCTGACGAAATTTTTGTTAGTCGACATAAAAAATGTTGATTAGCTTTTTGTTGTAGTTATAAGTAATGTATTTGCACAAAATTCACATATAAAATAATCCTTTAATGGTCTCATTGCATGAAACATGCACAACAAGTTATGCCCTTTGTAAGCTATGCACTAAAAATCAATCAAAGGGGAATAATTTAAAAAAGGAACAAGGTAGAGTTAGGGTTCTTGTGCACTGCACTTCGAGTCATTGCCAGAAACATGCATACCAAGTTTGGAGTCATTTGAACCTATGGTGACAAAATTACACTCCAGGCAAGTTGCTCTATAAAAATCAATCAAAGGGGAATAATTCAAAAACAGAACAAGATAAAGTTACGGTTCTTGTGGATGCGCTTCAGGTCGTTGCCGAAACATGCGCACCAAGTTTGGGGTCATTTGTACCTACGTTAACAAAGTTAGGCTCCAGACAAGAAAATCTGGACGCCGTTGACACCACTGCGGCCGCCAACGAAAGTAATTCCTATATGTTGCCTAGACAAGCAACACAAAAAATGGAAATGACATTTAAGATTGAGCAGCTAGTGGTTACCTGGAGTGAGGACACATATACTACTACACATACTGTCTATGAGACAGGCAGTCTCTATATACACTACCGGGCCTAAGATCATAAAACTGAGTTGGAGACCAGTCTAAAATCTCAGAAATTTGATTGCAATCAGATGCTTGAGATTTGAGACTGTTCTCCAAACTCAGTTTTATGTTCTTGTGTCCTGTGGTTTATATAGAGAGACTGGTCTCCTGATTTATTTTTATGACCTCGGGCCCAGCTAACTCTCTCTTGAGACTTACCATCTTCAGAATCTGTCATCATGTCAGCATACTCTCTCTTGATCAGCTGGACAAATAGTCAAACATAAAGTAATGAATTATTTTATAAAATTGCTATAAATTGTCTCATCACGAAACCATAAATTTTTAAAATGACTGTTTGTGTTTACAAAATCAACTTATCTTTATAATCTAACCTTTAATCTATATTTAGATGGTGTGATTTTGCTCAAGTTAAAATTTGCACATTTACCCCTTTGTGACGTTTAAAACCTCACAAAATATGATACTACAATGAATGATACCTAAAAGCCCCATCCCATACCCACAAAACACTGATGTTGGTACTACGAAAAGAATGAATTAAGAAATTAGGAATGTTACATTTCAAAGAAAGCATGGTTTTGTTACAGAAATTGCCCAAGATGTGGAGAAATGTCAGTCAACTTACTGCATCTGCACCATGTTCTTGAAGATCCTTGTAAAAGTGCATAGATATGCTCACCTGAAAGACCAAAATCGGTATACAAAAAACAGCAAAAGCATGTTTTAAAAACCAGTCTCAAAACTCTAGTTACTGACTGGTCAGTCTGAACACTGGGATAAATTTCAACCAATCAGCTGATTAAGACTGGAGACTGGTATTCAGACTATGTTTTAATCTTGAGGCCAGTGATACATTGTATATAATTTTAGAAAAACAAGGGTTTAACTGATATGCTTTAAACTATTATCATGGCAAAACAGTTTTTGCTGAAAAAGAAAAACAATTTGTTATAGATGGAAAATAAATTGGTAGCCTTGCCAAGATGGCCTATGCCTGGTAATTGTTATTTAGTCACAAACAAATCATTACTAAAATACAAGTAATTTCAATTTCAGTACAAAGTTATCCATTAATTTTCTCTCTATAGCTGCATCATTTATGCTACGAAAAGGTTTTTCTAGCTTAATTTCAATATATGTGAACTTGGACTTACTCTAATTTTGTTTTTATCTCCTGGGTTAGAAATGTGGAAAAGGACTCCATCAAAGTCAGCCACTGTAATATCTACTGCATCTGGTTTGTTCCTGAAAGTTTCAAATAGTCCTTGGTTGAAGATTACTGATTAAACCAACAATCAGTTGTCTCAATAAGAGGAAGAGGGATTTGGGGGCTCTTGGCAATAACAACTATGTAACCCAGCTAATTTAAAAGAAAAGCAGGCGCTTTGCAGTCTGTAAGAAAGTTTCTTGGACCTCAGCTTTTGCTGGTCATTAATGGTGAGGTCCGGTAAATATCTGGATATTGTAGGTCTGCATGTCCCGCAAAAAAATTTGGGGGAAATCTGCATATTTTCAAAAAAAATACCTATGTCATAGTGTTGTTATTAGAAATTTGTTTAATTTTTAATGCATTGTTTTATAAAATATATAGAAAATGGTATGCCAAATCGGGTGCACTGTTGAAAAATATGTAGTGTATTTGACAATGCCTAACAAAATCCTGTGAAAACTAAGAGTCTGTAGCAATCTAAATCTATCGCTACAATTGGTGGAAAATAAGAAATTAAATTTACTGTGTGTTAAGAAAATCAGAAATGAACATGAAAAGTAGAACGTTTCCTCGGACACTGATGCCCACACTGCTAAAACAACATTTGTAACAAAGGGGCATAACTTTGGTAAAAATGGTTCCAGGAAAAAATCTTTTCTTTACGTCTTACAATATTCTACACCTCCTGCTTGATCATCTGTGCAAGTTTAAAAGAAATCTGCTTGACAGTTAATGAGGAGTTCTACTCATCTGTCTGTTTGTACGTCCCCCAAATCTTGTGGTATCCAATATTGATACCACAAGATTTGGGGAACATACGTACAGACAGATGAGTGCAACCAACTCCATATATCTCCCACTTTGTGGGAGTATAAAAAGCATGTGTCAAGTGTATATATTAAATTTAGACATAGGCTCCTACTTTCCTAGTGATATAAAACTTACCAACACATCCTTATCCTAAGTAGTCATATTTCAGTCGGTCAGTCAGTCTTTACATGTGCAAAAAAGACCCACATTTAGTTGATAAACACAAGGTAAATCAAAGATTGCATAGGCGTAGTCAAGGGGGCAACAGGGGCGGCAACTGCCGCCCCAATATTTCAACTAGCCGCAGTTATATTTAAGTCTCACCTCTCTAAAAATTTTGTGTCGCCTTAAGTTTTGGCTACGCTGATGACAGGCATCAATATGCTCAATTAGCTGTGACAGGGGATTTACGACTGCAGATGACCGCATGGTGTTAATTGCACTTTTTGATATTGTGTTTAGATTGCACAAAGAGTGTCTGGGTAGTACAAAAATTGATTTTGTTTATTGTATTTATCTGGTGTCAATTAAACAGATGATTTGAGACATGTAACCTCAATTTTTGCGTCTAATCAAAACGAGTATGTTTCATAAATGTTGGAAACATTATTCTTAATCCATAATTACATGTGATCAGATATGGATGATCCTTATCAAACCCAGGGTTTTTTAAGTTTTAATCTGACCCTGATCAACCTAAGAATTTTGCATTTCTAAAAGCAAGAATCATGGTGAGCTATGTTTAAATAATGAACAGTCGAAAGATTCTGAAATCAGATACTGACACAGATGAGCAGTTTTGACTTTTTATTTAGAGTAAGTCTTGCTCACCTTTTTCTGCGCCATAATAACATAAGTTGTGAATATTGGCTATGTTTTTACTACAGATCATGTCAGCTTTGATCTGTTCATACCATGCAAATAATTATTTTGTCATTTCTCAATTAGTCTAAACACTGAGAATTCGAATTGCAAGAACAAAACAATTTATTTTTAATAATATCCTTCGTGTTAGATTGTTGTCAAATTGTCGAGTCATATAATAAAAACCTAATAACATTTTGTGCATCTCTAGTTTTATAATTAAAAATTTCACTTATTAAATCTTTTACAAAATGTTCGCTGCCCCAATATCCAAAACCTGCCTACGCCCCTGGATTGTCAACATGAAGTTCATATTTGTTTCAAGCAGACAATTTCTTTGATATTTAATTTGATTGAGATGCAGCATTGATATCTTTTTTCGGAAATGATCAATGGATCAGTGATATGAACATTAATGAACTGTGCAGGTACATGAGCTATGGCAGATTAAAGGAAAGTTAATGATGGCTTGTGATTAATTACGCAGATGTTTCAACAACTTCTGTATAGGCTGGCTTGGTTTTGTGCCAAGCATCCCCCTCTTTGTTCATTAAACCACAGGTTTGAAAGATGACAAAAACACTCGAAGATGGTGCATAAAGTACAGATAAAATTGATGCTTTAATTTCTTTGAAATACTTTATTTTCCGGATATCAATTACATGTTCGCAAACTTCCGCCTGATGTCCGAACACGGAAGTAAGAAGTTCGGAATAGTGAGAAATAAACCGTCTTCTTACCCTTCTAAAGCATTTTTAATCTTCGCAGTCAGAGTCTCCACGACAATTCTGTTGTGTATTTCTAACAATATCATGATTACCAACCCAGAAATAATGTCAAACTACAAAATTGCATTGGGTGTGAAGAACCAGGAAATAGAGTTACTTCCCTTGCCGTTCTTTGTAACAACTCTTTTGATTGGATGGGTATGGGTTGTGGGTAAAACCCTGACCAGACCCAGACCCAGACCAGACCCTGGAAACTAACGATATGGTACGGAAATCTTCGCTCATTTCCGACATTACATTACGATAACAATAACGACATGACATTGTGTGTTAATTAGCGATTCGTGTTGTTTTTTTGGTATGTTTTTTGAAGCTTTAAATTATTTCCTAATCTTAATTCTTTTCACTGCTAGAAATATGAAATAATAAATTTCAGAATTAACTTAAAACAGACTGCTTTACAATCTCCATAATCATAATTTGCCGGACAAAACTCAGTGAGAAAGCTCTGGTCAATATTCTGTTTATTGCAATTTTCGCCAAATACTATCATCACTAGTTATGAAAAAAATGATTGTAAAACTATTATCACACAATATAATAATTTTTAAACCATTTAAAGACAAGTCAGCATAATAATCATATTACGATTCCTAAGTGCTAAGCGGTGACTTTTTACAGCTTAAATCAGTAAATACACAATACCAACCTCAATGATCTTATTTTCTGTAATTTTCTATAATTTACATTTGTGACTTAAAATTAAAGAATTTCATCAAATTAAATTAAATTGCGTATCTAATTGATTATAAAATTAATACAATCCCATAACTGAATGACAATAGTTCGTACATTTTAATATAATTTTGATTTAATACCCTGTAGGGCAAATCTGAATTTGATAAAAAACAAATCATAAGCGCCCACATCTTATAGAATGTTTAATCCTGACCAAATTTCTATAGTTTTCCACAAAAAGGGTCTGGGTCTGGTCAGGGTTTTACCCACAACCTGGGTATGAACTCTCTCCGGACCGGACCTTTTCGGTAATAGCGGACGTGTCGGGACTGTCCGGAAATCTTTCGGAAGTCTTCATTATTATTAGTTACACGATTACGAGTTTTCCTGTTATGTTTGTACATGCAATATATAGGTCTTTGGTTTGTATTAATCTTCCGAATAATTTATTATTATTTAATAGTATAGTTATATGTCAAACTGCTGTTGAATCTTAAAGTGAAAATGAGGGAAAACTTTCTCGAATAACTAAAAAGATCTTGATTGAAATTTAGGAAATAATTTCAACAGCGGCCAGAGTCTAGTGAAGAAATGTATTGAACCGATATCGCATTAATATTTGAATGCTGAGCACACACCTAAACAAAAGGAAAACAAGACTGTGTCCTCGTGACACTGATGCCCGCACTGTTGCAGATTTGTAACAAAATTGTGTAACCGTGAACATGTAGTCATCATTATTAACTTGTAAATGAGGAGTAAGTGCCACCAATTTTATGAATAACTTAAACAAAGAGCCACAAATGTGGTATAATTTTTGCGAGAAAAATTCCTTAGCAACAATCTACACATTATTTCTTATCATCTGTGCAAGTTTGATATTATTCAGCCAATACACATAGAAAAAACTGTGCTCCGGTTGAAATCACAAAATTGTGTGACTGAAATAATTAAACAAAGGACCATAAGTGCAAGTCTGAAATAATCCGCCAAATAGTTAAGAGGAGTTGGTGCCACAAAATTGTATTACTGAAATTAACAAAGGGCCATATCTCTGGTAAAAATAGTCGCAGGAAAAAGCATTTTCTATACGACCATCTACACATCCTGCTTGATCATCTGCGCTAGTTTGAAAGAAATCAGCCCTTAAGGTAATGAGGTGTTGATGCCATAAATTAACAACTGAAATTAACAAAATCATAATTCTGGTAAAATTGATCCAGGAAAAAATAATGTTTTTAATAATGAGTTGATGCCACAAGATTTGACCGAATGTAACTATTTATGCCTTCTACTTCGTGGAGGCATAAAACCATTTACTTCAGAGCTCTGAAATTCATTTACAGCGTAACTTAAAAGTCAACGCATATCAGGTATGCGACTTGTCAAAAAAAGGTGAAATATGCATATCAGGAATTGCCACATTCAGAAAAAAACAGCCTCCCCACACAGTCAAGAAGAAGAGAGGGGGAGAGAGCATGGTTAATAAAATAATCAGCTTCAAAAAGGACGCCACTAACAAAAAACAAAAATGAGAACCCGAGGGGTTACCGCATTGGAACGGTCAGTGGCAAATCAAATTGCCACTGGGGGTTTAAACCAGGTTCTAGGGTGCACCAACCTCACACTTGCCCCAACAGGTTCTCGTATCACAAGACAAGTACAAATTGTCTTGGTGAAATAACTCCAACCCACCCATCAGCTCAACAATGTTGTATGCAAAAGCATACAAACATAAAAACATAAATAGCATTGCAAAGCCAAAGGGCGGGTACTCAATGATCTTTCCGAGACCAGAGCATCTGGAGTAAAATCAGCAAGAACACGATGACAGGGATAAAAGAAACAAATCGAGCTTCTAGGTTCTTTTAAGAAAAGATTTCCCCATTAACCTTCATAAACTCTTAAACCCCTGCCACCGTCGTGCAATCAAAGAGGTAAGCATAATGATCAACTGTAGAAGGGTTAATCACTAGGCCTGCAGAGCGCTGTAAAATATCATGTTGGTAACCTTTCTTTTTAAATTTACAGATGGTTTTTACGAATAACCGGGAGAAATTAACACTGCCTTTTATCTTTTTAAGTTTATAAATTAAATCTCCATAAAAAACTGGTTGTGAAATACCTTGTTGCAAAAGTGATTTTAAACTGCATTTGTATTTATGAATTAAATCTGGGTATCGGCGATAAAACTTGCAAAAGGTTTTCCTTAATTTGTGATACCGATAACCTTGTTTTAAAAGTTTTTCTGTAATGCAAAGATTACGTTCATTGAAATCATTAACATTGTTGCAAGCTCTTGAAAAGCGAACAAGCTGTGAGATATAAACCCCATAAGATGTTGCACGGGGAACATCGCCGTCTAAAAACGGAAAATTTACTATATTAAAATTAAAATCATCTCTTTTATCATAAATTTTAGTAGTGACATAACCATTTTCAATGGACAGATTTAGATCGAGAAAGTTTGCTTGCTTTTCTGAAGTGTTCGCTTTGTTAAGTTGTAGTTCTTTAGGATAAATCTTATTAACAAGTAATGGAAAATGGTTATTGTCTATATTTAATAAATCATCAAGGTACCTCGAGGTGTTGTTAAAAGCTGTAATTATATCATCTTGATGTTCAGTAGAAAGAGATAACATAAAGTCTCTTTCATAACAGTATAAAAACAGATCAGCAACAAGGGGTGCACAATTAGTACCCATTGGGATGCCTATTACTTGTTTATAAATAGAGGTACCGAATCTAACATAAATATTATCTAGTAAGAAAGTTAGCGACTCTATAAGGTCTTGACAAGTCCATAAGGTATAATTATCATAAGAACCATCTGTAAAAAATGCCCTATGTTCATTACAAGCGATGAAGGCTTTATTCTCTCTAGCAAACGTTTTTTCAATGAGACTGGTTAGTTTGTCTCTTATTAAATTATGAGGGAGCGAAGTGTATAATGTTGAGAAATCGTAAGTAGACAAACAGAACGCCCGATAATTATTTGATTTAAGCTTATTCAAAACGTCATTTGAATTCTTAATCGACCAAAATAAATTTTTGCCAGAAGTTTCAAAAACCTTATCACAATACCTAATTACGTGTTCTTTTATAGCTGTAAGACAAGATGTTAAGAGCACAGATAATTTAGTAGTAGTGCAAGAACTAGAGTTAGCAATAAATCTTGCTTTATACGGTGTTTTTTGCATTTTAGGTAACCAATACATAGTAGGTACTTTGTCTTGTTTCGGCTCAATACTGATTCTAAATTTTGTAATTTGTAGAGTGTGTGCAGTAACAATATCACTCTCAGATGAAGAAGTCAGTATATAAGCATTAGTGCTGTTCAGTTCTTCAGTTTGAATATTAATATAGTGTATTCGTCACACTATAATTACATTATTAGAAGCCTTATCAGCAGGTGTTAAAACAAATCTGTTATGAAAGTCTTGAATTCCTTTTTTCAAATGACGAAAGTTAAAACGAGGTCGAGGTGGTAATAAAGCAATGTTTCTTTCATAAAATGATATACGGGTGTCAATTATTTTGAATATGTGCTTTTTCCAGTTAGAAAGTGCATTAGGCTCGGCATGTTCTCTTTTGCACCATTTATTGCAAAATAAGTTCAAAGACTCGGCAATTTCTGCACGGCATGCATTAAAGTCAATTTTGGATGATATTCTATATTTGGGACCTTTAGAAATTAAATTACGAATTCTAGAGTCTTTGATTAAATTAAGATCACCGGTAACAATATGACCGGCCGGCTTATAGCAATATTTAGAAGTTAAACAATCTCAAGATTTTGGTGTATTTTCAACGATCTGTAAATCCGATGTAATTTTATTGTAATTAAAAATTGTATTTCTAGTTGGTTTGTTGTATTTATAACAAACCATAGGCGATTCAGTATTCTTAAAATAAATAGGAACAGCCGATTGAACTGTTTTATCTTTAAATATACTAGGAAGGTCAATAAAATCTATTCCTTTATTTAAAAAAGAAATTTTAAGGAAATGTCTTTGATGGTCAGATTCCAAGTCAATATGCGGCCTGAGAACATGCCGAGTATAACACTGAATAAGACTAGCAACCTCGTAAAATGGATGGGTTCTAATGACGATGTCGTCGGCTTCCTCATCCAGTTTCTGCAAACTTGATATAGAAAGAGAAGCTAACCTAGATAGCATAGCGTGTCTGCCAGATTGTTTTAAAATAATATGTAGGTCATGAATAGAACAACGAATACGTGATTTTCTTTTTATGTTTCCATTAGTTCTGCTTCCGTGCGACCTCGATTTTCTTTTACGTATTTCAAGTAATTCAAAGACGTCATAATCAGGATTTTTAGAAATGTTGCCTTCTTGATAAATATTATCATTTAAACCAAGTGGGTAAGGAGTTTGTAATTTTTTAATCCATTTCTGCTCCGAAACGAGCCTGGCCCTGATTTTAAATGCTCTTGAAGCAGTGCTGTCAAATGTAAGTTTTTCTACTGGTTGAACGGAAATATTTTGTAAACGGTGTCCTGAATGCTTAAAGTGTTGGTATAAAAATGTTTTTAATTTACTGTTGTTTCGAATTTTAGAACAATGTTGTCCAAAACGTGTTTTTAAAGGGCGACCTGTTTGTCCCACATATTGAATACCACAGTTATTAGAATATTTGGCGACAGTTAGTCAACATGTTGTCAGATTTTTTTTTAGAGATTTGAGAAATTCCATTGTAACTCGTACTTACGATTTTATAATAGGTTTAACAATACAATCCAAACATCTTTGCCGTAACTGATTTTGAGTGGGGTTTCCAGACCCGGTTGCACGATCAAATCATCTACTTTACTCTACTGCTGTACTGCTAATCCATTGCACATGGATAGTGAAGCTATGGACAACTGAAAGTCCTGTTGCTCTTTTCACAATTAACAGTATAAACTAGTCACCCACGATCGAAATGTCACAATTTATATTTGAAAAAATGTTTTCATTTTCCATTCTCTTGTTTGAATTCCATTCCAAGCCATTTTTTTATTATTGTCTCCTTTGTAAAATATGTAGGAATGTTATAAGATAAAGAATCTACACCATCCTCATCTTCATCATTAAAGAATTCAGACAAATCTCCGGATTTACAATGAAGTTTTGACAGGTCCGACAAATGTACTAGTATTTTATACTATATTTTGAGACCCTAAATGATAATCATCCAACCATTATCCAGTCTTTAATTGGATAATTTGAAAAAAAAAAGTTGTTTTAATCAGCTCATTTTGAACGCATTAATTTTAACAGTCTCTAATCAGTGTGTGAACTATGTTTTTGAAGTGTCTTTAAACTGCCAACAAACATAAGTTCGATATTTATCACTAAAATAAACAAATTTTCATTTATGCTCAGTCAATAATAGTTAATTATACAAATAGCATTATATACATACACTTTATAAATGTGGAAGATGTCAAACACAAGTTTGTGAATTATGTTAAATTAGTTAAGATAAGTGGGTTGGAGTTTTTTCACCAAGACAACTTGTACTTGTTTTGTGATATGAGAACCTGTTGGGGCAAGTGTGAGGTTGGTGCGCCCTAGAACCTGGTTTAAACCCCCAGTGACAATTTGATTTGCCACTGACCGTTCCAAGGCGGTAACCCCTCGGGTTCTCATTTTTGTTTATTGTTAGTGGTGTCTTTTTTGAAACTGATCATTTTATTAACCATGCTCTCTCCCCCTCTCTTCTTCTTAACTGTGTGGGGAGGCTGTTTTTTCTGAATGTGGCGATTCCTGATATGCATATTTCACCTTTTTATACAAATGATAGTGCCTCTAGCTGGATGCGAACCCGCACCGTCACGGCGACAGCGCCTAGCCCTGCTATTCCTGCGACGCAACCAATTGAGCTAACCGGGACAACCCCAAAAAAGGTTGAACGGATAGCCCTGATATACGTAACAATCACTGCATGACATCGGTAACGGGTTATTTTACCGATAACAGCACTGACTATATGTACGGGGAGACTTTTACAAAAGTACAAGTTTAAAATATAGTTATACTTTTGTAAATGTCTCCCCGAACATATATTATTGTAAAAATATGTTCTAGTTTAAAATATAGTTGCACATATTTTCAAGCAGGGGTCGAATTGTCCAACCAGGTAGGGATCAAAGTGTCTTCAAATCAGGGGCCGAAATGGCAAGGAGTAGACATGTCTCGTGAAATAAGTAGGGGTCGATATGGTAAGGGATCGAGATGTCCTGATATCCTCGTGTTTGGCACTAGACTACCACGAAAATTTCGATTGTTACGGAATATGTTCGGTCCGGCCAGCGATTGAAACAAACTGAACGCACTGACCAATCTGATTCGCTCTAACAAATTAACAAATTTATCAGGAAAATGGCGGACACTGGCAACATTTATATGTCACGCGAGTAGAAACTTACTAAACAAACACGTTCACAGCTGCTAGACTTTGTCAGAAGAACATACTGAGCGTAGCAACAAGCACTTAAATTTTGCGATGAGTGAAATGCAAAAATTATCATAAGGTTGGAAACTGGTTCATTACGCAGAATGTCAAAACATTCCTAGGCCAAGCGTTAGAAGTTAGTGTTGACATTTTGACTCATTAATGTTATGTTACAGGTCACCGAATTCTTGTTTCTGTTATGTAGTAAATCAATCTATGTTTTCACCAATTCCCTGGTAAGTGATATTGTTATGAAAAAGATCACATGTTGTTCTTGATTTCTGAATGTTGCTATTCCTGATATGCATATTTTCATTACAGTAATATGTTAAACATGAAGAGATGATGACTGTTAAGGAGAGGGTATCTCAGGTGTTCTATACCCATGGTCTTTTCTGTGCCAGCCATCCATTTTCTATTCTGGTCACAGTGTGTGGCATCATACTGTTCCTCTGGTAAGCATTTTCACAACACTGCATAATTTGTAACATCACAATACTCCATGGAGAGCACTTAACCCTTTCCTCAATAGATACACCTTAATTGCATGGGCGAACAGTTTAGATCCAGATCAACCGGCAAATCCGTGACATCTGATCAGTATCTAAACTATTCACATTTTTATTCATTAGTTTATTTCTAACCAAAATGCGACCAGTGCAAATCCTGATCAGACGGCAAGAATGTGCTGGCTGATCTGGATCTACAGTGGTCACACATGCGTGAAAATGCGTCTACAGGCCTCCTAGTGAAACCTTTAATTTGGAAGCAAACCTTTAAAACCTATAAATCTTAGAACTGTAAAAACCTTTAAAACTGCAAAATAGCCTGTAATTTTCACTAAAAACCTATATTTTTGTTCCGACTGCTTGCTGTGCCTGGCATTTTAAAGCAAGTAATGGTTGCACTTTGTAACTGTATTTTTTCTTCCTTTTAGGTGTTGTTATTAGGATACTGCTTGTAATTCAATCATAATTCCAACAGTATGAGATATTGTCAAACATGGCTTTATCTGATACCTCTGGTTTTAGAATGTGTATTTCTAATTATTCTATATATAAATTAACTTTTTTTATAATAGATACATAATATTTTATATATTTATGTATTTTCAATGACAGTTGCAGTAAAAATAGCCTTTATTTACTCCTTATTTTCTAATTTTTTACACTAAAAGGCCTTTATTTCCATAGATTTATAAAAACCTTTATTTTTGTTTAGGGGTGCTAGGAGGGCTGCGTATATATGGAGGAAAGGGTTAAATCTATGTGGAACCATTGTAGGTCCAGATTTACCAGCACATCTGTGCTTTTTGGACAGTAATTTGGCAGATAATAATCATTAAATATTTGAGGGGTAACAGTTAACATGTCCGACAGCAAATTTATGGAGTTACCACTATTTCCAATATACAGTTTTTATGCCCCCACAAAGTGGGAGGCATATAGTGTTGAACTCTTCCGTCTGTACGTTCGTATGTCCGTACGTCCATACGTCCCCTAATCTTGTGGCATCCACTCCTCCTTATCTATAAGGCAGATTTCTTTCAAACTTTCACAGATGATCAAGCAGGATGTATAGATGATCGTAAAGAAAGGAATTTTTTCTGCGACAATTTTAACAGGGTTATGGCCCTTTGTTATTACAAATTTTGTTGCAGCAGTGGGGGCATCAGTGTCCAAGGACACTTTCTAGTTTTGCCTATCGATGCTTATTGTTTAGATTCAGATCAGTCAGTACTTCTGTTCCATCAGAATAGGATCTACACTGTTTGCTCCTTGGTCAGAAATAATCTCATGAATTGAAAAGCAAACGGTGATTAAGATGGAACATATATGTGCGGGCTGATCTGGATCTAAGCAATATGCACATGCAAAAAAGTCTGTGTTCCTGATCCAAACTGTTTACAGATGGGATAAAACCTCTTTATAGAGTAGATAATCTTCTGTAAAATTGTCACGCAGAAATTTTATTGAGACAGGTAGCATAACTCTTACGAGGGTTAGTAATTATGTCTCCCCCCTCTGGGGGAGACATATTGTTTTTGCCCTGTCCGTCTGTCCGTCTGTCACACTTCGTTTCCGCTCAATAACTTGAGTACCCTTTGACCCAGAGCCTTCAAACTTCATAGGGTGATAGCCCTTATTGAGTAGAAGAACCCTATTGATTTTGGGGTCAGTAGGTCAAAGGTCAAGGTCACAGTGACCCGAAGAGTGCAAACCGTTTCCGCTCAATAACTCGAGTACCCTTTGACCCAGAGCCTCCAAACTTAATAGGGTGATAGCCCTTATTGAGTAGAAGAACCCTATTGATTTTGGGGTCAGTAGGTCAAAGGTCAAGGTCACAGGGGCCCGAAGAGTGAAAACTGTTTCCGCTCAATAACTCGAGTACCCTTTGACCCAGAACCTTCAAACTTCATAGGATGATAGCCCTTATTGAGTAGAAGAACCCTATTGATTTTGGGGTCAGTAGGTCAAAGGTCAAGGTCACAGGGGCCCGAAGAGTGAAAACTGTTTCCGCTCAATAACTCGAGTACCCTTTGACCCAGAGCCTTCAAACTTCATAGGATGATAGCCCTTATTGAGTAGAAGAACCCTATTGATTTTGGGGTCAGTAGGTCAAAGGTCAAGGTCACAGTGACCGGAAGAGTGAAAACCGTTTCCGCTCAATAACTCGAGTACCCTTTGACCCAGAGCCTTCAAACTTCATAGGATGATAGCCCTTATTGAGTAGAAGAACCCTATTGATTTTGGGGTCAGTAGGTCAAAGGTCAAGGTCACAGTGAACCGAAGAGTGAAAACCGTTTCCGCTTAATAACTGGAGTACCCTTTGACCCACAGCGTTCAAAATGCATAGGGTGATAACCCTTTTTGATTACAAGAACCCTATTGATTTTGGGGTCAGTAGGTCAAAGGTCAAAGTCAAAGGGGCCTGAAGAGTGAAAACTGTTTCCACTCAATAATAGGAGTTCTATTTTACCCAGACCATTCAAACTTCATACGATGGATGTCCTTATTGAGTAGAGGACTCCTATTGATTTTGGGGTCAGAAGGTCAAAGGTCAAGGTCACAGGGGCCCCAAAGAGTAAAAACCGTATCCGGTCAATTACTGGAGTACCACTTGACCCAGAGCATTCAAACTAAATAGGGTAATAGCCCTTATTGAGTAGAAGAACCCTATTGATTATTGGATCAGTAGGTCAAGGTCACGGGTCTGGGCGCAGGGGGGGGGGGTGCAGGGGGGAGACATGCGTTTTTCACAAAAAACATCTAGTTCATATTGTAATAGTAAATAGTACAACTGTGTTGATGGAGTAAGGTTATATCTGGAAATGTACATAAAATGTGTCTGATGATATTTTTTTTACATTTTAGTTGTTTTGTATATATTTGGAAAAAACTTTATCTTTTATTTTCTTTGACTAATAGATGATTTTGTTACACATTTTGACAAAATATCATAATTTTCTTATGATGTTACAACTTCCTAACAGCACCTTTCTATAAAAGACTTCCAGATGTAAACAAACTGATATTCTACAACATTTCTTAATATAAATATTGTAATGTTTTGTTTTAGTTATCCCCTGTTGTACGTACCATTGCCTGGCAACATTCCAGCAGAATATGAAACTCCAGTGAAGAATTATAAAGAGCCTTCAGGAGCATACACCAAACCTGATAGGTCACACGATACAACAGATATCACCAGTATTCCTAGATGGGTAGGTTGAAAAACAGTATCTTATTTTAACCATTTTACTCCATGGATACACCTTTTATAGCATGTGCAAACGATGTAAATTTAAATTGTCCGGAACATCCATGCCATCTGATTAGGAATCTATACTTCACATTGAGATTTATTTGGTTATTATTTCTGACCAATAAGTGAACATCTTAGATCTAGATTAGATAGTACAGATGTGTAGGCTTATCAGAATCTACACTGGTTGCTTATCTGATAAAGCTGTATCTATGGTGTAAAGGATTAAATGTATGGTAAAGGTCTTCTGCAAGTTAACACTGAATCACTAAACACCTTTATGGCATAGGCAAACAGTGTAGATACAGATCAGCCTGCACATCTGTGCCCAAGGTTATAAAGCTGAGCATGGAAACCAGTCTCAAATCTCAAGCATCTGATTGGCTGAAATGGCGACTGGTCGCCATTTCAGCCAATCAGATGCTTGAGATTTGAGACTGGTTTCCAAACTCGGCTTTATAACCTTCAACCCTGTTCCATTTGATCAGGATCTGTGCAGTTCACTTTCTGTTCAAAAAGTGAACAGTGCAGATCCTGATCAGATGACACAGATGTGCCTGCTGATCTGGATCAACATTGGTCACCCATATGTAAAAATGTGTTTTTATGAAGGAAAGGGTTAAATAAACATAAACAAAATATCAGAAATATAGCACATGTTAAAGCATTTATTGTCAAGCCAATTCATTGGATGCATTTCTAGTTTAAATTGTTTCTAAGTCAACCACATTTTTGCATTGCTGTTACAGTATAGAGGTCCATCCCAGGGTTACATCCAGCAACTAGTTGTCCGGACAACAGTGTCACCATGGGAACCAACCCAGCATGATCCACTTGATGCTCTACATGCTCCCCTCACCAAAGTATTCAATGTCCTCGAAGAAGTGGAGAAACTCCAACACCAGCATGGGTAGGCTGTCTCGAAAATTGTGAATGCACCATGATTATATGTAGCTTTTCAATAAGTTTAGGGCTGACATGCATGATTTGAAGAGGATCTTAACTAGATGCATTAAGCTTTTCCTCCATAGATACACCTTTATTGCGAGGGCAAACCGTTTAGATCCAGATCAGCCGGCACAACTGTTCAGTCTGATCAGGATCTAAACTGTTCGCTTTTTGATTAGTTGGGTTATTTCTGACCAAAATGCGGCCAGTGCAGATTGGATCCTGGTCAGATAGCATGGATGTGCAGGCTGATCTGGATCTATATTGATCGCACATGCGTAAAAAGGCGTATATGTGGAGGAAAAGGTTAAGAATGCTTCTCTGACTAAAAGGCAAACAGTGTTGACCCTGATCACATGGCATGGATGTGCAGGCTAATCTGGGTCTACACTGCTCACATTTATAGGCCCTATGTTTCATTTTGTTACGGTGCATCACAATTAGTTACATTTTTTTTAACAAGTTATGTGTGTTATATTTAACGAACAATAAATATCATCCGGTGAGATAACATCAGATTTATTTTAGAAAATATGACAGGGCAGAATTTGGACAACCCACTATAAGACTCATTAGAATTTTGATTTAATATGATCTGGTTTATGCACAGCATGCACAACATACATAAAATGGAGCACATAATTTGAAAATGTTGAGAAATCAGGAATAACTGTGAAATGTAACTCATCACTCAAACATTTCATTTGTTAAATTGATGTACTTTTATCAGAAATGAAGAGAAATCATTGGTGAAATGTTCCTTAACCCTTTCCTATATATATACGCATTTTTATACATGTGCGACCAGTGTAGATCCAGATCAGCCATAACATCCGTGCCGTCTGATCAGGATCTGCACTGGTCACATTTTGTTCAAAAATAACCAAAAAATCATAAAGCGAACAGTTTAGATCCTGATCAGACGGCACGGATGTGCCAGCTGATCTGGATCTAAACTGTTCGCTGACACAATAAAGGTGTGTCTAAGGAGGAAAGGGTTAAATTGATGTGGTTTTTTTATAAGAAATGAAGAGAAATCCTTGGTGAACTGTTGTTTGAGGGTGTCCGAGCCATTGAAATCCAGGCATAGTGATGGACTGCTACCGGAGTATGGATGTCTGGTGCTGTCACCTGCCAATCTGTGGCACAGAGATATCAGCAGGTTTGTAACAGTGGTGATCCATTATTTGTTTCCTTGTTTGAACTGTTTTAATAACTGTATTCTAAAAAAAATGACCAAACAGTTAAGAGTCTCATATTGGATTTGTAGCTGACATAATCATGTGCCCAAGATCATAAAACTAAATCTGAAGACTAAATGGTTGCTGGTCTCCCTTTCAGCCCATCAGATGCTTGAGATTCAAGACTTGTATCCAATCTTTTTTTGTGATCTTGGGCCATGCTGTAACAGTAATGTATTGTCATTGGTCCATATTTATGTAAACCATCAACACAAGCAGACAGTGATACTGATGATATTTAAAATATATCGTACAAGTTAACTAAATATTTTTATTTGCTTAACTTTTATTATGCATTTAGTTAACATTTTTTAACCCTTTCCTTCAAAGAAAGTAGACACACATTTATTGCGTTAGCATACAGTGTAGATCCTGATCAGCCGGCACATACTGATGTGCTGGCTGATCTGGATCTACACTGGTTGCATATGCGTAAAAATGCATTTTTATGGAGGAAAGGGTTAAATTGGTGTCTCAGGTTTTTAATGATATGTAAGAATTGGTTGCAATCTATTAACAAGGCAATGTAAATGAACAAAGATCACTATCTATCATTATTTTCAGCTTAATGTAATGTGTATTATAATTTGATGAAATATTGAAGAGTAACTAGTCTTGTAGCCTACTTTAAGCAACAAGAATATTTTTTACTTTTGAATCATTTTTCTAGGTTTCTTGAAGACAAAGAAGTGCTGAAAACAATATACAAGCGATACACTGAAGCTGTGAGGACTCCCAATGGCATCAGAGGTATGTTTTTTGGTGTTTTTTTTTGTTTTAAATTGAACAAATACAGAAGATCAACTGAACGCAATGATCCTTAACCCTTTACTCCAAGGGATATGGATGTTAAATATGGGTGAACAGTGTAGATCCAGATCAGCAAGAACAACTGTGCCATCTGATCAGGAACCTCACTGTTTGGTTTTTGATTTACAATGCTGTTTCTGACCAGATAACAACAGTGTAGATCGTCCGTTGAAGGTAATAAAGCTGAGATTGGAAACCAGTCTCAAATCTCAAGCATCTGATTGGCTGAAATGGCGACTGGTTGCCATTTCAGCCAATCAGATGCTTGAGATTTTAGACTGGTTTCCATGCTCAGTTTTTGTGTCGCCTGCGATAGCAGGTAGACACATAGGGATCCTATTGTCCGGCGGCGTCTTCGTCGTCGTCGTCGGTGCCGTCGTCCGGTAGTCCCCCAACTTTAACCTGAAACTTAATGTTGCCTATAACTTTGAAAGTACTTGACATTTTCACTTCATACTTGGAATATATCATCATCACGAACAATGCCATCTGTGACGACAAGAATGATAACTCTAGTTTCAGTATTTTTTGAGTTACGCCCCTTTCTGGATATTTTTTTAGTTATGTCCCTTTCAAATGGAACTTTAACCTGAAACTTAATGTTGCCTATAACTTTGAAAGTACTTGTCCTATTCACTCCATACTTGGAATATATCATCAGCATGAACAATGCAATCTGTGATGACAAGAATGATAACTCCAGTTTCAATATTTTATGAGTTATGTCCCTTTCAAATGCAACTTTAACATGAAACTTGGTGTTGCCTGTAAAATCGAAAGTACTTATTCAATTAATTCATTTAATACTTTGAATAACTCATCTGCATTTACAAACCAATTTTTGAAGATGATAACTCAGGTTTCACCATTTTAGTTATTCCCCTTTTAAATGCAATTTAGATGACACATGAGTTCTGTGGTGTAGTATTGAAATTAACTTAAATAAAATTTTTTTATTATATATGATTTAACATAGGCCCACATTTCAACTTTTTCCATGCAGGCGACACATGTGTTCCGCGGAACACAACATGCTAGTATAACCTTGGGCGCTGATAAATTGGCATGGACATGTAGACTGATCTTGATCACACTGCACATATATACTGATCTTGATCTATACTGTTTGCACGTAATAAACCAATAAAGGGTTAATATCAGTCATTATAAGAAGCCAAACAACATGTGTGGTTTTGATCATGTCATAGTAAAAGGGACCTTTGGACAGCTGTCGTTAAAATAATGTCATAAAGATTAGCATATGTCATTGGCATTGATTATTATGCATTTTCGTGTAAAATTAACATTATATTGTCGAATGTATATTAAAATCGCATTTAAGTGTAGAGAAATTAGTGGAATTTTGTTTTTCCTTCTTCTAACTATAGTAGCAACTTAAATGTCAAAAATATGACTGAAAAAACCATTTTCCTGTGACATGCTTCAAGTTCATACCATATTCAATGAAACATCAGATGCAAAATGAGTTGCTTTTGTTTTTTCAGCCAATTAATTGCATCATAGCTCTGTTTGTTAATGTGTTAAATACAATAATCATTTAAACAAGCAATTTTTAAAAAGCAGTTATAACATGATTCTACATTGTTTTGCAGATATATTATTTGGGTTACCATGGAAACATACTGGGATATCTCGTTACATCATCCGTAACAGACAGAGGACAATCTCATTCGCCATCACTATCATTCTCAAGTCATATGATGAAAGGTTTGATCTCAAATAATTTTAGAAGGAATATATTGGTATTAAATGAAGTATATCATAGAAGAAAATTTATTTACATTTACAGTACTCCTTAAAAATCACTATTGCTTTTAAAGAAGTGCTTTGTATAAGAACTTTGCCTCCAGGCTAAGCTTTATTATGCCTTCTTTGAAGAAATCTGGATATACTGCTTTGCATGATTCTGTATCTGGCAAATAGATCAATCTGGAAGGCAGGATTTAAGAGCAGAATGAATTACTGGTCCTGTAGCAATACAGGTAGAAAGAATCCAGGCAAGGTAATAATCAAGTATTGTCAATACTGACAACTTATTGTGACAACATATCAGTGAAGGCAGAGTTCACAGAAGTCTTGATAATCTTATTTAACCCTCCACTACATAGATGCACCTTTATTATGTGGGCGAACAATGTAGATCCAGATCAGCTGGCACATGCTTGCCATCTGATCAGGATTTACACTGTTTGCTTATAGATTCATAAGGTTATTTCAAGATCAATTGATCAAGATGCAACCAGTTCAGATCCAGATCAGATGGCACAGATGTGATGGCTGATCAAGATCTAAACTGGACTGACACACATAAAAATGCGTATCTATATGCAGGGCCTTCCCCAGAAAAATTTTAAGACATCCTGGCATACAACGCATGACGTGCTAATTCGTGCAAAATGTTTTCACATGGTTGATGGTGTGCATCTTACAATGTTTTTTAATATAATTATATTTAGCACAAAGCAACATAGTTTTCTAAGTTGCAACGTTTCTCACACTAGATACACAGCCCGTGATTGCAGACCTGTTCTTGTCATTATGATTATGCCGCAATTTAATACATGACTTGATGAAAAGTCAACATGTTCAGTAGAATGGCCATTTATTGATATGGACAGCATTTAAAGATGTACAGTTAGTACTTTCAGTTAGTACTTTTATAACATCAAATTACTTAAAAATCGTCTTCATTTTTTGTTATAATTTGTTATAATAAACCTTCTGTTACCTGTAATCAACTGTTAATAAAAGTGACAAGATTATCATTTACCACTTAAATGCTCACAACTCTTCACAGTTAGAAGGTCATCAAAGAACAATATACCGATTTTAATCTCATTTAGGCCATCATAACTGCCGAGATAATCTGTTCTTAATTGGTTGATTTACGGCCATCTTCTCTGTATTCAACAGACACTCATACAACTATCCGATATCTGATACACAGCAGACGCTCATTTAATATTGTAAGCAGAGATCTTGTACAGTAGAAGCTTAACAATATCAGAGAAACGCTTGAAATTGGCGAGAAAGCTTCGTAATTTGACATGTATATTGACCTTGTTTATTGAATTTTAAAGCATCCCGGCCAGGATTTATGGCATACTGGCGGATTATAAGCGTCCTGCAAATGTTAGTTAAGAAATTAAGGCATCCCGGCGCCGGTATGCCATAATTGCCTGGGGAAGCCCTGTCTATATGGAGTAAAGGGTTAAAAGGGACCATAACTTTTATTTATACCTCTAATATGAGAATTGAACATGCTTTATGAGTGAATGCTTTATTTTTCAGCTTTGTGAGCCACCTGAGATCTCGTATGGAGGAGGTATACCCTGATACTGTGATTAACGCCAACAACTCTGAGATCGGCCACATGGTTCATCTACATTATAAAGACATCAACATATACTTTGAATATGTTCATCTCATTGTCCTCTACCTTGTACTGCTCATGTATCTCTACTTTTCTGTCAGTAAGTATGCAGCTCTGTATTAGTTGCATACTGTGCCCAAGATCATAAAACTTAATCAGATGCTTGAGATTAGAGACTGGTCTTGAATCTCAGTTTTATGATCTTGGGCCCTGGTTTCACTAATACCTGATTTTCTTGGATAAAAATGATTATTGTGCATTTGACATTTAAAGATTATTACTATATGGTCAAAATATGTAACAAAATCACTTATTAGTTATGTTCTTTCCAAATATAGTAATAACTAACATGATACAAAATATGACTGCTTATACTTTTTTCTTTGACATGACCCATTTGACAATCAGAAAGAATTTAAACCATTACTCTATAATAAGGCCTTTATGGCATGACAAACAGTGCCATCATGATCTGATCAGGATCTACACTGTTTGCTTTTAGATTCATTTTGGTTATTTCTGACCAAGAAGCAAACCGTGTAGATCCAGTTCCGATGGCAGGGAGGTGATGGCTGATCAGGATCTACACGGACTGTGATAATAGTCATATATATGTATGTATAGTACAAGTTAAAAAACACTTGTAATCTAAATATTGTAAGATGTATACACACTATGTGTAATTTATGTCTGATTTGCAGAGAAGATAGAGATGGTAAAGTCAAAGTGGGGTCTGGCATTCAGCGCCATTGTGACGATTGTGTCCTCGCTGTGTATCTCGGTCAGTGTCTGCTCTATATTTGGCATGAACACACGGCTAAATGGAGGGTGAGTACCGTTAGGCATCAACTGTTATTATACTGCAAAGAAATTTCCTTGAATTTGATTGGATAATTTGCCGCTGATGTATATCCGTATTTACGGATCGGCCGTAGATATTAACTGCACGTGCCTTAATTTCCCCGTCTGGCCTCCCACCTTATGTTGTCGTCCGCCATTTTGTTTTGAATTTCCGTAAAAATGCATCATTTGAAGCCGATCTTGTAAATTATAAAGCGGTATGCTTAGGAATTACTAAAATTGTTACAGAAAATATTTATGTTATGTTTTTAACGTTGAAAACGATCAGATTATTCTCAAATTTTGTGAATAAAAATCAAATGGATAGTCCATCCAATTTCTATAGAAGTGACGTCATGCAGGTAAATTAATGACGTCAGACATGTAATTATTGAGGTTCTCAGAGGGGAATTAAGCCGTTCGGCATTAAATAAGCGAAATAATCGAAAAATCGATGTTTTCTTATTAATTTTGTCTGAAAAAGTCTTTGCAGTATAATAACACAATTATTTGGTTCCTTGAAAGGGTATGTGAGGATATATTGCCGGTCTGGGTGTCATATTATCCCTCGCCTGCGGCTCGGGTAATATGACACCCAGACCGGCAATATATCCTCACATTCCCTGTCAAAAAACCAAATAACTATATAATACATTACTTTGCCAGAATGATAAAAAAATTAAATAAAATGTTTAATTGAACTAAGCAGACAAGAAATTTTATAATATTAATCCATCGTTTAAAGCAAAGGTTACTTAATGCGATACTAGGGTTTGCATCGTATGGTGTTGGTGACTCACCCTGCTTTCAATTTAAACTAGTCTTTTATTTGTTCAGTGTTTTGATTTACGGAAATATATTTACCGTCTGAATCCTTTACACTGTAGACTGATTAGACTGTGCATTAGCAAGGGCTGAACTGGGTTCACAAATGTGAAAAATGATGTGCAGCACAGTGCTTAACAGTTTTAAGCCTTAAAATGTCTATTGGTATTTAAATGCTGCTATGCAGTGTTATCTGTAGTAGAGTCACTATATTACTTGATGTTGCAATGGTTTGATCACTGTCAGGTTTTGCAAGAAATTACTGGTTGAAGAGCAACAATATTATAAGGTTGTATTCTGGCTGTATGTATAGACAGCTCATCTGGATCTGCATCAGTGATTAATTTATGCATAATTTGCAGGTCAGCAGTGAAAAAAATTACACCACATATTATCTATGTATAGCAATGACAACATTAACTCGTGTATCAATCACCAAATACTGTGGTTTCATTAAATTTTGCAATGATCAAATTTAACATTTTCTGATTTGCATAAATTCACGTAGTTGTGTATTCAAAATTTGACGTTTAATTGTTGAATTTTGCTAGTGTTTGTTTTTGCACCGGTTTCCTAAATGAAACACACAAAACTTAACCCCCATTTCCCTCCACGAAAGATACCACAGTTATTTACTGAAATAATAAGAATATTTATATATCTAACTAAATTGCTTTGTATGTTTTGTTGATATTAACAGAGAAATATTCCCGTACTTGGTGGTGTTGATTGGAGTAGAGAATGTCCTGGTAGTGACCAAGTCTGTTGTCTCCACGTCAGTAGAACTAGATGTGAAATACAGAGTTGCTACAGGTATGTGAAGCCAGGTTGCTACATGAAAACATTAAAAACAACTGAAAGAGGGAGCAAGTGTGCAATTTTGATAAAGGCCTGGGCCCAAGATCATAAAACTAAGATTGGAGACCAGTCAAATCAGATGCATCTAATTGGCTGGAATATAACTGGTCACCATTTCAGCCAATCAGATGCTTGAGATTTGAGACTGGTTTCCAGATAAAGTTTAATGATTTTGGGCACTGAGTGAGAGCTAGCATTATGGCGACTGGCCCTCAGATCTATAGGAAGAAATAAGTCTAGAGGTTAGAGCCTAGAACTTCTGTGTCCAAAATAATAAAACTAAAACTGGAGACCAGTCTCAGACATGAAGCATCTGATTTGCTAAACTAAAGGTTATTATCCATTTCAGCCAATAAGATGCCTGACATTCTAAACTGGTCTCCAAAGTTAGTCTATGATCTTGGGCCCTGGAGACAGACCATTAGTTGATTCAACATCAAAAATTTAATGTTAATGTTAAAATATATCCTTTAAATTTAACCAAAAATACAAGCAACTGGGACAATATTTATACTCATATTGCAGTACACATTGATAAAAGTCTTTCTTCCTACTGTTGAACATTTTGCATTTGGTCAGGAATGTGGTTTCAGCAAATGCTGTGAAACAAACTATTCAACTTGGGACAATGTTTTGTCTTTTGTCTTTATTGAGCATGCACATTTTATAATAAGATGCCATAGAAAAGTGAGGCATCACTCAGGATGTTTAAATGTGTGAAGCCTGTCCTTCATTCTTTACACACTTTAAACAACCCAAAATATTTTCCATTCCCTGATGAACATGATAAAATATCAATTAAGGTCTTAGACCCATCATTAGCATATTAAAACCAAACAGTAACCATAATTATGTAAGTTATTTAGTTATTAAATGCCTTAAAAAAAGACAATAGGCAAGTTACAGATAATAACAGTTGAGCGATAATGTTTTGTGATTATCTGCCCTTGTTGACATGGTTGTCTTGAGTTATCTCCCTTGGAAACACAAAAATGTTATTTTCTCCATTTTTCTACGGTAAATATCTGATTTCTTATTAAAATAGTACACAAACTCTGTTTGTTAAGATTTCTACCAAGAGACTTTCTTGAAAAAATAAATATTTTTAAAGTAATAGCAAAAAATCGATATTTTCCATAGGCTTTAATGTAAATGTTAACACCTATTATCTCCCATTAAATAAAAATGTCTTGAAAAATTTCTCGGTGAATCATCTTATATTTTGTATGTCTTTAACACTTTAAAGGTACATTGATTTCCTACCATCCAGTGTCAAGATATGAAATATGTCAATGATGGTCCTAAATCCTTAAATCCTTAAACGGAAATAATGTACAGCCTACTAAATTTATACTGTATAATTATACACGCCTTTCATGTGCAAGTGTACTTATAACAGTACATCAAGCTATCATACAGTAAGCATATTATACCAGGCCCATTATTATGATGTTAAACCATATATAAACAAAGTAAAATTATATTATCACCATCACTGTAAAATTTTACAAATTATCAAGTAATCATAATGCTTATATCCATTGCTGTTAAAATGTTTCAAAATAAATGTGACAGATCATTTTAAATGTTTTAAACTAAAATTCTCTCGAAACCTTGTAATCTATTGCACTTAAGATTTAGCAGCCAGGTCTCAATTGCAACACTTCATTGAATAAAGTAATTGTTCTACAGTCATTTATATTGATTTCCTCATGGCTAATCCCCCACAATTCACTGAGCATTGAACTACTGACATCTTAAATAACAGAAATGCTTATGACTGCTGGAATTATCTAATTGAAAGAAACCAGGGCTGAAGGTTATAAAACTGTGTTTGGAAACCAGTCTCAAATGTCAAGCATCTGATTGGTTGAAATGGCGACTGGTCGCCATTTCAGCCAATCAGATGCTTGAGATTTGAGACTGGTTTCCATGCTCAGTTTTATAACCTTGCACACTGATGTTTCAGGATTAAGCAAGGAAGGATGGTATATCACCAAGAACTTGCTGATAGAGCTTGCCATTATTCTCATCGGCTTCTTCACATTTGTTCCTGCAATACAGGTAACATTTAACACTTTACTCCATATTTCTTAACCCTTCCCTGTTTAGACACACCTTTATTGCTAGGGCGAACAGTTTAGATCCAGATCAGCCGGCACATCCGTGCCGTCTGATCAGGATCTAAACTGTATGCTTTCTGATTCATTAGGTTATTTGTGACCAAAATGCGACCAGTGCAGATCCTGATCAGACGGCACGGATGTGCCGGCTGATCTGGATCTACACTGGTCGCACATGCGTAAAAATGCGTATATATCCAGGAATGGTTTAAGGTGTAAGTGAACAGTGTAGATCTAGATTAGCTGGCACATCATTGCCATTTGTTCGGGATCTACAGTGTTCAGGATTTGTTAGGTTATAACTGACCAAAAAATTAATAATTCCGATCAGACAGCATGGATGTGCTAGCTGATCTGGATATACACTGGCCGTACAAGCTATAAAACCTGTATATATTGTGTAAAGGGTTAAGAATGCATAAGGGATGTTAAATATTGACTTTCATGTGGCAGTAATTAACTTTGCCCAAGGTCATAAAACTAAATCTTGAGACCAGTCTCATATCTCAAGCATCTTTGGCTGAAATGGTGACTGGGTAGCCATTTCAGCGACTGGTCCCTATTTTAGCAAATAAGATGCTTGAGTTTTGAGACTGGTCTCCAAAATTTAGTTTTATTTAATTGCCCCCTATTTATATTGTGAAATTATTTGGAAGTTTTCATGGTTTACCACTGTAGATCTAGATCAGACAGCACACCTGTGCATTATGCTCAGGATCTACACTATTTGCTTCTTGTACAGAAATAATCTCGAAGCTAATGTAGACTTCCCGAAAGTTGTAAAAAAGTGTCAGACATGAGGTCAGACAAGATGTGAAAATCTGTCTGACCGAAACAATTTCTGTCTGACTGAAACATTTAACACATTAAATAAGCAAAACACAGTATTAAGTGTATTTTTTCAGTGGTACAATTTGTCATTATGACGAATACGTAAAATATTTCATTCGGATATCCTCACTCATTTCTCTCGGAACAGTCTCGAATCAAAACAGCGAGTAAAATTGTAATTTAGCGAGTAAAATTGGAATATGCAGATCAAATGTTTGCCGGACATTTGGTCCGACAACATTGGAAATCACATCAGACCAGTCCAAATTTTACCGGACAGGTCCGACGGTCCGGCGACTTTAAGGAAGTCTGCTAATGTAACAGATCCTGATCAGCTTGCAGTTGATGCTGATCATACTTCAAAATATCAAATGCTCTGTATGGACTATCTGATTTGTTACTGAAACAAGGGGTATCTTAGTTAAGTGCTTCTAAACAGATGAAAAACAAATTCACCCAAGTTAATTGCACAACATTATAGAATCACATCCTTTTAGAATTTCAGCATCGTCTTATTCTAGTATTAGATAGAATGTTATTGAATTTAACATTTGATGCCTTATTTTAGGAGTTTTGCCTTTTTGCGCTAGTCGGTCTGCTCACAGATTTCTTCCTTCAGATGGTCTTCTTTGTCACCGTACTGTCTGTTGACATCCGGAGGATGGAGGTAACACGACTTGCCTTAATGTTGTAGATTTGTTGTTGTTGTTGTTGGTGGTGGTGTTTGCTTTGGCTATTTTTCCGATGTATTTATTTGTTTGTGTTTTGAAGTCTCATCCTGCAAACTGATTTTTCATGTATGTTTTTGTATGCTCCTACAAAGTGGGAGGCATGTAGAGTTGCACTTGTCCGTATGTCCCCTGAATCTTGTGGCATCAACTCCTCATTAACTATCAGGCAGATTTCATTCAAACATGCACAGATGATCAAGCAGGATTTGTGGTGATGGTAAAGAAAAATATTTTTGACTTTGACCATTTTTTACCAGAGTTATGACCCTTTGTTACAAATGTTCTAGCAGTGGGGGCATCATAGTCCTAAGAACACAGTGTAGTTGTGTTTTTTTTCATTATTTTTGTTTTGCCAATTTCAGAAAAAAGGTGTTACTTAAAAAAATTTAAATTAATAAATTAAATATTTCTCTTGAAAATGAAATGACAGTTACAAGTGTTTTACCTTTTTTAAATTGTTATTAGTGGATAATTTTTTGCTGAATGCTGTACCAAACGTTTTAGTTTTGTAATTGTTCCATTAATTGTTTAACAAGTCAATATCAGAATGACATGAAGGGAGACTACTCTGTAAGTACTCTGCTTGCACCATGAGTATGTGTATTTCAGGTTTCAGCAGTATAAATATTCTGTGTCACTAGTCACATGTTGCATGGTTGTTTTATTGCTGTTACTGTAACTTAAAAATTCAAATATTATTTCAATTACAGCTTTCAGACTTGCACAAGTCCAAGCAAAGTTCGAGCCCAAGTCCTGTTGATCAACCCGGCTTGGAACCATTGTTCAGATGTCCATTTAAACCATACCACTCAGCTGAGAGGTTCAGAGTCCATCCAAGGTTCAATCTGTCATCAGGAGTCAGTTTGATTACATCTCGCGGGGCACCTGTGTCACCCAGAGTCCAGCATGAGGAACGGTTCTTCCAGCGTGAGACATTCCTAGACTTGCCTCGCCGCCTCAGATTACTCTATTTCTGGGCTAGCACTAGGGTTGTGCAGCGATTTATTATGGTATGTTGAACAAATGTGGCACTCTCTGGGAAAAATGGTCCAAAATGCAATTTTTGGCCAAAATGAGTTATAATCATTTTCAGGTACCTTGTTGACTTTGGAGTACACAAATTCATTTTTTTTTCAAAAACGACTTATTTTAACTGAAAACCAGCATTTTTGGGGAAACCACCGTGAGTGTGAAAAAGCCTTCTTTTGTCAAACTATTGTCCAAATAAATAGGTGCATTTATGTGACAACTATAGGAAAAATAGTATTTCAGTCTCTGTTAATTGCCCATGAATAGTATTTATATATAAATCAAGTAACTTATTTTGACAAATGAAATACTCAAATTTCGGTTACCAAGGCAACGGAACTGAAAAAAACATATTTGACACGTTTTTTCAGGTAACTGGCACCCTAAATGATAACATGTTATTGTTTTTAAATACAATCTATCTTTCTGGTCTGTTTGTGGATAAACCATACACAGAAATGTTGATTTTTGAAAATAAAGATACTTTTTTTATAACTATGCAGTAAACAAAATGATAAAAACTTCATTAAAAGTGACGAAATCATTTAGGTGAAAGTTGTTTGTACCCAATAATGGTTACCGTGGTAATACTACCTGAATATTATGTACATATTCATAACATTTGAGCTTCTGAGTAATATCACAGTATGTTACACATTTATCCCTAGTTCTAAAGTTGCCATGGTAATATTTGTGTATTATTTTCTTCAAAGTGGTATGAGGTCATTACACCAACACCTACACAACTAAGAGCACAAATGTCATTACACCAACAACTACACAACTAAGAGCACAAATTAAATTAAATTTTGTATGATCAAATTGTGATATAACAATATATGACACAGTTTTACTAAATGTTGCAAGATTTTTTTTTCTAGGCAGGGTGAAGGGGGAACTGAGTTTCATGATGTGGATAATGTTTGATAATAAAAGAACTTACATTTATATAGTTGACAACAGTTTACATACTATGCACACAAAAAAACTTCACTGCATGTTTATGTTGGGTAAAGGTTCTAAATGTTTGAAAGAAAAATTTTGCAACACTTGTTCAATAACAATATATTGGCAGAAAAATCCATAAAAACTGATATTTCTATGTTAATATCTTATAACATCATTATATTACGATTCATTTACCATGGCAACAAATTGACTGACAAATGAAATATTTTAAATTTATTCAGAAGATTATCAATAATGCTTGCATAAATTAACTTTTTATTATACACCTGTTTTGGCAGATCATTCCAGAAATACATATTGTTCAGCTAAACAAACAGTTAGCACTTCTCCTTTTTGGGATATGACGCACTGAATCCAGCAGGCCTTTGGTACAGATGGATGGACATGAACTTTTTTAACCACAGTTCACACACAATAAGCCTACTTCTTCATTCTTCATACTGGTACTACATCCTTTGAGGATCAAGCCCAGAATAGGAAGCCTGTCAGGAAGCAGGTGTTCAGATTTGGCATTTTCTCAAGACACTGTTCCACTTCTGAGTTAGTTTCATTCCTGCAAATGGAAAGCACACATCTGTCCTCATTATGTCTGATGTCATTCTAAAATAATTAAAAATTAATGTAAAATATATAAACTATGCAGATGACAGTAAACATTTGTTCAGCCATGATATCCTTTTTGTTATGTATTTAACATTAGTGTTAAGTGTAAATTATCACGTCCAAAGCCAGTTGAATAAAAAATATATTAAAATATTTTAATAAGACTACAAGGAAATGCTGCCCAGAAAATTCAAAATTGAAGTTCCAGAACTGATACCTCTTAAAGATTAATTTCTGCACATTACCTATCTGTTCATAAATATATTGTTCAAGAAAGTTAAAACTACAAGCAAAAGTGTAAAATACCAGATTTCTGTCATAGTAATTGTTACTTTGTTTATTTGTTTGTTTGTTTGTTAGCAATTATCATATAACGGTGTTGATAACATGATTTCATATTTAGCAATTAAATAATAAGATAATTAAAGCATAACCTTAGAATGATTATGACCTCAAGGAAAAAACACATGTGAATAAAATTAAAACTTTATTTTTTCCATTGTTACATACCTTATGACAGTGTTGCTGATGTTCTGCCGTGCACAGTTCTCCATATGTGAATTGCATTTTTCTTGCCATATCCAGAAAACTCAAATTGGTGGTGGAGTTATGTCAAGCTGTATTGCCATTTAACGAGCACTATGGATATCTCATCTATGAGATATAATATCCGAGTCCCTGTAATAATTATTGCAAATATAAGTTCATTATCTCAATATAACATTAATAATTTCTTTATAATTTATAAATTTGTCTATTCATACAAAAGAGCCAGGTGGCTTTCCATACAGTCTCGGTACAGCAGCACCCAAGTCCCAAGGCAATGTTTTGAAGGTTATTTTCAGCTTTATTTTTTTCAGAATCAATACTATCTGAACATACATTTTCCATTTATTTAAATGTTCATTTTTTTAAATCATTATGATCATGGCTATTGCTGCCTCCTTTATCAGTAATACAATGGGCTTTCAAACTCACTGTCCAAAAATTCGACAATCTCTGGCAATCAGAAAATGTCATGATTTGAAAGTTCCTTTATTAAATTCAGGATTACAGTGTAAAGGTAACTCATCTGGCACCTAATTAAGAAAAGAAGTTTGACTGTTGTCAATGTTTACGACGAAGATGCAAATCAGATTATTATATCAAAAAATATTTGTAAACAATCAACTGTTTAACACGGTCACAACCGCCATTTTCACTTCCGGAAAATGCAATTTCACCAATTTCATACATGATGTGACATAATTTTGCACAAACAAGCAATACAATAGACTATAAGAAGACTAACCTTTTCAAATCCATCACTTTACCGACATTTTAGGTCTCAAAATGCTGGTTTTGCAGTTCAAATATCACGACTGTTTCGTACATGTGTGAATCAAAATGTGTGGCGTATGTCAAAATAAGGGACGTAATAATTGTAAACGAAGATAGTAAACGAGACTATTTTAAATAAAGATTTCGGTAACAGGTTCAAACGTACATTTTGTCTTACGCACTTGGATTATAACACTAGATGTATTTCTATAAGTATCATTTAATACCGGCAATTACGAAAAGTTAATGAGATTTGTGCGTGCCGCGAAGTTGACGTCATTTTACTCGAAATGACGTTTGCCGAATTTGGCCCAAAAGTCTCAGAGAGTGACACGAATAGTAATAGGCTTGGTCAAGTTTTGTCTTGTTACATTTTTTGTACTGATAGCTGGCTGGTACATGTTCTTCAGGTTATAGAACTGGGAAAGGATACCAGTCAAACTAAGATTTTGTTTCATTGCAAAGTGATAAAAATGTCAAGAAAGATTATATTTTATGATGAGTGTAAATAAAGTAAGCTAGAAAAAAAGTTAATTATAAATGTGATAGAGTGATACACTTTCACCCTTTACTCCATATATAAAGGTTTGGCATATGTGCGAACAGTGTAGATCTAGATCAGTTGACACGATCTCGTCTGTTTGCTTCTTGGTCAGAAGAGACAGACATGAATATGCCAGCTGGGTACAAATGCTTTAGCTGGGTACAAATGCGCCAGCTGATCTAGATATTTACACTGTTTGCCTGAGGGTAACAACCATATCAAATGAAAAGTATAAATGAACTCTTTCCTCCATAGACACACCTTTATTGTGTAGGGGAACAGTTTAGATCCAGATCAGCTGGCACATCCATGCCGTCTGATCGGGATCTGCACTTTTCCCCTTTTTATTCATTAGGTCATATCTGACCAAAATGCGACCAGTGCTGATCAGATGGCACAGATGTGCAGGCTGATCTGGATCTAAACTGTTCCCCTACGCAATGCATATATATGGAGGAAAGTGTTAAATTAAACCTACAACACATTTGCTTTGCAGGTATGTTCTGTGGTATGGATAATATTGATTGTCTACAAGACTGGACTGGTCCATCATATAACCAACACTTCCTTCAGTCTCAATGAAACTGTTCTACCTAACTCTGTGGATGACTTGGAACAGATCATAAAACTACAGGTAAACCTTTCTTACTTAACCCTTTCCTCCATATATACGCATTTTTACGCATGTGCGACCAGTGTAGATCCAGATCAGCTGGCACATCCGTGCCGTCTGATCAGAATCTGCACTGGTCGCATTTTGGTCATAAATAACTTCAAAGCGAACAGTGCAGATCCTGATGAGGTGGCACGGATGTTCTGGCTGATCTGGATCTACACTGTTTGCCCATGCAATAAAGGTGTGTCCATGGAGGAAAGGGTTAACAACAACATCTGACATCAAATTATGTAAGGATATAACTTGTTATAAAATTTGTTTTTAGAATGGTCATTACTTTTTAGCTCAGCTTTTCAAGGAATTTGCCAGGTTATTTTATTCTTTGAAAATAATATTTCAATTCTTATATTAACACTCTCAATTGTTGACAGTTTTCCATCCAAACTTTGCACTCATGAAAAATACTTTTTACTTTATCCAGTATACAGAAAGAAATTAAATGAGATTTTGTAGATGCCCATGATACAGTATTGTATTTATGTCATCATGGTACCATGGTATGGGTAGAGGAAAATTTACTAAGGGCTGTTCCAAGAAAAAACGGAACTTAAAAATGGGGGGTACCACCTACACAATTGTATTTATTTTTAACCCCCCACCCAATAGAATTGGAATATATTATCAAAGACCCACCACCACAGTATTACAATTTATACCACCCACCAACGCTATTAGAAATTTTTTTGAGTGTTTCTGCTTGCAGGGGAAATTTCATTCATCAGTATATTCTACATATTAATACGGATTTAGATAAGTGCCGGCAGTGTCACTTAAATTGGTTGTATTGTCCGTATTTCTTAGAAATATTAAGATTAAACTTAATCAATACTTATATATTATCATACACAACAATACTGTGAAATTTTATAATTTAAAGTTATTTTAAAAAAGAAACAAGTAGAACCTTTGATGCTGCCCAGACTGCTCATTGTTATGAGAAAGGTGTTAATTATATAAATTTGTAAATCTGAAGTTTCATGTCGACAGCATTGTCAAGTTTTACTGACAAGATGGTTATTAATAACACATGTGACTCCCCACACCCCCCACCCCACTCCCACAACACAATTAAAATTGTTAAAATACCCCCAACCAACACATCTCCTTTCATAAATCACCCCCGACCAATATAATTTTTTCAATTAAATTCTGTTCCACCCCCCAGATGCCTTTCCTGGAACAGCCCTGAATGTTGATTTCTTTATTCAAACTGATCTGTAAACAACTTCTACATATATGATATCAAGGACGTGACATCAAAATGACAAAAACGGCATAAGAGCGTTACAATCATGACTGGCCTTTATCCAGTAAACAGACTTATTCATGTGTGTCTTTTTTTTTTAGGAGCAGACAACTACTGGTGAGCACAACAAGATTGATGTATTATCTCCCCTGGCCTATATTTGGAGACGTGATGATGATGACCCCGGATCTGTGAAGCATAAAGACCTGGAAACATGGAGGAAACTGTCACATGCTCACTGGGTTACCCTGTTTGGTTACTACAATATCACCATTACAGGAAAGTAAGGAACAAAACATGTCATCTTCATTTTGACATTGAAAATTTACATGGATTTCAAAAGATGCAGATTCTTGCATTTTTGCGAGCAAATTTGAATTTTTCCACTTTTGACCTCACCTTATTCTGAGCCTAGGGTCATTCTGATGCAGGAGAATTTGGGAAAAATGGTCAAGTGTTGAAGAAAAAAGTTAAATATTTTATCTATTCATTAGTTTATACTTATTTATTTTACATTGATTGTAAAACAAGTTCTTCCAACTTATGATAGTCATGCTTGTTGACTGCTTCCTGGGTTGCCAACCAGTACTTGCGCCAAATGTGGATTGGGGAAACTGCAGAAGAATCTCATCCCTGGTGGGTTTCGAACTTGCAGTCTCTGTACATTGAGTTCGACCCTCTACCCCTCGACCACTGTTCTTCCACTTCAAGTACAAAAAGTATTTTTACAGAAGTGCCGAAAATGACATATATGTAGACAACAAAACTAATTCAGCTGTGAAAAAAACTGAATCTGTTGTTTTTCATTACAGGTACATCAGTATTTTGCCAACAATCCATCTGTCCATAGTCATACCTCCAGAAGAGGCCATTAGATTAAGAGTTCCAGGATATAAAACCAACTGGCCACAGAAAAAAACAAAAGATAAGGAAATAAACCCCAAGATCCCAGCAATTCATCAAACAACTTCTGAAATGGACAAATCAGATAGTGCTGCTGCTGATGATGATAATGATGATGATGAAGTTTCACAAAAAACAGATTCGGACCAGAAAATTGGGGCCTTACACGATAGTTTACCGGAGAAACAAATGAAACTTTCGCAGGAACCAGACTTCTTGTCGGAAGAGTATTTGAGAAAGTATTATCCATACATAGATCCAGAACAGCTTAAGCAGTATTACCCGAAATCTCGGACAGAATTTGTCATCACAGTGTCATTAGCATTCCTGAGTGTCATATGTATCACATACTTTATGATGGTCATGTATAAGTGCATGTGTTCCAGGAAGTATTCCAAGTGGCGAGCATCGTGGAGCAAAATCCCCAAGAACGCAAAGGGAAATAATTACTTCAAGCAGATAAAGGAAGCAGTGCCCCTTGTGCTGAAAGGACATTTACAGGTAATTCATTTACTCTGATATCCCTCTTAAAGACCACATTAAAATTAATACCACCTTAATCATAACACCACAATTACAACTTCAGTGTCCCTTATATCAGTTTCTACCCCGGACATTCAAACCACCCATCTTTAAGGAGTATTTTTGTCTAGTCTCAGAGCTGGCCTTAACATAAGGGTTTCTTAGTAGTTGAACCTATATATCTATTTTATTTTGCTTTTAAATATTCTGTTCTGTAAAAGGAAAACAGTAATAGTTCCTGTTACCTAATTGGCCCATTTTAGATTTTTGTGCTGAAACAAATTCCATAATTTGTGCAAATGGATCCTGATTCATTCTAGTGTGGCATATACCACCAGGCCTAAAGATTATAAAACTGAGAATGGAAACCAGTCTCAAATCAAGCATCTGATTGGCAGAAATGGCAACCAATCATTTGAGACTGGTTTCAAATATCAGTTTTATAATCTTCAGCCCAGATTGCAGGTGATTTTGTTTGATTTGTTTGATGTTGTTTTAGGAGATAGAGTGTTTGATAACAGACGGCAGTGTGATCATAAGCTCGTGCCTTGGTGGACAGCTGAGGGTCTGGGACTCTATAACAGGAGAATGCCTCCATTCCATGCAGAGGAAGTCGTAAGTCTGCATCATACATTTCTGTATTGAGCTGGGCTCCAGGAAAATTTAGCGAAATTCAAAAGACACAGTAATTAGTTGTCAATTTTAAGTTTTTGTCATCATATTCAGTTCAATTTTTCTGATTAAAAAGAAAATATACACTGCAGACTCTTTATAACGCGCTTCGTTTAGATCCGCGCTCCATTATTACGCGGTCGTCCCGTGGATCCCCTATTTTTTTTCTAAGTCCATTTTTTACCATGAAACGGCAAAAAATCGAAACCGGAAATCATTTTTGATCGTAAAACGGCAAATAAATCGAAACCGGAAGTCACAATTGTAACATGTGCATAAGTGACGCACACATTTTATCCCTAAAACAACCGTGTTTTAACACCTTTCCCAGTGACAGATATCAGCCTGAGGCAAACTTGTGAATGCTTACTTACTGTTTATCATTGATCCATAACTAAATTCGACTGTCTCTATAATTATCACATAATCCGCACAATTCAGAAAGAAACAAAAAATATTCCCAATCAAGTTTTAAAACCTGTCGGTAGTTCATTGATGTACATTTTGCTTTGATCCGCCTTCCTGTTAATTTCATGGATGTTGCATTGTTTGACTATGGAGGTAAACAGCGATAATATCTGTCAATGAAATGCGACTTCAAAGAAAAATGTCAGCTCGTATCCAGACTGATGTTTTGTCGGCTCTACTATGAAATTGTTTGATCTACAAGAAGTGTGTACGTGACATTTGGCATTTTTTAGCTGGTTTAGGTTGGTTGATGATGCAATAATACTGAAATATTATACTGGAGATAAAATTAGGATGTAATTTATAAATTATGGAATATGTTCACGATGGTTAGTGTTTTAATATTTATTTTACATTTACGTTCGTAAATGTCAGAGTTTGTGTCATTAAAAAATAAAATATTTCTGCAGGCATCTAAACAAACTAGATATACGGTCTTTAATTCCATTACAATAATTTAAGGCCGATCCGATTTTGATCTTGGTGTTATTAGTCAGTCTCTTGCCGTTTTGCTTTTTTATTTGAAATTTGGTAATTGTATGTTTTGTAAGAAATATTATTTGTCGAGTACAGTGTGGGGAATCATGACATTACGTGGAATTATGCATAATCTCGTTAGTTATGTATTAGGTAGTATATTTGCGCGGGAAAATCGGGTCATGTATTTTTCACAGGAAAATCGGGACATGTATTTTGCGCGGGAAAATATAACGCGGTTTCGCTTATTAACGCGGTCGGGATGATGGACCCGCTATACCGCATTATAAAGAGTCTGCAGTGTATGTGGTTGATAGTTAATTAATTTTAGAGCCCATGAACATTTTATAAATAAAACCTTGAATTTTACTCCAAAGTCGGAGCTTTTTTTAATGTAATTTTATAGCCAATATTTCATCATGTTCCCAATGGCAAGACATATAATTTTTTTCCAGTTAGAGAAGATATTTCCAAATAGAATCAAAACAAAAATTTCTGACATAAACCAGCATTATCTTCATTTCATAAATAAAATATTATAATAGCTTATTAGTTAATCAGGCATCATTTGTTTCTTTAATCCAGAAATAATTTTAATTTAAAATAATATTTAATATGTATAAACATTTTTATTCCCATATGATGCAAAATTTCCCAATTTCTGGCAAAACATCATGAAATTTCCCAATTCCAGGGGTATGGGTCATATTCCCAAAATGGTGAAAAAAAAGCCATGCATTGCAAGCATATAAGGACATCCACAGTAACTGACAGATACCAAGCTACTCTTTGAGCAGTTGTCTTTACCTTTTTCTTGTATTTACAATAAAAATTAACAAATAAGTTATTTTAATTGTTATAGAGCCACACCTCCAATGAGGAGAAAGCCTTGTGAAGGTCGTAATGTCGAGGACAGTGATGCTGACCTTTATGCTGAGTATCATGGTAACCATAGCAACAGTAGTAATGCCAGCATGTCAGGTGACCTTGACCCATTTCATGGTCAAGGTCAGGATGACCACCCCCAGCCTAGACATAGGCAGTTGTCAGGGAGAAAAAATGATGAACAAAGTGCCTTACAGAATAAAGAAAGATACGAGAATTTTCCAGATTTAAAAAGTACTATAGATGTGAATTTTGTTAGTATGTATAGACAAACAAGTACTGAGAGGAAAAACATTCAAAGTGAAAGTAATATGCCAAAAGATAGCAGACAGGAGGAAAGAGTGAAAAAAGTTGGATATGATTTTGAGAGAAAGTTTGGCGAGGTGTTCTCGGAGCATGAGAAGTACCTACAGGAGAAGAGGGTTCATGATGAACACAGGAGGCTGTATCTAGAGCGAGGGGATGAAAGCAGGACTAACAGGTCCAAAAGCTGGAGTGAAGGTTGGTTGCTTTCATGTATAATTTTGTCTTATTCATGCACAAGCCAAAAATAATTGGTTCTCTTGGACATACAACTCAAAATTTGCAAAAAAAAAACAACACAATAAAGCAAGATTAAATTTTGTTGAGTGTTTTTAATTTTGGCATTTTTCTAAGATCAAATACACAAGCAAAAGAAAATAATGAGATTCCATAGTTGTACTCTGTTGCATGATAATTCAATATGTAAGTTATAGAGGATATTTGTTTTTACCATTGTAAGATAGAAATATATTTCACCGAGTGAGCTCCGGAATTGGTATTTTCACGAGTGGCGAAGCCACGAGTGAAAATACATAATTCCGGAGTTCACGAGTGAAATATATTTCTATCTTACACTGGTAAAAACAAATTTTCTTTTTATTTTATGCTTTTAGTTCAAACTTTGTGTGAATAAGACAGAAACATTGCATGAAATGGCGCCAAAACTTTTGTCTTCAACGTGACGTCATGACGTCATATGACCAAACTTGAGTCCGATTTCTAAACGTTCTCATTCGGAATGTTATGTGCGTTTGGGTACCAACGTCAAAAACAGTGAAAATAAAAATGATATTCCACTGTTTGAAAACAGTGAAATACCACTTTTATTTCACCGGGAAAACTCTATATTTCACTGAAAAGCATAAAATAAAACTGTTATATTATTGATGTTTTTCAAGATTGAATTTATATTGACTTTTGAGCAATTGAATATATTGAGATATTCAGCAGTAGGAAGTAATATTTGTTCAGTGTATACTACATTATAGTCAATGGCTGAATAGTGAACAAGTGTTTTATTTAATGGCCCCTTTTGTCTGCCAAATATTTTATAACTTATGTTAATTATACATTTAACGAACAAGTGGAGTGCCATATAAGAAAGTTTATGTGCCATTTCACGGAATTTATGATAAATGTTTTCTCCATGACAGTGTTGTGGGCTAATTTATGAAAATGTATTTATTTACTGGTCAGATAATCATGAAAGAAGAATGTATTTTATAATGTAAAAGACCCGGGTGCATTTCTTCCTTTTCATGCACCTTCGTGTTTTATTATTGAGCAAGACCCTGAAATAGTCTTCAGGGATTTCAATGGATGCAGATTCTTGCATTTTGATGCAAGTAAATTTGATTTTTTCTACTTTTGACCCCACCAATTTCTGGGTTTGGGGTCATTTTGATGCAGGAGAATTTAGAGAAAGTGGTAAATTTTGCAAGAAGAAAGATAAATATTGTTTATTCCATTTAAATATGATGCAAACACTTATTTAACCCATGAAAATAAATTTAACTGAAGTAAAAGCTATTTTATGAGTAGTAAAGTTCACTTGATACAAGATATGACTGGCAAAAATCTTATTATGACCCCTTGAAAATTCTCAACTGAGTCAACAGGGGTCAGATGACCCCTGGTTTTCAGAAGCTATTGAAATCCCTGGTCTTGTTCACTGTTTATTTAATAAAACATGTATTTTCAGGTGATTTTACCACCGAAGCATCTATGAATGATTCTTCAAACCTGGAGCTGTCTCCCTCCGCTATATGGTGCCTGGCCTGTAGGGGAAACCTGGTTATAGCTGGATGTGGCAGTGGGAAAATTGAGGTAAACATGTTCATACCAGTTGAATAGTTTAAATTTAAAATAGAGATATGACACACATTCTTTAAACTTAACTCTTTACCTTATATATAAATACTAGGGATGTCAACGGATATCCGTTCGGATCACTGGATATCCTTATTGAATTTTGGCATCCGGATATTCATTTACAAAAACTGAATATTTTATATATTACTTATTTTCCTAAATTATGTTTCTGTTGTCAGTGTGCATTTAAGCATAAGCATGTTATACGGATTGTTGAGAGGTGATGACACACAGTAAATTTGGCTACACAGGTTTAGAAATGTGCTAAAGGATAACATTTTGTATAAGAACTTTGTCATTAATAGTCAACGTTTGAAGTTTATCCATTTTGGGAATTAAAATGGTAATAAAAAACAGCAAATGTACAGTTCATTCATACAGCTTTTAATTGTTTTAATTCCAAACTTTTGCGCTATTTATTTAACAACTGAAAAAAGACTATACCAGTACATGTTATGTTTGAGGATATCAAATGCTTTATTGTTTTTATTTAATTAAAATATTAAAATAATGAAGTGTTTATATCTATGAAAACGACATATTGCTATTAACAAAGTGTTTGTATTCGGATATCCGTTTGGATTGTTCAACGGATATCCGGATCCCAAATTCAGTATCCTTTGACATCCCTAATTAATACATAGGTTTTTTTGCATATGGGATTAGTGTACATAGGCATCCATGCCATCTAATTTGGATCTACACTGGTTGCTTCTTTGGTCAGAAATAACCTAATGAATCTCACAGAGAACATTGCAGATCCTGAATATGCTCTGTGTGTCCATGGGATAACAACCAAATCCCATTGAGTAAAAGGTTTAAAACTCTAACAATCAGATATTTTGTTCTGGTTTGGATTATATCTCCCAGTTGCTTGAGCTGGGTGTTGCATGGGGTCTCAGTGCCGAGAAAAACAACTTAGATGTTACCGACATCATTTTGCATACCAAGTCCCACAAGTCTAGGCCAGTGCCCAAGGTTATGAAACTGAGCATGGAAACCAGTCTCAAATCTCAAGCATCTGATTGGCTGAAATGGCGACCAGTCGCCATTTCAGCCAATCAGATGCTTGAGATTTGAGACTGGTTTCCAATCTCAGCTTTATAACCTTCAGCCCAGATCACACTAAACTGCATTGGTATTTGATGATCCAGATTTAACTGTGTAGAATATCTACAAATACCTGTGTAAGCTGTAATTCTAATACTTATCATTTACAGTTTTGGGATTCCACAACGGGAGCCCTGAAGTGCCTTTATGGCGAGAGCAATGTCGGAGTGACAGGGATTAACTTTGTCGGGAAGAAAGTGATTGTGGCACGCATTGACGGCTCCATAGACTTTCTGGAGCTGGAGACATTTCAGAACACCAAGATCTCAACTCCTCTCTCTCCAAGTAGTCTGAATAGGAAAATCAAAGGTTTGTCTTTGTAGGATAATGTTCTGTATTAATGTATAAGACTTTCTAAATGTCCCTTGGTGTTAAACCCTGCCCTCATCTCGGTCTTAAAGTACATATCATTAAGAATTGTTAAAATATAGATTTCTTAAAGAAATTAAGTTGGAGGTATTTTCTGTTTAATCCGACAGTACAGGGACTCTAAGATGGAATGACTGATTATTTGAAAAAAGCCCTGCTTTCAAAATATAATTAACAAGAGCTGTCTGAGGAGACAGTGCGCTCGACTATTCGAATCATTTGAAACAAATGCAATTTGAAGATTAAAACAATAACAACTATGGCCAAACATTCATGAGCAATCAGAAAAAGTATTAACAAGTGAATGGAAGAAAGTAATTTTAAATAACAGAAATAATTCCATAATGCTCCATAAATATTGAACTAAAAAGGGGAATAACTATGAAAAAATTTTGGAAGAGTTAAAAAAAAATCTTGTTAGTAATTTATGATTGGAGAAATTTACTTTAAGGTCAATATTAATTACTTCAGTAATGTTACAGAAAAAGACCAGAAATGAAAAAAAACATTACTTTAAAAAGCATACAGTAGGTCAAGTGAAAGTGATCTAGATTATGATGGTGAAAATGTTTTTCAAGTTTGAAGCTGATATCTGTATTAGTTAAAAAGTTATGGGCCAAGTGCATAAAAACTTGAAAACAAAATCTATTTTAAAAAGGACATAAATTTTAAAAATTTGTAGCAGAGTTTTCGATCTTATTGTAAAGATTATCATAGTGACTATACATGTATATTCTAAGTTTGAAGTTAATATCTCATGTTGTTTCAAAGTTATGGATCAAGCGCATATTTCGGCTAATGCAAAAACTAAGTTCAAAAGGGTTATAACTTACAGAAATATTTCTGGTAGAGTTATGGGTCTTGTTGATAATGATTGAGAAACTGATGTCAAACATATATTTCAAGTTTCAAAGTAATATCTCTAGTTTAAAAGTTATGAGAGAATTGCATAAGTGAAAAGGGGCATAACTTGAGAAATGTTGGTAGCAGAGTAATGGGTCTTTTTGATAATGACATAGATTTTGATGGTGAATATAAATTCTAAGTTTCAAGGTAATATCTCAAGTAGTTTCAAAGTTATAGGCCAAGTGCATATTTTGCTTAACACAAAATTTAAGTGAAAAAGGGGCATAACTTGAAAAATATTGGAAGCAGGTTTATGAGTCTTGTTGGTTATGATGTAGATTTTGATGTTGAATATATATTTCAAGTTTCAAGGCAATATCTCAAGTAGTTCCAAAGTTATGACCCAAGCAAAATGTAAGTGAAAAAGGGGGATAACCTTTAAAAATAATGGTAGCAGAGTTATAGAGTTATGGGTCTTGTTGGTGATGTAGAATTTGATGGTGAATATATATTCCAAGTTTCAAGTTGATATCTCAAGTAGTTTATAAGTTATGGACCAAAGTGCAAAATTTAAGTGAAAAAGGGGCATAATTTGAAAAATATTGGAAGCAGGGTTATGGGACATGTTGGTTATGATGTAGATTTTGATGGTGAAAATATATTTCAAGTTTCAACGCAATATCTCAAGTAGTTTTAAAGTTACGGGCAAAATGCATATTTTGCTTAACACAAAATATAAGAAAAAAGGGGCATAACTTGAAATATAATGACAGCAGAGTTATGGGTGTTGTTGGTAATGATGTAGAATTTGATGGTGAATATATATTCCAAGTTTCAGGTTGATATCTCAAGTAGTTTATAAGTTATGGACCAAAGTGCATATTTTCCTTAATGCAAAATTTAAGTGAAAAAGGGGCATAACTTGAAAAATATTGGAAGCAGAGTTATGGGTCTTGTTGGTAATGATGTAGAATTTGGTGCTGAATATATATTCCAAGTTTCAAGTTGATATCATAAGTAAGTAGTTTTCAAGTTATGGACCAAAGTACATATTTTGTTAAACGGATGGAGACGCCGACGCCGACACCGGGGCGAGTATGATAGCTCCCCTATTCTTTGAATAGTCGGGCTAAAAACTGTTGAGAAAAGGGTTGGTTGGCTGTTTATGTTACAGGTTATTGTAATGAAGGGTACTCGAGTGAAAATCTCACAATTCTTCTACATTTATGTATCATATTATGAAAACCACCTGTCTCATTCAGTCTTCCAATAAAGTTGAATCATCCTGGTATGCTTTCAGGTCACTCTCGGCATCTCAGCCACTCTCGTACAGGAAGTGATGACTTGCGACTCTGGGATGAGATCATACACTGTACCCAGGTACAGCACACTCAGGCTCATCAGCGACCCATCACTGTGCTGGTCACGGAGGGGGGTAGAATTGTCTCAGGCAGTCAGGACTTCACATTAAAGGTATTTATTAGGGATTTATACAATGGTTAAGTTATTCTCTGTAAGTCTTCGCAACGCACATGTTGCAACATTAGTTTGTTTATCGTACCAAATATTTTTCTTATAATGATCTCAGTTGTGTTAACTAACACCTAAAATTCAAGGCTCATAGTATAGCTCCACTTTTTTCTAAAAATCTGAATGATTCTACTTTGTGAACTGTAATGTTTGATCCCCCAAGTTAAAATTCTCAAATGTCAAAATGGCACTAATCCAAATTTTAAGGTTCAGATTGAGTCTGTGAGCTTCATTTATATCTAGAAAACTTCAGATAAGTTTCTGTTTCATATGTTTGATTTGAAATATCATAAATTTAATAAGATAACCTACGTAAAACTGCAGCAATAAGGTGTTTCTTGTGTTGGTATTTTTCAGGTGTTTAAACTGGAAGACTACAAGTGTCTGTACACACTACATGGTCATACAGGGAGCATTACATGTCTATACATGGATAAGGTATGTAAAATGATGGTTTGTTTCATGGGGATACAAATACAACAAGCAGCCTCTATCCTATTGAAAAACCTTTAAAGTAAAATCCAAATGAAATTTGGCATAGTTGCTTTGTGGAGTTAAACCTTTCTTCACAAAAATCTGCAATCAAACTTGTGTTTGTATTCAGTTCTTTAACTGTTTTACTCCATGGATATAGTTTGTATGCTATGTGGTACTAGTGTAGATCCAGATCAGCTTGCACATCTGTTCAGTCTGATTAGATTCTACACCTGTCACTTTTATGAGTTACAGTAAAACTTCGAAAACTCGAACATCGAAAACTCGAGCACTCAGGAAAACTCTAAGTAGTTTTGCTGGTCCCGCCAATTTTCTTATATACTCTATATAAAAATACCATGGAAAACTCGAACTTCAAAAACTCGAAATCTCGAGGACAGGTGCCGGTCCCTTCAAGCAAATTTCTTCTTTGTTTACATTGGAAAACTCGAGTAATCAACGACCGATAAATTTTTCGCACCTCCGGGAGTAATTGGTAAACGGTGACGTGTAGTTTTCACACGTTGTGACGGGTTATTTTGGCAGTTAATTGTCATTGCCATCGTCTATTGTGTTTTAAATGATCTGATTATAAACAGGTTCTGATGAAAGAAAATAATTTTATGATCACTCGGTAGGCGGCTGCGTTGAGACATTAATAATGAAAATTTATTTAGGATTAATTTAATCTCAAATAAAAGAATATGAAACGAGGCAATTTGTATCTTTATAAGTTGACGGGACCTAGAAATTTTTACATGCGTATCACAAATAACGAGCGCACCGTTTGTCTAGCGCACTCGTTCTTGGACAATGTCAACACAAACTTTTAAAAGGCTGTTTTCTTTGAAAGAAAACAACATCAAAAAACATTTCAAAAAGATATACCGGTTTAACAAAATACAATGTCAAATAAATCGTTTAATAATTTAGATGTTATCAATAACGTAGTCAACAATAAGGTCACAAACGTGTTTATAAGACCTGACTAAAAAAAATCGGACATCATAAGAAAAACCTTGAAAACTCGAGAACCATGGAAAACTCGAGCATTTTCAAAATCCCTCTGAGTATTCGAGTTTTTGAAGTTTTACTGTATATTATTTCTGACCAATAAGCAACGGGTTTAGAAAGTATGCAGTAATGCACCTGATGATCTGGATTAACTCTGGTTGCTCATCATGTGATTAAAGGCAAAATAGGGTAAAACGGGTACAAAAAAACTTTCTTAATGTACGTGTACAAAAAATGACATCCAGTTACAGGTCTTTTTGACATTGTGTAACTTGCTATTAATGTGGTATCATCTTTTGTTTGAACAGGTTTGAATTTAACGTATTTTGCACTAGGGTTAAAACATGATTTTTAACCCCCAAAGAAGTTACATCTCTAAATAATGACATAACAGAAAAATTCAGTTGGGCAAACAATTGGCAAGTTTTGCATGAAAATTTGTTCTCACAAAATTAAAAAGTAGTACAATAACATCTGCTTCTGTGTATTACAGTGTACACCGTACGCTGCAGTGAGTGGTTCTGCTGATGGTACAATCCGTCTCTGGGATCTTCTCACAGGCCATTGTGTACACAAGGTGATTGGCCACGAGGGGACAGTTGTCAGCTTGACCTGTACCGACACGTACATCATTAGCTCGGGACTGGATGACAAGATGAGCGTGTGGGAAAGGAAGGGTGGTCACCTACTGTACTCGGTGGAAATGGAGACATCATGCGGCAGCTACATGGCAATGTTGAATCCTAATTTTCTGGTCACCGGTGGACAGGTATTATCTGTTGCATTGCTCTAATTACTGATGATAATGGTTTGTTTTTGTTTTTTTAATCTGCATTTTGAGCCCTCAACACATATCATTCACCTATTTGAACAGTGTCGAGCTGTTCAACTTACTTTGTCAATTCTGTTCCACTTTTTGGTAAAAGTTCTCATGCTCCTCATTGTACCTCACAAAGTGATAAACAACTTCATCTACAACTTTCAAACTAGATTAATTTATTTACCATAATATCTCATGGTTGTTTGCAAAGAGCCATCACTGTAACTTTCATTATTTTCACACTACGGCACTTTTCAACTGAGATTTTAAATTTAAAGTTTGGCTGCGAGCTTGTATCCAGCAGTAGCTGTACTATGCGAAATCTACATTTGTTACAAAAATAGTTGGTTTACTATGCAGCAGAAAGAAAACAGATCTTTGACTAATTAAGGGCCTAGTCTTTAATTTGATCCTGTGATTTGTTTCTTTCTGTTTAAGTATAAGAGATAACTGCAGATTACTGATTACTGTATAATGTTTGTTTTTCTTGCAGGGTTCTCTATATCTCTGGGATATACATAAAGGCGAGCTTGTACGTGTGGTAAATCTTCAGCAACGGGACCGTACGGCTTACATTCAACACATACAGGCTATGGAAAACTCTACTATAGTCTGTGACTACGGCAATGACATCAAAGTTATACACTTTCCTCTGGTCCTTGAAAAAAGAGAATAAGTTACCATAAAGTTTTATTTCATTATATTATGGCTTGTATTCACAAAGTATCTTAACACCTGTGAAGTTTTTCAACAAGACTAAGTCTTGCCTGTCTTTAACCCCTTACTCCATACATGTAAATATGCATTTTATTGCATGGACAAACAGTAGATCCATATCAGTCAGCACAACCTGAAATAACCTAATAAATCAAAAAGCGAACACGGATGTGCTGGCTGATCTGGATCAACACTGTTTGCCCATGCAATAAAGGTGTATCTATGGAGTAAAGGGTTAAAATTATGTCAGTCCTTTGCTATTCATATGAGCCTTTTAACAGGAAATAGTAATTTTTTTATATTTGAATTGTTGGTATTTTTGGGAAAGTAACTGTTATTATGTAATTCATATATGCATGTTGGAAATTTTAGTGTTAAGTACTCAGATTTATATTGTTGTAATATAACTATCTACACCCCAACCAGTTATCTGAACAGATTTACATGATTTGGAAAACTGACCTCTCCATGCTTTAAAAGAAAGAAATCCAGTAAAAACATGATACTTTTTACTCTTGGTATTATTTTCTAACAAATGATTGGTTTTGTGTGAAATTTTCTTTTTTGGCAAAATGCATTATAAGGAGTTTCCCCAGCTCAACTTTATGATGTCATTTCAAGGGTGATGACATCATCCAAAATGCCCATGATCCAAAATACCCATGATTACAAGTGTAGTCACAGACGAGTCTGCACACATATGCTGGTTCATCTACACTGGTCTCAATGTGGCCGAGGTTACGATAAACTCAAATACAGTTTTGTTAAACAGTCATTTGACTCGTGCACATTTACAATTTTAGGTTAAGATGCTTTGTGTATACTAGACCTGTACCATTTTTCATTTACTTACTTTTGGCTCTGTTGGTTGCCTTTGATCTCATAGACTGAACATTGTTTGAGCCATCAGCTGCCACATACCTTATTATGTTTAATTAAAATTCCATTTACCTGTGATTTATTTAATATTAATGTGATTCTAAAAAATTTTAATTTTCTTGTAACAAGTGATTTTGTTTATTAGCTCGACTATTCGAAGAATATGTCGAGCTATTGTACTCACTTGGGCGTCGGCGTCGCCGTCGGCGTCCCGCTTTGGTTAAAGTTCAACCTGCAACGTGCAACCTACCTATATCTTAAAAACTACTATAGCTACAGCTTTTAAACTTGGCACACTTGTTCGTCATCATGTCCCGAGTGTGTATGCCAAGAACCATAACTCTAACTTTCATTTTGATCAAATTATGGCCCTTTTTTGACTTAGAATTTCAGGTTAAAGTTTGCGTGCAAGCTACTGTACAAACTCATAACTTCAATACTACATATACTACAGCTTTAAAACTTGGCACACTTGTTCATCATCATGTCCCGAGTGTGTATACCAAGAACCATAACTCTGACTTTCATTTTGTTCAAATTATGGCCCTTTTTCGACTTAGAATTTCAGGTTAAAGTTTGCGTGCAAGCTACTATACAAACTAATAACTTCAATACTACTTATACTACAGCTTTGAAACTTTCAACACTTGTTCATATCCCAAGTGTGTATGCCAAGAACCATAACTCTAACTCTCATTTTTATCAAATTATGCCCCTTTTTCGACTTAGAATTTCAGGTTAAAGTTTGCGTGCAAGCTACTGTACAAATCCATAACTTCCATACTACTTGTACTACAGCTTTGAAACTTTCAACACTTGTTCATCATCATATTTCAAGTTTGTATGCCAAGAACCATAACTCTAACTTCCATTTTGTTCAAATTATGGCCCTTTTTCGACTTAGAATTTCAGGTTAAAGTTTGCGTGCAAGCTAGTTATTTTCATACTTCTTGTACTATAGCTTTGAAACTTTTTTTATATTTGATTTTTGCCCCTTTTCTCTTGAAATTAGAATTAAGACTTGTAAATAATTGTTAAAGTTTCAATGTTAGTGTTTTTTATATGTACAGCTATATAAAAGGTTTAAAACAGATGTCCTTAACATACTTTGGTTGAAAGTGTTGAGTAATTGTGGGGTGGGTGGGTGCATAGACTATACTATACTACACTATACTACACTACACTACACTACACTACACTACACCACACCACACCACACCACACCACACCATACCATACCACTGTACTGTACCCCCACCACCCACCACCACCTCCACATACCACCACCAACAACAACAACAACTACAACAACACAAACACAAACAACAACACCAACAACAACACCAACAACAACACCACCACCACCAACAACACCACCACCACCACTAACAACAACAACACCACCACAAACAACAACACCATCACCACCACCAACAACACCACCACCACCAACAACACCACCACCATTAACAACACCTCCACCACCAACAACAACTACAGCACCACTATTAACAACAGCAACACCACCACCACCAACAACAACAACACCAACAACAATATCAATACCACCACCAACAACAACACAAACACAAACAACAACACCACCACCAACAACAACAACAACACCACCACTAACAACAACAACACCATCACCACCACCAACAACACCACCAACAACACCACCTCCAACAACACCACCACCAATAACACCAACACCACCACCACCAACATCAACAACACCACCAACAACAACACCAACACAAACAACTACACCACCACCACCAACAACACCACCACCAACAACACCATCAACAACAACACCACCACCAACACCACCAACAACAACACCACCAACAACAACAACAACATCATCACCAACAACAACAACACCACCATCACCAACAACACCACTACCAGCAACAACAACACCACCACCACCACCACCAACAACAACATCAACACCACCAACACTAGCACAGACAACATCACCACCACCACCAGCAACACCAACACCACCACCAACAACAACACCAACAACATCAACACCACCACCAACAACAACATCAACACCACCACCAACAGCAACAACAACCACCACCAACAGCAACAACAACCACCACCACCACCACCAGCAACAACACTACCACCAACAACAACAACAACACCAACAATGCCAACACCAACAACACCACCACCAACAACAACACCAACAACAGCAACAACACCACCACCACCAACAACAACACCACCACCAACAACAGCAACCAGCATACCATACTGTACTTCACCACGCCACACAACTATAGGTGGGCAAAGATAGTGGGTTGATGGGTGTGGGATCAGGGGTTTATGGGCTGGGTTGTGTAAACCCTAAAAAAAAATCTACAAGAATAAATTAAGTGTTATTTATTGATTTATGGATTAAGAAACTTTTGTTCATGTGTGTTTGTTGGGGGTGTCATAAACTCCTGAATCACTCCCCAGTTTAAATGAAGCCCAGTTACAATGTGCTTTATAATTCTGACTTTTCGAATAGTCGAGCGTGCAGTCATTTCCGACTGGCTCTTGTTAACTTTCTAGCAAATAATGATAGTGTGTAACCCACTTAATGGGAAATGTTTATGTTATTGTCTTAACCTTTTTGTATGTTCTACTTTATTGTCAAATTGTAATTGTGCCTCCAAAGAAGTGTGTTCATGTGTGGGGGAAATACTGCTTTGCACATGTTGGTCTGTCCATCTGTAACCAACCATGTCAGATCATTAACTAGACAATGATTCGGCATACAGTCCTCAGATTTGATAGGGAGGTTTGTCATCAAATGTAAATGACTCCTTTTGATCTTGAGGTCAGTAGGTCAAGGTCACAGTGACCTTCAGTAAAATAACAGCAGATTTCTATCCAATTCGGGATTGGGGCATACTTGTTTTATTACATTTCTTGTTTTATTTAGTGGTAACAGTATACATTTTTGGCAGTAAAATGAACAACATCAAATTGTTAAAATCAAAAGCCTTTTTGTTGAAATTTTAATTTGATAACTATTCCTTACCAAAAAATACACCGGCAGGAGGTTGAATGCAAGACTTGTTCAACACATCCTTAGCTCTACTTCTACAACAGTCTGTTGTGCAACCCACAGAGTTTTTAACACTTTACTCCATATATGCATGTGCGACCAGTGTAGATCCAGATCAGCCAGCACATCCGTGCCATCTGATCAGGATCTGCACTGGTCGCCTTTTGGTCAGACATAATAAATAAAAAAAGTGAACAGTTTAGATCCTGATCAGATGGCATGAATGTGCTGGCTGATCTGGATCTAAACTGTTCGCCATCCCAAATAAGGTGTATCTATGAAGGAAAAGGTTAAGTTACAATGTAACATGTGGTAACAGGTGATTTTTCTATTTTAATTTGACGATGAGATAAGTGAATTGAAATGAGTTCAAATATCGTGTTATATAAGGTGATATCTTTTGCTTTCTAAAGATAGAAAGCCTTGTGTCCACATTAATTTGTGCTGTTTATACCAGGCTCTCTCTTATTAGTCTTCAGGTACCTGTTTAAGCCACAGGTTTTGCTGTTGCACATTCTATTGCACTGATTGTTTTGTTTTTTATTTTCATTTATAGGAACACTGTTTATTTTATTTCCTAACACTATATTGTCTGCCAAGGCTTATCATGGTTGTGATACCATTCAACAGTATTGTTTGTTGAAAGTAATTTTGTAATATTTTTTTTGCACTTTTCCTTTTATTAATGTTATGCTTCTTTTTTACTCACACATGTCAAATGCTTCATGTCAAACTTCACACAAATATTGCCCAAATGAGCTGAAGTGTCGTTCCAACTTCCAAGAACCAGGGTCAAACTTGTAAGATCAAACTTTCTTATCAAAAGACCAGTCTGGAGAATTGCTTTACCCCCTTACAACTCCATATGTTGCCCTTGAATGACTGACTGGTAAAGGGCACTGCAAGTAATCATTATCTGACCAACTTCAATGCCTAGTAGAAAAATTCAACCTGCATCTGATTATTGAGGAATGAGGACATAAAATGGAGTAGAGGTTTTCTACTCCATCTATGATATATTTTGTATTTCTGGAAAAGAAAAGCTGGATTTTCAAGTCTATGGATTCCCCTTTCATAGGTCGTGAAGCAAAAATCAAGCTAATTTGCAGAAAGGAACAAACATCACACTTTACTTGTCATACACAAGAAATGTAAGCTGACTCCCAGGACTTCTGAAAACATATAACCTTCAGATCTGGTATGCATGAACTCTGCATCAGACTTCGCCTAACCCTTATAAATGCTAGCTCTTGTAAATGCTAACCCAACAAAAAATTTATTGTAGCTACCCCTTAAAATCTAGCAAGTACATAACCCACAATAATCTCATAAATACTAACCCACAAATTTAATCTTATAAATGCTAACCCTAAAACAATTGTTATGCCCCCCTTCGAAGAAGCGGGGGTATATTGCTTTGCACATGTCGGTCGGTCGGTATGTCGGTCGGTATGTCGGTCGGTCCGTAGACCACATCTTGTCCGATCAATAACTAGACAACGCTTTGTGATACAGTCCTTATATTTGGTGTGGAGGTTGGTCATGACCAGTAGAAGACCCCTATTGATTTTGGGGTCAGTAGGTCAAGGTCACAGTGGCCTTGACCACAAAAACCTTGTCCGATCAATAACTAGACAACGCTTTGTGATACAGTCCTCATATTTGGTGTGGAGGTTGGTCATGACCAGTAGAAGACCCCTATTGATTTTGGGGTCAGTAGGTCAAAGGTCAAGGTCACAGTGGCCTTGACCACAAAAACCTTGTCCGATCAATAACTAGACAACGCTTTGTGATACAGTCCTCATATTTGGTGTGGAGGTTGGTCATGACCAGTAGAAGACCCCTATTGATTTTGGGGTCAGTAGGTCAAAGGTCAAGGTCACAGTGGCCTTGACCACAAAAACCTTGTCCGATCAATAACTAGACAACGCTTTGTGATACAGTCCTCATATTTGGTGTGGAGGTTGGTCATGACCAGTAGAAGACCCCTATTGATTTTGGGGTCAGTAGGTCAAAGGTCAAGGTCACAGTGGCCTTGACCACAAAAACCTTGTCCGATCAATAACTAGACAACGCTTTGTGATACAGTCCTCATATTTGGTGTGGAGGTTGGTCATGACCAATAGAAGAACCCTATTGATTTTAGGATCAGTAGGTCAAAGGTCAAGGTCACAGTGGCCTTTGCATACAAAAACGTTGTCCGATCAATAACTAGACAACGCTTTGTGATACAGACCTCATATTTGGTGTGGAAGTTGGTCGTGACCAGTAGAAGACCCCTATTGGTTTTGGGGTCAGTAGGTCAAAGGTCAAGGTCACGGTGGCCTTGACAACAAAAAACCTTGTTCGATCAATAACTAGACGTTTTTATGTTTATTTGTATAATAAAATAAAATACTTCTCAGTGTAAAGTTGTGATTATTTTTCCCCATGACAATTTCAAGTAAAGATATATATTAATGATCCATAACATTAATTTTAAACTATTTCAATATATGCCGTGTCATAAATAGGCACTGATTATCACTCACTTGTGTTTATTAAATGCTTTGGTTTCGTATGGATGGTCACTAAAGCCTGCACATTACCGGAATTGACATAACACTAGAGCTACTATATCTCCGCCAATAGCGAATATTTGATTTAAATTACAATAAAATCCTTTGTGTTAGACTAGGTTAATCTACACGCGCTTATGTTTGTCTAGGTAAATGTAATCCTCTCATTGGATGACCTGGTTATTGATATATAGGAGTTCCACCGTCTTGTAAATTGCTTTCATGACTGGTACCCTTCATTGCTAAAGCTTACAAAAGTCTCTAAATTTCCAAAAATTTAAATTCAATGCTAATAGATATCACTTGCACGTCAGGGGGGGCATTTGTGTTTGACAAACACCTCTTGTTTGATTGCTAAACCTCAAAGAACCTTGTAAATGCTGACACACAAAGACTAACTGAACTTGAACTGGATGTAATTTTTTCATATTGTATCACTATTTATCAAAGTTAACCCTTTCCTCCATATAAACGCATTTTTATGCATGTGCAACCAGTGTAGATCCAGATCAGCCAACACATCCCGTCTGATCAGGATCTACACTGGTTGCATTTTAACAAATAACAAAGCAAACAGTGCCGATCCTGATCAGAAGGCACGTTCGTGCCGGCTACCTGCTGGCTGATCTGGATCTACACTGTTTGCCCACGCAATTAACCCTGTCCTCCATAAATACGCATTTTTACGCATGTGCGACCAGTGTAGATCCAGATTAGTCCGCACATTCCATCTGATCAGGATCTGCACTGGTCGCATTTTGGTCAGAAATAACATAACAAAGCGAACAGTTCCGATCCTGATCAGACAGCACGGTTGTGCCAGCTGATCTGGATCTACACTGTTCACCCACGCAATTAAGGTGTGTCTACTGAGGAAAGGGTTAATTATAAACATTTACTACTTTAACTGTCGATGGTCTGAAGTGAAACTGCATTCTCGTCATATTGGGAAGGAGATCAAATTTGGAGAAGTTGCCCATTAGTTTATGAATTGTTTATCCCTTTCCTCCATATATACGCCTTTTTACGCATGTGCAACCAGTGTAGATCCAGATCAGCCGGCACATCTGAGCCGTCTGAACAGGATCTGCACTGGTCGCATTCTGGTTAGAAATAACCTAACAAATCAAAAAGCGTGCCGGCTGATCTGGATCTAAACTGTTCGCCCACACAATTAAGGTGTATCTTTGGAGAAAAGGGTTATAGTTATTATGTATTGGAGGATAGACCACTGATTAGTAAGTCAGTCTGAGCAATCATAAATTCACCCACTGTAAGATGGTAATACTGAGTACCGCCATCAATATTGATCCTACAAGTTCAATTTTTGTATTCATTTGTTTTGTTTGAAGTGTATTTTGTTCTATTTATTAACTGTTGCTGGTTTAGATTACATATAATTTGTTACAAGATATTGTTAACCGTGCTCAAATTTGACTAAATTTTATATGAAGTACTGATTTTTGTATGAAATGAACCAAAATAATTCTGTAATAAAATTTCAGAAATGAAATTTGATAAATTGTGTTCTTTCTTTTGTCATTTAAGAAACATTGCACTAACCAGTTTTGAAACAATGTTCTGTATCCAATTTTTTTTTATGCTGAAGACATTGCCAAATATGGCTATTGGTAAGATTATATTGTTTACAAAGAACTGACTCCAAGGTTATTAAACCTAAGGGTGAACTACACTCCTTGCACATTCATGGATAAAAAAGAAATTTATCAAATTCTCAATGACGGCTATATGCCGTTCAATGAAACTTTGCCCAAATAATTGTTATTAATGTATCATTGTTTTACATATATAAAGAACATTTCGACCAGTAAAGGAAAAAAAGCTAGACTTAAAAATTCCCAAAAATACTATTAAATTCACCAAAACTCAGCAAAACAAAACATTATTTTAAATTCCCACACGAGTGTAATAATACTGACAAGGAAATGTGTACTTTGTAAAGAACTTTCAATTACGAAGATAAAAATCAAGGTTTGTCACTGGTTTACGTGATCACAAAAATGTTTTGTGTTGTTTCAGGGCATTTGTTTGGCAATTTTTCGGCCCCATTCCCCTCTCAAAATAGTATGTTTTTTCCCCCTATTTCAGAAAAAAATTCCCCTCCAAAATCTAAAATAAAATTGGAATGGATTCCCTAAAGTGCACGTAACTGATAAATTGATATATTTGTAAGTCTAAAGTCACAAAATATACTATTATAATCAGTGGTGAAAAACAGTGTTATGAGTAAGTGTGACGCTTCAATGTCAAAAAATATGACTTAAAATTCCCCTTTTTTTGTCTTAACACGACACAAAATTCCCCTTCCGAAAGGGTATGGGTACCTGTTCCCAAAGTTGTCTAGTGCCCTGTGTTTAGTTTATGTGAATTTATGCAAATAGAAGTTTATAGAATTTTTAGATCTTGTTATTTTTCCTACTGTTATGTGTTTTGCCATATGCAAAATAAAGATACATTTGTAGCATTCATTTGTGCAAAGTTTCATTGTACAACATTGTGCTATTATTGAGAATATGGTAATTCCTTTTTTATTGATGAACATGCAAGAGGAGTGTAGTGGACCCTTAATATGGAATGCAGACTCTGGTCTCGGGTTGCCCTAAGGTCAGTTGTGAGACTAAACTCAATTTGTTTTTAAATCTCGGAGCCAGGTCTGCACTAGTAAGATACAGAAAATGCAAATGGAGTAATATAAAGTGATGGACATGGTCCTAAAATGTTGCACATTTTCGCCTACATCTGATATAACAAGTCCATAAGATACATTATAAGTATCATGCATGAGTGTGAGGTGAAGATGGAAAAATCTGTCGCCGAGGGTTAACTGTTTTGCAGGAACGAGGCTCTGCCGAGTTCCCGCCAAATCAGTTCACCCGAGGTGACAGATTTTTCTATCTTTACCGAATTTCTTATGCAAGATACTTTTTCTTGCATACCTTTTATTATTTATAACATTTTTGTGTAAGTATACAAACTTATTTATTTTCATTATGCTGAAATATTGACATTAAAGCAATCTTTTTTATAATGACGTCACTAACTTGAATATATTACGTCTGGTATTTGATGACGTGACGTCACTCACGTGACTCATTCTAATGGGGGGTTGTAATATCGAAATTTCCTACACGGGTGAAAACACCGCATGACCTGATCTGGTATGCAAGAAAAATATTTCCCCCATATATACTTATTTTTATGCAAGTTAGACCAGTGTAGATCCAGATAAGCCTGTAAATCCATGCTGTCTGATCAGGATCTGCACTGGTCAGTTTGGTCAGAAAAAACCTAATGAATCAAAAAGTAAACAGTATAGATCCTGATAAGACAGCACGGATGTGCTGGCTGATCTGGATCTACACTGTTCGCCCACAGAAAAAGGTGAGGCTATGGAGGAAAGGGTTAAAGGTGTATACAGCTTAATCTAAAAGCTAACTGGATGGTACAAAAAGCTTGTGTGCTTGTATTTCGATTTGTGCCAAAGATCATAAACTAAATCTGGAAACAAGTCTCAAATCTCAAGCATCTGATTTGCTGAATCGGGAACTGGTGACCATTTCAGCCAATCAAATGCTAGAGATTTAAGATTGTTGTCAAATCTTAGTTTATGATCTTGGGCCCAGACATCGCACTGAACTATCCAACTGGATCCCCATTATTTCTCAAAGGACACTAAAATACATTTTAATGCCATTTCTACAACTAATATTTGAACTTACAAGAGGTTCTTGGTTAATTCTTTCTGTATTTAAGAGAAACTATGAATGCACCTATATAATCTGAGTAACAAGTGTCCCCAAAGTTACCTGGGCATTTTGATGAACACTATTAATATACAGTACTGAGTCTACTGACTGTCAATAGAACGTTACCACTTTTACCATAGCTGTTGCATTAATGAAATGAAAAAATGAAAACCAGTCGGTATGGCAATGTAGCAATATTTGATAGAAACAATAAAATCAACCTTCCAAAATTGCTTAACAGCCATTGGGAAAAAAAATGATAAAAAAGACTCACTTTCCTCATGTCACAGAAAATTAAATTTTCTAAGAAAACTTTAAGTTTCTGATGATTTCTTTTAAGACACTCAATGACAACTGAGGAGTTGTTCAAAGTTTCAAAAATGTTTTAGCAGATGGCATTCAGAAAATTTGCAGAGAACTAGAAATAGGCTTAAGGTTGAGTCTGGGTTACAACGTCAGGGCTGAAGGTTATAAAGCTGAAATTGGAAACCAGGCTCAAATCTCATGCATCTGATTGGCTGAAATGGCGACAGGTCACCATTTCATCCAATCAGATGCTTGAGATTTGAGACTGGTTTCCATGCTCAGTTTTATAACCTTGGGCACAGTTTCATGATTCTGATCTTGATTGTTTCAAATTCCATCTTGAGTAAAACTTTAAATTCATATGAAGCTGTTCTATCAATCATTTACAACTAGTAGTAATGAAACGAAGTGTAACTTTCTAAATGACAGGGTATATATATAAAGGAAATATAAATTGGATGAATGAAAAATGGAAACTCAAACAGCATAAATCTGTATTGTGAAATACATTGAATTTTATTATACAGGAACTTTACAAACTTTACAAAAAATTTGAACAAAAATCAATTCACATGGAGAGATAAATACAAAATCAGTTAAAAATAAGCAAAGACATAATGATACACAAAACATAATAGCACATACTGTAATAGTATTTATATACTGCGGGAACAGTTGTTGTACTGTAAATGCAGTTTATGTAAATGGAATTCCATCATTTTTGGTAAGACAGCCATTTTGTAGATTTTCAGTGACCTGACAGGGCAGGATATACATGATTAGATACATTTCTGATTTAGATAGACTTACACCGGCCTAACTCATTATTTCTTTTGTAAATTCAGGTGCACATCAAAGTTTTCATTGTATATCTTATCCTTTAATAAATTAATTGTGTACAAATGTCTAGAAACGGAAATAAAACTTTATAAAATGAAATCTGATAAATGTGTCCCTGGTAAATATTAGACCTCATCAATTTCATTTAATTGTTTCATGTCGTCTTCAAGTGCCTTCATTTCATGCAGAATTTTCTCCTCTATGTCTGACAGACCTTCCGACAGCTTGTCTTCAGGTACCTCTTGGGCATCATCTAAGCATGTATATTAACCCATTCCTGTATATATACGCATTTTTACGCATGTGCGACCAGTGTAGATCCAGATCAGCCGGCACATCCATGCCGTCTGATCAGGATCTGCACTAGTCGCATTCTGGTCTGAAATAACCTAATGAATCAAAAAGCGAACAGTTTAGATCCTGATCAGTCGGCACGGATGTGCCGGCTGATCTGGATCTAAACTGTTCGCCCTAGCAATAAAGGTGTATCTGTACAGGAAAGGGTTAAGTAAATTACTTCTTAACCCTTTACTCCATATATACGCATTTTTAAGCATGTGCCAACAGTGTAGATCCAGATCAGCTGGCTGATCTGGATCTACACTGTTTGCTTATGCAATAAAAGGCATATATAAGAGGAAAGGATTAAATAACATATACATATATTAAGAACAAAACTGGAATTGTTTTTCTTGTCAACTGTACTCCAGACTTAAAGCGTTTACTTTTCACGTTTAGTCGAGTAAGTAGCATGTCATATTTTCATGTGCTTAATTAAGCAACACTTATTTTTATAAAATATGCAGTATTTTATTTATTAAACAAATATTAAACAAGCTTTAATCTTATTATTGTTTGGAAAGGTGCTGAAATGCATTTTGGGTGTTCATATTATGAACATAATTACATTTTGTATTATTATAAACATTATAATTATGCCCCCCTTCGAAGAAGCAGGGGTATATTGCTTTGCACATGTCGGTCAGTCGGTCGGTCGGTATGTCGGTCGGTATGTCGGTCCGTAGACCACATCTTGTCCGATCAATAACTAGACAACGCTTTGTGATACAGTCCTTATATTTGGTGTGGAGGTTGGTCATGACCAGTAGAAGACCCCTATTGATTTTGGGGTCAGTAGGTCAAAGGTCAAGGTCACAGTGGCCTTGACCACAAAAACCTTGTCCGATCAATAACTAGACAACGCTTTGTGATACAGTCCTCATATTTGGTGTGGAGGTTGGTCATGACCAGTAGAAGACCCCTATTGATTTTGGGGTCAGTAGGTCAAAGGTCAAGGTCACAGTGGCCTTGACCACATAAACCTTGTCCGATCAATAACTAGACAACGCTTTGTGATACAGTCCTCATATTTGGTGTGGAGGTTGGTCATGACCAGTAGAAGACCCCTATTGATTTTGGGGTCAGTAGGTCAAAGGTCAAGGTCACAGTGGCCTTGACCACAAAAACCTTGTCCGATCAATAACTAGACAACGCTTTGTGATACAGTCCTCATATTTGGTGTGGAGGTTGGTCATGACCAGTAGAAGACCCCTATTGATTTTGGGGTCAGTAGGTCAAAGGTCAAGGTCACAGTGGCCTTGACCACAAAAACCTTGTCCGATCAATAACTAGACAACGCTTTGTGTTACAGTCCTCATATTTGGTGTGGAGGTTGGTCATGACCAGTAGAAGACCCCTATTGATTTTGGGGTCAGTAGGTCAAAGGTCAAGGTCACAGTGGCCTTGACCACAAAAACCTTGTCTGATCAATAACTAGACAAAGCTTTGTGATACAGTCCTCATATTTGGTGTGGAGGTTGGTCATGACCAGTAGAAGACCCCTATTGATTTTGGGGTCAGTAGGTCAAAGGTCAAGGTCACAGTGGCCTTGACCACAAAAACCTTGTCCGATCAATAACTAGACAACGCTTTGTGATACAGTCCTCATATTTGGTGTGGAGGTTGGTCATGACCAATAGAAGAACCCTATTGATTTTAGGATCAGTAGGTCAAAGGTCAAGGTCACAGTGGCCTTTGCATACAAAAACGTTGTCCGATCAATAACTAGACAACGCTTTGTGATACAGACCTCATATTAAACGATTGTTGGATGTGTCTCTTCAAAAGTTATATAAATGGTTCCGGTCCGCTGCCTAATTAGGTCATGACAGCTAAAATAGATTTTTGACTTTGTCAATCTTTGAACGACATCTCCTCCTATATTACTGGGTCAATTTTGATGAAACTTCACACAAATGATCATTTGATGAGTCTCTTCAAAAGTTATATAAATGGTTCCGGTCCGCTGCCTAATTAGGTCGCGTCAGCTAAAAATAGATTTTTGACTTTGTCAGTCTTTAAACAACATCTCCACCCAAACCGCTAACCCAATTTCAACCAAACTTGACACAATTGATCATTGGATGAGTCTCTTCAAAAGTTATATAAATGGTTCCGGTCCGCTGCCTAATTAGGTCACAACAGCTAAAAATAGATTTTTGACTTTGTTGATATATAGGAGTTCCACCGTCTTGTAAATTGCTTTCATGACTGGTACCCTTCATTGCTAAAGCTTACAAAAGTCTCTAAATTTCCAAAAATTTAAATTCAATGCTTATAGATATCACTTGCACGTCAGGGGGGGCATTTGTGTTTGACAAACACCTCTTGTTGACTGGGACTCTGATGATTTTATTGTTACCTACGTATAGAACTTTTTTCTGTTTTACCTAGAGTACTGGATGGCTGGAATTCCGAGGGAACTTTAGCAGGGATGCTGGGAGATTCTGTAGTGTCGTCATGAAACTTGATCCCTCGGTTTCTCGTCTTTTCTGTTATAGAACAGAATAAAGCACTGACACTTTACAATCTTTAAGGTTTTCATTTACACCTATTTAATTTCTCTTAAAAATGCTCGACTTCCAATAGTAAATGTATGCATACCACAGTAAAACCTTAATTTTCAGCATATGAAGTGAGCTTGGCAAATAATATGATAACAAAAAGACAAATAACTATTAGCACTACTTCTTGTGATGCATACAATGTAGTTACTATTCTGGCTGGTAAATTTAGGATGGTTCGGAAAAGTACATTGTCACACCTTGTAGGAAATCTATTCCATTAATGAAATGGGTTCCATTTCTGAAAAAAAAGTCAAAATATTGGAAGCCCAGAACAGAAACCAGTCTTGAATCTGAAAACTAAATTGGTCAGGTCAAAGATTGCGCTCCGTTTACACAAGTCCAACTCCTGAGAACTTGTGAACTGAGACTGGTTTTCATTCTTAGCTTTATAACCTTGGTTGTACGGAAACTAGAGGCAGTCAACATATGGTGAAAAAAGTCCCTGACCTAGTAAGCTGCTTTACCAAAGCTTATTTCTGCAAATTAATAAAAAAAATAAGAGGGTGCAGGCTGAATGTGTAGGATCCCATTCCACACCTCAGGCCAACCCTCAAGTTCATGGCTTGTGGACATGAGCCTCATCACATTTAGGTGACCCTTTTTTTTAAACGTTAATCAGAGGTTTGCAGCATTATGCTCTGTGAATATTTTTCTAATTTTTTAACCCTTAAACTCTTTGAGTAACCTTGACCTCTGAGGTACTGACAGGTTCTTACACCTGTCACTTGGTTTCAAGTTTAACACATATGTAAAGTCTGAATGATATCCCTACATCAATTGCAAAGTTGAACTCAGGAAGTTGGATCTTTGAACTCTGTGAACTTAACATTGAAGTAGAGCCATGGTTCTTCAATGAACACTCCCTCATGTTAAGGTGAAAACTTGTGTTAAGTATGGTTCAATCTCCTTGAGGGGTTTGCAAAGATATGCAACAGAAACTAGGGAAGGGCAGAAGAACAGACAAGACAGTCACTCTATGCAGGCGACTCAATGGGTTAGGGGACATACAAATATTTGGCTAAAATACCTGTACACTTCTGGCTTGTATTGTCTTCTTCTAATTCTACCAGGATAGCTTCAATATCCTGTGAGAAAGATGAACCATCTGTGAATATAATCAGAAGTTATTTTTAATAATATGTAAGAAAAAACTGGCCTGTGTCCTCGAGACACTGATGCCCCCACTGCTACAACATTTGTTACAAAGGGTCATAACTCTGGTAAAAATGATTGCAAAAAAAATCTTTTCTTTACAATCATCTATACATCCTGCTTGATCATCGGTGCTAGATTAAAAGACATCCCTCCACAACTCCCCCCCCCCCCCCCCAATGAGGAGTTTATTTGGGGGACGTGCAGATGGAAAACATACAGATGAGTGCAACTGAGAACTCTATGCCTCCCAATTTCTAGAATTTATTTCTGTACTTAAGCACATGGTTACTGACTGCTGAAAAAGAAAACCACTAGAATATGTTTGAAGAACTTTGAACGGATATTTAACCCTTTCCTTCATATAAACGCATTTTTACGCATGTGCAACCAGTGTAGATCCAGATCAGCCGCACATCCATGCCATCTGATCAGGATCTGCACTGGTCGCATTTTGGTCAGAAATAACCTATAACCTAATCAATCAAAAAGCGAACAGTTTATATCCTGATCAGACAGCACGGATGTGCCGGCTGATCTGGATCTAAACTGTTTGCCCTAGCAGTAAAGGTGTGTCTATACAGGAAAGGGTTAAAGAGCTTTATATCACCATCAAACTGTAGCATAATCAGATTTACATGGCCAGTGCTGTTTCTGTATGGTACCTGATCAATTTCCAGTATGGGTAGTATTATTTTTATCTTATGAACTGTTGTCAGGTACTTGTATCAGTTACGACGATTAGTGACAATAATATTTAAATTTAATAATTCCTTTACCATCCTTAAATACGATGGTTTCCATTTTCTTCTTATTGGCATTTGGAGCTTCCACGCCATTACTTGCCAGCTTTGGTTGCTTTTTCTTCAACTGTTTCTTTCTTTTGCAGAGAATTTTGACATAATCCTTCCCAGTTATGTACAGCTCATAAGGATACAAGTTACTGAAAGTGTAAAACTTCTCTTTAACAATCATTTATAACAACACCAAAAAAATTTGTAGTTTGTAAAATTTTTATATACAGGTTTTTTATGATGGAAATTATCAAATAATAAATGAACAAATCAAAATAAAGAAAGGGAAGTAAGTTTAAGTGTTACACCGTATTTTAATGATGCCACAGAATTTTGTGTACGTGCATATACAAATACTGCTCACTTGTAATTTTTCTTCAAAACACACAAAAACTAGAATGTGTCCTTGGACACCGATGCCCCCACTGCTGCAACATTATTTCTTATAACAAAGGGCCATAACTCTGGTAAAAATGGTCGCAGGAAAAAATCATTTCTTTACAATCATCTACACATCCTGCTTGATTATCTGTGCAAGTTTGAAAGAAATCCGCCCTATAGTTTAGGAGGAGTTTGATGCCACAAGATCTGGGGACATACGTACGTATGTATGTAGGGACGAACAAGTGCAACTCTATATGCCTCCCACTTTGTGGGGGCATAAAAATGATAATAATCATCTCTAAGCATGGATAAGCAGTGAAATACCAAATTTGTTTTGCTTAACAAAACTGTCAGCATTCCTGTCATTTATTGTAACCTATTTACAATTCTTGTGGAAAAAATTAGAATGTGTCCATGGACACTGATGCCCCCACTGCTGCAACAAAATTTATAATAACAAAGTACCGTAACTCTGGTAAAAATGGCCCCAGCAAAAAATCCTTTCTTAATGATTATCTACACATCCTGCTTGATTATCTGTGCAAGTTTGAAAGAAATTCCGGCTGGTAGTTTAGGAGTAGTTGATGCCACAAGATTTGGGGACATACGTATGGAATAGTGCAACTCTATATGCCTCCCACTTTGTGGGGGCATAAAAATCCACCAGTAAATCAGGAGTTTTCTGGTCATACGACTGATGGACTGACAGACATATGGACAAGGGAAACTCTAAATGCCTCCCTATTAGTGCGAGCACACAAATTGCAGACTAAAGAAAGACTCTTGGTACTTCAGCAGCACACTGATTGCCCAGTTGTCTATTCAGTAAGGCTCCAACGTTTACAAATTTTTGTAAACGTTTACACGGACCATGTAAAACGAAACGATGCCGTTTAAACGTTGTTTATATCATGCAAACCTGATAACATTGTGACAAGTTTCACTGAACTTTGTAAGTTGTAAATAACAATGCAACTCCATTAAAACGGGATCTTATTGGATCGCTTAACTTCCGGGGGTATCCTGTGAAATTCTGAATCCGTCATTTTGCTACACTCACTGACATGGTCACGACATCCAGGATTTCAGCTGATGCAGATTCTTGCATTTTATGCAAGCAAATTTGATTTTTTTCCACTTTTGACCCCCTTCTCATGCTCAACTTGGAATTATTTTGATGCAGGAGAAAAGTGGTCAATTTTTGCAAGAATAAAGAAAACTTTTGTGTACATTCCATTTAAAAAAAAAGAAGTTGACACTTATTTAACCACTGAAAATAAATTAAAATGAAGTTTAATCAGGTTTATAAGTAGTAAAGTTCACTATATACAAGATATGACTAGTGACGATCTGATAACGACCCCATGAACATTCTCAACAGGGATCAGATGGCCCCTGGTTTTCAGAAACTATGGAAATTCCTGGACATCGCGGAAACCCATAACAATGCAAGAGTTTTTTTTATACATCAACAATGTGAATTACATATTAAAATACAATTGTTTACTTAGTGGTGTAAATAAAATTAATATTTTCTAAGTGCATCGTTGCCGTTTTTCAGCAAATACTTTGCCGCCTTTACAATCACGTGACCGTTAGTATAAACGGTTCAAGATTCTGTGAACGTTTACGGCCCGAAAACGAAACGTTACCGTTTACACGTGTAAACGTTGGAGCCTTACTATTCAGTCCATATGGTAGACTAAATGGAACACTTTTATAATCTGCCTTTCTTGACTGTATAAGATACAGCACCATCAACCTACTTCTCATAGTAGTTTTTTGCCACAACTCCGCTGGTAGTATTGTGCTGTTCTGTCAATTCCTTGTACACTGCTGTCCACTGCTTGTCTTTTGTCACCTGGAATTGTTTGACAGGCAGTATTACAATGATTTACCATTTACTACATGGAATATGGTTGTATTACATAGGCTAACAGTAACAGCTGTGCCATCTAATTTGGATCTACACTGTTTGTTTTTTTATTCATGAGATAATTTATGATCAAGAAGCCAACAATTTAGATCCTGATCAGATGGCACTGATGTGCCAGTTATTCTAGATCTACAATGTTTGCACATGGGATAAAACATGTATAAATGGAGTAAAGGATTAAGCAGACTTACACTGCAAGATCAAACATGTCTTCATCTACTTTCAACTTCACAAGTTATGAACCATAAATCAAGCACCCTTTAACGATGAATGATTGGCTCAAATTTTAGGAGATGCACATCTAGTGCATAAATTTATTGGCTTAATGATTAATAAACTATAAAATTTCTGAAAGGGTTGCAGTTCAAGGTGAACAACTTTGTTTGTCTCTAGTACACCAAGTGTTTCATTGTCAGAATATAACATTGTGCTTTACATAATCTCGGCTCCCACTTTTAAGTAACTTTTAATGTGTTTTTACATTCCATATGAGAATAATATTATATTTATAAAATCTGACCCAGTTATTGGCAATCTTATAAAATCTCTGTAACATTTTTTTGTTTGTGGACAAAATATCCGCTATTCCAGTAATTGGAATGGTATACCTGTAGAAATCCACCTCTTTCGTGGACAGCTAGGTAGAGCTGAAACAGCCGTATCGGCACATTATGCCATACTGGTGTGTTGCGGATGTTTTTCCCATTTCTGGACATAAATCGTCTGACATCATGTTCAAATGCTTTCTCATTCTTTCTGTACATCTGTAATATAGTATTACAATGACTAACCCTTTACTCCAAAGGAATAAGGTTGTTATTCATTGGCAAACAATTTAGATCCTGATCAGCGACCACATCTGTTCCATCTGATCAGAATCTACACTGTTTCCTTTTTTATTGAAGAGGTTATTTCTGATCAAGAAGCAAACAGTGTTGATCCCGATCAGATGGCACAAATTTGTCATCTGATCGGGATATCCACTGTTCAGTTCACAACAAAGCCAAAAGAATGTTACTGTGAAGTATTTTTGAAATCTTAATGGCAGTATTTTAACAAGGATTGTGATTTTAAGCCCTATGGCTGGGGAAAGGTTTACCCAAGGGTATTTATTTGAATATTATTGGTAAAGGATCACCCAAGAAATGTCCCAGTGATCTTTTTTTGAAATCTGATGTGAGGATTTTGAGAAAAAGATTTTGCTTGTAAGTCCCATAATTGGGTAATAGTTGAACCCAGGGTCATTATTTGAACACTTTGAGAAGAGGTATATGTTAGGATGTTTCAGGCTTAATCTGTTGAAAATCTATCCATTGTTTTGAAAGATGTTGTTTGAAATTACCTGTTGAAGGACACCAGACAAAGATGGATGCTGATTGCTGGACAAAGACCACACGATAGCTCAATGTGAACCATTGTCTGGGCTTATCTATGTAAATATCTTGTTTTTATGATGTCATAACAGCTTTGTCTAGATGGCGCATGTTTGTCCTTATTCAGATTTGTTTATCTAAATTTGTTTGACTTGATCATTTCTTCACTTTGGAAGCATGTGATATAAAGAAAAATAATGTATAGGAAAATATGATATGTACTTACATCAATATCAATGCTGAACTTTTCCTCCTTGGACTTATCAACCATGGTGTTTGTAAACTTGAGTTTAGATTGTGAAAACTGGTCCGGCGAGTCCAAACCAAACATTGATGGATCTGTCTTCACGGTCTTTACTGCAATAGATGTTAAACAATACTGCTATATACAATGGTTGTACAACTGTTATTCACAAACATATTTTATTTTTGTCTTTGAAACACCAATCTTTATGTTGAAGTCAGCAGCAAGCACACAAGGGTAAGCTTCTATTTAGAAATCATTTGTAAGTGTAAAACTAATTTGATTTATAAACTTATTATAATCAGTGAAATCACATCAGGGTGGCAACTGATTTCAATTGTTGATCGATTGTAATTTGCATCGATATACCAACACTATTAGGCAGTTAGACTTCCAGAAAGTTGAAAGAAAGTGGCAGACATTTGATCAGACAAGAGGAAATCTGTCTGGCCAAAACAAATTCTGTCTGACCGAAACATGTTAAAAAGGAATTAGCAGTTCAAATTTTTGTCTGACACTCAGTCTGATAACATACCAAATCCTGTCAGACCAGCCCAAATTTTAAAAGATGGGTCCATTGGTCCAGCAACTTTCAGGAAGTCTGGGCACTCTATGTTTAGATCCAGATCAGATTGCAAGGATGTGCTGTGTGATAAGTATCTATGATGTTTGTCTAAAATGAAAGTTGTTCCAGAAGAGAAAAGGTTTAGACCTGCCTGTGACTCAAACACCTCAGTTTTTACCTGATATCCCCTCATCCAAGGACAAATCATTTTGCAGATTAGAAGGACAGGATTCATCAGAATGGTAATCATACATTTCCCTCACAGCATTCTCCTTTCCTTTATTCAAGAAAGACTGTTTCTTCACCCTTCTTTTCTGTCTAATTTGCTTTTTTAAAACTTGCTTCATCTCTTTATTTGGTGTATTTAGAAGGATCTTCTGCATGCTGGAGGACTTGTCATTCTCAGTTTTCCTTTTCTTTTTGCACTGGCTGCACTTGTCACATGAGCTGCTGAGGGATCTTTTGGCTTCTCTTTTCTCTGAAATAGGCTGAAGGTAATAAAACTGAGCATGGAAACCAGTCTTAAATCTCAAGGATCTGATTGGCTGAAATGGCGACTTGTTGCCATTTCAGCCAATCAGATACTTGAGATTTGAGACTGGTTTCCATGCTCAGTTTTATAACCTTGGGCAATAGAATGCCACTTGCTGTTTGCTCATGCAATAAGTAGTATGGAATAAACATTTGAACAAAACAACAAATGTCTGAAGGTTGTACAATCAATCACAGTTTACAACAGTGGTCAGGGTCCAAAATCATAAAAGTAAGTTTGGAGATCAGACATCGCCATTTCATCCAATCAGATGCTTGAGATTTGAGACTGATCTTCAAACTTACTTTTATGATCTTGGACCCAGGATTGCCAAGACAGAGAAGTTGAAAAAGGTCTATGTTATTAACATGCTGACTGGGATCTCATTTAGGTTATATTGAGACTTAACTGAGATATTCTTTCCCTGGTGACTACACATTTGGATTTTAGTTTGGCTTGCAACCAAAACATCAAACGCATGACGAGGCGACAAATATTTCTGTTGAGAAGAAGCGAAAAAGTTTAACTGACAGAAAGCTTTTCATAGTTAATCACGCCTTCAGGTTTCATTACTTTTAGCGACAACTTTTGTTATTGCTTCAGTTCTACGTGTATCATTCAAATCTTTAGAAAACAAAATATTCAGCTCAACATCCACAAGGAGAACAAGGCAGTCAGAACGACAGCAATATCCCCCGCTGCATGCAAAAATGTTGGAAAGGTTATGGAGGCTTAATTGCAAATTAACAAATATATCTCCAGCTGTTTGGAAGTTATGGAGAAAATATGAAAGACATGGTTAATTATGAACCTTCAAAGACAACTAGTGACCTTGACCTTAAGCCGGCCAGGTTGGAACATGGGTTCTGCACATCAACTTGGTGGATTGAACATTTGACTAAAGCTTGAAAAAATTCATTGCAGGGGTTCAGAAGATAAGAACTGGACACAAAATACATAGTTCAAATCTTCAATGACCTTGACCTTGAGTCAGCCAGGTTGGAACATGGGTTCTGCACATCGTCTTGATGGGGAGAACATTTGAGTAAAGTTTTATGAAATTCCTTCTAGGGGTTCAGAAGATATGAACTGGACACAAAATACATGGTTCAAATCTTCAAACACGACTGGTGACCTTGACCATGAGCCAGCCAGGTTGGAACATGGGTTCTGCACATCATCTTGATGGGCTGAACATTTGAGTAAAGTTTCATGATATTCATTCTAGGGGTTCAAAAGATATGAACCAGACACAAAATACATAGTTCAAATCTTCAAACATCACTGGTGACCTTGACCTTGAGCTGGCCAGGTTGGAACATGGGTTCTGCACATCGTCTTCATGGGCTGAGCATTTCTCTAAAGTTTCATGAAATTCCTACTAGGGGTTCAGAAGATATGAACCGGACACAAAATACATGGTTCATATCTTTAAACACCACTGGTGACCTTGACCTTGAGCAGGCCAGGTTGGAACATGGGTTCTGCACATCGTCTTGATGGGGAGAACATTTGAGTAAAGTTTTATGAAATTCCTTCTAGGGGTTCAGAAGATATGAACTGGACACGAAATACATTGTTCAAATCTTCAAACACCACTGAAGACCTTTACCTTGAGCCGGCCATGTTGGAACGTGGGTTCTGCACATCATCTTGATGGGGAGAACATTTGAGTAAAGTTTCATGAAATTCCTTCTAGGGGTTCAGAAGATATGAATTAGACACGAAATACATGGTTCAAATCTTCAAACACCACTGGTGACCTTGACCTTGAGCTGGCCAGGTTGGAAAATGGGTTCTGCACATCGTCTTGATGGGGAGAACATTTGACTAAAGTTTCATGAAATTCCTTCTAGGGGTTCAGAAGAACTGGACACAAAATACATGGTTCAAATTCAAACACCACTGGTGACCTTGACCTTGAGCCAGCCAGGTTGGAACATGGGTTCTGCACGTCGTCTTGATGGGGAGAACATTTGAGTAAAGTTTCATGGAATTCCTTCTAGGGGTTGAAATGTTATGGACCGGACATGAAATGTGCATGCCTGGAAGGACGGATGGATGGATGGACAGACGAAGACTATTCCTATATCCCCCAGCCCCTATGCGGCGTGGAATAATAATAAACCAACAGTGACAAAAACTTGATTGACAGCAAAACCTAATTTGGAAGAAAACACATTTTGTCTTCTGATTGGAGCACCAATTCTAAAAGTTGCCTCATGACAAAAACATGATCAGTGTCTTGTGAAGTGCTGCAGTACAACAGATGTTTATTGATGTCGCTCACTGGTCAATATCTAAATCAAAAATTGTAGTACAGGTTTGACCATAGACATCTTGAAACAACATTTGTAGGGCAATCAAGAGCATTTAATCAATTTGACAAACCCCTTTTCTCCTGTTTTTCTGGATCAAATCTGAAAACAGTGTAGGTGAGTCTTTCCTCTGTTGAAAGTTCTAATAAGAAATCTGCCTCTTGTATCACTGTAGCTATATGCATGTTTTTATATGATTTTCTCATCTTTCCTTGAGACACCAGTGTTGTTTTCTTTCCATGTGCTCTGCGCCTTCCTTTAGAAACCTGAAAGAACAAAGACCTCTAAGACTAAATCATCCTTAGAGGGAAGGTTAAAAAAAACATTTTTTTTTTAAATTTAGCATCTTATTTGTTGATACTGAGCTTAGGTCGTGAAATACCAATTTTGCCAAATATATTATTATGCAGAAACATTTTGAAAACACAACACCTAAGTAACATGAAATAATTTTTTCTTTAAGCTAGTGACAATGATGATCAGTTTCTTTCAAACTTTCATCCTTTAGTTAAAAAAAACACACAATAATATTCTATGGTGGAGAAAACCTACTTAGCAATAGCTCTCCAATGATGATCAGTTTCTTTCAAACTTGCATCATTTATTTTAAAACTAGAAATGTGTCCATAGGACACGGATGCCCCCGCTATGCATCGTTTCCAGATACTAAAGTGCAATGATGGGAATAATAGCATTTCCAAGACAGTGATGTTCGAGTAATTATAAGAATATGCATAAACTTGATGATCAAGTAAATTATTTGTATTTGGGCACTGTTGTCTTCTCATTACGGAAATGTCTGTGAAGAAGTTGGTGGTAATGCAATGCAATGTCATAGTGAACATTTGTGCCAAGTTATTTTGAAATCCCTTCATTCATAAAGAAGTTATAGCCCGAACAAGTAAATTCAAGTTTTAGTAACTGTGACCTTGACCTTGGACTTACAGGCATGGGTAATGTACGCAACACACTGCCTTGTCATGGTGAACATTTGTGCCAAGTTATTTTGAAAACCCTCCATTCAAAACAAAGTTATAGCCCGGACAAGGAAATTCTAATTTTAGTAACAGTGACCTTGACCTTGGACCTACAGGCATGGACGTGGTACACAACTCACCACCTTGTCATGGTGAACATTTCTGCCAAGTTATTTTTAGTAATTACTATATTCCTAATTTAGTTACAACCCTGACAAGAAAATTCTATTTTAGTAACAGTGACCTTGACCTTGGACTTAGGCATGGGCAAGGTACGGGACACACCATCTTGTCATGATGAACATTTGTGTCAAGTTATTTTGAAATCAATCTATTCCTAACAAAGTTACAGCCCGGACAAGAGAATTCTATTTTTAGTAACAGTGACCTTGACCTACAGGCATGGGCATGGTACGCGATACACCGCCCTGTCATGGTGAACATTTGTGTCAAGTTATTTTGAAATCCCTCCATTTATAATGAAGCTACGGCCTGGACAAGAAAATTATATTTTTATTACCGGTAACAGTGACCTTGACCTTGGACCTTCAGGCTTGGGTATTGTGTGGACACACTGCCTTGTCATAGTGAACATTTGTGCAGTTATTTTGAAATCCCTCCATTCATAACAAAGTAACAGCCCGGACAAGAGAATTCTATTTTAAGTAACACTGACCTTGACCTTTGACCTACAGGCATGGGCATGGTACGTGACACATCGCCCTGTCATGGTGAACATTTGTGCCAAGTTATTTTGAAATCCCTCCATTCATAACAAAGAAACAACCCGGACAAGAAAATTCTATTTTTAGTAACAGTGACCTTAACCTTGGACCTAAAGGCTTGGGCATGTATGTGACATACCGTCTTGATATGGTGAACAATTATACCAAGTTATTTAAAAATCCAATAAGAAATAACAAAGTTACAGAGCGGACAAGATTTTGCAAGAAAATTCTATTTTTAGTAACAGTGACCTTGACCTGGGACCTACAGTCACGACACACCACCTTGTTATGGTGAACATTTGTGCCAAGTTATTTTGAAATCCCTCCATTCCAAACAAAGTTAAGGGCAAAGTGTATATTTTTCTTAACACAAAATGTAAGTGAAAAAGGGGCATAATTTGAAAATATTGGAAGCATGGTTATGGGTCTTGTTGGTTATGATGTAGATTTTGATGGTGAAAATATATTTCAAGTTTCAAGGCAGTATCTCAAGTAGTTTTTATACTGGCGCACATGCGCCAGTATTAACTAACGATGCTGTGAACTCTGCGACGCGCAGTCCTTAACTTCGGGTGTATCATTGCGACCACGAGAGCATATCAAGTAAGTGGTCACCGCGAGAGCAGGCCCAAATGTTCTGCACAAGTGTGAAGCACAATGCAGCACACCATTCCACGAATTCTGAGTGATTGATAGTAAGTTTCCGTGTAATTTTGGAGCATCCATGCCAAAAATTCCATCGAACAATGTAGAGTGAAATCATGACCAGCTACGGCAGTGAACAAGCAACTGGATATGAATGAGTAGTTTAGTTACGCCTGAAAGATTTCGTAGTTGTGTGGCATAAAAAGTAGTGCATTTTAAGAAAATACAAATATTTCGAGAAGGAATGCGAACTTTGAAAGATAATTCTACAAATAAAAACAAGAAAACAATTTAATGTTGTGATTCGAACAACTATGAAAGGATATTAAAAGAACGATTAAAAACAAATCAGTCACGTGACAAGCGGGAAATAGCGTGGGTTGCCATTTTGGTTAGGTTGGAGTAGTTGTGGATCGAGACCGGGCCGGGTCCCAGTGTTCTCCCCAGACAACCGTTAACAAGCTTTGATCTATTTCCAACAAGTGATAAATTCGCCGACATCCGTTTATTCAAAATCGACATGTCAAAATTTTCTGTTTCTTGCATTGTAAACACAGGTCGCTTTTCAATACACACCTCATTCAAGGTTAAGCAATGGGCGATTTGACCAATCACAATCGATTTCTTTACTATCAGCTGGATAACTCCGCCTCTCCACGTGGTGAATTCGCAAGTCTGTCGGTGTCGTTTGATCGTATTTTGGCTCTGTTGACTCTTGATATTCTCAATTAATAGCGGAACCCGGTGTGTTTAACATAATGTTCAACGATTTTAATGAGATGCGATCATGAGTAATTATTTGGTTATTCTTAGTTCTGTGATTAGAAGACAAACACTTCGAAAATTGTACTGTATACATGTATGAAAATAATTGTGCGATAATGGATTTGTTTTAAACAAATCTATTGGCAAGTTGCATTTAGAACTTAAATTGCAAAAGAAATACATTCTGTGGCATTTTATTGCGCTATCATCGTAACGATCAGTTCATTTTCGTCGGACACATTTTCAAGTATGCATGCGCGAAAGAACGACGACTCGTCAATTCTATCTTATTTCAAGAGAAACCAGCCTTGTGAGGCTGATGCCAACTCCATCGGGCATTCTGAACTTTAAAATTCTAGAAATGAGATCGAGATCATTTCCGGATAGCCCTTCAAGAGCGACTCTTACGACGCCAAGTACCCCTTCACGTCGTGAAATTACTCCGACGCCGGACGCAGTACCCCAACATGCCGAGACACTGAATCAACACCGGCTACCTCGAACAGCCAGTTCGATCCAGTCAGGTGTCGATCCTAAGTGGAAGAAAGTCTACTTCTGGTTGCAAGAAGTTGGCAATGTTTTTTGGGTGGCGTTTAAAAACGCCGCCCAGTGTTTCACATGTGAATTTTGGTCACATGATCAAAATGGTACCTGGGTCTCTATCTACTTATATAGTCGAACGCGGATACCAAAAGTGAAATTCGATCATTTTACCTCCAGAGAGTTCACTGAGTTTATGAGACGGAAGACGGCGCTGCGGATTGTTATTAGGTAAACAGGTTATCTCGCAGCAGTGTATGTGTTTACAAATAGCAATACACTGATCAGCTTTCAACAGAGGGCTTTGCTTGTAATTAGTACTGATAAGCCAATATAGGAACAATAATAAATATAACCTATTCAAGGGATATTCGGGACATTTACCATTGATAATTGCAAGAATAATATTGGGGTGATGATAGCTTATCTCAAACTTGGTGTGGCATTTCATTCATGCAGAATTTTGAAGGAATATTTGATTAAACAATAAGCATGGATATTAATGAAATATGGCTTTAAAGTGTAAACTTCAGGCGAATTTTTAAAGCGTTTAAAATTAATTAGATTTGATGCAGTGCTCTGCCTAATTTTTATAAAATTGCTTTACAGTCATATTATTCGAAAAGAACAAAAAAAATCATCCATTAACCATGATGCAACTTTTTTGCACACGGTACGTTTTCAAACAAGTTTTAGTTTCCAAAAAGCTAGTCGGTAATAAGCATGATATTCTAACAAAAAAGAAGGCTTTGAAGTGTAACTTTAGACGAAACTTCAAAGCGTTTAAAGCGTTTCAATTTAATTAGACATGATGCAGTGCTCTGACTTATTTTTTTTTATTGTTTTATAGTCATATTATTTTTATTTTTGCATATCTTTTATTTCCTAATAATAAATAAATATTGTTTCAAATCATAGTGCAAATAGCAACTATATCATAGTTTCTCTTTTCCTCTCTACTTTTTGGCTGTGTGGGGAGGCTTTGTATGCTGGATGTGGTCATTCCTGATATGCATATTTCATTTTTTAAAGTATTTTTATTTGTCCATGTGTGTTCACTTCTTTATTGTCAATTTAAAGTTTCAAATCAAAGGTTGACTTATTATATATTTTCCCTGGCACAAAATGACTTCAGTCTTGGATATAAGCATCCGACCGAAAATCCGTGGTAAAAAAAACTTGAAAAAGCAGAAGCCGGGCATGCAAACTTTTGCTCTGCCATCCGAAAGTTCCTTCATACTCCTCCAATAGGAAACTCCACACAATCTATAGATGATGTTACATGACAATCACTCTAAAACGCCACCCATCAGTACTTTCAGTGCTTTGATTTATATATATTTACTTAGCCTTGTGACTTGCATTAAATAAATAAAATAACTCAATTTCATGCTACTATATATAAAAAGGGAAATATGCATATCAGGAATCGCCACACTCATAAAACACAGCCTCCCCTGCAGCAAAAAGAAGAGAGGAAAATAAATGATTTGTTTGTTGATTGTTTAACAAAAAAGGGGAACCGTATGGGTTAGCGCCTTGGAACAGTCAGTAGCAAAATAATTTGCTACTAGGGGTTTAAACCAGGTTCTTGGGGTGCACTACATAATTTATTATACCTGTTTGTGTTAACTGAATACCTATTATGATATTATTTTTATATATGTGAAGCTATCTATATGTTTACTGGTATCGTAAATTAATTTAATTTCAGATTGTGAGTGGGGTTTTTTAACCTTATCAAGAGTGAAGACTAAGCTTAGAAGCAGGCTTAACAATTCAACATTAAATTCATTGTTAATGATATCCATGGAAGGTCCTGATGTACTGAAGTTTGATTATAATAAGGCAGTCAGCGCTTGGGCCCAAGAAAAAAAGAGGCTTCTGAAAGTTTAATCCTAATTCTGTCAGTTGTAATGAAACACTGAGTTTGATATGTGTGAGATATCTTGGACAATGAAGGTGAAAAACTAACTATACAGAGTATATAGTTGACATTGTAACTTGATGAGATCAGATCAGTTTATGTTATTAAAACACATGTTGACATACTGTTTACACATTGTTTCACATTATTTATGATTTTTAACTTTGTACCTTTCTTGGCTCTAAAGAGAAAAAAAAAACATCTATGTACTATATACAGTTTTTGCAGTAAACTTTGGTACAAATATAAAATTGTATAAAATGATAGTTACAAAATAAAGTTTCGCGAGCTTATATCCACGAAATATCCAGCGACAACCCTTCCAAAAATCCTGGGGAGACCGTCAGTAAGTTGGCGAATATTTGTGTTAATGCATTGTTGCGATTGACGTAAAAATTAAGATTGTAACTGTTTCAGTCTCTTAAGGTACGTGAGCCTTGTGCATTTCATTGTTGACAATACTCAGTTGTGGCGGAGCCTGATCATCGTTATTCTAGCAAAATTTAACCACTAATCATACGCTTCTGCATCAAAAAGACCCCCGCCTAAGATTCAGGTGAAAAAAAAGTGGAAAACCTAATTTCCTTGCATCAAAATACAAGTACCTGCATCTATTGAAATCCCTGAATATACAGAATTATTTGCTAATGTTGATGATAGTAACTGTCACAAAGTTTAACGAAAAAATCACACATAGTTTCATATGTTTACAGTAATGATATCTGTGCAAGGCATGTTCGATTCAACCAGCGCGCCAGTATTTCAACGCTTTCAGCGCTTTGATTAAGCTTTGGGCAAAATGCACAAAATATAAGAAACAAGATATATTCCTATTAAAACTAATGTAAATGGAAGTATCAAAGGGCCATAACTTCTGAACAGAACATGTAAGAGCAAAACCCCACCTTTTTGCACAACAACATATCAGGCCAAGCATTGTGGTAAAGTTTCATCAAATTCCCAGCAGAGGTGTAGGAGGAGTTGCGTTCACAAGATATATTCCTATTAAAACTAATGTAAATGGAATTATCAAAGGGCCATAACTTCTGAACGGAACATATAAGAGCAAAACCCCACCTTTATGCACAACAACATATCAGGCCAAGCATTGTGGTCAAGTTTCATTAAATTCCCTCCAGTAGTGTAGGAGGAGTTGTGTTCACTAGATATACTCCTATTAAAACTAATGTAAATGGAAGTATCAAAGGGCAATAACTTCTGAACGGAACATGTAAGAGCGAAACCCCACCTCCATGCACAACTACATATCAGGCCAAGCATTGTGGTCAAGTTTCATTAAATTCCGACCAGTAGTGTAGGAGGAGTTGCGTTCACGAGAATATCGGACGGACGGACGGCCGGTCGGACGGACGGACGGACAGACGGACAGGAGCAACTCTAAATGCCCGTCGCCATTTCATGGTGGGGGCATAAAAAAACATGATAATATTTTATGGTGGAGAAAACCTACTTAGCAATAGCTCTCCAATTCAAAGAGATTTTTTGACTTGTCTCCAAACTATTTTATGATGTTTTGCCTAAATGTTCACTATTCACTATGTAGACTCACCTTTGAAGGTTTCTGTAAACTTGGCTGTGAAATGTTGTCTTCAGAGAGAGCGTGACTGTCCAGCTTGTGACCATAGACCTCCACAGACTTTGCTGCCACCCAGGAATGGGAGTGTGGTTTACCAAGGAACTCTACATGGTAATTATGTGGATCACCATCAATGTCCACCAGTACATGCACACCTAAATCAGGGTCTCGGGTGATGATTGCTGGCCACCTATAGTTATGTCAAATGTAACATTTACAGCATTCTTTAAAAGAATGTTGGACAATGAACTAGCCCATACAGTGTTCATGTATGCAAGCCTACATTTATAAAAAAATACTAAAAACTTTCGTAGTTTCCTGTTTACAAAGTTATTAAGTTGATGCGAGCACTGTTCAGGGTTGTTCTACTTTTACTTGTACTTTTACCTATACTTACTTTGGTACCAATTTTCAACATCTCATGAGCACTCAGCACTCTTCTCAAATTATGAGTGCAAGTATTCAAACTTACTCAAGTACTGCAGTAAAACTGGTCAGTACTTATAAGCACATTGTACTTTTTAAAAAAATGGGTGAAGTGTCCATTTTAAGCACATTCTTTAATGAAAAGTGGCTCTATGCACAATGAAAAGTTGTTTACACCAACAATATTGGTGAAATTTTTAATTCAACATTTTAGAAATAGACAATTGTTAAAAATTTGTCTTTTTTGAAATTATATATGTTCATGAGCCATGTTCCGCTTATCTTTAAAAGTAGACAAGGATAAAATGAAAATAGAAGGGTGATTCTGGAATCAGAACAAACACAATGGCAGCTGTTACATTAAAATAACATTATCATATGGTCAGTATTGCCAGGAAATACATCCCCTCATCAGCACCCTCTCCCCTTTTTACTGAGACCACTGCATGCTTTGAACTGCATTATCAACCCTAGTGAAAGCTTTTTAAAATTACCCATTTACTTATAATGAACAGTTTCACTACCTGCAATAACCTGCCATTTTGGCCCAAACCAAGGAACCAACATTCAGCATAGACATGACAAACTTGATCCCAGCTTTCTTTGCCATCCTGTCATACATAGCATGATCCTCCTCTGGGGCAATGCAGGTGTTCCTCAGAGAGTCAGAGCTCATGTGGCAGTACCAGGGATCATCCCCAAAGCTGTCTGCCTCTGTCACAGGAACACGCCTCCATTTCTGGCACTTTGGATTGTCACACTGCACCCAAACTGACTCTGTTAACTAGATTTAAAATAGAATAATATACAGTCTGACCATCATAAGTAAACAATTATTTGTTTGAAGTTGCCCAATCAACTCATTAAAATGGCCCAAATCAAATTTTCTTCTACCCTTAGTCTGTTTTACTGTAATATCACTCTACCTAACAAGCCAAAACGTTCTGAGAAGGGCAACTACAGACAAGCAATATAAAACTGTCAGACATTGACCTTAGATATAGGATTCTGGAAGTTATGCATGACATATTGCAGTTCTGTTCATAGCAAAGTTATTGTCTAAACAAGAAAATTCTATTTGCAGTAACAGTGGCTTTGACATTTGACCTAGAGTCATAGGTATTATAGGCAACACATTTCCTTGTCATTAAGATCTATCTATTAACAAAGTTTCATATCCCTTCAGCAAGTGCATATATTCATGCAGTTATATTATTCACACAAGACAAACAGTTAAGATGTTTAAGTTTGATTTCATGCTTCTTTAGGGCAGTAATGCTTCACTGGGCCTTCAGTTACTTTTTTGTAGTTTGCAGTGTCTTATTTGAAATAAAAAAAATTCATACTCTTTTAATTATTCATAAATGTTAAACCTATGTGATATGAAGATACCACAGTAGTTTCAAAGTTAATGTATTACATAGCACAAAAAGGGGCTGTTATATACAATTGATGTTGATAAGTAACCTGCAGAGTTATGTCGATTTGTTCATTAATCATGGAATCCTGCGAGGACTGGCTACTAAACAAGTCGCAGCTACCATCCTGTGATTTCTTTGCTAGTTCCATAGTTCTATCAGAAGAAGAACTGTCTCCACTGCCAAGTCTACCAGATCCAAAGATAGATAAAAGTAGATCACCACTCATTTCTGAAAGTGACATAAAGGAAACATTTGCAACATGATAAAAAAACCTGTCACTGATCCCTAATCATAATGGTTCTTAACTTCAGACATTGGATCTTTTTGATTCTTGGTCAGAAATATAACCGGATGAATCTGAATGTAGATCATGATCAAAGCTAAAAGTAATGCAATCTGAAGGTGTGATTAACTGTGAACATCTTTCTGTTAATTCAGACAGATATGATATTTGCTCTGGATCTACACAGGTCTCTCATGTGATAAAAAGGCATGCCGATTCATTGCTGTATCTATGGACTAAAATGTTAATTAGTAGTTAAAAAGGGATGTCCAGTTAGGGAAGGCCTATTAAATTGTTTTGCCGTGCTGCTGTATTGTTTTTCTCTAAAAATCGATGGAATGAAATTACATAACATTTTGACAAATAGATGTTGTTATTAAATTTAAAACACTCCTACGTTTAAAATTTTGCCGCGAAAACCACTTCCGCCATGATTGTCTCTAACAAAAATTTAACGAACAGCTTTAAAAAATTCCGATGCAGACAAAAATGACATTATATGCATAATTATAAAGAAAAATTAAAATTAACAAGCCTGTTGAAATTAACACAAATATATTTTTTAAAAACTAAAAAGGCTGATTCTACTCGTTTAGAGACTATATTGCAAATGGCTTCCTGTGCGCTGAAATTCCAGCTTGTTCGACTAAAATCTTTATTTTTTGCAACGTTATCAGATTGTCAGTTCGTAAATCATTAGGAAGATGATGCAGACCTGTATGATTATTCAGAATAAGTAAGGGTTTTTATTATCTGTTGTTTAAAAATTGTGTAGCACGTCATAAATCAACGCAAATTAGGGTGGGTGGGGTAAATTTTATTTTGTCGTAATCCTTCACTGCATGAATATTGCTTTTATCCGATGTTCGAATTTCACCGAGCTGTAATATCTGTAGTGTTACTTCTACACCCTTGTTGTTGCGCAACATGTATATTTTTAGCAATATGTTGTAGTGCCAGCAGCATAAGGTCACTTCCAACAGCCAGGGTGATAGCTTTTCAGCAACATAGTTCAAGTGTACCGACTGCAGTGTTTTTTTTATCTTTTGGGGGAAGGGGGTCGCAGCCATTTAGAGGGAGAAAATTGCGACGCGAACAAAGGAAAGGGGGAATATTTGGAAGATACTTGCAGCCTGTCAAACACAACATAACTAAGTATTCACTGATTTTTTAATTCAAAGAAAGTCAGTGGTCTACAGTGAAATGTCTTTTTCTGTCTGCAAATTTATCAATTATTCTTGTCACTGTATTGTCCATCAGTGGGGTATCCATTAAACATATCCAAAATTCAGATTTATCATCTTCACTATCGAACGGTGCTTAATAGACTCCGACAAAGGGGGAATTTTTTAGCAGATGTAGGGGAAAAATATATACTATTTTGAGGGGGGAATGGGGCCTAATTTCTCCAAATATTTGGCATAAAAAAAAACACTGGACTGCCAAAACTAGTTAAGCAACGGTTTGCTCGGTCAGTGGCCGGATGGTTGTCCCACTGGTGGTGGTTAGTTCATTCCCATCAGGGAATTACTGTAATGGTTTAAGGTACTTCATACTTCCAGATAGTACAGTTGTACTAAATGATGAGCTGTGAAAATTAAATTATCCTTTTTTCAACGATTTCCAAACAAACTGTTATTATATTGTTACAAACAGATGAATATTGATAATAACAGGAGACAATTGTTGAAAAAAAAAGAATTTTTTTAGAAAAGTAATAAAATGTGGTACCTGCTTTGTTGTCTAATCCGGGTGTCAAAATAAACACTCGACTGACTGGGCAAGTAAATTTTTCAGCAATGCATGTGTTTTCTTAAGAAAATGAAATATTTTCTCTTTGTTTACAAAATACAATTCGATTTTCGATATTTTGGTCGATTTCCGGTGTATTCGGAACGTTTCTGATGTAAAGGTAACAGCAACAATTTATTTTTATCCTCACTGCGTTTCCCAAATCAGAACGTAGATGCAAATGCAAGTATTTTCCCGCTATAATTATGTCAAAATGTCGAAACAAATGAAGATAACGTTTTTCGAAACGCATGTGTAAACCTTTTAGTAGACACTTAGAAATTTTATTTAAAATGTATGGGCGAGTGCACTTACTCATTCACTCGACCTGCAGGGTGAGTGGGTCCAAAAAAATTTCTACACCTCTTTAATGTTTGATTTATTTGATAAATCAACATCATTTCCTAAGGTACATTCAGTAAATATAGATGACTTTATAACTGATGCCTCTTTTGTTATCAGATCTGATCTGTTTACAATTTTTTATATATAGGTCTATATATAATAAAAAGAATAGACATTTAATTTATGAACTGTGATCCTATTGTTACTTGCAGTATTTTAGTACTCTAATGATTTTGGCATTTTATATACACCAATGACTAATATAATTTTATTATAATCAAGTTACTTTTTATATCGACATGTTGCCAGTATGCAGTCAAAGTCATCTTTCCGTGGCCCCAATGTTCTATTTCCTTTCTATGTGGCAGTTAAGATGTATTTTGCCTTAACAAGTTAAGCCACAGGTGTTATGGAGATGGTTCCTGTTTTTTTTCAAAAGTTGTATGAGCTGACCCCTCTATAATCAATATTGATTTTTATGGTCTACACTGGACAAAAAGTTTGTTGTTTTTTTGTTTTGATAGACTGGAACTGTAACCAGGTGAATCAGCTGGTGATTCACAGGTTTAACAATAAGTCAAGCAATTATTTTAGCCCCAGAATCTTTGAGACACATTCATTTTGTCATCAATTATCGAAACAGTGTTCTCTGTTTGCTTTCGGCCATTTCAAAGTTAATTTGCAAAAAGAATGTGTCCATGGTAGCAAATGAAACAAAAGCATTATTAATCAGTGGTAAAAACAAAAAACTTTCAAGAAAAGTAAACATATGTTTTGTAATATTGCCAAGCTGGGAAGTTGAACAATTTTTGGTTGACCTGGTTTAATATGTCACTCTAGTTAACTGTTCCGCATTGTTTGCTTGAAAAAAAAACAATTAAAAAATCTAGTAGAAGTGTATTGTTTGTATAATGGTAAAAATGGACAGATTTAAGCTTAATAAGTGAATAGCAAAATTTCATAAAATGAACAATATTTTATTGATATGAAAATTCCCAATATTGTCATTTTTGTCGATAAAAAATTCCCAAAATGACCAGACTCCTTTTCCCAAAAAAGGCAGAAAAACCACTGAGCCAAGGGCTGTGTAGAGAAATTGATTTACAGTTAGCCTGGATTCTAGGTGATTAAGTATTTACAGAGACCTATATATATTAATAGATTCGCATCTCTCTATTACTGATATAAGAAATCTCGTTTTTTGACGTGGATTCGACGAGAATCTCGTCACATGACCAAGCGTTACTTTTTAGGTTGTTTCCCTTGATAATTACTTGCCCTTTGACGAAGTGCGCATGCCAGAAAATTATGTTTCCACTTTTGGGGACGTCTTCCAGGGACGTTGTTCGATAAACGATATTTACAGGAATACGGGCAATAAGAATATAATTATAATGTTGCCACAAAGCGAAAAGAAGATATAATAAGCATTAAAAATGTTTACTTTTATTTAAAATATTTTATTAATTACATTAAGTTTTCATGATCAATAAAATGAAAGTTTCTGATGTATGATTTGACATCCATATTGATTACTAATCTTATGACGCGGTTAGCGATCACGTGACTCGCCGAGATAACGCAGGCCGCGTGCAGATGGGAAATAAAGCGAAGACGCGTATCTTTGTATAATATAGGTCTTTGGTATTTATTTTTCCTTAATTGGGTTGGGAAAAAATTCAAAACTGTGAAAAGGGGCAGTAAAAAGTGAAGAATTAAAAATTGACAACTAGAATAAGTAAGAATTTTAAGCACTGTTATTATTATTATTTAAAGACAGTCACTTTTAACACAGAATGGGGGCCTACCGATATCCAGAGTTACCTCCCATTGAGAGTGGCTTCCCTTGATGATTGGGTAGTTCCGGTTTAGAAGCGGTAATAAAGCGAAGCGTTAAAAGTGTAGATAAAAAGTTTCAAAGTGCTTTTGAAGTTAAAATGCATTGTCAAATTAACAAAAAAGTGAAACAGGCATATAAGGAATAACCATCATCTTTGTAAAGTGATTTTAAGTTAATAACTAAATGCACCTTTACCTATTTACGTAACTGCACGTATCCTTTATGAAAATTTATTTATTGGCTGGCATCGAAATTTTAGCTTTTTAAAACGTTCACTTAAGTACCGGTATTCAGCCATCACCGTTAAGTCATGCAAACAATGCTTATTAAGAAAAGGGCCTGGTGTTTTATGATCATGTTACGTAATCTAATTAGCAAGACTGGGTTTTAGCAGCTGGAGGTGTAATAAAGGCCTTTTGAAGTTTAGTTGTAGATTTATAAGAGGTCGGAAACGTTGCTTGTTGGGGGTAAAAGTGTTGTTTTAGGAAAGTGACTTGAGATTAAATATTCTAATTAATTGTCACACTGTTGTTTGAGACCCAAGACATTCATTGTATGATATTTGCAACTTAAAGCGCTCCGATCTGAATTTAATAAAATAGCATTCGGGAAAGTTTTACCCAAACATATATAAACTTTATTAAATTAATTAAAATTGATTGTAAAACTAAATGAAATTAAAAAATTGAAATAAAGAGAAAAACGTGAAAACATTACAAAACCATGTTTGAATATATTCTAAATTGTATAAAAATAAGAAAGAAACTTTTGGAGAAAAAATAGCAGTATATTGAAAAATACGTTAATACGAACATGGCACAAATCTATCAACTGAATGGTGTGAATTTAATTTGTAGGAAAAGGTTCAGTTATTAAAATAATATTAGACTATTAAATTCCTGGCCAAAAATGTTGCATGGACATGAAAAAACATGTATTAAAGTGAACGGGCGTTTCATTGGCGGAAGTCAAACTTTATTTCACATCATGTGTTATAAATTGTACTAGTCTACCTTTTTTCGTTAACGGTTTCTTACTTTCCTTTCCCTCAAAACTGCCATTTTGGGCATAAGAAATGCTTATTTTTACTCTTTATTACCGAAGGGGTCGAACATAACGATGTTAAACACATACCTCGCAAACGTATACAAATGGGTAAAAGAGAACATTTAAATATTACGCGCTGCACTATAAAACTATCTATTTTTTCCATCCAATGATAATAATCAAACGTGTTTATGCATTATGCTGATCTCTGACCAACCAGACCCTATTAAAACGTATTTGAAAGGACCACGGATGACTACTGCATGTCTGTTTTAATGTCAATCTCAGACCGGAACTACCCAGTGACAGGTGCGCGTCACAAAGGGAGGTAACTTCTGACAGAATATTGAGATAACTCTATATCGGTAGGACCCCATTTTGCATGCTTGTCTGGATCTACACTCAGGTTGCATTGTTACATTGATAATGAGTATTTTATTAAGAAGCGGAAGATACACTCCTTGAATGTTGGGGAATTAACTCAAGAAGATGTTTTGTAAAAGTTCCACAGCTTTATTTCTATATGAATTTCATACACAATAACACATAAGTCAAATACACTGGAAGTCCAAGCGATTCAAGTTCAACAGATCTTATACAATAGTTTGGTAGATCCAAATTTGATAAGATAATTAATAATGTTGGTTGGCAATATCCACACTGTAAATTAATGTCAAGTTGGAAAATCCAATTCTTGTAAAAGTAAAGTCTGCTGGAAGGTCCAGTAGATGCTTGTTGTTTAGAAGGTAAATCCGTTCTGCTTAATACTTTGAAATTAAGTTCTAACAACAACTTTGATAAGGCGGGGCTTAAGGCCCATGTGATCTAATTTGCATAAAGAATCCTGCATTAATTTCTGTCTATTACATGATTTGCAGTGACAGGTAATCAATATGTAAGGTAAACCATTTTAGCACCTTAATGATAATAATCTTTAACAAAGCTATATAATATTAATTGCTATGGAAACACAGTATGGTTTCATATAGACATAACAATTAGTTGTCAAAAAGTTTTGACATGTACAACTTAATAGTGCAGTCTTCTAAATCACAAAGAGACAAAGATATTTCTAGCTGGTCAAGCCATAAAGATTATGATTAGATACTATTAAGGTGTCCTGTGCTTGTTGTGGCATTTACAATCATCATACCACATTGATTAAATTAACAAAGTGTCAAAGAGCTTGCCAGATCATAAAGATGATAATAAGTTGTTTTCTATCAAACTTTAAGTAAAATAACTGAAATGCAAAAGTATGAAATGTTTGCAGCATAATAATTTTAAAACTATGAACATAAATTAACCAGTAAGACGGTAAGACTGTATTAGGAGATACATGTATAAATGTAAGAGCATTTTGAAGTAGATAACTGTATAAGGCTATCAGCTTACACCTTAATGACCAGTAATTAAATTCTAGTGTCAAAAAGAGGTCAGTTAAATCAGTTAAAATCTGGTATTATGAATACTACTGCTGAACAGCAATCTTTTGAAAAATACTACAAAATAATTAGACATTTTCAGACCTTGTCAGAATGATGGATACCTTAGTTCAAAGGTGTAATTCAATCAGATACAGTAAAATTCCCTTTGAATGCCCCCAGGAGAATTAAACTTTCTGAAAGGGAAGTGCTTATTATTTATATTAATAATTTTTATTCAAATATAAGATTCTGAAGGTTATTGGATAAAAAATAAGGATTAACTGATTTTTTGTTCCTGAAAAATAACTTGGGGGACATTTATTAGCGGCAGGGCATTCAAGAGGAGTTTTACGGCATTCTGTGAATAACGTCTTGCAGGATTGTCCATGTTGAATATTTATTTTGACAACATTATTTGTTGCTCTGATGCATGACTGGTATAAGAACAGTTGAAATAAAAATGGGGTTTATACTGTTTTTGCATTATGGCGACATTAACCCCTCCATAGACACACCTTTGTTGCGCGGGTGAACAGTGTAGATCCAGATCAGTTAGCACATCTGTGCTGTCTGATCAGGATCTGCACTGTTGGCTATTAGATTTATTAGGTTATTTCTGACCAAAAAGCAACCAGTGCAGATCCGGATTAGACGGCACGGATGTGCCGGCTGATCTTGATCTTAACTGTTCACCCATGCAATAAAGGTGAATCTATGGAGGAAAGGGTTAATTGAGCTGTTCGGATATTGACAGCTAATTTTTTTGTAAATGTGAATTTTTTTTTGTATTATTGGAATGAGGCTTCAGTACAATTGTTTTTAAACTTTGGTTTAAACAATAATTATTCAAATAAATGCACATAATTTATAATGATAGTATACAATGAGAAAATGTCATATTATAAAACTTTCATTTCTTAACAAAATATACCAATTAATTTACAAAATATATGGTCCTCATTCTGTCCTAAAGCATGGCCTACAATAAAGTTTATTGTTAATCAAATTCATGGGTATGGTTTACTGTCAATAAACATGCATGTTTAATTTGACATTGTGAAATTGATATCCACTAAGAAAAGTACATATAGTGCACACAGTGCAATAATAACATTAAACAAAATAGTCTTTATATTTCGTAATTTTAAATTTGATAATCCCTATTTTGTCCTCTTTAAGATATAACAAAAAACTTTGGGGGAGACCCAAGTTTTCTATTTTAACGTTTTCACGAAATCACTCATCTAGGTTACACTATCATATTTACAATGAGTGATTTAACCTGTTACTCCATAGGTATGGCTTCTTTGGTGTAGATAAACAGTTTAGATCCAGATCAGTCAGTAGATCGTGCCATCTGATCAGGATCTAAACATTTTGTTTTTAAATTCATTTGGTTATTTCTGACCAATGTGTAATCATTTTAGATCCAGATCAGATGATACAGATTTGGTAGCTGATCTGGATTTAAACAGGTCACCTGTTTGATAAAAGACTTGTATAATATATGGTGTAAAGAGATAAATGTATGTATATGTTAAGAATTGCATTTTGCTATTCTACAGAGAATGCGAAGCTTTGCCACAGTTGGAAAGATCGTAGCTGTACCTCTCTGCTTTTCCTGGGCAAAACTGATTCCAGAGAGAAAAATTGGGTCAAGGGAGTCACCAGAGGATGTGGGGTACCAAAGTATGATCCTTCCAGCCACACAGGCCTAGATAACTTTCTCCATTTTCTGTAGATCTCCAAAATTTAACTCTTAATTTTTTGGTATTTACATGTAGAATCAATTCTTCAATACTACAAATCCCAATTTTACGAAATGACGGTATACTACCAAGCAGCTGGTCCTGTCTGTACTCCTTCTTTATTCAATATAAAAAGATGCGATCGAACGAAATGTGATTTTATGACAGTCCCTTAAGCTTATTAACAGTATAATAAACATGCGATTTTGCCAATTTTGGTCAGGCAGGTGATTTTCACAAATCTGGTGGCGATATTCGGTTTTGTATTGTTGAGCCATTATCGACTCAAGCAGTTGTGACACGATATGCTGTCAACAGTTTAAAATCTGAAACAATTGTATTGCTTGACATACAGCAAATCATTATCTAAATGGTTAGCATGTCTGCCTCTGAGTAAAGGGATACTTTACTCCAACTAAACTTACTACTTCTACTTCTGTCATTCAATTCGGATTAACATAATTACAACGGCGATTCTCAGTATTAATGAGTAAATCGCTTATTGTTTAATGTTCATAAATAATATCGGGGTTTCCCCCAGGATTTCAGGAAGGGTCGTCGCAGCATAGACTAATTTTATCCATTTTGTCGCGCGCTGCAACGCGGTGTTTCATTTTCAGTCTTATGTATATATCATTTTTGCTTCTCATTGAAATAAATAAATGAAAAAAAATAAGTTTTGTTTTTATTCTTAAGTGGCTTTATTCATTTAAAGCCTTTTAAATGACATACATGTTAATAATAAATGTGTATTCACACACATTGTTCTGTGGCTGCTGTAGGTTAAAAGATTTATAACAAGATTCAGAAGTCGTAAATTAAATTCTTGCACCAAAAAATTTTATGCTTTTTTAAATTGAAACACAAATCCTTATTATATTACAACGGCTGAAATTCCTCAGGTCCGATCATTTGTAATTAGATCTAATATCAATTAGAAATATTTATGAACACAAAAACTAAAATAAATGGAAATTACAATATAATGTGCTTATTTGTAATTATATAAAGATGTTTCAGGAAAACTAAAAGCATTTTTTTAAAAAAAAACATGTTTTGATGGTGGAAACTACACAGTTGCACTTTTTTATTACCTCCCTTTTTTCAAGATTGGCAAAACTTGCACGAACGGCGCTCTTTTTCCGTAATCGCCGTTTCTTCTCAAATACAGAACAAACGGACCACGAATATCACCTTTCGCTTTTTTTTTATTGCAATTAAAACTCGTATAATTTACTAATTATACCTACCCGTGCGAAATGATGCGTCATGCCTTGTCAATTAAAGAACAATAGGAATGCGAATAATAACTCGCGCTTTTTATATTAAAAAAACTTCTATAATTTACATAAACTTGATGCGCCATGCTTTCTGTGATACATAAGCCCAACAAAAAAATTATCGTACCATTGTCCCGTTTGCAAAACATGTAATGAAATCAATCATTTTAACCGCGCTATGTCTAGAAAGAAAAATTATAACCATAAACGGCTTCTGAAGTCGATCTACTGTATGACGTCATCTGTGTAAACTTTTGCTGCGGCATATGACAATATTGAATGTTAGCTGGATGTTACAGCGTATTTTGGATTGAAAATCATGTGTTTCAAGTGTTTCTCTTTTGTTCTGCGGATGTTGTAAGATCAAACCGACGATGTTCTGAAAACGATGCCAGCGTCTAGGTTATTTTGATTTTGATTTACTCGAAATGAAAATTGCTTTGTTGCTGTTGTTGAATTTCATTCGAGGCTATGTTACGGAATAATCAAGATGTCAGAAAGTTATATTTTCCGTGGATATTATCAAAAAGGGGATGCTTTAGTTCCTTCCTTCTTTGCTCGAAATGGTCAGATGGCAGAAGTAAGTCATTTTTATAAAGTTTTGTTCTGATTACTGACAACGCGGACGAATAGTAATTCGGCTACGATTTATATCACATGCGGTCATAATCAACTGTCGCCAACATGTGGGCGGAGCCAACGTGTTATCCATCAGTTCTTGTTACTGATTGGTTAACTCGCGAAGCTGATGACGCTGTCAATTATCGGCGCGATCAGCTGTCTCTTGTTTATTAAGAAGAGTTTTCATACTGATAACGCAATCAACAGGTACACAAGTCGCTGCGGGAGATAAGGCATGGCGGACAAATTATTGCATGTCGCAAATTGGGTCCTAAAATTATGGCTTGTCGCATGGGACAAGTGAAAATGGCCAGGGGGAAACCCTGAATATTATAATTGAAAATGTATGTTGTGCATTATTTTGTGTAATTTGAAAACCATGTTCTATTTTTCGACAATAATTTATTATGTGAATGTATATTTGTATATTATTTGATATGTGCATATATTTGGATGTATTGATTGATGATAACATGTAATTTCGCAATGTAAATAACAAAATCGAAGATGTATTTTTATTTTTTTACCTTGACATATGTATGTTACGATATATAACGACATTGGTGATTTGCGGGGTTATCAACAACCAATCGCCAAACACTGTATATCAAGATCAGCTGGCTTATCTGTGCCATCTGATCAGGATCTACACTGTTTGCATTTTGATCATTGGTAGAAGACCAATAAACAAACAATGTGCCAGCTGATCTGGATCTACACTGTTCACACATGCATTAAAAGGCTTAAAATGGAGTAAAGGATTCAAAAGTCATTTTTGGGATAATGTTGACTATTTTCAACAATTATAATAGATCTTTAATACAGTGCCACATCATGCTAAGTTGCCTGGGTTACCCAGGTTAATTGGTTTAATCATGAGGTAAACAAGACTTAAAATGGATTCTTTGTATTTTAAATTTTATTGCTGTTTTCATAAAAGTACATTATAACACACTTTGATGGATTTAATGAGGATTTTGTAGGATAAAGTACCTTTACCATTTACTCCATATATACACGCTTTACCACATGGGTGACCAGTGTAGATACACAGACGTCCCGAAAGTTGCCAGACCGAAGGACCTGTCTGACAAAATTTGGGCCGGTCCTGCATGATTTCTTATGTTATCAGACCAAATGTCAGACTAACATTTAAACTCCTTATACTTGCTTATTCTTTCGGTCAGACAGAATTTGTTTCGGTCAGACAGATTTTCACATCTTGTCTGACCAAATGTCTGACACTTTTTTTCAACTTTCGGGAAGTCTGGATACAGATCAGCAGCACATTCATGCCATCTGATCAGGAACTGCACTGTTAACTTTTTTGTCAGGACTGAAAGATGTGCTGGCTGATCTAGATCTACATTGTTCATCCTTACAAGAAAGGCGTATATAAAAAGGAAAGGGTTAATTTCGTAAGATTCACTTTTTTAGCTCACCTGAGCCTTAGGCTCATGGTGAGCTATTGTGACCGGTCTTTGTCCGGCATCCGTCAACAATTTCCTTTAAACAACATCTCCTCTGAAACCACTTGATGGATTTTAACCAAATTTGTCCTGAAGCATCCTGGCACTGATGTCTACAAAAGTTGTTCAAATCATGACCACAGGGTCAAGGTCAAGGTTACTGCTGCTTAATAGAAATTCAGTATTTGCTCAATTACTTGAGTTTGCTTAGGCCTATTGACTCAAAACTTGGTGTATGGGTAGCTTATATCAAAAGGCAGCTTGGGATAGCTACCCAGGTGTCTGTGATCAAAGTCAAGGTCACTGTTGCTAAAAATAGAAACTCAGTCTTTGCTCAATTACTTGAGTTTGCATAGGCCTATTGACTCCAAACTTGGTGTATGGGTAGCTTATATCAAAAGGCAGCTTAGGGTTTCTACCCAGGCGTCTGTGATCAAGATCAAGGTCACTGTTGCTAAAAATAGAAATTCAGTTTCTGCTTAAAAACTTGAGTTTGCTTTGGCCTATTGACTCCACTTGATGTATGGGTAGCTTATATCAAAAGGCAGCTTGGGTTGCTACCCAGGTGTCTGTGATTAAGGTCAAGGTCACTGTTACTAAAAATAGAAATTCAGTTTTTACAGATTTCTGTCCATCCCACGGGATAGCCTGGTTCGCTTGTTGCTACCTTGAGAATGTGACCAGAAAATTTTGGCCGTATAGCAACAAGGGAACCATGGCTATCCTGTGAGATGGACAGAAACGAATGGGCAGAAACCAAAAGAAATTGTCATGTGCTTTAATAGTCTGGATTGATGAATTCACTGGTGTTTTTATTTTCTAACATCATGAGGACCTGTTCTTGTGTTGGATTAAAGCAAAAGAAAAGGAGAAAATATTTAATAGTATGTGTTTAACACTTTCTCCTATAGATTCACCTTGATGGATTGGGCAAACAGTGTAAATCAAGATCAGCCAGGACATCCTTGCTCTTTGATCTAGATCTCCACTGGCCCAAAGGTTATAAAACTGAGCATGGAAACCAGTCTCAAATCTCAAGCATCTGATTGGCTGAAATGGCGACTGGTCACTGCTTGGTGAGAAAGAACCTAATAATAAATCAAAAGTGATCAGTGCAGATCCTGATCAGATGGCTGAATTGTGCTGGCTGATCTGGATCCTCACTGTTTGCCATGGAATAAAAGCCTTATCCAATGGGGTAAAGGGTAAATAATAATTGATACTTTTTTGTAAAACTACTTTTATTTGCATACAAAGGGTTCAACTTTCTACCTTATTAATTTTAGGAAATCACCTTAATGATGTAAACAGTGCTGTAACAAGTGTAATGTTAAAGCATCTTCACGCAGTAATACTTAAATCAGTAATACTTTAATACCATGTTGGTGTTCAACATTTAATAACATTCACTCTCATTGTTAAATATTTAACCAGGCGTAAAATTTGTAAAGGAAGTAGGATAATTCATACTAACGCTCTCTCGTTATACCCGATTTGTCCATTCAGGCATAAAAAAATGACTCATTTGAACATACCCTTAACCATCAAGACTCCTAATTTGTTCATGCTTGTTTGGATATTTGAAAGCGTAATTTGTTAAACATAAATTACTTCATATTCTTAAATTCGTATTCAAGGATTTAGTCATAAATGTAGGTAAGGTTTCTATAATATATATATATTTTTGTCATATTATTGATGCAGATAAATCACAACACGGAAGGAACTTGTACTGGTGGGGACTTATTTTATAAAACTGTTTTTCATATAAATGACATCATGTTTACCCTTTAGTCCATGGGATGTGACTGTTATCCCATGGGAGAACAGTGTTGATCCAGTTCTGTAAGATCCAGATCTATACATTTTGCTTTTTCATTCATTAGGCCAATTCTAACCCATTAGCAAACAGTGTAGATCCTGATCAGATGGCAGGATGATGTTGGCTGATTTGAATCTACAATGTTCGCCCAGTGATAAAAGTCATATAATTATCCCCCGCCGATGAAATCAGGAGCGGGATATTGTTTTGGCATTGTCCATCCGTCCATTTTTCCGTCCATCCGAATTTCGTTTCCGCACTATTTCTCTGCAACTACTGGATGGATTTCATCAAAACTTTCTGGGAACCATCAATACCAATGGAGATGCGCATATCATCGTGAAGGGTTAACACTCCAGATTCCAATCAAAATTTGTCAATTCCCTAACTAACCTTAATTAATTGTACTCAAAGAATAATATGCTTGTTGTCTTAATAAATGAATATTGTGACAGAAAAACTTGTTATTGCAAGTACGCCATATTAAATATATTTTGTTGTATTTTAGGTATTCACAGCTCGTATATGGAATGGTGAACTTGATTTACTTAAAATAATCTAATCTCAATACATCTTCTTTTTTAGAGGGCATTATAATATTATAATGGTACTTATTATGATTGCTTTTTGAATGGCAAAAATTATATTTTCTATTTAAAGCTGAAAAATGCAAAGTGCATTCAGAGTTTCAGACTAATTGTGAAAAGATGTGATTATTTAAAGATTGAATCAGGTTGTTATTCATCAGGCTATGAAAATATTTGGGTTGTTTGAAACTAAGATGATAGTGTATGCCTAAGTGTAAGTGCAGTGCTTACTTTAAACAACTCTGATGTTTTCATATCCTGATGAAAAAAATAATTTACTGAATCAGCTCTAGTAAATTATCTTAACTATTCTAAATACTCCAAGTTCTTGACAAAATAACGGTATGAGTTTTGGATATTACAGTTTTCTGTAATGTTTGTTATAACAGCTTTGTTGACAATGGCCTGAAAAACAAAAATAGTACGGCAGTAGAAATCATTCGGAAAAAAATTTATGGTTATTGTTAATGGTCAGACTCTAAATTCTTACAATAATATCCAAGATTTCAGTCAATATTTCAAGTTGTTTGCCATGAGGTATTTCTCTGTGATTATTCGAATTAATCGATATTTGTTGAGAAAGTTTAAGTTTTTCATAGTATTTTAAAACTTTCCTCCATAAATACATTTATTGTGTGGGTGAACAGTGTAGATCCAGATCAGCTGGCACATCCATGCCGTCTGATCAGGATCTATACTGTTGGCTTTTTTATTCATTAGGTTATTTCTGACCAAAATGTGACCAGTGCAGATCCTGATCAGACGGCATGGATGTGCCAGCGGATCTGGATCTACACTAGTCGCTTATGCGTAAAAGGGTTATTGTAACCAATTTTAATTGATATTTGTTGAGAAACACAATTACATAAAATCTTCCAAAAGGGAAGTCAGTTATATAATTTATAAATAATACACACTTTCGAATTTTTGAACACTTGTTCTTTATCAAGAAAAATATAGAAATAATTGTGTTTAAGTAAAATCCATGTTGCAATTATTTCTATATTTTTCTTGATAAAGAACAAGTGTTCGAAAATTCGAAAGTAAAGAGTGTGTATTATTTATAAATTATTTGTTGAGAAAGTTTAAGTTTTTCATAGTATCATAACTATTATCATAATATTGACAGTTTTATTGTCATAGATTAAAAATTTTAGTTATTTTATATGTCACTGATCGCTTCTCATAATGTGAATTTTATGTCCTATCAAAATTATTTGAAATCCTGTTGATATGATCATATCAGTAAATTAACCAGAAGTTAATGTAAGTTTAATGCTGCTGACCCCTGATAATTTTACTGCCCGTTTAAATGGGACAAATAAGGGACAGGTACCGTTCGGAACCAAGTAAGTCAGAAAAAGGTCCTCAGAAGGTCAGTCATGTTTTTGATCTCTTGTTCAGCATATAAAATTTCCATAACTTCTTTGAGCAGTTGATGAAGCAAATAAAGTTAAAAGAAAGAACAAGGGCCGGTATTAAAGCTGCCCGTTCACAGTTCATGGTGTAATACTTCAATGTCTCAGTTGTTTATCAAAATTGTACCACTATGTAATACTTATAATTAACTGACAAGAAGCAAATTTCTGAGAAATTTTGGACTTATTCCTACAATTTAGGATCTTTTGTGAGTGAATTTTAGGGTATTTACTACTACTAATTATAAAATATAAAAAAATAAAGGAAGACAAATTACAATATTTCACTACGTGTTTCAAGTTTATTTGACTCTTCTTCAGGTGAATGTTACTGTATTAACATCTCTTATAAACAATGTCTTAATTTTATTTAATAACATTATAAAAACTTTGGCTTTAAATATATTTACTTGTATGTTGACTGTGTAAGAATATTAAACCAAATTTACTTCATTTACACATCTATTACAGTTTAAACTATAAATTTTGATACTAGAAAACACTAATATTTTTCTCCTGGTACATGAGCAGGCACCTTTAACCCTTTCCTTCATTGATACGCACTTACGCAAGTGCGACCAATGTAGATCCAGATCAGCTGGCACATCTGTGCCATCTGATCAGGATCTGCACTGGTCGCTTTTTGGTCAGAAATAGCCTAATAAATCAAATAGCTAACAGTGCAGATCCTGATCAAACGGCACGGATGTGCCAGCTGATCTGAATCTACACTGTTCGCCCACGCAATAAAGGTTTGTCTATGGAGGAAAGAGTTAACTGTTATATCACAGTTTGATCAGCAGTTTAGACTCGGGTCAGGCTGAGCCAGTATATCAGTGCAGGCTAATAGTGAAAAATATGCAGTTCAATGGTGAAAAGAAAATAACTGACAGAAATTTTAATCCAGATCAGCCAGCACATTCATGCCATCTGATCAGTTTTTACATTGTTTGCTTTTTGATTTATTAGATTATTTCTGACCAGAATGTGAAAAGTTTAGATCCTGATCAGATGGCACATAATGTTGAGGCTGAGCTGGATCTACAAGATTGTTTGACCATGTGATGAAAGCTGTATCTATGGAGTTTAGGGTTAACCCTTTCCCGTACAGAAACACCTTTATTGCTAGGGCGAACAGTTTAGATCCAGATCAGCCGGCACATCCGTGCCGTCTGATCAGGATCTAAACTGTTCGCTTTTTGATTCATTAGGTTATTTCTGACCAAAATGCGACCAGTGCAGATCCTGATCAGACGGCACGGATGTGCCGGCTGATCTGGATCTACACTGGTCGCACATGCGTAAAAATGCGTATTTATCCAGGAATGGGTTAATATATAAAGCTGTGAGTGATACTTGTAATTGTTTACAACCACTGATAGATGGTGACCCTTTACCGACCAGCAATGTGATCTATTTATGCTGTTGTAGATATAGGTTATCATTGTTTACCTTGTTGTGCACAGCATCTCCTTCTAATTACTTTGTCAGGGACAGTAATATTGTAAGTAGGTAACAATTACATTTGTAAGTAGATGTTGTGTTCTGCTTTCACATGATAAAGCTTTTAGGGATACTGTTCCACATCTTGTTGTTACATTTATTGTGTTCATGCTTCAACACATTTAATTCTTGTTAATTAATTAAATAGCAAAGTGAAGTAATTAAATAACAGTTGATGGATTGAGTATTTTCACTGGAATAAGGTTTGTCTTTTGATATAGTGCTATAAATAAATGATTAAAATTGATTGCTAAATTTCACCAGATATAAAGTTTCAATAGAATATATAGATATTGTCATTAACCCTTTCCTGTACAGATACACTTTTATTGCTAGGGCGAACAGTTTAGATCCAGATCAGCCGGCACATATGTGCCGTCTGATCAGGGTCTAAACTGTTCGCTTATTGATTAATTAGGTTATTTCTGACCAAAATGCGACCAGTGCAGATCCTGATCAGACGGCACGGATATGCCGGCTGATCTGGATCTACACTGGTCGCACATGCGTAAAAATGCGTATATATCCAGGAAAGGGTTATACTTCAAATACATTGTTATAATGTATTTGCTGTTATTGTAGACCAAGATCATGTCTACAAATATTGCTGTTTAGAGTGTCATTAATATTTTATAGCCAGATCACATAAGTGTATTTTGCTTATAGATTGATTTGATTTATTTTCATTTTCGTAATTTTCGTATCTGTAAAAATTTTGTAGTTATTGGTAAAATGCTGTTTTCGCAGGATACTTGAAATTTGTGGTTTTCAATTTTCTAAAGTCACTTTTATTTACACTTCTATATGATTGGAGTTTTGAATTCATGGATGACCTACCCAAAATAATCAGTACCACATGAATATTCAGTGCCCAAGGTTATAAAGCTGAGCATGGAAACCAGTCTCAAATCTCAAGCATCTGATTGGCTGAAATGGCGACTGGTCGCCATTTCAGCCAATCAGATGCTTGAGATTTGAGACTGGTTTCCAAACTCAGCTTTATAACCTTCAACCCAGGTCCTTGAAGATTACATTGATTAGATTATTTCTGAACATGAAGGGAATAGTGTAGATCTGTGCAGGGTGAACTAGAACTACTCTGGGACACTGCACACATACTATCCCTTTACTCCATATATATATGCCTTTTTACGCATGTGCAACCTGTGTAGATCCAGATCAGCTGGCACTCATGCCTTTTGATGAAGATCTGCACTGTTTTCTTTTTTGTCAAGAAATAACCTAATAAAGCAAAAAGTTAACAGTACAGATCCTGATCAGATGGCACAGATGTTCAGGCTGATCTGGATCTACACTGTTAGCCCATGCCATAAAGACATGTATATACTAGAGGAAAGGGCAATAAGAGAAAGCTCTAAACAGATTAACAGAGAAACAACATTGAGTGGGGCGTCGTCTAAATGTTCCATCTTTTTCTCAATCAATTTCTGAAAACTGAAAATTAAGTAAATAATGTATTACATTGCCTTAATCATCATGTTTTGAAAATTGTAAATACATTTCAACAATGCTTTAAGAATAAAGGTAAACATTTGGTTTGTTCACAATATTTACTATTGTGTTTGCTAAGCTTTTATAGCTATATATTATTAATAAATTTTGATATAAAAATGTTTTAAAAGAGAATAGATTTTTTCTCAAAGTAGTGTTAAATTTAGCTAGATTCTTAGCCTTTACTCAATAAGGCTTTAACTCTCTGGTCTGCCATTGTACATCAAGATGAGCTGTTCCTTTTTATATTGATTAGATTTTTTTCTGAAGCGACTACTGTAGATCTATAACAGATTGCACTGACTTAATTTTAAACTTCAAGTTGCCAATTTAATTATCCCTTTCCTCTATATATGCATATTTTTGCGCATGTTTGACCAGTATAGATCCAGGTCAACCGGTACAACTGTGCTGTCTGATCAGGATCTGCACTGGTCGCATTTTGGTCAGAAATAACCTAACAAATCAAAAAGCAAACAGTTCAGATTTAAACTGTTAGCCCATGCAATAAAGGTGTGTCTGTTGAGGAAAGGGTTATTATATGGCCTGGTGTTTGGTTGGTTTATTGATACTTTAATGGTAATTATTGACAAGTGATATATCTTAACAATTGACCAAGCTTATTTAATTGAAAGTGACAACCAATCTTAAACAAGCATTTAACACAACCAGCAACCAAACAGCAATCTGACAAACCAAAATCTTTCTTGTGGAGAATTTGAAATATACTAGTGTGGGAAATTTGATTTTCTATTTTCTTATGTAATGCCATATGATCAGGATCTAAACTGTTTGCTATTTGATTTCTAAGGTTATTTCTGACCAAAAAGCGATCAGTGCAGATCCTGATCAGACAGCATGGACGTGCTGGCTGATCTGGATCTACACTGGTTGCACATGCCTAAAAATGCGTATTTATGGAGGAAAGGGTTAAGTGAATCTAATGATGGTTCGATGAAACAATAAAGTGACACAATATCTTCTGTATTTCAGATTTTCCTTTGATCCAAGCCAAGTTACTTCACCAAGAGGAATGTGGACTGATGAGTTGCGGTTTCGGAGTTACATCCATAACAGTTGTTTTGATATCTATAATTGAAATCATTATTATTGTGACTGAAGCAGTCATCTGTGATAGGAAATCAATGTGATGGACACTGTGACCAGACTTGCCAAAGGAATTACTGGTTCTGATACACACTTAAGAGATGTAACATTAAGAAAAAGGAACAATAAAAACCTCAGATTTTGCAATTTTTAAAATTACCTGGATGAAAGAAAACTGAAAAGAAAGAAGCGGTCACCGGTGTACAAAAGGGCTTAACTGTGGACAGTGTATGTGCAAGGACTTAGGGAGAACTTACTTAGAAAGACCTTGACAAGGGCTGCTACTCCTGTTCAGAATAACCTTTGAATGGATGACAACCCATTCTTAGCATTTCCTTACAAAGCATATTCACTATTATGAAAACATAATGTTTAGAGCAATTCCCTACAGCAGACAGAAGTTTTTATGAAAATTACAAATTCAAACCCTATTAATTACACCTCGGACATTAACCAGTTCTACAACCTGAGAAATACCAGTTCCACAGCCAAGGCAAAAACCAGTTCCACACCCGAGACATAAACTAGTTCCACACCCGAGACATAAACCAGTTCTAGGAACCTGTCATAAGCCAGTTCTACACCGGAAACTTAAAATTAGTTCTACACTCCGAGACATAAACCAGTTCTTTACCTGAGACATAAACCAGTCCTATGGCAGTTATGGAGACAGTAGTTGCCGTAGCTATTGGAATCTTATCAACTATATTTATAGCCTCCCTTGTTGGGCTTATACTGGTGTGTCGGCACAAGTATTGTAGACGGAGGGACATTATCTCACAGCAACACAGCCTCGACACCAGGTAATGTATGGTATACAGTGTTTACAGTCCAACCTGTGCTGAAGACCACCTGTAAGCAAAGCCTACCAGTGGTAATGTTGTTAAAGTCCACTTTATTTGTCAAACTGACTGATTTTTAGAACATATTCACATGTGAACAAAGTCTGCCTTCAAAAATCACTAATGGTTTTTCCCTGAGAGATCCTTAAATTCAGGTTTGGCTGTATCTGATAGTTATAATACCTGTGCAAACAAAGTTTGGGGGATATATAGGAGTCATCATCCGATTGGTTGGTCTGTGGCACTTACTACGTCAACAGTTTTCAAGATATCAACTTGAAACTTTAAAGATATGTTTGTGAGTAGATTTTCGCAAACTATTTTTTTCTGATTTGGATCAGTCCATTATTTTTTGGAGGGGAGCACGATTCAACAAAATCTTGTGACGCAAACTTCTTCGACAGCTTTCAAGATATTGACTTTAAATTTTAAACATATGGAGTGTAGATGTGCCCTACATATTTTTTATGTGGATCAGTCCATTATTTTTTGTAGGGGACATGATTAAACAAAATCGTGTTATGCAAACTTCTGACCTTATGAGCTTCACTCTTTACAACATGGATAAGCCATGTGTAACCAGTGTAGAACTGTATCAGCTTGCTCATCAGGATCTACACTGTTCACTTTAACCCTTTCCTCCATAGACATACCTTTAGTGCACAGGCGAACAGTGTAGATCCAGATCAGCCGGCACATCCGTGCTGTCTGATCAGGATCTGCACTGTTCGCTATTTGATTTATTAGGTTATTTCTGACCAAAATGCGACCAGTGCAGATCCTGATCAGATGGCACAAATGTGTCGGCTGATCTGGATCTACACTGGTCGCACATGCTTTAAAATGTGTATATATGGAGGAAATGGTTAAATTCATTGCTGTTGTTATTTCCAAGAAAACTGCAACAGGGTAGATCCAGATTAGACTGCACTGATGTGATTTACTAGGAAGTCATTATCCATGGAGTTCATAACTGATGAATTAAAGTAAAGGGTTAAACCCATTTAATATCATGAAGTATTTATGGAGATACAGTTCATCACATACTGTTAAGCAGAGCAGAAGTAATGTCTTCACATCAGGTCTAGTTATACAGTCCTATTCACTTGATTAACTCTGGTAATTTGGGGTTGTTAACATGTTACACTTTTATCAAGATCAGTTCATTACTGATTACAGCCGATTTCAAGGACACTGATCTGACTTAATGATCTGACTTTTGTTGTACTGTATTCTATTTGAAGCTTTAAGACGCTCGTTTATTTTTTTTTATTTAGCTTTTATTATTTGTTGTCACCTGAAATTTACCTGGCTGATGCTGTGCCCAGATTTAGATTTCCCTTTCCTCCATATATAGCATGGGCGAACAGTGTAGCTCCAAATCAGATGGCACAGATCTACACTGTTCACACATGCAATAAAATACGTATATATGGAGTAAAGGGTTAAAATCAATACAAGCATTAAACCTGAGACTGTTGAGCTTTCTTCTGCTCCAGTTTGAGGGATATTTGTCCCAGCTGCCCCTACCCATGTTTATATAAGTTTCACATTATCGCACTATCGCTATCATCCCAAGATTATGTTGTTGAATTTAGTTGTTTGAAAATTAATTGATAAAGATTGACTTTGTCTAATTTAGAGATAATTTGGATTTGACAAATAATATTGTTTTTATTAACACTTTTCTCAATAAACACGCCTTTATGGCATCAGCGAACTACAGTATTTAGATCCAGATTAATGAGGTTATTTTTGACCAAGATGCAACCATTGTAGATCCAGATCAGATGGCACAAATGAGCTGGATGGTCTTGATCTATACAGGTTGCATGTTAACTGCGTTTATATTGAGTAAAGAAAAATAGATGATGTAGACATAAGAAAGTAACCTTTTTATATCATGAAGATGATACTTGATGTATGTGCAACCAGTGTCCAAGGTTATAAAACTGAGCATGGAAACCAGTCTCAAATCTCAAGCATCTGATTGGCTGAAATGGCGACCAGTCGCCATTTCAGCCAATCAGATGCTTGAGATTTGAGACTGGTTTCCAAACTCAGTTTTATAACCTTCAGCCCAGTTTAGATCTAGATCAGCCTGCACAGCATTTCAGTTTTATCAGGATCTACATTGGTACCTTCATGTCTGAAATAACCTTATGAATCTAAAAGAAATTAAAACAGATCTGATCAGACTGCTCAGATTAACACTGATCTGGATCTACACGTTGCAGAAGGGATATAAGACTGTGATTAAAGGATTAAAATCAGATGCCACATTAAATTTTTCAAACTAATAGTGTTTACAACTTTATTTAATGAATATGCAGGTTACACATAATAATTGCATATAAATTTATTCCGATCACGTTTGAAGCATACATTTTGTCATCATTCTACTGACGCCAGTAATTAATTATTTTGAAAGTTGGAGTACAAAAACATATTATATTTCATGCAGTTGTACGGTGGCTTTAGGTCTTAGGGGTCCTATAAATCAAGTAAATGCCAAACTTTCATTTCAGCACTTTTAATGGGTGGGACTTTCAAAACAAGAGTTACAGATTCGTACCAAAGCTAAATTAGATTTCCTTTGAACCAAAATAAATATCTGAAATTATGATAGCATGTTATTATAATGATGTTTATTAAATTATAGAAACCTAATGGTTTGATTTAAATGTTTGTTTTGTGTGTTTTTGCACATCGATCAAATCGCTGCTTTCACCTGTCAGCCATTTGAGCATGTGTGTTCCATGTTCCATTTAACCCTTTCCTCCATATATACGCATTGTTACGCACGTGCATCCAGTCTAGATCCAGATCAGATGGCACAAAACCGTGCCGTCTGATCAGGATCTGCACTGGTCTCATTTTGGTCAGAAATGCCCTTAGAAATCATAAAGTGAACAGTTTAAATCCTGATAAGACAGCAAGGATGTGCCAGCTGATCTGGATCTAAACTGTTCGCCCTTGCAATAAAGGTGTATCAATGGAGGAAAGGGTTAAAAAACTTACAAAGAATGAATTCAGCTATTTATTCCATGGGATATGGCTGTTATCCAATGGGCAAACAGCGAAGATCTAGATCACCTGGCTTATCTGTGCTGTTAAATCAGGATCTACACTGTTTACTTGAAATTTATTAGGTCACATCTGACCAAAAAGTGACAGTAGGTCCAGATAAGATGGCAAGGATAAACCCTTTACTCCATCTATACGCATTTTATCGCACTTGATAAACACATTTTATTGCATTTGAGATCAGTGTATATCCATGAATCAGCCTCTCATCATTCCATGCCATATTATTAGGATATGCATTGTTTGCATTGTTTGCTCTATAATCAGGAATAACCTAATAAATGAATAAGCGAAACGGTGCAGATCCTGATCAGCTGATCTGGATCTAAACTGTTCACCCACGCAATAAAGGCGTATATATGGAGGAAATGGTAAATATTTAGTGTATAATAAGCTGACCGCCATGTCTGCAACACAGAGATAATTACTTTGAGCATTGTATATTCAGGCTGTCAAGCGGTCATACTTTTTCCTACTTTTTCCTAGTTTTTCCTACTTTTTAGTCTTGTTCCTACTTTTTCCTACTATTTTGCAAAAACCTCCTAGTACATTGCAACTCCAATATATCGCGGACCTCGGGGTCCAAGCCCGCCAACCGCGATATAAACGGAGCGCGATATAAGTAAATAGTCGCGTTAAAACAAGGAGAATTCATTTCTTTTTGCTGTCAGATGCATGTATATCGCGGTGTTGCGTAATTAACACGCCGTGAAATCTATGGGTACATCAGGGAGTACGTTCCGTGCTGGACAAATGTTTTAAAACAACTTTTTATATAATTTATTAAGATTTATTTTTAATAAAAAGAAATTAATTAATGTACAAAACAAAGATCGCCGACATCAATTTCCAACGGTGGTATTATTGTTTTCGGTACTTTCAACTGATCGACGATCTGTTGGTCGGTCATGGTCGGCGATGTTAGCGTTTACTAGCTTGATTTGTCGATGAGCAGGTAATGTCAAAACAACAAACTGTTTTGACATTTCCTGCTCATGTCTATTATGGTAGCAACTTGCATTAATTATCGCTAATTTGCGGTTTGTCTCGTAATCAAAATTCTGCCAGTACAGTATCAGATTGGTGTTTTTGCACCTATTGTTCGTCACAAAGGGGGTTTCAAGTCAACTCAGAAGCAACAGAATTGTAAAAAAAAACTTTCTTCTATTTTAATACGTTTGATGTTAAATTGTATTTGTCGCCAACGTTGATTTAATCATTTGATCTGTTTTACCACCCACGAAGAATAAACAAACATATATTTTGTAAATGTACAAAAAAAAATTGGGATCCATGGACCAAGCGCGATATATTGGATATCGCGATATAACGGATTGCGATATAACGGAGTTGCAGTGTATTCCTACTTGTTTTTGTCAGTTGAACAAGAGAAAAACATCTAAATCTTTTAAAAGGAGATTTTTAAAATATTTTTTAGTGTTTAGAAAGTAATGTAAATGTCATTCCTGTATTCATATTGATAAGTGTAAAAAGTTCTATGAATTCCTTCTGTCAACATAACGTTTGGTCTAACAGGCCAGACAATGTCATTTGTCTAAGTCAAAAATAGAAATAAAGGGGTTTATTACAACTCCTGTGGGTAAAGATAGATAACAGTGGGTAAAAATAGTTAACAGTAAAATTTCATTAATGCCAAGTGAGTGTTGAAAACTCCTTAAATGCAAGTTTTTAAAACTGATAATTTAACCGTTGAATTGCAATAAAGTATTTTTTTCAAACAGGAAATCACCTTTATACACCTCAGAAACAGTCATACCTTTTTACACCCTAGAAAAGGTATGACCGTCATTCATATGTAATCGAAAATGGCAAATATTGAGTAATTAGAGGAATGTTTGATCCATCTAGCAAGCCTCCTAGCGTAACATTTAAAGACCTGTAATTTCAGAACAACTTAAAACCGTTTAAATCTTCTCGGGTTTTTTTTTCTTCTTTAGTAGAGACAGTCTACAGGCTCCTTCCCCTAAAAAAATTTCTTTAAAATCTTGCAGTTTTCCGCAAAAAGTAACTTTACATAAGGCATTTTATCCCCTTTACAGAAGAAATAATGTTATTTTTCCCAAAATATAGGGCATGGGTCCCATTCCTTAGCATTGAAAAAACATCTGCTTCTGAAAAACCATATAAACCTGTAGTTTTCACTCAAAATCTATAGGCTCCTTGCCTTGCCACTGTAATGGTTGTATCAATGTACGAGTGATTTATTTAAAGCCAATGTTATAGCACTACAAACCCAGTAAAGTTTTCTCACAAACAGATCCTAAATAACACTGATTAGACAAAATTTCTGTGAAATTTGCTACTGTTCAGTCATTTTAAAGTATTATATGTTGGATTCAAGTAATATTAAATTAACCACATGTGAGATATTCATGTACTACTGTATTTCTTCCCCGCCCTTCTTTTTGAGTTTTTCAGAATGCTGTTGTGTTCACCAGACATACATTTCGATGTTTGCAGTAGTGTTTTCAAGACCATGGGTGTTCCATGTATTCAGCATTTATAGTGTAACTCAGCATTTGTCAAAATGACCTATTATTTATTGCAATTGAGTACTTGCTTGCTTTATGAATGTCTGATTTTTTGTGGTGGTTGTAACAAATGCTGAGTTGTTAAATAATTAAAAAATCAGGTCTGGTGATACTAAGTTTACACTATGGCAACAGTGGGCAAGGTCTGGGGATGATAAGCATTTTGAGCAAAGTTGAGATTTAAAACATGCCTATTTCAGATATATGTGGTTTTAAAGTAGGTTTCCATATTGTAAATTAACTTTTTTCCCCTAAATTATAGGGGACAGGCGCCTTCCCCTACACTTATATACAGATTTATGTTATGCCTTTTTCAATGAGAATTCCAACAAATGTCCTTTATTTGTTATTTTGAAATACCGGTATTTCACAGTGAAAGGCCTTTTTTCCATAGAATGGAGCCTTTATAAAACCCCTTTTTATGCCCCCACGAAGTGTGAGGCATAAAGAGTTGCACTCGTAATGCCCCATCGGTGAGTGTCATAAAAAGTAGCACTTGTCCCCCAATCTTGTGGCATCAACTCCTCATTAACCTTCGGGCAGAATTCTTTCAAACTTGCAAAGATTGATCTAGCAGGATGTGAAGATGAAAGTAATGAAAATGTTTTTTTTTTCTGCAACCAGTTTAACCACAGTTATGGCCCTTTGTTTTACAAGTGTTCTTGTAACATTTGGGGAATCTGTGTCCCCAGGACACAGTCTAGTTTTTTTAGGCCTGCTAAGAAGTCTGATCTTAGACTAGGTATAACTTGAAACACTTAAAATCAATATTTTCTGCAATAAAACTGCATTTTCATTACTTTTCGAACTCCTCTCATAATAGCAGGAAGACTAAAACCATGTTATTGCTTAGTGCTGTTTATATACACTAAGATGAGGCCCCATGGATCCATACTGACTCCACATAGACATCTCTCTAAGTTACCAGTAGCAGTCTTACTTATGTGTTGGGGCCTCAGTTGAGCCTGGATGACCATGATACATATAATGTGTAACAGAAAGAGTGAAGTCCCGACTCTGGAAAGACTGTTTTGTATCCTACTTTTGAGGAAAAAGTTCCTACTTTTTCCTACTTTTCTCCTACTTTTTTGTCAAAATGGTTCCTACTTTTTTCCTACTTTTTGAAGAAAGATCACTTGACAGCCTGTATATTCATAAATTTATATCTTCCTAAATTCATTTTTGGTGGTCATGAAACCTAAACATTTTCATGTCAAACTGTCACATTATCATACTTGTTTTTAGCTCACCTGAGCACTTGTGCTCATGGTGAGCTTTTAGGATCACTCTGTGTCCGTTGTGCGTCGTGCGTCGTCAATTGTTGCTTTAAACAACATCTCCTCTTAAACCCCTGGGCCAAACTTGATGAAACTTGCCACAAATGTTCCTTGCATGAAGCTCTTCCAAAGTTGTTCAAAGAAATCAATTCCATGCAGAACTCTGGTTGCCATGGCAACCGAAAGGAAAAACTTTAAAAATCTTCTTCTCTGAAACCACAAGGCCTAGAGCTTAGATATTTGGCATTTAGCACCCTCTAGTGGAACTCTACAAAGATTGTTCAAATTATTTTCCTGGGGTCAAAATTGGCCCCGCCCTGGGGTTTTTCGTTTTTCTTCTTTTAAATTCTGTTTTTAACCTTTGATTTTCTACAGTTATCAACCAGATTTTGACACAAACTTTATACCATCTTAAAATTCAATTTTTCCTGAACAATTCATACACTGGTTGTTCAGTGATAAAATTAAAAAAAAAAATTTTAGTAGCAGAGTGAAAATTTCAAGTGACAAAATTCCAATATTTCTACCAGTCTTAAACTATATTTAGGTTCAATGTAAGGTGTTATTATATTGCAGTACCACAGTATAGCTCTAGATGCTTGACAATGACCTAGTGAACTTTGCTATTTAGATCTGTGTTATGCAATATTTAGAACTTTGCTCTGGAAGATTTTATACTGTAAATGTTGTCATTTTCTATGGATATTGACCAAATAAACTTTCATACTTTATAGCTCTTTGCAAATCAGGCTTTTCTGAATATTTTGTTCACTGTTTGTAAAACATATTTGTAGCACATTCTCAAAATGTTCAGACTATATTAGACACATTTTTTGCATGGGCGAACAGTGTGATCCAGATCGTCCAAGAACTAGGTCACTGTTACTAAAAATAGAATTTTCTTGTGAACACCCTAGCGGTCACAATTTTGCTTCGATTGTCATGAAACTTAGTCAGGACACATTTTGTTGCATGGGCGAACAGTGTAGATCCAGATCGTCCAAAAACTAGGTCACTGTTACTAAAAATAGAATTTTCTTGTGAACACCCTAGCGGACACAATTTTGCTTCGATTGTCATGAAACTTAGTCAGGACACATTTTGTTGCATGGGCGAACAGTGTAGATCCAGATCGTCCAAAAACTAGGTCACTGTTACTAAAAATAGAATTTTCTTGTGAACACCCTAGCAGACACAATTTTGCTTCGATTGTCATGAAACTTAGTGAGGATGTTTGTCCCAATGATTTCTCGGATGAGTTCGAATATGGGTCATCTGGGTCCAAAAACTAGGTCACTGTAACTAAAAATATGATTTTCTTGTGAACACTCTAGCTGTCACATTTTTTCTCCGATTGTCATAAAACTTGGTAAGGATGTTTTTCTGAATGATATCTCGGAGGAGTTTGAATATGGGTCATCTGGGTCCAAAAACAAGGTCACTGTTACTAAAAATATAATTTTCTTGTTAACACTCCAAGGGTCTCATTTTTGCTCTGATTGTCATGAGAGTTCATCAGGATGTTTGCTCCAATGATTTCTCAGACGAGTTTGAATATGGGTCATCTAGGTCCAAAAACAAGGTCACTGTTACTAAAAATAGAATTTTCTTGTAAACACTCTAGGGATCACATTTTTCCTTCTATTGTCATGAAACTTTTGTCAGGATAGTTGTCCCAATGATTTTTCGGACAAGTTTGAATATGGGTAATCTGGGTCCAAAAACTAGGTCACTGTTACTAAAAAAAGAATTTTCTTGTGAACACTCTAGGGGTCACATTTTTGCTGAGATTGTCATGAAATTTGGTCAAAATGTATTTCCCAATGATTTCTCTGACAAGTTCAAATATGAGTCATCTGGGTCAAAAAACTAGGTCATTGTTACTAAAAATAGAATTTTTCTTGTTAACACTAGGGGTCACATTTTTGCTCAGATTGTCATGAAACTTAGTCAGGATGTTTGTCGCAATGATATCTCAGTTGAGTTTGAATATGAGTCATCTGGGTCCAAAAACTAGGTCACTGTTGCAAGAGACTATTGACTAAACTCAGGTGAGCGCTTTTAGGGCCATCATGGCCCTCTTGTTTTATCATTCTGTCATGGCTAATTAAGGTCGGGTTTAATTTTCTGAAGACCCCCAAATGTGGATTATACTAAAGATAGAAGAAATTTATACCAAGTGAAAAAAAAAGAAGAAAATTTTCTATAATATGTGTTCTGAACTGCACAATTTCACCAGAAAGTTCAATTAACAAGAGAACTCTCAAGGATTTAAACCTTCACTCTATGAAAAATGGCTGTTACCCTATGGGCAAACAGTGTAGATCCAGATCAGCCAGGGCCCAAGATCATAAAACTAAGTTTTGAGACCAGTCTCAAATCTCAAGGATCTGATGGGCTGAAATGGCGACTGGTCGCCATTTCAGCCAATCAGATCCTTGAGATTTGAGACTGATCTCCAGATTTAGTTTTATGATCTTGGGCCCAGCACATGTTCAGTCTCCTACCAGGCAATTTGATTGGTTAAAATTGAGCACTGTCTCTGAATTTACCAATTGGAAGGTTGAGATCTTAGACTGGTTTCCATACACTGGATTCAGTAATGAAACTCAAACGTTTGATCATTATAAATTGGTTATTTTTAATTTCAACCAAACACCAGCTGAATATGGATGTCTTAGTCTCATTATTTGACACAGTCAACCCTTTCCTTCTAAGTACGCATTTTTACGCATGTGCGACCCGTGCTGTCTGATCAGAATCTGCACTGGTCACATTTTGGTCAGAAATAGCCTAATGAATCAAAAAGCAAACAGTTAAGATCCTGATCAGATGGCATAGATGTGCCGGCTTATCTGGATCTAAACTGTTCGCCCACGCAATAAAGGTTTATCTATGGAGGAAAGGGTTAAAGTTGAAATTTAGTGTTTTCTGTGATTGCAGGAAAACGATTGGAATAACACATATTATATTTCTGATTTCAGGCCTGATTTGCAGTTGATCGATGAAGAACCAAAAAGATCCAAGTCGGAGTTAGAACTGGATGAGGTGGACATTTCTAATCCAAACCTGGAACGATTGCTTCAGGACGAACATTGGGTGGATGATGCCACGTAAGAATTTTAACCCTCTACTCCATTTATTTGCATTTTATCGCGGGATCGAGGGGTCCGGGTTTGAGCCCCACAAAACATATTACTATTACTTTTATTTTTACCATACAATAATAATTTATACCAGTTGTGTAAAACTTCATTTAGAATTACTTCACCATCTACTCCATATATATGTATTTTATTTCATGTTTGACCAGTGTAGATCACGATCAGCCATGCATATAATCTGATTATGATCTGCACTGTTCACTTTTTCGTCAGAAATAATCTTATGAATCTTCAAAGTAAACAGTGTAGATCCTGATCAGATTGCATAGATTTGCCTACTGATCTGGATCTACACAGGTTACCATGGGATACCAGCAATATCCCTAGGAGTAAAGGGTTAATTTTTACACGTATTAAAGTATTCAAGCTTTGCATACACATATTTTTCTTGTTTGACCAATGTCAGTTTTACATAACAGGGTGGGACTTCAGTTAGCCAGGGGCTGTAAAATGGACAAATACAGTAATTATGTCCAATAAAAAAATAAGTCAAGGACATCACATGATAAAACCCTTGTTTACCAGCACTTAAAGAAAATGTAATTTACATTTTTCAATTAGTTCAGTATGATCTGAATTTCAATTAGGTTACAGCTAATGTTGGATCATTAATTTAACCCTTTGAAGAATGTTCATAATTTTAAATGTGACATTTGTGAGCAGTGTAGATCCAGATTAGCCTGCACATTCACAAGGGCTGGTCTGAAGGTTATAAAACTGAGTTTGGAAACCAGTCTCAAATCTCAAGCATCTGATTGGCTGAAATGGCGACTGGTTGCCATTTCAGCCAATCAGATGCTTGAGATTTGAGACTGGTTTCCATGCTCAGTTTTATAACCTTGGGCACTGATTAGGGTCTTCAATGTTGGTTAATTCAGTCACAATTTTTTTTGTGCAACACCCAATACTGCATTTGATATGCCTTCTATCCCATGGGCAAACAGTGTAGATCCAGATCAGCTTGCACATCTGTGCTGGGTTATTTCTGACCAAAAAGTGATCAGTGTAGATCAAGATCAGATGGCACATTAATGCTTTACTTGTTGTACACACAATAAAACCTGTATAATGGAGTAAAGGGTTTTAAACAGTTAAAGCGGCTTTACTTCAATTAAACCTGCTCTTGTATGAAATATTACATATATTTGAAACTATAGGCACAGATTTGCAGCATAAGTTTGGGCTAATAAAATTTTAATTTACTAAAATAAATTTGGTCCGCGCGACTAAAAGTGAAAGTAGGATTTCCGAAATGTCACAGAAATCGAGATCGCACATGAAGTGGCCTCTCGCCAAGAATTGGTGCTCAATATAACTCGACTATATTTAGCTTCTTAAAAGTTTGTTAACGATAATTTAACAATATCATTGAAAATCTTGTTTATTAGAAAGAATTCGAGCAAACCCTTTGTGTTCTGTTAGAGAGTTTATATATTGGCGTTTATATGGACAAATATGATTTTTCAATAGTATATTCTTACTTAAGTTTAGGGCTGGGGCTTTAATCGTTTTGTTTATATTTAAAAAAAACTGGTTTTCTTTGAGGAGGTAAAGCTTTGAAATATCAAATGCACATCTGATTACAGCCCAGCCACTTACCAGCAACTGAAATGAAATTTTGTGTTGGAAATGGTGTAAAATCATAAGTGAAAACAAAATAACTATTCCTTGTGTTGGTTTCAGGGGATTTATTCCACACTGCATCGCCATTCTGAAGACCTGTCATCATCTCACGGAACAGCTAGTCGGCATGACAATGAGCAACTCTGATAAAATACGCACGCAAGAAATGCTTACAGACATTGTAACCGTAGCGAAAAGAATAAATCCAAGAGTGGATGAGGTGGTACAGTCTATGTACCCACCTCTTGATCCAAGGCTGTTAGAAGCAAGGTACCATCAGTGCCCTAGATTATAAAACTAAATCTGGAGACCAGTCTCAAATATCAAGGATCTGATTAGCTGAAATAGTGACAGGTCTCCATTTCAGCTAATCAGATGCTTGAGATTTGAGACTGGTATCCAAGCTGTAGAGTGATGCTTTACTGCCATTTGCATACCAGCTAATCCTTTTTATCCATGAATACGCCTTTTGTCACATAGGTGACCAATGTAGATCCAGATCATTTGGTGCATCTGTGATATCTGATCTGGATCTACAATGTTTGCTACTTGGTTTGATGTAATATAATAAATCTCAAAGCACAGACGTGGCATGGACATGCCTTCTTTTCCAATCCATAATGCCAATGCAATAACGGTCATCTGTGGAAGGAATTGTTAAAATTGGCTTAACTCTTAGAGTCTGCAGTTGATCATAAACTGTTATTAAAGGTCTAGCTTTGAAACTTCACATGAAAGATCGACATTATTATAGCAACCACAAAAAGTTTAATAATTAGGGTGTTCAACAATGGTCGCTCGAACAAAGAAGATATTATTAATGTCATCATTGGGTATACATCAAAAACTCTTGTACATAAGAAATCGATGTCGAAGGTAACAATTGTGAAGTCATAAATGACCTTCTAAGTACTATTTAGATATTGATGATAATGTGCTGTTGGCTTTTCTAATGCACCTTTTGATGGCATTAACCCTTTCCTCCATAGATACACCTTTATTGCATGGGCAAACAGTTTAGATCTAGATCAGCTGGCACATCTGTTCCATCTGATCAGGATCTAAACTGTTCACTTTTTCATTCATTAGGTTATTTCTGACCAAAATGGGACTAGTGCAGATCCTGATCAGACGGCACGGATGTGCCGGCTGATCTGGATCTAAACTGTTTGCCCATGCAATAATATATGATATTTTAGCTACATTTGTTATATGATATTTTAGCTACATTTGTATATGACAAGGTTTCTTATTTTGTAGATGTACGGCTCTAGTGTTGTCAGTTAGTCATTTAGTACTGGTTGTCAAACATGCCTGCAAACTTTCCCAGAATATTGACTGGATAGACCAGGCTCTAGCTGATGTCGAAGATCATTTAAAGGTAATAGCTTGCCCAGGTGCAAGAATTTTAGGTGACTTAAACGGTGGTATCATTATTATATAATGGTACTGAATAAACTATGTACAGCTAACTCTTTACTTGAGGGGGTGGCTGTTACCCATAGGCAAACAATGTAGATCCAGATTAGTTAGCACATCTGTGCAGTCTGATTAGGGCCTAATATTATAAAACTTAGATTGGAGACCAGCCTCAAATCTCAACCAACTGATTGGCTGAAATGGAGACCAGTTGGAATTTTAACCAATCAGATGCTTGAGATTCTGTATTAAAAGGTGTGAAATGCTATTAATGACAGGCTGTCAACCAGATCTTTTTCAAAATATAGGAGAAATATAGGAAGATTTTCGCAAAAAATATAGGAGGTTTTGGATAGTTTTGAGACAAAATATAGGAGTTTCAAACTTAAAATAGTTTCATTTACTAGTACTTATACTTATAATTCTTACCTGTACACAGTGACTTACTGTTTCTTCAAAAAGTCCACTGCAAAAATGAAGGAAACCACTAACTTTGAACAACAACATCACAATCCAGGCAGAGGGCTGCTGCAAAGCACGCCACCATCACCATCATCTGTATGGTCACCTGAAATGTTTTTTATTTATTTATTCCAAATGATTACAATTGGCATTACAACAATGCTTCAACACATAATTACAATGGACAATACATAACATAACTTAACAAGAACACTAGCACTATAATCTGAAAAAAGTTTGGTGCTGTATCTGAAGTAAACTAAATAATGTTTGAAACTTAAATCAACAAAAATCACCCATTGAGTCCAAATGATCTTTGTCAATTATTAATGCTGACTGTTCATATTATTATCAGCCAATAACATTAACAAGAATATAAAATTAAAAAAAGGGATTGTCAATACACATGTTCTATCAAGGCTCAGAAATGTATACAGGTAAATACATGTACATTTATCAATCAATTAAGTTGTTTTTTCCGATCTCACTTTCTTCAAGGCTGGTTCCTGACTGTTATCAGTGCCTCTTTTCACAACTGCAGCACATCTCAATCTCTTCTTACTTAACTCATTTCTTTTCTCCTGACAAGTCTGCAATCCTTTCCTACCCTTTTCCATGCGATTCTCAGAACTTTCAAGCATTGCCTGGGCTACCTGTATTTCAAGATCATTCTTTTCCTTCAAAGCAGTAGATAGCTTTGCTGTAGCCTCTTTGAGTAGCACCTCTGCACTTTTCAACACATTATTATATTCCTCTTCTTCCTTTCTCAACTGCTTTTCTTGCTCATCAAAGGTCAAATTTAGCTGAGTGATTTCATTAAGCTCCTTTTGTCGCAATTCTTCTGCTTTCTTCTTTTCCTGATTTTCTTTTTTCTTCTTCATTTCTTCCTCTTTCTCTTTCTGAAGTCGTTCTTCATACCTAGATTTTGCTCTTGAAGCTAAGGAAACAAGCTTGTTAGGCAATTGAAGATTCTGAACACCATTGACCTGAGCAACCTTGTCTTTGGCCAGTCTTAAACCATTAATTGTTTCAACATTAAGATTGGTTCTCTCCGGTGTAACTGTATTTTTATTATCTGACAATGACCTCTCCACATCTGCGTTGCCATGGGCTAAAGTAAGAGCAGACTTGACAACTCTGGAGAGACTAGGGTACTTGATAAGTCCACTAGAGGTCTTCTGGTCAGTCACATTCTTCCAGTAATGGTAAATTCTAACATACTGCCCATGCCCATCTTCTGACCACTCTTTGGGTATCTCTGATGTGCTGTAATCAAGCCACTCATTCTTTACTGATAGTATTTCCTCTTCAGATATGACATGGGGTAACTTCTTTGCAACATATGTGATGGCTTTGGATCCCTTATCACTTGTCTTCAACAGAGGGTGCAAGAACTGTAGATTATACAAAAGCTCACTTCCAAGTGGCAGGTGACCTACTAGATATTCAGTAATCACAATGTAGAAACTCCTGACATTCTTCATGATGGATTGATGCTGTTCCTTGGTCATCTTAGATAGCTGTCGTTTTCCTGCCTCTCCAATCTCAACATCCTTGTCAGTCAGTTGGTTCCCTGTATCATTAACTTTGATATCAAGGAGACTTTTGCCAGTCTTCTCACCCACTACATCCTTCTTGAGAAACCTGAACATCAATGTTCGCAGCAAAGTTGAACATTCGTCCAGCAGAATATGAAAAACTGGACCCTTGGTCTGAAAGAGCGTCAAGAACCGTTCAAACAGAGGAGCCACTGATGACAGGAAGGCAAACTGGAATAGAAGCTTTTTGTCTGCCAGGCCACGACATATTCTTCTGTACCGTTCATTGCATTCAAGCTGTTTACGAGCTGACGTGGATTTCATTGATTTTGGAAGTTGGACAGTGAAGTAATCCAGGCTTATCCTCCAGTTTGTCAACACTCTGGTCATGCCTGGCAACAATGTCAACCATCTGCTTGGTACATGTCTTAGAAACAGGCTCTCATCCATGTCATACTCCAGTTGAAGGTCTTTAAAATCTTGTCTTCTGACTGGCTGCTTCTTAAAGAATTGATGCATGTCAAAAGTCAACTCTTCTGCTTCACTTCCAAAGTAGTTGAGACCTTTTCTAAAAGCATTGTGAACTGTATGGAGATTGCAGGGTTCAAAGTCAAGCAAACCTGGGTTGCCATCTGCTTTCAAACTTTCGTTGACTTTTCTGTGAATGGACTTGTTTACATTCGGGCCATCAGATGAGAGACTAATCAAATTCTTCATGGGTAGGTCTACTTCAGAATCATTCCTCAATTCAAGGAGAGCTTCACTTACGATGTCAGATGTTGCATGGCCAAAGTGAACAGCTTTCAAAAATCTTACAGACACCTCTCCCTCAATATTGCTCCAAAATCTGATCAGTATGTCCATTTGTCTGCATTGCTGTGCTGTCGTAGTTTCATCAAACATAAGAACATACCCTAAATTTCCATCTATTACTTCTTTCACAATTGCTTCTGTTAGGAATGGTCTTATGGCTTCTGAAACTATATATGATGCCTTTGTCCTTGACAATGAAAACTGCTCAGCAATTTCACACTTAAACATCTTCTGAAACAATTTGTCAAGGCCATCACATGATCTAAATGAAAAATCAGAAGCTGCTACTTTAAAACACCACAGCAGCTCAGATTCTGTGACTTGATGTTTCAAATTGTGACTTGTGAATACATGCATTTGTCTCTGTTCACATTCACTTGATGCAACAGTAGCTGGTTTATTTGATGAAATTTCTTCACAGGCTTCAGCAGCAGCAGCCATTGGTTTACAATCTTTCTTGCTGAGCACTTTTTGGGCAGTTTTACCAAAACGAATATCTGAAATCTTCTTGTGTTTAGTAGATTTACTATGCTGGTTTACCTGAGTGAAACCACAGTTGCTTACAGAAAATTGCTTACTGCATAAAGTGCAGTAAGCTTCTTCAGTATTACCTTTTACAGGCTTACACCATTGAAATACTTTAACACCATTATCATCTTCTAGGTTTAGCCACTTGTCACACCAATGCGTCTTTCCTCCAGGCATTCTATCAAGATGAGGTACTCACACTTGGTTTATAAGGTGTTTCCAGATGTTCAGTTGCATACCTGAAAAGCTCAAATGTTGAAGATATGTGTTTCTTACCTTGTCATCAGACTGTGTGCTTTTAAAATAAAACTTTTAATAGCACAACTGTCTGGCCGTCTGTCTCAATTCCAGATTGGAAGAGCAGACGTGGCCCCTCAGTACTAAGGCAAGTCTCATAGAAAATTTTACAATGCAGTAAATAAAGGTTTTGAATTTTGGTAAAACTCAACTGTATACATTTTGTATTTAAATCAGACAAAGTACCTTTGTACCAGTCTGTCTTATTTTGTAGATGTCAACTTAAGAGACTTGCCTTGTATATCATCATTGGGGGAGTACCTGAAATAAAATCTAAATAAAACTTTGATTTACCTTCAAAAGACCATAGTCCTACTGCAATGCCTTGCAAGATGACCAGACAGATGACAAAGAGCAGCCAAGTAGCCATGTCTGAAGGATTGTGATGCTGCAGGCATAGAAATTCTCTTACCTGTAAATAATGAAGAAGCCAAAAGCAGTATCACAACAATATTAACTCTCTTTATTTATCGGCAAAAAAATTACAAAAAAATATAGGAATATATTTAAAAATATAGGAGAAATATAGGAATATAGGAGGCTTTTTAAAATATAGGATTCAGGTCCAAAATATAGGAGAAATATAGGAATATAGGAATCGGTTGACAGCCTGTAATGAGTATATACTCATAGACCTGTTAACTGTCACCCCTGTCATCTTGATATCTACACCTATTATTTAACCCTTTCCTCCATAGATATACCTTTATTGCGAGGGCGAACAGTTTAGATCCAGATCAGCGGGCACATCAAGGTTTTCTCTGACCCAAATGTGACCAGTGCAGATCCTGATCGGACGGCACAGATATGCCAGCTGATCTGGATCTACACTGGTCGCACATGCTTGAAAATGCGTATTTATAGAGGAAAGGGTTAATTGAACGTCACATCAAATTGATTGTGTGTGAGTGCATGAACCCAAAACTCAACTTTATCTCAAATACAATATTTAGGTCCTCAATTATGAAGTCACCTTCAGGTTAACCCTTTACTTCATATAAACATGTTATAACACATGTGCAATCAGTGTAGATTCAGATCAGCCAGTATCTGATCTGGATCTGCACTTGTCACATTTTGGTCAGAAATAACCTAGTAGATCTAAGTTCAACAAGTGTAGATCCTGTTCAGATTGCATGGATGCCAGCTGATCTGGATCTTAACTGTTCACCCATGCTATAAAGGTGTTTATATGGATAAACTGGTTAAACAAACTTCGTAAGGTTTTGAAAATCTCAAGGTTACAGTGAGTTTTAATAGAAAATTCTTAGAAGAAACCCAATGTTAATCGTAATGACCTACAAAATTGTCAAATATTTTTATGCAATCGTATGTTTACTATGTGCTATCATGATTTGAAATTATCAGTGGTTGAAAGTGGATCTTAACATTGTACAATCAGACTTTAATGATTGTATTGATGTTTATATAGATATGTCTAGCTGTGTGCTCATTTCTGTTGAAAGTTGATAGCAGATTTGAGTTCATTTCAAACTCAAATATAAGTAGTCTATTACATCGTGCAGAATTTTAAGTGCACATTTCTGCACTGTTGTATTGAGTGACGCTGAAGACAAATGCTTATGTACTGATAAAAAAAGTTATCAAGTACATTAAATCACACTGCATAGCTATTCGAAGTCAAACATGACCAAATATTTATTATTTATAGTACTTAACAGGATCCAGCTTTGAAAAAAATAGAATTTCAGGGTTGCCAGCGGACTTGAAAAGTCAGGGAAATTTGATTTTTTTTCAAGGTCAGGGAATTGTCAGGGAATTTTGAAAATTGGTCAGTGAAAAATAAAAATCCAGAAAAGTCAGTGAAAAGTCAGGGAAAAATAAATTTGAAAGAAAAAAATTGTTCTATTTTATTAAAGATTGCATTTACAAATTTTCTATTATGAACCTTTTTCATAATTTTGTATTATAATAAAAGTTCTTATATTTAAAAAAAATGCCTGAAGACTGAAAGGCTCTGCAACCCTTGCCTCCAGAAATTATAATAACGTAGTGCTACACACAAAACCCATGTTCTTCCCTCCAAGAGCCAGCTCAAAGCAACACTCTGAACTTAGCATTTTCTGCTATACAGGCCTTACTGATGATAGTTTGTGTCTTTGTCCATATATTTTCATCTATGGTTGGATTTTAAAATAATTGGTAGAATTGACTATCATAATGTGTGAACATCTCATGTACAAAATCTGTTTTCCAACTTTCAGTTCACAGCAACCTAGTTTTTGTATAACGGCAGGATTTTTTAAAAAATATTGCGGCACAAACTACTGCTACAGTTTTCAAGATACTGACTTGAAACTTTAAACAAGAGAGGTACTTGGTAACATATGTAGATATGCCTGACATATTTTTTATGTGGCTCAGTTCATCATATTTTATGACAGGTGCATGATTTTTTAGCTCACCTGAGCTGGCTCAGGGTGAGCTTTTAGAATCGATGAATGTCCGTTGTCCGTCGTCCGTCCACACTTAGTTCGTTAACACTCTAGCAGTCACATTTTTGCTCCGATTGTCATGAAACTTGGTCAGGATGTTTGTCCCAATGATTTCTCGGACGAGTTCGAATATGGGTCATCTGGGTCCAAAAACTAGGTCACTGTTACTAAAAATAGAATTTTCTTGTTAACACTCTAGCGGTCACATTTTTGCTCCGATTGCCATGAAACTTGGTCAGGATGTTTGTCCCAATGATTTCTTGGACGAGTTCAAATATGGGTCATCTGGGTCCAAAAACTAGGTCACTGTTACTAAAAATAGAATTTTCTTGTTAACACTCTAGCGGTTATATTTTTGCTCCGATTGTCATGAAACTTGGTCAGGATGTTTGTCCCAATGATTTCTCGGACGAGTTTGAATATGGGTCATGTGGGTCCTAAAACTAGGTCACTGTTACTAAAAATAGAATTTTCTTGTTAACACTCTAGCGGTCACATTTTTGCTCTGATTGTCATGAAACTTGGTCAGGATGTTTGTCCCAATGATTTCTTGACAGTTTGAATATGGGTCATCGGCGTCCTAAAACGAGGTCACTGTTTCTAAAAATAGAATTTTCTTGTTAACACTCTAGCGGTCACATTATTGCTCTGATTGTCATGAAACTTGGTCAGAATGTTTGTCCCAATGATTTCTTGGATGAATTTTAATATGGGTCATGTGGGTCCAAAAACTAGGTCACTGTTACTAAAAATAGAATTTTCTTGTTAACACTCTAGCCGTCACATTTTTGCTCCGATTGTCATGAAACTTGGTCAGGATGTTTGTCCCAATGATTTCTTGGACGAGTTTGAATATGGGTCATCGGCGTCCTAAAACGAGGTCACTGTTTCTAAAAATAGAATTTTCTTGTTAACACTCTAGCGGTCACATTATTGCTCTGATTGTCATGAAACTTGGTCAGGATGTTTGTCCCAATGATTTCTAGGACGAGTTCTGATATGGGTCATGTGGGTCCAAAAAGTAGGTCACTGTTACTTAAAATAGAATTTTCTTGTTAACACTCTAGCCGTCACATTTTTGCTCCGATTGTCATGAAACTTGGTCAGGATGTTTGTCCCAATGATTTCTTGGACGAGTTCGAATATGGGTCATGTGGGTCCAAAAACTAGGTCACTGTTACTAAAAATAGAATTTTCTTGTTAACACTCTAGCGGTCACATTTTTGCTCCCATTGTCATGAAACTTGGTCAGGATGTTTGTCCCAATGATTTCTCGGACGAGTTTCAATATGGGTCATGTGGGTCCAAAAACAAGGTCACTGTTACTAAAAATAGAATTTTCTATTTAACACTCTAGCGGTCACATTTTTGATTCGATTGTCATGAAACTTGGGCAGAATGTTTGTCCCAATGATTTCTTGGACGAGTTTCAATATGGATCATCTGGGTCCAAAAACTAGGTCACTGTTACTAAAAATAGAATTTTCTTGTTAACACTCTAGCGGTCACATTTTTGCTCCGATTGTCATGAAACTTTGTTAGAATGTTTGTCCCAATGATTTCTTGGATGAGTTTGAATATGGGTCATGTGGGTCCAAAAACAAGGTCACTGTTACTAAAAATAGAATTTTCTATTTAACACTCTAGCGGTCACATTTTTTTATCTGATTGTCATGAAACTTGGTCAGGATGTTTGTCCCAATGATTTCTTGGATGAGTTCGAATATGGGTCATATGCATCCAAAAACTAGGTCACTGTTACTAAAAATAGAATTTTCTTGTTAACACTCTAGCGGTCACATTATTGCTCTGATTGTCATGAAACTTGGTCAGAATGTTTGTCCCAATGATTTCTTGGATGAATTTGAATATGGGTCATGTGGGTCCAAAAACTAGGTCACTGTTACTAAAAATAGAATTTTCTTGTTAACACTCTAGCGGTCACATTTTTGCTCTGATTGTCATGAAACTTGGTCAGGATGTTTGTCCCAATGATTCTAGGACGAGTTCGGATATGGGTCTTGTGGGTCCAAAAAGTAGGTCACTGTTACTTAAAATAGAATTTTCTTGTTAACACTCTAGCGGTCACATTTTTGCTCCGATTGCCATGAAACTTGGTCAGGATGTTTGTCCCAACGATTTCTTGGACAAGTTCGAATATGGGTCATGTGGGTCCAAAAACTAGGTCACTGTTTCTAAAAATAGAATTTTCTTGTTAACACTCTAGCGGTCACAATTTTGCTCCGATTGTCATGAAACTTTGTCAGGATGTTCGTCCCAATGATTTCTCGGACAAGTTGGAAAATGGGTCATCTGGGTCCAAAAACTAGGTCACTGTTACTAAAAATAGAATTTTCTAGGTAACACTCTAGGGGTCACATTTTTGCTCCGATTGTCATGAAACTTGGTCAGAATGTTTGTCCCAATGATTTCTCGGATGAGTTTGAATATGGGTCATCTGGGTCCAAAAACTAGGTGACTGTTACTAAAAATAGAATTTTCTTGTTAACACTCTAGCGGTCACATTTTTGCTCCGATTGTCATGAAACTTTGTCAGGATGTTTGTCCCAATGATTTCTTGGACGAGTTCGAATATGGGTCATGTGGGTCCAAAAACAAGGTCACTGTTACTAAAAATAGAATTTTCTATTTAACACTCTAGCGGTCACATTTTTTATTCTATTGTCATGAAACTTGGTCAGAATGTTTGTCCCAATGATTTCTTGGATGAGTTCGAATATGGGTCATCTGCATCCAAAAACTAGGTCACTGTTACTAAAAATAGAATTTTCTTGTTAACACTCTAGCCGTCACATTTTTGCTCTGATTGTCATGAGACTTGGTCTGGATGTTTTTTCCAATGATTTCTCGGACGAGTTCAGATATGGGTTATCTGGGTCCAAAAACTAGGTCACTGTTACTAAAAATAGAATTTTCTTGTTAACACTCTCGTGGTCACATTTTTGCTCCAATTGTCATGAAACTTGGTCAGGATGTTTGTCCCAATGATTTCTCGCAAGAGTTTGAATATGGGTCATCTGGGTCTAGGTCACTGTTACTTAAAATAACTTTGTTGTACTCAGGTGAGCGATAAAGGGCCATCATGGCCCTCTTGTTTAATCTTTTGACAAAAACTTCAAAAAGCATACATTCTGCATCAACTGACGTATTTTCCATTAGGCCCAGTGTATATGTGGTTGACATATTTTTCACTATTAATTATTAATATTTACTGGATTGGAACAGGGATCTTCAAAACCTACATGCATTTTTTTCTAATTTTATCTAAGCAGGCTAAATTGTGTGTTTTGTTTCACTTGTATGGTGTAAACAGCATTATATTTGAGTTATGTATAAAAATATTTTTTTTACAATGTGAAGGAAACATGTATGGGCATTCTGTCTGAGGGGATGTTTTAATTGTGTAAAATGGTATGTTGTTTGCTTGCCCATTTTACAGATTATGTATATTTCTTTTACTCTGCATTTGATGATTATTCCAGTCATTAGTGAATAATGGATACTTAAATTTCAGTTGTGATAATCTCTTGCTTTATACTATGTTGTTTATTCATTTAGTTTCTTAATGAAGAATAAGAATTCTTATTTGCCAATTATCTAAGAAGTATAAGCATGTATTGGTTAAATCTTGTAAGAGTACATATTTAATATTTCACTATCTATGGAACTTTATACTTGATATATAAATGATGCTTTAATTGTTAAATAAGGTAATAATATATTGTTTAAATAATAAAAATGTACTTATGGGTGGATTGGGCAGCAGTAGGAGTGTTAGCGGCCATTTACCTTCGGTATTATTGGTCAGTGAAAAACCTGATTTGGTCAGTGAAAAGTCAGGGAATTTTTTTCATCCTTGGTGCTGGCAACCCTGAATTTAGATTTCACATAATGTTTCAAGTATATTTTTAAATAACTTCCTGTTTCATTTAAAAAGAATTGTAACTTTTGTCTTATAATATTGAAGTTTCGACTCTTTTTTTTGTGAGTTTTGTTTTGTATTGATAGACATTATCTCTATTTAGGTAAAAATTCAACAAGAATGTTCAATCAGTTGAATCTAAATGTACCTGTTAAACTAAATTTTATCTGCATATTTTTACATGTGCACTCATATTTTCATAAACACATAACTGAAATGGCTTGTTTATGAAAACAATTCCATTAATGTAATGACACTTAACACTTTCCTCCATATATACGCATTTTTAACACATCCTCCATATATACGCATTTTAACACATCCTCCATATATACGCATTTTAACACATCCTCCATATATACGCATTTTAACACATCCTCCATATATACGCATTTTAACACATCCTCCATATATACGCATTTTAACACATCCTCCATATATACGCATTTTAACACATCCTCCATATATACGCATTTTAACACATCCTCCATATATACGCATTTTAACACATCCTCCATATATACGCATTTTTAACACATCCTCCATATATACGCATTTTAACACATCCTCCATATATACGCATTTTAACACATCCTCCATATATACGCATTTTTAACACATCCTCCATATATACGCATTTTAACACATCCTCCATATATACGCATTTTAACACATCCTCCATATATACGCATTTTAACACATCCTCCATATATATACATTTTAACACATCCTCCATATATATGCATTTTAACACATGGAAAAACATTGTAGATCCAGATAACCTGGCACCTCCTTTTTATATGCCCGTTTGAAAAACGGGACGTATTATGGGAACACCTGCGGCGGGCGGGCGGGCAGCGTCCACAGGGTTTCCGCTCTCCAAGTCAAAGAGTTTTCATCCGGTCTTTATCAAACTTGGTGAATAATGTTGGTGGGCATAATATCTCAACCAAGTTCTGTAACCAGCCAAATCCCCCATGCACTCCTGAATTATGGCCCTTGAATTGTCCAAAATTTGGGTTTCCGCTCTCTAAGTCAAAGAGTTTTTGTCCTGTCTTTATCAAACTTGGTGAATATGTTGGTGGGCATAATATCTTGACCAAGTTCTATAACCTGCCAAATCCCCCCAGGCACTCCTGAATTATGGCCCTTGAATTTTCCAAAAACTGAAATAGTGGTATCTGCTCTCCAAGTCAAAAAATTTTCATCGGATCGTTGCCCAACTTTGATGATCACCATTTTGACGGGCATATTTTGTGTCAGTTTGGCACTCTTGTTGATTTATTAAGTTCTTACTGACTGAAAGCAAACAGCATGGATCCAACTCAGATGACACAGATATGCCGGCTGATCTGGATCTACTGCTCTTCTCAGCTGTTTGCACATGTGATAAAATGGGTATATAAGGAGGGAAGGGTTAACCCCCTCCATATATATGGATTTTTAAGCACGTGCGGCCAGTGTAGATCCAGATCAGATGGCACATCCGTGCTGTCTGATCAGGATCTTCACTGGTCGCATTTTGGTCAGAAATAATCTTATGAATCAAGAAGCGAACAGTGCAGATCCTGATCAGACGGCACGGATGTGCTGGCTGAGCTTGATCTATACTGTTTGCCCCATTGCAATAAAGGTGTATCTATGGAGGAAAGGGTTAAACATTATGAAGGGGCTTTGATCCACTGGAGCAATATGCATGGTTATTATAGAAAATACTAAAAAGTGTTGCCATAATCAGATTTTGAACATATGACTCCTGGATTGCCTAATTAGGCCTGGATCTTAAATATACAGTCTAACTTTATAAACTAAATTGTTGTAGATTAGATTTATGGGTGTCATAACAGTTAAGTGGTGAGGGGTCTAGATTGTTTATGTAGGTGTCCAAAGTGTGAACTCTACAGAAGCTGATGTAGCGTTATAGTACTTGCATTTTCAAGTCTCTACCTGCTTGTTAATTGCTGGTAGACCCTGAGTCTACCTAAGTTTTGGTATATTTGTTATTCAAAAGACCATCAGATATACATGATATTAATGGTATTTTACATTGTTTCAGGTGCTACAGGAGGCAAGTTTCAACTTAGCACCAGATGTCCGTTCACCTTCAAGTTCAGTAGCTTCAGTAGATAGTCAGCAACCAATAATGAATGGTCATGTGACTCAAAGCAGCCAATCATCACAAGTGTAGTAATCATGTGATGCAAAGCAGCCCATCATCACAAGTGTAGTAATCATGTGACGCAAAGCAGCCCATCATCACAAGTGTAGTAATCATGTGACGCAAAGCAGCCAATCATCACCAATCTAGTGGTTGTGTGGCTTAAAGCTATCAATCATCTCAAGTGTTATGATCGCATGACTTAATGCAGCCAATCAGCAAAAGGCTAGTGATCATGTGACTGAAAGCTGCAAATGAGAAGTTTAGTGACCATGTGACTCAAGGCAGCCAATCATCACTAGTCTAGTGATAGTTAATGTTGGTCTTGTGATTTTGTGACTTGACCTAGTTTTGCAGTCATATTGGCCTTACTACAGCTAATAACAAGGATCTTGTAGTCATGACAAGTGCAGTGCTAAAATGATTCACAGACTCTGTCCATTACCACTGTATTGAAAGTATACACATACATCAAATTAACCCATTATCCGTTAAACAACTTTTCTGGCATGGGGAACAGTTTAGATCCAGATCAGCTTGCACATACCTGCAGTGTGATAGTACCTACAATGTTCACTATTTGGTTTATTAGGTTATTTCTGACCAAAAAGTGATATTTTAGATCCTGATCTGACGTTATGAACGTGCAGGCTTATTTGGATCTACCCTGTTCACATAAGTTACAAAAATTCGTTAATATGGAGTAAAAGGTTAACAAAAAATTAAACACATAATTATCCGGTGAGAAAAGTATTTATGAATACAGAAACTGCAGAATATGTAAGCTGAATGACGTGGTGTTATAAGTACTATATAACATTACCAAAACATTTAATGTGAAGACACCCAGTGAATTATGTGACGCTTTGAGAACTATTCATTGTGTTACTGACTGATGGTGTTGAAATAATAAGGCAAAACTTTCCTGTTGTGTATGTTGGAGGAGTGATTTGGAAAATTGGAGATTTTTAAAGTACTAAAACAGTAATGGATAAAGAAATTTCTGCACAGGAAAAATGCAGATTTTGGAGCCTTGCACATCAGGTTAAGAAGACATGAATCCTTGGTTGCCGGATGGACAGACATGGAATCACACCAATTTTTTTAACAGTGTAATCTTTATTACAGTGTATAAATATATACTACCCATAATATTGCAACATTTCAGGGTAGTGGAAACACATAATTTTGAATGGTTGTTATTTTGCATATTTGTGCTCAAGCAAATGTGCATTAAAATAATACGGTCTGTATCCCAGCAAATGATTCAGTGTATTAGATTTGTAAATCAATGTCACAGTGTGGATCTCTGATTCCGTACCATCTCAATTGCCTGTGTTCTATGAACTACTTTGTGTATTCTGATCCTAATTTTCCATTTATCTGCAGCACATACAGAGCTCCAAAGTAGTATTAGAAAATCCAATGGCTGTTCTGGTTATAACCATTCTGTGTCCAAGATATATGGTATATGAAGATGTGGACCCAAGATCATAAAACTAAATCTGGAGACCAGTCTCAGATCTCAAGTATCTGATTCTCCATTTCAGCCAATAAGGGTTGAAGGTTATAAAGCTGAGATTGGAAACCAGTCTCAAATCTCAAGCATCTGATTGGCTGAAATGGCGACTGGTCACCATTTCAGCCAATCAGATACTTGAGATTTGAGACTGGTTTCCATGCTCAGTTTTATAACCTTGGGCAAAGGTGCTTGAGATTTGAGACTTGAACCCTACTTTTATGATCTTGGTCCCTCATCTTGCTCCTGTTGTTTTCATAAACCACGCATTAAATATTGTTGTTACTACTGTGTTGTAAAACATGTTGTTTAAAATTTTGTTGTTAGGGGTATTAATTTTTGCTTTTAGGGAGAATGGTATATTATAAAAAAGGACATTTATGATGTCTGTAAATTGCTATTATTTCTGATTGCGCATGTTAACTGCATCATGTGAGACCAAAGATCACACATAATGCAGCTTCCATATGCAACACAGAGTGATGTTTACCCACAGAATGCACACTGTTGTAATATTCCATTGAATTTTACCATTTTAAAATAATTTTCGACTACTGCTTTTAACTTTTAATGGATTCTGTTAATTGTTAATGCAAAGAGCTTGATTATTTGAGGATTTTGCTTGACATTTGTTTTGCATATATGCATAATGCTTGTTGCTAGAGCTTATTATTTAAATGATATATACACTAATATGTTGACATAGTGTTGTTTTAAGCTTTTTGTTAACAGATGTTGCACTGATCAACATAGATTTGTGTAAGCTTGCTTATGGAAATGTCATAAATTTTTATGTTTTTATCATGCAGTTATGAGATTTAAGTACCATATTGAGTATAAATAAGGTTGTAAATTGATGTGTCTGACAAACTAATGTTTGAAATATATTTTTATATTATTTTTAAATATGGCATGTGTCAGTTTTCATTTTGTTCAGAACTGACAAAATGAGCTATTGATTAGCTTTTTTTTTGTTGTTCGTTTTTACTATGAGATTTACCACATTAAAAATGGCTTTACCAGTATATATTTTTAAATCATAATGTGACATGTTATGCAATAATGGTTTCCATGAATATAGGATTTTGTTAACAATAAGTTGCCATTCGTTTATATAATGAAATTGACATTTTTACACTTTTGTGTATATTTGCAGTGGTATTCAATGTCTTTATTGGCTTGCTAATGCAACCTCTACTATTTTCTTAAGGTGTGACTTCCGTTTAATATTCTAGACCAAGTCTGCAATTGTTTTACCAAATTTTACTTTTGGCATCATAAACTGTTGATTAAATGGCTTTAAATCTTGTCCTTTCTCTTAGGTAATTGCCTATCTGGGTGTAGACTTCCAGATTCCTGGTGGAGGAACTCTGAACATTGTTTCAGACACAGGCAGTTACCTACATTAACTAGCTGGATAGCTTCCTCGCATGAAAGATTATGACTCGGGGAGGACTGTAACACTCAGCGGTGATTGTCGGCCATGGGCCTGTGATTGTCGGCCAACAAAAAAATTAATCCAACCTGCATGCAGTTCCACATTTTTAAAAAATAAGAGTTCCCTTTCAACATTTACAATTAAAATGATAAATGATCTTCAGATTGCCTTTCAAGTAACCATTTGTTTCAATTGTAAAGTAAAGGCAAACAAGGCACAGGAATTAATTAAGACCAGTTGCACAGACGTTTTAAGTTCCTTGGATTTAGCCTGCATTATTTCTAACAGAAAGTTTTAATTAAGTAACTGTTTTTCTATTTATACAAATTTTGAAGTCATTTGTCCCTCACCTCTGATTCAAGTGAGGAAGCAGTCAGTCGCTTGCGGAGAAATTGGTTAGTACTGGTTGGAGACCCAGGAACACCGGTTAGGTGGACTGACCGCCGGGATATAACCTAGCTGTTGAAACCAGGCGTTAAACCCGAAACAAACAAAACAAACAAATACAAATTTTGCAATAATTTGGCTCATTTTTAAAGGCACCTTATGTATGTATTGTCAATTTTTTTTCTGTTTTTAAGAATTTTTATGAATAAACACTTTATGCCTTGTTTACAATATATGTGTATGTTTTGTTTATGATACAGTTTTATCAATGCATTAAATCCTCCATAGACACACCTTTAATGCATGGGCGAACAGTTAAGATCCAGATCAGCTGGCACATCCTAGCCGTCTGATCGGGGTCTTAACTGTTCGCTACTTGATTCATTAGGTTATTTCTGACCAAAATGCGACCTGTGCAGAACCTGATCTGGATCTTCACTGGTCGCACATGTGAAAAAATGCGTATATATGGAGGAAAGGGTAAACTGTTGATAATGTAGTTCAGTGCCCAAGGTTATAAAGCTGAAGATGGAAACCAGTCTCAAATTTCAAGCATCTGATTGGCTGAAATGGCAACCAGTCGCATCAGTTTTATAACCTTGGGCACTGGTTTGGGGAACAAAGTGTGGCTATAGTTTGTATTTTTGTTTGAAATTTATGATTCGAGCATCCCTTTACTTAATATTTTGAGGAAAAGTGAACTTTGAAAGCCACTGAACACGACAAAATTTATGAAAATACTGCAGGCTAGGTTTGATTAGGCCTGTCCGGTAAAATTTGGGCCAGTCGGACAAGTTTTCTTATGTTATCAAACCGAATGTCAAACAAAAATTTGAACTCCTAATACTTGTTAATTCCTTTTTAACATGTTTCGGTCCGACAGAATTTGTTTCTGTCCGACAGATTTTCACATCTTATCTGACCAAATGTCTGACACTCTTTTAACTTTCAGGAAGACTGCAGGCAGTAATGAAAATGCATCTTAACTCCCATGCTGCCTAGCCCCGGGTGTATGCGCAACTTGATATTTACACAAAAAAACAGTACAATTTTGATTGATCCCAAATGATGGTATGCGCAATGTAGGGCTTTTAACTCATGTGTAACCAGTGTAGATTTACATCAGCTGGCGCATCCATGCCCTCCGATCAGGATCTACACTGGTCCCTTCTAGGTCAGAAATAACCTAATGAATCTAAAAGCGGACAGTGTAGATCCTGATCCGATGGCACAGACAGACAGATGAATATAATAGCTAATAGTTTAGCTACTGTTCAGACATCATGGATGTAGCTGATCTGGATCTAAACTGGTTGCTGATGAAATGTAAGCCATATCCTATAGAGTAAAGGGTTAACCCAAAACTCACTGAATTAACCCTTTCCTTGATATATACACATTTTTATATGTGCGACCAGTGTTGATCCAGATCAGCTGGCACATCCATGCCGTCTGATCAGGATCTGCACTGGTCGCATTTTGGTCAGAAATAACCTAACTAATCAAAAAGCGAACAGTTTAGATCCTGATAAGACGGCACGGATGTGCCGGCTGATCTGGATCTAAACTGTTCGCCCTAGCAATAAAGGTGTATCTATACAGGAAAGGGATAGGTAATCTGCCTGCTAACTTATGGGTTATTTGTTCATTTTGTGTTGTTGTTTTGTTGTTGATATATTGTTACTTAGCAGCAAACAGTGAAGACCTTGGTCAGACTGTGTGAAGGCACAGGCTAAATTGGATTCTCACTGATCGTTCAGAAATGATCACAAAGGGGTGACTATCCTTTTGGTTATCTAGTATAACCCTTTCCTCCATATACATTAGTGCCGTCTGATCAGGATCTGCACTGGTCACATTTTGGTCAGAAATAACCTAACAAACCAAGAAGCAAACGGAGCAGATCCTGATCAAACGGCACGGATGTGTATCTATGGAGGAAATAAATAAATATAGGTGTATCTATGGAGGAAAGGGTTAAAATGATGTTTTGCTTGTTGATTACAAGCTTATTCAGAGTATCATTCCATTTTATATACCTTAATTTGATATTTGCTTTTTATAAAAGAAAAATATTTTGATCAAAGTTTGCATTTTTGATAAATAAAATACTGCTAAATAGAGTGTAATGTTTTTGTTTAAAGCACTCCTGAGCCTTCCGCTGATGGTGTGCTATTGAGAACGGTCTTCATCTTGCATCAATTCCTGTGTCTGTTGTCCCTCTGTTGCCTTCATCTAACAGTTTGCTTCAAACAACTCTAAAACCACTGGATGGATTTTTACCAAATTTGGCCTGAAACATACTGTAAATGATGTTCAAACCTTGAAAAAAATCTTTATACAAATCTTCTTCCTAAAAATACACTAGATTGATTAAGGCATTGCTCCTTTTGTCATTGCTTTGTTATCTATTAGACGTATGTAAAATAATTTTATATTTTGATATTTTTCTTTTTTGTCTCTAACAAAGCAAAGACGAACAGAGTAATGCTTAAAACCACATTTGGCCCGAGGCATCCTGGCATTGAACTCTGAACATTTTTTTGTTAAAATCATGATGTTTCCAAGCCGAAAGGGCTTATAAGCAAAATCTTTAAAAAAAATATTCTTTTCAAAAACAATTGAATGTATTTTAACCAAATTTTGCTTGAAGCATCCTGACATTTATGTCTTCTTAATTTTCTCAAATCATGACTAGTGTCAATATGGCTTATAAGCAAAATAAGAAAAAATCTTTTCAAAAAGCACTTGGATTTTAACCAAGTTTGGCCTGAAGTCTACCGGCTTTTAACCCTTCAAAAGTCTTCAAGTAATGATTCTTGGGTCAACCGTTCTCCTGCCAAGGGAGCTTATAAGCAAAACCCTTAAAAAATCTCGTATTACATCCAGATTGACATTTAGCGTTTTTGCGTACATTTAACGTTGCTACAATTACTCAAAGAAGTGATTCTGTAAGACAGCTAAAATTCATTTAGAAATGAGCGGCATCTTATCACATAACCAATTGCTGCTAAAGTATAAATTACTTGCAACCAGACCTGTCTCAAAATTTTGTATCTGTAAAATTAAGCACCAGACTCTTTTCAAAAAGTGATCTCTTTACTTAATAAGTAAGCATTTTTCTAATGAAGTAGGGACATGCAAAGTGAAGAGAATCATGGACGAACCAGTATCAGTTTACCCGAAGCCTCTTCAATAAGGAATCAATGGAAAACCTGGGTGTTTTGTGTTGTTCACTAAATAAATGCTTTAGAATTATTTCATTAATTTGGGTTTCATAGTCACAAACACAACAAAATGTCAATATAATTATATAATTATGTGTTCAAATTATTATGTGAACTATCTTTTACAAGATTTTGGTGTCTCAACATTGTAGAAACCTGTGGAATGGGCCCGAAATAATAAAACAAAATTGGAGACCAGTGTCAAATCATAAGCATCTGATCGGCTGACCAGTCAGTCATATGTTTTGAGATTTAAGACTGGTCTCAAGTTTCTGTTTTATGATCTTGGGCCCTGGAGTGGAACTGTACCACAGCAAACACTTATGTCCTTTGCCTAAGGTTATAAAATGAGCATGGAAACCAGTCTCAAATCTCAAGGATCTGATTGGCTGAAATGGCGACTGGTCGCCATTTCAGCCAATCAGATCCTTGAGATTTGAGACTGGTTTCCAATCTCAGCTTTATAACCTTCAGACCTTGATACAGCAGATGGGCGTTGGTTCTTTGGAATATTTAGGTGCATACTAATGAAGTCTATGTTGCCGTTATCAGTGCTCCATGGAATGTTGTAAAACCGGGGTAGATGTTTTGGTTCTCTGTCTCGTAAGTCTCTATCCAAACTTGCTGACCTTTCACCAGGTGCTCGATGACCATATTTCCGCCTGTGTCGTCATTTCCTTGAACTTCCGGGTCAGAAATAGCGGGAAAACGGATGTTGCCGTCAACTACAAGCTGTATTTCAGCTGCTTTTGTACCTGAATAACATGTGTACACCAGCAGACTTAGACTGGGTGGTATGTAGATTTTAGATATGCAATAAACATTACAGGTACTACTTTAACGAAGCTTACACGCTGCTTAAAAAATAACAATTATTACTCGGGTAGTAGACCTATGTCATATGATCTCTTCATATGATAGCGAAGCTTACTCGCTGCTAAAAATAACAATTATTACACGGGTAGTAGACCTATTTCATATGATCTCTTCATGTGATAACGAAGCTTACACGCTGCTAAAAATAACAATTATTACTCGGGTAGTAGACCTATGTCATATGATCTCTTCATATGATAACGAAGCTTACACGCTGCTAAAAATAACAATTATTACACGGGTAGTAGACCTATGTCATATGATCTCTTCATATGATAACGAAGCTTACACGCTGCTAAAAATAACAATTATTACTCGGGTAGTAGACCTATGTCATATGATCTCTTCATATGATAACGAAGCTTACACGCCGCTAAAAATAACAATTATTACTCGGGTAGTAGACCTATGTCATATGATCTCTTCATATGATAACGAAGCTTACACGCTGCTAAAAATAACAATTATTACTCGGGTAGTAGACCTATTAGTCATATGATCTCTTCATATGATCATTTGAAGCGGTAATTTATATTTAACGACATCAGAAATGCACGGTCCATAATTGTCTCTTTTTCAGCACATGCTATATACAAAGTAGATATTTAGCGTATATTTATCAAATTCTATTATTTTGCAACTAAAATATGTAAGATCAAAAATAGATACTGTATTCGAACTGTTTTGAAAGAAACTTGAATTTTTGAGAGGTAGATTGTTGTTTATTTGGGTTATAAGTAATTCATTGTTGCCTGGTTCGCCTAGTGAATAAAGGAAACATCTTACCGATTGACTCCAAGAAGTATGTAAACATGTACATCCCTTCCACAGGTACTGTAAATATGCCAGTATTGCGATCATAAGCATTTCCGGCGTTAAAGATGACGAAATCATACTTGATGACGGAGAACGTCGGCAGGTCATATAGTTCGTGTGACAGCTTCGCTGAGAATCCAACCTCTGTTCCAACGGATATATCTAAAAATGAGTAGATGTGTTCACGAGAAATTCAAAGTAATTATAAAACTGAGAGAAGAGACCATTCTAAAATCTCAAGGATCTGATATATTTCAGCCAATCAGATGCTTGAGATTTGAGATTGGTCTCAAAAAAGTTGTATGATGATCTTGGACCAAGTTGTATAACGTACTTTCTATTTAGTAATTAAGTGATTTTTTCAAAGCATATGGCACTTTTAAATAATTAGTCTTATGGGAAAACGAAAAAAACTAACTAACTACACTCCTTTCCAAATAATTTTTCTCACTTTTGTCGAATAAAAATCGATGATCAACTTTGAAATAATTGGAATTTAATGGAATATATTTGGAACGGAAGATGTGACTGGCTTCGACATGGGAACAATCTATAATATTCGGATATTACGATTTCGTTAAATCATGTCTTAGGGTATTTTTATTTAAATTTATAACCTTAAGTTAGTTATTGTTTACATTTGTCCATTTTGTTTAGTTTTTTACGACATTACCTATAATTGGACCGCTCGGTGTTGTAACCGGTACAGCAGGGGATGTAGAATTATCGTCGTCATCTGCTTCATGTCTCATATCCTCAAGTTCCTTCATAACATAGTCCAACTGGCTTTGCATCTGTGAAAGCCGGGATTTGAGGTCTTGTAGATCCGCATGTTCATCAGTGGACGTCGACTTTCATCGTAAGAAAAAAAGACTTAAACTGCTCTTTGTTAACGTGAAGCCCAAACTCGGGAAATATGACTACCGGGCTAAAAATCATTCGATGATGATTTAAAACCCAACTAAACGGAACTTGAATAAATGTTTGGGGGAAAAAATGGTTTCGGTTGTAGCGTTCTTCAAGTCGTATTCTAGCAAGTTTGTTTAAATTTTAACAGAAAATCTACCTATTTTTTTAAATAGGAATATTGCTCAAAATCATTGATTTGTATGGACAAAAACTTATTATATTTAAACTAAGTCACGGTCTTTGAATCAATATTGATTTAAAGGTGTCTGGTCACGTGTCAGGGTGAAAATATAAAGTTGTTCAAGCATCATTATTTATAATAAAGATAGAATATAAAAAGTAGAGATATAAAAAGTAAATGTAATTTAACATTCTTACACAGTCAACATACCAGTTAATATATTTGAAGCTTAACAATGCAATACTATGAATAATAACCTCATAATTAGTTAATTAGATAAAACATTTTCTATTGCCCATATTTACAGCAAATTCGTTTGGGCCACAAGTGCTTTACACGTTATACAATTCGCCCTCAACATATACTCAACAAAAAAAGTTCTGCAAACATGTGTTCTTTTGCGAAAATTGGATAATGTAGCAAAGAACTGGTATAAATACTTACATTTTTCTATAGACTAATTGTTTGCAGAGTTAAAGACGAAAACGGAATAAAAATTGGTTGGTAAATAACCAAGAAATATCAGTTTGAGTATGATAAGGGTGATGATGGCGACATGATGTAATCAAAATTTGATACCAAGCCATTTCCAGAATAACACTCAAACTTAAGTTTTTATTAATTAAATTATCATATTGTCTCACTCATTGACCTAAAGGATACAGATATGTCAAAACCGTTTAGTAATGATTCAAAAAGTTTCCATTTTGTATTATTGAGTCTTAGCATTCTATTAATTAAGTGTATAAAAACAGCCAATAAATGCAATCAACATCCAATCTTATTTCAGCAAAACACAACAAAGTTACTGCATTTTTGGAATTCAAATTAATTTATTTCTTGCTGTCACCAAGGAAGTTTTTCTTTGTTAATTTGACCGTCATGGCAAATGTCGTACCACACCGGCACCTAGACGTCTTTCTAAACAAAGACAGAACACGTGCAGTTAGTCAGCTAGTTGATCTACCTGGTATTCTTGTTCACGAATGGAAACTTATTTCAAAATTGAAAATGCAGCGACTTAAGAACTCCATGAGATGGCGCTTGGAAGAAGGCCGGATTCATCGTGGTGGATTTACTCACTATTATTGATTTAAGCAACTGTGTAGAAACCCCCGGTGACTTTAACAATTGATTGCTTATAAAGTAGTGATCGGATTTTAATTTTGACTTGTTTACATTGTTAAGTTTGAATTGCTGTTATATTTGATATATCATTTTGTTGTGTTTGGTGAAATGAAATGGCTAAGTGTGAAGAACTTATTTTGCTGAGTATATGTTAAACACATCTAAGACATTGAAGGATTCCAACCTGTGCCCAAGTTTATAAAACTGAGCATGGAAACCAGTCTCAAATCTCAAGCATCTGATTGGCTGAAATGGCGACTGGTCAGATGCTTGAGATTTGAGACTGGTTTCCAAACTCAGGTTTATAACCTCCAGCTAAGAATTGTGGCAGCTTTAAAACAAAATCATCCTACCTTGTCTACAACAGGTAGTCCTGCACCGAAATTCACCAGTATTCCAACGACAAACAGCAGCAAAATCATGTTGATAATTAGGAATAGAAACAGTCGGTATGATGTGAAATGAGACTTTCTTCAGATCAAACCACTCTACGTTCCAGTGTCGTGAAGATCAGCTGTAAGATCACGCCATGTGCTCTATCTTAAATTTGGGCTTTGATTGAGATAACATTTGTTTTAATACTTTAAAATGATTTTGTTCTGAATTTAAAATTAAAAATAAAAAAGTTACGCAATACCAGTTATGTTAAAATCTTCATGAATTGAGTGCGCAAAAGAAAGAAAGTAATTCAAAAATGGAAACCCTTTCTTTCCACTTTCAGGGGAAGGGGGTAAGAAAGCCTTGACTACTGAGTATACTTAAATTGATATGCGCATTTCTTCTTTTTTTTTTTCTTATCGGAGATATACTGATTGTTGTTACTGTTGATGTTGTTTTCGTAACAGAAACTCTTAACCAAGCAAAACTTATTGGTTTTGCGTTAAGACCGTCTCTACGACTAAAGGGAAGTGATCTTAATAGAAGGCGGCTTTATTTCGGGGTAGAAAATCATGCAAAACTCTAAAAGGGACAATGGACGAGTGGTCTTTATTTCGGGGTGGTCGTAATGAGGGGTTTACTGTATTGCCAACAAAGCAAAATTGATTTTCATTGCTATTAGAGCATAACTGATTCTTGTTATTAGAGCAGAAATGACTTTTTTTGTAAACAGAGTAAAACCGATTGCTTTTATTTTCGTTATCACATTATAAAACAGATTTCAATTATTTTTGTTTTTAGGAAAATAAACTGTTTTTTTTTAAGGCTTATCAAGTCGGGGGAAAACTGATCGTCTAATTCTAATTCTGAAGCCCCGTGATTTGTTCATTCGAACTCGTTGTTATTGTACTCGGTCATTCAGTAAATACAACGCTGCCCATTTCAGCACTTTTAAAAACAATGACTGCCCTAGACATATGAGAATCATAAAACTGAGATTGGAGACTAGTCGCCATTTCAGCCAATCAGATCCTTGAGTTTTGAAGACTGGTCTCCAGCTGTAGTTTTAATTAGCTTGTGCCCAGCTACAATCTATTTTGCACATCATAGAATTTATTCCAAGCTTGTTCTTTATTTACATTTTAAAAGAAAATAGGTCGACACAAATGGTGAGACCTGCATAACAGGAATAGCCATACTCAGAAAAGACGACCTCCTCTCACAATCATTGGAAGAGAGAAAACTACACGGTATGTACCCAGATAATGAGAATCGCGGATAATGATAGATTGTGAGTATGATAGATCGCCAGATCGGAGAAAACAGCATGGAGAGGTTAGTTATTGTATGAATTTCATGGTATTGCGATCGAATACTAATCTTTTTTCGATAAATAACAATGAAGTGATGTCCTACCCTTCCTCTGATAACCATGCATATAGAATCGGCCGTCAGATAAAGTAAACAACAGGAAAATGATAACGCAAGATCCCAGATTTCTACAAAAAACTACGTATTATGCCTATTAAAATATATCTAAACGTGTTTTTGTAAACAACACTGCTGTTATCAAAGCCCAAACATACCGTGAACTAGGGCATGTGTTTATATAAGATCAATTTCAAATGAGGCAACACAAACAATTAACGAAAAAGGAGGACCTAGGGGATTTCTGCCTAAGTGGAGGGGAGAGGGGCTGGTTATTGGCTGGTCCGCTAGCAGGTCAGACTTAAAAATGCAAAACTTGATAAACAAATATATATATTTAACCAATTTTAATATATAAAATATCATTTTATAAAATAAGCGAGTATAAATCCATCAATAAAGCTGAGTAACAGATATGTCTTTGTCTAATAATAAAAAGTACAAACATTACATGCACGTATATACAAAACACGCATCATTATACGTATCAACATGTAAACCTATTTTATAGTAAGTGTATAGTAAGTGATATTGCATCTACCTGAGAGCGAACCCGAACCGCCACGGCGACAGCGCCTAGCCCTGCAATTCCGCCAACGCAACCAATTGAGCTTACCGGGACAACCCCAAAAGGTTGATCGGATAGCCCTGATATACGTTATCAACACTGCATGACATCGGTAACGGATTATTTTACTGATAATAGTAAAGTTTTAAGTGAAATTTTAATAATTAAGAAACCCTAAGGGAACGGAGCGTAGCGAAGAGATCGCAGATTCCTAACTTTACTTTATATACACTAATTAACTTCGTGATCAGCACAATTTTACCTTACAACTATAAGACATAACAAAATAATATTATGAATATTCAATACTTAATAAACATTAGATATATGAGTTGATGAAGTGAGTAGTTTTAACAGATAAGAGGCGCAGAATATTTGAAATTCTGGCACAGTAATTGGATGGGAAAAAGTGGTAAAAGCAAAGAATTGTAAGAAAACATATCTCATTGAAAAATGCTGCACTTCCATCTATACACCTGAGAAGCTTACATTGTCTAAACAATGAGCAATTTTCTACAACATGTACTCCTACTTGCATCTCGGATGTGCTTTTCAAGAAATGTCTTTTTTATTTCTACGGTTACCTTGATAAAATAAATATTAACTTGTTGTTCTTATATTGGTTTATTTGAAAACGGGAAAACAAAAAGCTATCAGAAGAAAAAGCCTTAGGCAAACTATATATAGTTATTACTTAAACAAACTTATTGTACTCGTATTTAAATATTGTAATACAGTATTACTGGAATATTACTAGAATATCATTCTCAGAGGCAGTAAATGTCTCAGAACACAAAAACGTGTTCAATAATCATCTGACACAGTTTCATTTGGGGCGCGACACGGGAAAATGTACCTTCGGTCATATTTTGTGACATTTTAGTTGTTACTATATTTAGAAAGAACTTACAACTAGCTATAAATTTCTCATAACTAACAAATGCTTTTCTGACACATTTTGACACCATAATTTTATTTTTACCACGAAATTCATAATAAGTAATGTCGTCTGCTCAACTTAATGACGTCATTTCAATAATTCACGTCAAATGCTCGAATGTACCTTTTCCCGTGACGCGCCCATTTTGCACTGGTATTTGCGCTCTGTGGCTTATTTGCAAAATAATTAAAAGATTTTAGGACATATAAGAAGTCACGGGTGTTAACTGAATGCGTTTAGAGATTGTGGACATTAATGATTCAAATTTCTTAATACTTGGCCACTGACAGTAGTACTTACCGTAAGGTCTAAATAATTGGAGGGACTTAGTTTTTTTTTCGTTCGAAGTCTTGAAAACAAAACTGTTATAAGTCTTAGGTCACAAAAACATACAATAAACACATATTATACCAAATACTATTACTTGGAATGGTATAAGTCAACAGCGATAAATAAGTCTTTCTCCATGAGATATGGCTTATCCACGAACATACCAGATCAACCAGCACATCCGTGCCGTCTGAATTCCATCGCAGTTAGATTCACAAGGTTATTTCTGAACGAGAAGCAACCAGTGTTAACCAAGGTCAGACGGTATGGGTGTGCTGGCTGATCTAGATCTACACTAGTTGCACATGTAATAAAACCCGTATATATGGAGTAAAAGGAAAATGCATATTGCTGAAAAACAATTCTAACGCCACAGTACACGTACAATGAATAACTACAGTACATGATGATACCTAGCAGATCATACAAAAATGAGATTAATTAAAGGATAATGTATTTCTCAATAATTGTTTATAATATGTGCCTCGTGAGTCATATGGGAGATGTGTCTTTGGTGTTATTTTTAGCATGTTCAGTTTTTGCTCCTTTTAGAAAGAACACAAGTTTTGTTTTTCATTTTCTGATGAACAGTATGCGTTTGTGTCATGTTACAGATCTTTGCCAAAGATCATAAAACTTAATCTGGAGGCAAGTCTCAAACGTTAAGCACCCGTTTGGCTGAAATGGCGATCATTCGCTATTTCAGACAATCAGATGCTCGAGATTTGAGACTGGTCTCCAATCTTAATTTTATGATCTTGGGCCCTGACTTAATTCAGGCGTTCCTTTTGACCCGGAAGATGAGCCTATGAGTTTTGTAATTTCCAAAAAGCTTCATTTTAATCCTTACAATTTTTGCTGAACGGTCATTATTTTGTTAAATTAGAGGTATTTTGGCTAATAATTGGCTGAATCAATGATGAAAATGAACCTTCAGATTCAGCAGCTAAATTCAATCTCTGCTAAATTAAATCAGTTCTAAATTATTCATGCATTCGAGTGAAACGACGCCAATTTCCCGCAGGCACATGTTCATATACACATTCTACGAATTGATAATGGGATTTTTATGATTACACAGAAAGCACTTAGAAATAATCAACTCAAAATGTATATGTTAAAGTTCAGTAAAAAAATCAAAGCTTTCTTTGTGCTTATTATCACTCACTTCTATGGATGTATACATTTTCTTTGGTAATACCGATTGCAGATTTGACAAATCTGGGCTGAAGGTTGTAAATCTGAGAATGGAAACCACTCAAATCTCAAGGATCTGACTGGCTGAAATGGCGAACGATTTGAGACTGGTTTCCATTCTCAGTTTTATAACCTTAAGTCCTGAACACTTATTATGAGGTTTTTACCTTCATGTAAGTTATCTTAAACGCACTCAACACTCGCACAGATATGTAATAGTACTTTGAGCACCGAGTTTACATTTTTACTTTCTTTAATTTCTTCTTTGCTTTCGTTTGACGATTGCATACATCACACATACGGACTTGATTAAAGATCTTTCGGTAATATCGTTGCACAACGCTGCAATCTGGTTCAAACATCTCTTCAATATTGTTCTAGATTTATGTTTTCGCCTTTTCCACGTCGTTAGCATCTTTGTCTTCTTCATCCAGCAACTTTTTCTTCACTTCTCCCTGATATCGCATTTGTTTCATTTCTTCCAATTTTTTACGACGGAAAAATCCGATCTGAAAATTGCACGAATATTTGTTTTCGGTGGGTGTGAGGTTTGGGGGTAGTTTAAAAGATTTTAGGACATATTGAGAATAAGTCACGGGTGTTATTTACCAACGGATAAAAGAAAAGGGAGATAACTCTGAATAACCTTTCTGTAGTCCAATAGAAAAAATATTTATGACTTTTTAAAAGAATGGAAGAAGAAGATGAATAATGTTAAAACCTTTGTTCTCGCTTAAATACTAAACCACTCGCTTTTAAATCCGGCATAGTAGATGAAAAGTATTACCAAACATCTGTAAGTCCTATAAAAAATATTTATGACTTTTTAAAAGAATGGAAGAAAAAGATGAATAATGTTAAAACCTTTGTTCTCGCTTAAATACTAAACCACTCGCTTTTAAATCCGGCGTAGTAGATGAAAAGTATTACCAAACATTTGTAAGAAAAGTTTGTACTAAACAGACTGGCATTGTAATTGATGTTTAATAATAATCTGACGACTATTATAACTTGTTAAACACGTCAGATTTTAGTCCTGCGATCGCAAAGCTCTTCTGTTCTAGTAAATCAATGTAGTACCACAGACAAATACAAAAAAGCAAATTCATACATAGTGTATAATGACATACAGTCCAAGGGCAACCATCGTTTCCACAAAGATGACTTACCTTCCATAAAATAATGACAACGAGTACAATTAGTAGAATACCACCAAGCACACTGACAAGTATTATCCACCAGGGCAGACGCTGTGGGGGCGGGGATATTGGAAGCAGTTGAGTATCGACCTGTAATACAAAAGACATATGCATAATTTTGTCAACAAATATTTAGAAAGTGGTCAAAACCTATACAACAGTTTTTCAACACCTATGCAGAAAGTGGCCAACACATACCGGTATGCATTATTTTTTAAAACATATGCAGAAGAAGCCAACTCATATGCAGTAGTTTGTCAACAAATATTCGAAGTGGCCAAAACCTATGCAGCAATTTGTTAACACCTATATGCATAAAGTGGTCAAAAACTATGCAGTAGTTTTCAACACCTATATGCATAGTGGTCAAAACATACGCAGTAGATTGTCAATACCTATGCAGAAAATGGTCAAACCTATGCAGCAGTTTGTTAACACATATGCAGAAAGTCGTAAAACGTAGGCAGTAGTTTGTAAATACATAAGCAGAAGTTTTTTTTTATTGACTATGCAGTGGGTTTTTTTTTTTCAACACACAATGTGCAGCAGTTTGTGAACACACATGCAACAGTTAATCAACACCTATGCAGCAGTTTGTCAACAACTATGCAAAAGTTTCTCATAAACTGCAAAAGTTTGCCAACACCTATGCATCAGTTATTTTTCATAGACTATAAAACAAGTTAGTTTTCCTAATATTTACACACAACGAACACTTCATAAAGTGAAACCAGCGCTACCTCAATGTTTTATTGCTATGAAGTCATCTTCAATGTACTGTAGATAATAAAGATAAAGCTTATCAACACGTTGTTGTTATTTTTTTTCAGAACTTAATGAACTTGTATATATATATATGTATTGACTGTTGTATACAACATATAGTATTGTATTATAATGTTATTAATAAAGTGAACTCATAGTGGCCTTGTTACTGGGACGAGGGTATTCATATTAGCCCGAGGCCGAAGGATATAGATGTGACTGCCCGATGCCCACACTGTAAAAATGTCCCGTTAAATTTTACGGGATAGTCCTGGCAGCTGGTAACCAGGACAGTCCCGTAAATTATACGGGTTAATAGTTACGGTCTTCCCGTTAAATAAAACTGGACAGTGTATTTTTTACTGGCTGACCGTAAGTAATGGTGAAAGATGGTGGGTGGGGTAAATTTCAAAACATCGTTATAATACGACCTTAGCCTATAGCATTGACTGGCTAAAGGAGTATACAATTTGAAAAACAATTAAGCTTACAATACCACAACTTAATCTGTGCACAAACAGCTTAAAACCTTTAAATTTTCCAAAGAAACCGTTTTTTTTTGCAAAATGCGCCAGTGTGCTCGACAGGATGTTAACCGAAAGGCTCCGAATAAAAAAACGGTGCCGCACTGTATTTGTACAACATTTAGTCGAAACGGTTACGTCCCGTTACCGAAATACCGTATATTTGACGTGGATTTTTTACAGTGCAATAACATGGCCAATGTGATTTCACTTGATTGATGATAATTTTTTTAATTAACACAATAAAACATGAAATTTGTATGACGACTAAACTGGGCCAATATTAGCTTAACTGGGTCAATACGAGATTTGCTGGGTCAATATGAGATAGTTAATAAATAATATCAGATATTGTAACAACCGTTTAGGATATTAATTAAGATTTCCATAAATCTGCATGGGCGGATCTAGCGGGGGGGGGGGGAGGGTCTGGACCCCCCCTGGAATTATCCGGACCCCCCCCCCCCCCCTGAAAAATATGGTGATATTAAATTTTGACTTGTAAAAATTAAAGCAAATTCAAGATTGTGTGTTTCAATGAGGTTTGTCAACCAAATTTTAATCTTATGAATGTACACAACTCAAAACTCCCATTCAAATAAATGTGAAATTATACGTTAATCCTGGGCGAATGGAATGGGTTTACCGACATGTAAATGTGCAGGCTCGATATGACCTTATTGTATTGAAGGGCCGTTAAACCCAAACAAACAAACATACCATTGTGTACACACCGGTCACGTGATCATCACATTGATCTGTGTACTTTCGCTCAAAGTGAAAAGCGACTTTGAATTATATTGAAAATTATCGAGTGACGTCATAACGTCATAACATCGTCATATGTCCTGCGCGCCATCAGAATAGGAATTATTCTAAAAATAGCACATAGGACAATTAATAACGTAATGAAACACTGATCCCAAAGTTGTGGGACTGTAAAAATAGAAATCGAGTATGCCAAAAGGACCATATCTGTTCAAGTGTAAATCGTGACGTCATCTCGCGCCGCTCAGCAACATTAAACAACCAACCCAAACCGGAATCACTGTCTGGTTTGAAACCCCAAATAAAGCAAGGCAAAGGAAAGAACACCAAGGGGAAATCATTGAATTTTCAGCCAGGGTGGATTAAACAGCACCGTTGGCTAACGTACAGTACATTGATGGGTGGAGGACTATGCACGGTATGTGTTCTGTTCCCCCAGAGTGATTTACAGCACCAACATACGTTTGTTACAAGACCTTTCACAGCTTATAAAAAAGCGCTTGGAAACGATTCATATCTGAGAAAACATGAAGAGTCAGAATACCATAAAAATGCCAAAAATGAGTATCAACGCTCAAAGGCAACTCTTGAGGATCCAACGTCGTCCTTACCATATAAGATCAATAAACACAACCAGACGATCTATGACAGAAACGTCAAGTTACTGTCTTCGATTGTGGAAACAATCGTTCTGTGTGGCAAACAAAATATACCACTGCGAGGACATAGGAATGATGCGACCAGTGAATCGTCAAATAGAGGAATTTTCTCGCAATACTTCAGAGAATAGCGGATCACGACAATGACCTTAAGCACCACTTAGAAACTGCGAAGCGAAACGCTACATACACAAGTAAAAACATCCAGAACGAAATAATTCAAGCAGTAGCATCTTATTTGCGAGATAATATAAAACAAAGCCTTGATGGAGGATTTTACACAGTAATCGCTGATGAAGTGACCGATACTTCGTCAAACAGAGAAGTTCTGGCTGTATGTCTAAGGTTTCTAGACAGAACAACACGTCCTGCTACCATTAAGGAAGAATTTTTTGATTTTGTCAACCTTACCCGTACCACAGGAGAGTCAATCGCAAATAGCATTGTGGAAACACTTGAAGCAAATGGCATTTCTATAGATGCTATGAGAGGCCAAGCGTATGATGGCGCTGCAGCTATGGCCGGTGAAAAGCAAGGGTGCCAGGCCAAAATAAAGAGCCTCAACAAAAAGGCTTTGTACACTCATTGCAGAAGCCATATTTTGAATTTGAGTATCGCTTCTGCCTGCAAGCTACAACAGGTTAGAAACATGATCGATGTTTTGAACTCTGTTTTCCTGTTTTTTGACAATTCACCCAAACGCCAAAGGTTTCTTGAGCATGTGCTTGAGTCCGAAGACTCTGAATATTCAAAGAAGAAACTTGTTGGTCTTTGCAAAACAAGATGGATAGAACGGCATACCTGCTTCGACACATTCCTACACTTATATGCTTATGTTGTAGAATGCCTCCAACGTATTCTAACGCCTGCCGCTGGGGAAGATTGGGCATGGGACAGAAACACAAAGATCACAGCACAAGGCCTACTAACATCTCTCACAAACTTTGGTCATTTGATTACCTTTGTACTGGTAAGGCATGTGTTGGACTTGGTTAAGCCGTTAACGGTCAAACTTCAAAAAAGGGACGTTGATGTTTCGAAGGCAATTGGTCTCATAGATCATCATATTGCTAGAGTTTAAGAGGTTCGAAAAGAAATTGAAGTTGAATTCAAAGTTTGCTACGAGGAAGCTACAAAACTTGCAAGTGAACTGGACATTGACATCAAGATTCCACGAACGTGTTCAAAAAAACAACACCGAGCATACATCGCAACAACCAACGTGGAAGAATACTTCCGATCAGTTGTGGCTATACCATTCCTGGATCAGTTTTGTTCCGAACTGAAAATGCGGTTCCAGGAAGAAGACATCAAAGCATACAAAATTTGCATGCTTTTGCCCAGTACTTTGTCTGCCCTTTCCGAGGATGAAATAGCCACCTTGGCTTCGGAAATGATGTTTTATGAAACTGACATGGATTGTCTCTCGCAACATGATCTATCAAGGGGATTTCATGAACTGAAAAGGCATTATAAAGACCTTAGCAGGGCGATGTCTGACGAACTCGATGACTTGTTGAGCTTGTACAATTACATCGACGAAGATATGTTTCCAAAAACAAAGACGCTTCTTCATATTGGCTGTGTTCTTCCTGTTAGTACTTGTGAAGCAGAGAGGTCGTTCTCCGGGTTGCGCAGAATCAAAACCTTTCTGCGGAATTCAATGCAGGAAGAAAGATTGTCTGGCCTTGCCCTTATGCATCTTCACCACTCCCTTGATATCAACGTTGCCGAGATTGTACAACGTTTTATCAAGTCGGGGAACAGGCGACTCTTTCAGTCAAGTCTCTTCCTATAGTTTATACAAAAATATAAAAAGTGCTTGAGAGTGGGCTCTATGTACCAACCAGTGGGATATTAGACTACAATTGTTAAAAATGCAGATATCTAAATGTTAAAAAATGCAGATATCTCCCAAGATTATTTCATGATTATAAAATAGATCATGACTTTTGTTGCTCGTATTTCTATATGTAACGGTTTGATTTCTATCAAAAGTACCCCAGAAAATAATGAAAAAAAACCATATAAATACGAAAAAGACAAAAAATAATAAAAAAAACAAAAACAAACTTTTGTTGCTGGTATTACTATATGTAACGGTTTGATTTCTATCAAAATTACCCCAGAAAAATTAATTTAAATAATTAAAAAAATATATAAAAATACGAAAAAGACAAAAAATAAAAATAATAAAAAAAACACAAAAAAACTAAATTAAAAGGCTCTACTAAAAGTGAAGACCTCCCCGTGGTTAGAGCAGGTAACGTTTGTAATAACGGCTAACATTCACTTATAACGTTGGATAAATAACACATTTAAAGTCATTATTTGGGCTTGGACCCCCACCCCCCTGGAAAAAATCCTGGATCCGCCCTTGTAATCTTACAAATTTCTATTCAAGTTTGTAGTACATTTCGAAGCCAATACGGTCTAACCATATTACAAAAAGTATTGGTGAAAAGGGAAATAACTGACGCATGCTCAGGAAATAGGTTACATTTGCTAGTCTCTCTTTACCGATTTCATCATTATCAAGGTCAAATATGACATCATAGAAACTTGATGACATCATAGTTCTAGAATGTTTTTGTTATCTTTTGGAATTTTTTGAGTGTTTGTGTTCTTTGCTGTGTTAATCTAAAAATGGGTAGAAAGGGAAGTGAAATCTCACAGGATATCTGAAAAGTCATTGTGGATTTATACAAGAATGGACATAAAGTGTGTAACATTACTAAATTGTTAAATTTACCTTACATGACTGTGTCAAATATTGTTAAAAGATTTTTGTGCAGTGGTTCTACTGAAAACAAACCAAGAAGTGGCAGGCCAAAAGTTGTGACTGACAGAGATTATCGTCAACTGGAGCGTTTGGTTAAGGTCAACAGAAGAGACTCTTTAAGTGATATTACATCAGCTTTTAATGATAATAGAAATAAAAAAGTGTCTAGACGTACAGTACAGTATCTTTTAGGGAAACATGGATTTCATAGACGTGTTGCTAGAAAGCGTGTTCACGATCGTCAAGTGTGTTAACAGAAAGAAACGGCTTGCTTGGTGTTTAAATAAAAGAAAGTGGACAGTGAATGGACAGTGGGATAAAGTAATATTTTCAGATGAAAGTCAGATTGTCATTGGTAATGATAGCAGAGTGTATGTGTGGCGAAAGAACGGCGAAGGCTATAGACCAGACTTGATACCAGCTAAGAGCAACAGGAAGTTTCAGGTGATGATATGGGGGTGCATTTGCTGGCATGGAGTGGGGACTTTAAGTCAAGTGACAGGAATTATTAATTCTGAAAAGTACAAAAACATTCTTGAGGACAACATTTGGCCTGTTATTGTAAGACATTTTCCTGACAATAATTATTTATTTCAAGATGATAATGCCCCAGTACACAGATCTCGCCTACTTCAACAGTATAAAGCTGACAACAGTTTAAAGTCTATTTCTTGGCCTGCACAATCACCCGACATTAATATTATTGAAAATATATGGTTATACATCAAAAAACTTCAATACAGACTCCATGTAATCAACAGCAATGACGAACTTTTTCGTGAAATTCAGAAGATATGGATGGACATTCCCGCCATTTATGTTCAGAGCCTGTTTTTGTCTATACCCAGACGATTAATGTCAGTAATCAGACTAAAGGGACACTTGACTAAGTATTAAGGTAAGAAAACCAATAGTTTTTGTAGTTTGAGCAAGCTAGTTATTTGTTTTTAAATGAAGGAAATCTAAGATTGATTAATTCAGATAAATCCAATATGGCCGCCAAAATCACCAATACTTTTTGCACCTGACTGTATGCTTATTGGCGTGCATAGCCCAATATAATGAAACTAAAACTGGAGACCTGTCTCAAATTCCAAGCATCTGAATGGCTGAAATGGCGACCAGTCGCCATTTCAGCCAATCAGATGCTTGTAATTTGAGACTGGTCTCCAGATTTAGTTTTATGATCTTGGGCACAGATTGTTTAAAAATACTACTTACATCAGTGTTATGTTCATTAACATCATATATCAGTCGGTCTAATTCTCGTAATCGAACATTGGATTCCGACCTGATCCTTAATGCATTGCCGTCCTGAAAGAACATTCATTTTCTTGATCAACTTTGGAGATTTTGAACACATTTATGAATTTATAAATAAACTACAAGGCCATAAAGCTAGCAGCAGCGCCTGGCCAACCATGCAATAGACAGACACAGTATATACTATATACCATCCGTATCCCCAAATTAAAATTAGTTCAAGTATGCCAATATACCAACACCGACAATGACTTACATTCTGCATGGTTTAAAATTAGCATATTACCATCAAGGGAGATAATTTAAACTGATAACTACACTTAAACGAATTACGGAGAGATTTTGACAAAATGCTTATATAATAATTTTAAAGGAATGGCTAAGATAGAGTAGAAGATCTGAATAAAATAAAAGAATACACTTTCAAAGAATGACCAGCCGCCAAGAAATTTTTAGACATAAACTGGGTGCTTTTTGGATATTATGCTTTTTTTCTTATATGTTCCTTCTATAAATCCTTTAAAATAAGTATCAACTTCTATATACTCACTGAGGTTTTTTCTAGTATGTCACCGGTTACAACGTATTCTAAAGTCACAACCGCACTTTCTCTCGGTGGAATGTCATGTAATTCACATTCATATCTTGAGCAGCCTCCATTCGCACAATCCTAAAACATATATGTTACTACATAAAATACAGGTACTCTGTTTAAAAACTTTTCAATTTTTAGAGTGCCGTTAAAAACCTGAAAACATCTCAATTGTCGTCTTCTAAAGGCTTTCAAGACTAACATGTTATTGTTCCTTCCATATTTCCCCCCTTTCCACATCTTTTGAATTTTGATATTTTTGGGGGTTTATATTTTGTTCATATTGTTTTTTGTCTAGATTTGTTCTTTCGACATATACATACATGTAAATCAAACCTGCATACGTAAAACAAATTACGTTTCTCTTGTTAATTATAAATTACTTTTTTTTCACGCAGTTTTATTTTCCTCATAAGACATGTCTCCGTTAAAAAAAATGAAATATGCATATCAGGAATGGCCACATCCAGCATACACAGCCTCCCCACACAGCCAAAAAGTAGAGAGGAAAACAATAAGATAATTGTGATTTAAGGCAGTGTTATGATATTTGGTACATCTTTTAACCGCTTTACTTACCACGTTTTTCATATCTTTAATGGTTCTTGATTCGCCAACTTTGTCTTGATCAGGAGTATTATCAATGGAGTATGTTGGTCCAATGTTGGCGGAGTACACAACAGGTGCTGTGTGGGCGGAGTCAGGAAATGCGCAAGTTATTCTACACGGCGGTGTGCAACTCCACTGTAAAATAAAACAGGATATTTGTTTGATTTAGTAAAATGTCGAATTTGTTTCACCAGTGAATACCAGAAATTTAGTTTAAGTGTACAGAAATAAACCTACAGAAATATGACACATGTATATTTATAAATTGTAGTACATGTAATCATATAGTGTACATAACATAATTAAATATATAATAATTCAAATACTTTCAGATAATAATGTGTACAGAACAGAAATAAAAATTGACTGGGATTCAAGAATACGAGAGTTTATGTATATTGACATAAATAACAAAAGCATTACGGGGAAGCGAATATTTGCACGGGTTACAAATGACATTTTTGTGCGGGATACATTCGCCCAGCTGTTTTATTATCATAAGACAGAATAATTTATTTTTTGTTTTGCTAGGGTTTGATTTCGCGCATTTTCCCGTCATGGCTCCACTGTACCTATTTACAATGTATCACATTACTGCATGAAAGATGAGTCAAAGTTAATCACTGACTGCATGCTAGATAATTATAGTACCATAAGTGCATGATAATACTACTAATATTTGATAAAAATTAAAGAAATAATGATGTAATTTCACAGATTAAGCGTACTGTAGTAGTATTGAGGTAGAGCCTTGGGGTACCCCCGCTTTGCACCTGGGGATATAGGATCAACAAACTTGACGCCGGTAAGGGACTTGGTCCTTTATTGCGGAGTTCATATATATGTGATACCAAATACGTGATCTTTGTATCGTACACCGTGATGAAATCAGGTCTGGAAACACTAAAATGAACAAACAGAAAGAAATACGTTAGTCCTAATATGCCTTTAAAACAACAAAAAGGAAAAAGTAGCGTTATTTGATTCAATGAACCGAATGTCACATTGATAGCAATGCAATGATGATTGATATTGGGATGAAAGCTGTACGTGTACATGTAGCACTATAGTGCCCGTCAATTTCGGATGGACGCCACACATATTCCTTGGCGTCGGAAAAAGTATTGAGGTTTTATTGATTTCTCTTCAAAGTTTACATTTGAAAAAAGTGTAAAGATCATGAAAAATTTAGACTTAATGGAGTCAATGTCTAGATTCAGATTAGAAACTCGGTAAATTTTAATATATAACAGAAATTACAACGCCAAACATGGATTACCTACCCCGTGAATGTTGTAGCTACTTTGTTACGGACCTCCACGTGGATGGTTTTCGCGTTGTCTGCTGGATTAAGTTCAGTGCTGAGAGTTGTCGCGTTCAGGCGGAACTCGAGTTTAGTTATGTCTGTTGACTCTGGCACCACAAAACTCATTTTAAATCTGCAAGAAAATGCTACGTAATAAGTATCTTATGAAACTGGTATAATATCACTTAGAAAAAAGCTTTTTTATGTGAAACCAATATTTCAAAGGTAAACTATGTATACAAACAGCAGCAAATGTGAAAAATGTAAGAATCCGTAGATAAAGCAATAGTAAATTAATACAGTCGTCCGATCCAGCAAGCCGGTTTCGTCATGAGTGGTAGGCAGACTTACAGTACTGTGAACGTTTAATAATACAAAATTTGCGTCTATCGTGCGTCCGTCTATCGTGTACCGTGCGTCCGTCTAACGTGTATCGTGCGTCCGTCTAACGTGTATCGTGCGTCCGTATAACACGAATCGTGCATCGTTCGTCTTTTAATTTTACAGTGCAACGTGAATAAGTTTCTCGCATAAGCAAATTTATATGATTTAATGCAACCATTCAATTGATATTTTGATAGCATTTTCAAATTTTTAGAAATCTCGTACACAAATTATATGAATCAGAGTATTTTGTATAGTGCGTCTATCGTGTATAGTGCGTCCGTCTATCGTGTATCGTGCGTCCGTCAATCGTGTATCGTGCGTCCGTATATCGTCTTTCGTGCGTTTCGTTTGTAACCTAAAACGTTCACATAACTGTAACGTTAGCACGAGTTTGATCCCTCCACTACGAGAGCGAATCCAGTCAAATGTGGCATAAAGTGGTTGAGCGTATTAACATAATGTCACGTGACTAATAAAGTAGGCCCATATCTAGATCCCTATCTAGATGCTCACGCAGTATCATCTTGATTTGATCGAGAAAATCTCAAGATTATTTGCACGGTATATAATGAATGTAGAGTTCCCACCTGACACCGGTATCATTAGACATTGGATTTCCAAAAGAGCAAGCCATAAGAAGTTCGTTTTCCATTATCGCCGGAATATTCTGCCGTTGTAGATAATCAAGCGAGTCGACGTCGGCTTCTTTTTCACTTCCTGCATCCGTGACAAACCCGCAGTTAATTTCTGTGTCTCCGAAAACTGCTGTGACCTATATAATTAATTAAAAGATTGTGACGTTAAATATACTCATCATTACACTCATAAATTTTATTATGTCAGGGATACAATACAATTTTATACTTGACTAAGGTGGTGACTCGTTTCTACCAATTTGATAAGCCTAACTTATCTAAATCTGTTGGCGGAAGAAAATATCTGCTGATGTGAGGAACACATACCTTCTGATAATTTATTGTATTTGGAAACGAAATGAAGATGTTGGAGCTGTAACTAGGATGGCCAGTTTTCGCAATGCTGACGTCGACGGCGATGGTGGGTGTACCGATGATAAAGAATTTGTCCGAACGATCGTAATCCGCTTCTGCTGTCAGATGAAGGTCCGTCTGGCAGTCATTATTTGGACAGTCTTTTTTGAAATCCAGCTAAAAAGATTAAGTGTTGTGATTAAAATTATTAATGAATAAAACGTGCACAAAATGTGATGACGTCACTGGTCAATACAAAACGAGCATCAGCTTCCATTTTGACCAGTATTAAATTGAAGATATCTCAACAAACAGTGAAACGATTTTAAAAATCTTTTTAGTTATGTATGGCGTGTGGAACGTTGCAAAATTCAAAAAATATTTTTATGTGATATAATTTTATATTTATATTTAAACATTTTTCATTTATGTTGTAAAAAATAATATTTATATGGTAAAAATCGGCATTTATATTGTATAAAGTATTTATGTTCTATATTTTTATTTAAATTTGAAACGCATATATTTATATTGTAAAAATAAATTTTATGTGGTATAAAACCCGCATTTGTATTCGATAAAGTGAACAAAAATTTATGTTCAATAATGGCATCATGGGATACTAAATTAATAACATTTGTAACGCACGATTTCATTGGACCACGATATTCTACGCGGAAAACATGGCTGCCTCCACAAGGTGTGTTAAACATGGTCTTCATCAATACTGTATTGATATTTATTTACGTTTGTATCTTACATTAAGCAGTCTGTTTAAGTTATATACCGATCGAGTTAGATGTAGATGCAGTAAATTCGATCACAATACATTTCAACCACAAGCTTAATTTCGGGACGATTCGACCCCAACCCCTGGACAATTCGATCCCAGAATTTGAGACAATTCGACCCCAGATTTTTTGTCTGCTTTTGCTGGATATTACGTATTATTGGTCTGCTGTTGTCGTTGATTACTCAAAGAGGTGGATTTATTATCAACTTTACAAGTACTTAACTTTAAACTGACACATGATTTGTCCTGGGAAACTGAATTTTATAGACAGTCGGTGCATGTAAAGACAGTCTGTAAGTTTATGTGTTCCTTGTACCTGATTATTTGGACTAGTATTACTGACGGGGTACAAACTGACACCTCATTTTTCGGGACTGCTACTGGATATATTTTAATGCATGAAAAATCATTAAGTTTATGTTTAATGCAATTATTATTCACAATTGATTTTCATTTGAAGTAGTCCAAACAGAACTTCATTACATTCTAGTCCTGGGCTATCACACTGGATTATTATACCAAAGACCTAAAATTAATATTTGATTATAAACAACTAAATGTGTAATAATAAATTTTATGTACGCTATTGGCGAAAAGTGTGTGACCAGTGTGGGACTCAGACCCATAACAGGATACCACAGCTCTACCAACTAAACTAATTGTGTCACCTGTGTCGTGTGACCACACCAACACTACACTCTTCGCGTTCTACCATCAGTTTAAACTATTTGATGTACCCATTTAAACCAAAGCTTGTAACATATTTAATCTAATGACCCTCTTGTTTTCAGATATATCTTTGTGTCCTTGCATCCTCAAGGTGAACAACTGTCTTTTCCATGTGTGGACAATTCATTGAATCTGGCATCGCTACAGTCAGTTTTCCCCCAGGCAACTGGTCTAAAACACTACCAAAACAGCATCTGGAAAGTAGTTCCTGTAGATGCTGGAAAGTTCCATCTTCCACCAGGAATAGAACAGTTTACTGCAATTTCTGGAAGCCTAGGTAAAGTAAAGCCTTTATAGCACAATTCACACTAACAGATCCATGTTCAGATTTTGATAATACAGTATGTGTGCACAACATGTTGCCTGTGGGCATCTGGTATAGTGTTTTTTTTTAATGTTTTGTAACACTGCTTGTTTGAATAATGCTCTGATCAATACATGTTTTGTTTTATTTACATGCATCAGGGCACTCATTTGGCCATTTTAGGGCCGGATATGGGTACCATTCCCCTCTCAAAATAGTATATTTTCCCCTATCTCAGAAAAAAATTCCCCTCAAAAATGAAAAAAAATGAAAGGGACTCACGAAAATGCATGTCCTTTGTGATAACTTTTTCGCTAACATTTTTGGGGGCAAAACCCCGAAACAGAAAGCCGAAGATAGCTGTTCTTCTGTCAGTAATTTAGATTTTGACAATGGGTCTGACTTGGCTACAAGAAGTAAAAAGGGTTATGGTGCCTGACAATCTACTATTTTTAAGGGAAAAAAAGTGTATCTTTTGCATTTTAAATACGAAATAAAGATTCCTTTGAGTCTTGAAAATAAATTGTTTAATTTGTAAGTTTAAAGTCACAAAATATACTTGCTATTGTAATCAGTGGTAGAAAACTGTTTAATGAGCAAGTTCGAAACTTCAAAGTAAAAAAATGCATAGATTATTTAAAATTCCCCATTTTTTGTCTTTTTTTCTTAAAATGACACAAAATTCCCCTTACTGAGGGTATGGGTAACAGTCCCCAAAAGTTGTCTAGTGCCCTGTGTATACTCAAACATTGAAAAGGTAGAAAACCTGGTTTCGTCCCATTGCGGTGATGTATTTTGTTGAATACTTTTATGGAACAATATATGATTATTTTTTAAAGGTCAAGCCCGTCAAGTTGTGTCATCCGGAACAACATTGGCCTCACAGATTGCGGCTTCATTCAGACCGCCACCGGTCATACCTCCTACTAGACCCTTAAATAGGAGCTTTACTTAAAAAAACAACAAAAAGGACACACGAAATAAAACAAAAACTTACAAAGTTGTATTCATTAAGGAAACAGATTTACCAGTCAGCTACTCCAAGTTTCAGGCTATAATTGAAGGCATGGTTGACATTAGAGGGGAAGATGATGAAAGAACTGTAAAAGATCATTTGAAGACCAATTTAAATTTCAGTGACTTAATAATATTAACATACAACTCCAAAAAGCTGTCCCAACCACATTGTGTTCCAGGATTTGAGTGGAATGGGAAAATGATAAAGGCTGCGGTTGGGCAAGGAAAGCTTTATGTGATGGTATTGGGATACAAGGTAAGATTTTATCTGTAACAGTAATTTTTGATAGTATTCAATGGGATTTGTAAAAGAATCATTAAGAAACTCAATATGTATCAAAATTAGAGTTCTGTCATTACCAATATTATAAACAAAATCTCAACAATCAAATTTTTGTCATAGCTACTTTTGATGTGTATGCTTGTTAATAGAACTTATATGAATTATGATAGATCTATAAATAAGATTTGTTAATTATTGTTGGCTTGCCTGTCTTAAGTATGGCATGCTGATACACAGATATTTGTTTTAGATATGTAAAAATTAAATAAGTCAAGGAAAGTGGACGTATTATTCTCCTGTAGTTGACAGTTCCATGATATCTGTTAATAAGAAATGTATATTCTTGGATGAATCCTGGAAGAGAAAAATGTTTCAGAACAAATTGCTTGGTAACACTGACTTCAAGCCATAATTAACAAATAAATAATACTGGTGGTGTATTAATCATATATAAATAGAAATCTAAATCATATTAACTACTATAGGGACAATTTCTGATCATAACTTACAAATGCAAAAAAAAAGACTGAAAAGTAGATCTTTGACTGTATGGTACTTTTTAAACTTAAATTTCCATTTTGTTAATTTAAGTTTCAGGAACTTCATCAGGCTGATGTTGGCAATGACACAGATGATGAGCTTTCACAGAGTCCTTTAGCTTTTGCAGAGAATCCTTGTTCCACCAAGGTAAGGAGCAATGGGCTAGACATTGAGGTCAGTTTCTTTGTTTTGGTATATTAACCTTTAAAACTTGTTGCTTTACTAGTTGTGTGTTAAGGCAGTCAGCGGTTATAACTGAAATTCATGAGCACAATGTCACACTTTAGACTAGTTATATGTCAAGCAACATTCTTTGAGCATGAAAAACCATTTTATCATGGCAATCTACAATTAAGATGATGCAAATTAAGATGCAAGGCATTTAAACTTAGTGTGTGCTATATAACACTAAAAATAATATGGTTTACAATTTTTTGTGAAGTGGTATGGATCACTGCAATTGTGCATCAATTGATTGTTATATTGGCATTGCTTCCCATGTCAAGTCAATGTAATGTGTAGACCTGATGTAAGACGCACAACAGTTGATGTGGCTGCAATGATATTCTGTATTTTGGACAAGTGGAAAATATACAGGTTCTGTTTGTTGTAAAGCAACAACAAAAGATGTTTTAATCTGTCTAGTTTTCTTCTTTGGTCTACAGCCCCTTCAGGTCTTTCATCAGAAAATTGGGAAGATGCCTTTCAAATTGGGAATTAATGCACAATAATTGTTTATTTTGGGAAAACACTATACTGGGTAGGTTACAATAATTAGTACTGACATTAACTTTAGTTTTAATTCCTTGTTATCTTAAATGCAGTTAGACAATTAAGAAAGGTCAGTAACATTTTGTACATTCAGAATCAGTTTCTACTTTAAACTATATATGTTTATCGCACCTTATCAATCTAGGTATAATTATAGGTCGACCAAGCTAAATTGGCGATGTTTACAATTATTAATAGAATGTAAACACGGATTTAGGCTAATTTACGCGTTACTATTTTGCCTTTTATACTACATCGCCTTGATAGCTCAGTGGCTAACGCGTCCGGCTGCCATAGCCCTAACTTTTTTCGACACGGGTTCGATTCACACTGACACACGGCTTTTAAGGAAATATTTAAGATTTATATTTTTTTAAGTTTTACTGCAGTCATTTCAAAGTATTATATGTATTTTGCTTCAGTTAATTTTATCGCGGAAATAATTATTGTGTAAAAATATTTTTAAAAATGTAAACAAAAAAACACATGTTTCGAACCTACAACCTATAACAGCGTTTCTACCAGTGCATTCTAAAGTGTTTACAAGACTGCGTCTTAGACCTCTCGGCTAATGGGACAAGTAATGGCAGCTTTACACATTGTATTTAACAACGATTAAAATATTATTTCATTGTTTTCATGTAACGTCAATGTAAACACGACAATGTAAACATTGCCGAATTACCGTTGTCTGATAATAGTAGAATTAATCTTATGCGTACATTCATTTTCTATAATACTCAGTGTCAAATGCAAGAATTCAAGAAAGGGCGTTCGTCTGGTGCAATTGTATGATGATTTCCAACTTTCTGGACCAAAATGAAATATTGCTGTCCAAAAAGGGGGTTTGCGCAACCCCACTGAACACCCTCTGGATTTGATCCTGATAATACTCACAATTTTTGTAGCTGTAAGGATGTTGATTTGTGGGTTGTTACCATCAAACTTGTTGATTGCAGGTTTAATATTTCCGCTTCCACTGGCTATGGTAATGACGTCATAACTTGCCTTAATTCGCACCGGGGTTACCAAATCCGCGGTGGACTGCATTAAAGAACAAAATCAAAATCGGCATTACTTTCGTTACATTTTTGCCAAAATAAAACAAACAAAATACGCAAGCTTTGTTCAACACAAATTCGTTTTCATCACCAACCAGTGTTTATTTTGAATACGCTTGATGCTTAAATCCTCATTTTAGCTTACTTTATATAACACTATTTACACCTCAACTTTTTCATTCACGACGAAAAATTCATCTAACAAAACTTACTAATTTCTGATGGTACTCAGTGTTACGTTTTTCTTTAAAAGACGTGGCCACCGTAGAACCGCTTACAATTTATAGGACTGTGAACAATCTTTTGACGCCAGACGTCGACGAGCAGGTATGTTCTGTATTCCGTGAAACGTACCATGTCCGTCATTGGAATGTTGGATTGTTGAAGTACGTGTCCTTATTCCGAACCCGTATTTATTACAACATGTATTATGCATATTCAAAATGGAGACTATTTACCTTTATGATGACTTCCTGGTCACCTATACAACCTTTTTCACCGGAGAAGAGACGTTTGGTGAACAGCTTTTCATTATCACCACTTCTTTGCCAAGCTATTCTGTGGTATTCACCCATGTATGTATCCAAAGAAATGCTGATATTGACATCTTCAAAGAGAAAATTATTTTTATTCATAATATCAGTGGTTTATTGATTATACAATATGGGAATACGTGAAAAAAGCGTATGCCAATTATTCTGTTGTGTTATGCAGTAAAAATCGTTTTTAAAGTTTTACGAATTTTCCTATATGTTGTTAAAATATTTAGAAATAATTATTTGTCATTATCATTTAATGCATATATATAGATATGATATCCAGACAGACAAAGTAACAAAGACGCAGTATCTTAATCTCAATTAAGGGGTTGTAAAATTGTCAAGTCGCTAAATGTTTGGTAACTATGGTGATCTTGACAACTATCTTTGTCGGATTTGCATAGACAGTTTAATTTGAGATTTCCAACTGGTAACATATATGGTATTCCATAAGAAACGTATTTGTTGTTAAATGTTGAAATCTATATTATTTGGATTTTCCAAACGTGAATATTGATATTTGTTATTGCTATTGGTTTTCCATATCTTACCGGACTGATTAAACGTTTGAAATTTGGAATAGAATTCGTTATTTTTCTACAAATAAAATAGTGCCAAAGTAGAGCATATCAGTTGCTTAAGGCGAGGCGATCAAAGGTATCTGGTTCGACTTGCGGGGGACGTTTGAAGATTGCAGATCAAATTAAGGTATGTGATTGGTGTTTCAATTTTAACCAAACGTCTGTTTGATACATGTATCTAAGATGTAAAAAGTCTGTTTGGATACTGGTCTCAGTTTCGATCAATTATCTGCACTATGATAAGCCAGTTCGAAGAGTGGTTTTAACATCAACCAGACATTTGTTTGATTTTAGAAGGAAATATGTCAAGCTGAAGACTGGCCTTATTTTCAACCATTCGCCGTTTTGTTATCTTAATGCGATTCGTCAGTTAAGAGAAGAGTCTAAGCTTCAACCAGTTCTCGGTCAAGAAATATAGTTCTCGCCAAATTTGAGTTCCCGACCGAGAACCAAAGATTTTACCGATTGAGAACTAGGGATGTTTTAGCTAAATGCATAATTGATCTTACTCGAAAACCCAAGTTTCTGGCCGGTAAGATAAGTTTGCGGAATCAGGAAAACAGTTAACCGTGTTCTTTGCACGTTTTCTGCATTTTTAACTGAATAACGAGAACCAAGGATATTGTTCAGTAAATAAGGTTTCTAGCCAAAAGCACACCATTCTAAAAACTAGTTCTTGGTCGGAAACTAAAACCTAATAACTTGTTCGATCGAAAACTATAATTTATAAGCGAGTAATATGGTTTTCAGCCAGTTAGCCAAGTTCTTGTCAAGAAATATGGTTCTTTGACCGAGAAGTTAGTACCGGGATCTAGGGTTCTCGGATAAATTGTGTAAACTGCGTTGCATAATTAATTCGTCGTTTACTTTGTTCTCGTTTGAAGCGATTTATAAATATCAAAGTAATAAAAAAAACAACGGGCGTGACTCTAGGTAGAGAAACAGAAAAAGTCGCCAGAACATGGTGAAAATATACCAATTGTGCTAAACTGTCGGTTGTTATACACAAAACAGACATTGACTTTGAAGCACGGCACCACCGAGCCGCCATCGGTTGACGGGCACACATCCGATTTGTCCTTGTCAATTTGCGTGACGCTCGTTTCCAAGGATACGTTCATGTTCACTACTAACTGACCAAACAACAAAAACGCCTTGTCGGAAAGGTAAGCCCCAACTGCGATATCTGGAAAACATGCAAGGAACAAAGATAATCTAAATAAATTATGTAGTGTGTATTCTGAATCCTTATTACCTTTCAAAATTAAGGCGGTAACTGAAAACGCAACACCTCTAGTTGTTTTTTTTAATTATAATGACATTTTTGAATAAAATCTACATATTATTAATTGCTAGTTTACTAAACATAAGAACAACATGGCCAATTTAAATAAATAACTTCTTCACAACAATTAATTACAGTTATGAGGAAGTTGTTGAATACAAGTTGTTTCCTGATTGTCCGACTTTTCATCTGTATTTTGAAAGTCGACTTTTCGCTGTTTAAATAACGTTTCCGAAATTAAGTGGATTAATATCAGGGCCGTATCCAGAGAGGCACTATCTCCGATGCAAAGAGTAGTTTTTCTGGGTGGGGATGGGGTATGAAGGCAAGTTTCTCCGGAAAAGTTTATTTTCAAAAGGAGCTTTTTGTCAATTCTCTAATTTTCACCGAGGCAGTGTGTCTCTGCGTGACTCCGGGTTTGAATATGTTAAAAAGAAAATGTTAACTAATAGTGGGGGTGTTTTTGAATCAGTACGTGACTTTATTTTCTTTACATGTATATCGATGCATGTGTAAATAATTTTTCTTATTGCACAAAACACAAACTTATAAAAAGACAATCTCTTTATTGTGACAGTCACAAAATTAATCAGAGCACCATAGCAGAAAGTCATTTTGAAAACAGAAGTTATCCAAAGTTAAGATATCTTCAAAAACGTTAACATAAATTTAAATTTAAAAAAAAACTTGGTTAAACACTTTTAAAACAAAGATATTGATTTCAAAAATCGTTGTTTTCAGAGGGGTTTCGGTAAAAGTTTAACTGTTTGACATCTGAGGCGTATGTCTGGTTTCTTAAGATGTTTATTAAATGAGTAAAGCCGCGGCATTATAGGATTAACATTCAAATGTTCTTACGTTTAACCAATTTTAATGCATCGGTAAACCTTAAGTTAAATGCGACGAATATTAATCATCATAAAAAACATGCACACGCTGCAGATGCGACTTTGCATTTCATATTATGAGGAAGTTTGTACATGCTTATCATTTGTTTACATGCTAATCAGTTACAGGTAATCTTTCTAACGACAACAGCACGTTCCATCAATGCAGAATCTCGGCCGCGATAGACGGTTTTAGTAAAAGATATATTAAGAACTTGCTTTATTGGTAATTTGGTGCGAGCCCTGAAACAGATAAACGCATATGGTTCTCTCTGTGTAACTTAAGAACAGAACTAGAAATGTGTCCATAGGACACGGATGCCCCCGCTATGCATCGTTTCCAGATACTAAAGTGCAATGATGGGAATAATAGCATTTCAAAGACAGTGATGTTCGTGTAATTATAAGAATATGCATAAACTTGATGATCAAGTAAATTATTTGTATTTGTGGCACTGTTGTCTTCTCATTACGGAAATGTCTGTGAAGAAGTTGGTGGTAATGCAATGCAATGTCATAGTGAACATTTGTGCCAAGTTATTTTGAAATCCCTTCATTCATAAAGAAGTTATAGCCCGAACAAGTAAATTCAAGTTTTAGTAACTGTGACCTTGACCTTGGACTTACAGGCATGGGTAATGTACGCAACACACCGCCTTGTCATGGTGAACATTTGTGCCAAGTTATTTTGAAAACCCTCCATTCAAAACAAAGTTATAGCCCGGACAAGGAAATTCTATTTTTAGTAACAGTGACCTTGACCTTGGACCTACAGGCATGGACATGGTACACAACTCACCACCTTGTCATGGTTAACATTTCTGCCAAGTTATTTTGAAATTACTATATTCCTAATGTAGTTACAACCCTGACAAGAAAATTCTATTTTAGTAACAGTGACCTTGACCTTGGACCTAGGCATGGGCATGGTACGGGACACACCATCTTGTCATGATGAACATTTGTGTCAAGTTATTTTGAAATCAATAAATTCCTAACAAAGTTACAGCCCGGACAAGAGAATTCTATTTTTAGTAACAGTGACCTTGACCTACAGGCATGGGCATGGTACGCGATACACCGCCCTGTCATGGTGAACATTTGTGTCAAGTTATTTTGAAATCCCTCCATTTATAATGAAGTTACAGCCTGGACAAGAAAATTATATTTTTAGTAACAGTGACCTTGACCTTGGACCTTCAGGCTTGGGTATTGTGCGGACACACTGCCTTTGTCATAGTGAACATTGATGCAAAGTTATTTTGAAATCCCTCCATTCATAACAGTAACAGCCCGGACAAGAGAATTCTATTTTAAGTAACACTTACCTTGACCTTTGACCTACAGGCATGGGCATGGTACGTGACACATCGCCCTGTCATGGTGAACATTTGTGCCAAGTTATTTTGAAATCCCTCCATTCATAACAAAGTAACAGCCCAGACAAGAAAATTCTATTTTTAGTAACAGTGACCTTAACCTTGGACCTTAAGGCTTGGGCATGTATGTGACATACCGTCTTGATATGGTGAACAATTATACTAAGTTATTAAAAAAACCAATAAGAAATAACAAAGTTACAGAGCGGACAAGATTTTGCAAGAAAAATCTATTTTTAGTAACAGTGACCTTGACCTTGAACCTACAGTCACGACACACCGCCTTGTTATGGTGAACATTTGTGCCAAGTTATTTTGAAATCCCTCCATTCCAAACAAAGTTAAGGGCAGTGTATATTTTTCTTAACACAAAATGTAAGTGAAAAAGGGGCATAATTTGAAAATATTGGAAGCATGGTTATGGGTCTTGTTGGTTATGATGTAGATTTTGATGGTGAAAATATATTTCAAGTTTCAAGGCAGTATCTCAAGTAGTTTTTAAGTTATGGGCAAAATGCAAAAATATAAGAAACAAGATATATTCCTATTAAAACTAATGTAAATGGAAGTATCAAAGGGCCATAACTTCTGAACAGAACATGTAAGAGCAAAACCCCACCTTTTTGCACAACAACATATCAGGCCAAGCATTGTGGTAAAGTTTCATCAAATTCCCAGCAGAGGTGTAGGAGGAGTTGCGTTTACAAGATATATTCTTATTAAAACTAATGTAAATGGAATTATCAAAGGGCCATAACTTCTTAACGGAACATGTAAGAGCAAAACCCCACCTTTATGCACAACAACATATCAGGCCAAGCATTGTGGTCAAGTTTCATTAAATTCCCACCAGTAGTGTAGGAGGAGTTGCGTTCACGAGATATACTCCTATTAAAACTAATGTAAATGGAAGTATCAAAGGGCCATAACTTCTGAACGGAACATGTAAGAGCGAAACCCCACCTTCATGCACAACTACATATCAGGCCAAGCATTGTGGTCAAGTTTCATTAAATTCCGACCAGTAGTGTAGGAGGAGTTGCGTTCACGAGAATATCGGACGGACGGACGGAAGGACGGACGGGCGGACGGACGGACGGACAGGAGCAACTCTTAATGCCCGTCGCCATCTCATGGCGGGGGCATAAAAAGCACTCTTTGTTTGCAGTGTGCCGTGCCAGTGTTAGGTTGTAAGGAAATTCTGTATAACAATGTCTGCGGCACAAAGCAATTTATAACCTTTATTCTGCTAGGCGCAAACTGTGTCTCATTTCGGACCAGTGTAGACCCAGATAGAAAAGTCTCAACACAAACTAAGCGGTTCACTATTTGGTGAAAATATCATTGTGATTAAAATGGACTGGCTAGATTCCATTTACAGAACTTTAGGAGGTCATACTCCGTGATTTCTTTCTTTTACCTACCGTTCACTTCATCGTTATTCATATCGTTTGTTTTTGACAGGGATATTCCAAATGACATAAGTCCCGGCTTGATGGCGGCGGCTGGTATCCTCTGCGTGTACTCGTGCCAGATACCAGTCTTACACCCATTGTAAACATAAATGGCACCTTGAAGGTCATTTTCATATGGAGCTCCGATAATTATATCTGAAATTATACAGAATACATGAAGTACTTCAGTAAGGTTGTTGTCACGTTACAAATCAAGCTAACTTGAAAAATAATTAATAAATTAGAAAATAATGGGTAAAGGGCGCGGACATGAATAGAAAACTGAGCGTATGGTCGAATATCAAATATTTCGTAAATTTTACAAGTAAATATATTTATATAATGTTTTACAAGTTTTAAGCTTACACTTTATTTCGCATCCAAAGATTTTTTAAAGAAAATAGGAATTTCAATAAAAATATTATTATATGGAATTTTAGAACAGAAATTTACAAAATGAAATACTAAAATACATGTAGTAATCCTTATATGAATAACCCGCTTTTGTGTACAGTTATGAAATAGTAAAACTATATTTATGATATATGTTTTCTTAAGAGAACATTGTAAGTTAATGCTCACCATTGTATGTATCCTTGTTAATATCTCCAAGACTCGAGATCGCTGATCCAAACCTTGCACCGTATGCGTTACTTCCTGTCAACGTTGCCGTCATTGGCTGAAATTTCTAAGAAAAAGACACAAAAGAAGAATAGAATTGAACTTCAGAAATTGTTGGTAAATCAGAAAGAGATCATTATAAACCTTGAAAAACAACAACAACAACACCCATAAAAACAATGACGATGAGACATTTATAATAAACCCTATTTTTTATCTGCAGTTGGTCCAAAAACATGGTACCCTTTCTAATTAAAAATATTGTCACAGGCCAAACAACATTTTAGCATATTATGTGTTCTGAAATAATGAAAGCGATCAATTTTTAAGAAAGATCTGCTAAGAACAAATTTAGAGGCTGTGTTTAATAGATGTATAGGTTACTCCAAAGCCCTACAAATTCGGCGGCAGCACTTAGCCAACAATGCAAGAGACAGATACAATACATACCATCCGTATCCAAAAGAACATCGTTCAAGTATGCCTATATACTGCCACTCACAATATTGACATTCTGCATGGTTTGAAATTAGCATTGTACCATCAAGGGAGATAATTTAAACTGATAACTTCGCTGAAATGAAGTATGGGGAGACGTTTTTACATCCGCCACACACTACAACACTTAACAATCATAAAGCTCTCTTTAGATTGTCAATACGAATGTCAATACGAATGCTACGAGAATATTTTTCGCATTATGAACATTTTTAAAGCAAAGGTAGTAAAGAATTGGAAGAAAATAGGTTAAAGATTTAGAAACTAACCATGTCTGATGATCCAAGATATACCAAGACAAGCCCCGTCTCTTCTTTGTCCCCCATGCTGTAGAATGGAGCGGCGACTATAAGATCTTCAAAGCTGTCCTTGTTGACGTCAACTGAGCATAAAGCGGCACCGTAAAAGCCGTTTACAGGAATCTTAAATATAAAACTGCACTAGTTATAACATTTAAATACATAATTTTGTACATGCCTGAATGATTTGATGTTAAATTTTTATAAGGCGAGTTTTTGTACATGACAATCAATCACGTAGTCTTAAGTTCGAACACTTTATGGCCGGTATTCCATGGTCCCGTGATGCGTGATCCGTGTCCGTGTCCGCTTCCGCGATTTTTCACTCACCAAAGATATCGTTGGGTATATTCCACATCTCCGTGTCCGTTCTACGTCGCGGACACGGACACGGACACGGAGGTATAGAATATACCCAACGATATCTTTGGTGAGTGAAAAATCGCAGACACGGACACGGATCACGCATCACGTATCACGGAACTATGGAATACCGGCCTAAAGCAGAAACGATTCCGTTGTAGTTCCCACAAGAGACCTTTCAAAGGTTCAACGGAGTGTTTGAACCGAGATCCTGATGGTAAATAACAAAAATTATCGACTGAGCGCTAAGCACCTGATGCTTAAGGCCGCTATTCCATACCTCCGTGTACGTGTCCGTTCCGCGTCCGTGTTCGTGTCCGCGACGTGGAACGGACACGGAGGTATGGAATAAACCCAACGTTATCTTTGGTGAGTGAAAAATCGCGGACACGGACGCGGACGCGGAACGGACACGAAGGTATGGAATATACCCAACGATATCTTTGGTGAGTGAAAAATTGCGGACACGGACGTGGACGCGGACACGGTCACGGATCACGGAACCATGGAATAGCGGCCTTATAGACTCATAGTGGACCCGCTCTAGCTGACAAAGTCCCATTTGTTTTTTGTTAGAGATAATTCCTGGAGATACTCCTTTCTTTGCCAAACATGCACCTTATGAAACAGCAGTGAGGTCGATAACAACACCAATCGTTGGGCTTTAATATAATTAGAACTTTGATCTTAAATAACATACCATCTTTGGTATTTGTAAATTTGGTAGACGAATAACGATGAGTTATAGAAAATAGATATCGAGCACGTCTCGGTTAAAAGTGTTTTTGGAAAGTTGGCGTCAATTCTTGAAAAGAAATCACAACGTTGAGCGGACGACATTACTTATTAAACGTTTTGCGGTAAAATCACATCATATAATCAAAATATGAATTGAATAACCCTAAAGTTTTATTTATAGTAAGTACTTTAATCTCAATAAGTATCACTGAAGAGACGTATGATCGTGACCTTTCCCAATTACGCACATTTTCTGTGTAAGAGCGGTTATTTTTTAAGTCATATTTGCGGCCAGTGTAATTCCGCGTGTGCATCTCTCCAAGCAGATGAGAGTCTATACGAATAAATCTGTAATATGAACAAGAAATATCCTGTTTTATATTCAGAGAATTTGCTAAAATAAAAATTGATTCTTATTTCCCAGACATTAATTATTCAATAAAATGTTGAAAATTCATTGTGCATCGGTTTTCAATACATACCGATGGTATCTGGTAAACGGCAAATTACAGATACCGCGTTACAGAAGATTCCAGACACGATATGCGCACAACTTACCTCAGTAATTTCCGAACCATTTAATGTTAGATCAGCTTGTTCCAGGATGAAACTCGTTCTGTCGGCTCGAAATAAGTATACCTACAAAATAATCAACATATGTTTTCCAAATCGGATACAAAAAAGCTCTAAATAAGACCACCCCGAATTAAGACCCCCTTGATAATGAGACGACCTATCATTTCAATGTCCCTTGTAAAAGGTTTCCACAATTTCCAACTCGAAATAAAGACCACCCACTTTTAAGCCATTTTCCCTGTTACCCGAGATGGACTAAACAACGAGGTTTATATTTGTAAGAGGTAAAATTCTGCCCATTATGAACAACTACTAGTTCCGGAGAAAGCAGTACAAAATAGATGCGCTTTGCATATTTGTGTTTTAAAGGAGAACAATAGGCAAATAAACTGTCTCAGTGGCATATATGCTTCGGTCATTTACAGACAGCTTTCATACGAATTCATTTGCTCCAAAATAAAAAAAATTAGATGCTTTCCATTGATCTTATTATGTGTTTTATCTTGAATCTGTTTCGTATAGGCTCTTTGTGTAGAGGTAGATCGCTTGTTTAGGAGTCGCACGTCCCTCAAAAAGGAATCATTCTCCGTAAAAGTATTTTAATGCTGTTCTGTCTTATGTTTTGCACCGTCACAATTAATAATTTATATAAAATTTTATTGACGTAAATATTCATTTTTTTTTTAAGTTTCAAACTATTGCATTTATATTGTTTTGCAATAGAAGGGGTTTGAGTAATAACACACATGAAAATGTATACTCATTTAAAGTGAAAGAAATAAGCATCTTCCTCATAGCCTTGTTCTGTTTTAGAATTTTCGCCATATTTGTTTGCTGCAAATGAAATCTTCTGCGGCGTTTTAATGTTTCGCTTGTTCTTGTTTAGTTATTACTTTCGCTCAGATAACTAGCCAACTTGATTTATCCGAACATATGGACACATTAAATTCTTTCAAGATGACCTTTGCCCAAGGTTATAAAACTGAGCATAGAAACCAGTCTTAAATCTCAAGTATCTGATTGGCTGAAATGGCGACCAGTGGCCATTTCAGCTAATCAGATGCTTGAGATTTGAGACTGGTTTCCAATCTCAGCTTTATAACCTTCAGCCCTTACCTTTCCTGTTAAGTGGTCTCTGGGTGCACCGATGGCAAAGTAGGTTTGTCCATGTCCAAAATACTGACCGCTTGTCATAGCATAACCTAATTAATGATTAACATTAATAATATAAATAGCATATAGGGATGGAAACCTTAAAAAAGCAAAAAAAGAAGTTTGAGTTGCAAAAAAAAACAACAACATAATTCAATTCGTCTAAAATTTGTTTAAAGTCAAGAGACAAATAATTAGATTCAACACAAACAAATGCCACTATTCTATTTAGATGTAAATAGAATTTTATGGAACTTTTAGATCTAGCTTTATTTTTTTTCATTACTGTTCTAACTTTTCCTTTATTATGTAAAATAAAATCACATTAATATAATTTATATGCGTAAATTTTTGTTTAACTGCATTTTGCATTATTCTGATAATTTTCTGTTTTATCGATAAAAGTGCAACGACGACTGTCGCTGCAAGTGCAACGACGTCTGCCGCTGCAGACGTTCCTTGATTTTCACTTCATATGTTAGTACTTACCTGCCATTTCGGAGATTTCCGTAGGCTGTTCGGTATAATCCGTCATGTAAACCTCGGTCGCCTGCCGTAGATCTATGAAACCACCCGTGAATGTTCTTAATCCAGGTGCCCCTAAAAGTAAATCTTGTCCCTAAGAAAACAACAGCATAGATATAATTTTATTTCCCAGGTCACAAGTTTTACAAAGGTGAACCTTAAAACTAAGAAAATATTTAATAAAATCTGTAAAGGGTATCTGTCTGACAGTAATTTGTTTTATTTTTATAACCACTTGCTATATGTAAGTCAGGCTCATATATAAACCTAGTTAAAAAGACTAATAACCATAGAAAATATGCACCATAATATACCAATGCTGTTACTAGCTGACCGCTTTGGATTTAGAAATTTATTAACATTTTGTTGAGTTTTTTTTGTATTCTTTCGAAAAATGGAATTTGTAAACCTTGCTTTACGCTTCATATTGGAAAAATGTTTCCGGCTTTCTTGGATCGCTTATTTTATTTTCGTCTGTTCCATCTACATTTAATCTACTTTTATCGTTTACTATATAAAACAAAGTATGTGTGAGAAATAACAAGTAAAAAACTTTGTTTTAGAGCCCAAACAAATATCTTAACGTACCTGATTTGTATAATGGACTGATCCACCCAAACAACCCATCCCATAATTCAGCTTGGTGCCATTTCCGACGGTTGTTGTCTGCTTCGTGCCATCCACAAGTGCCGGGATCTTTTTGATATTTTTACGATTGAAATCGAGAGGTATTTCGTAGCACAACCCATTCATAAAGAAGTATTCCTCTGCTTCGAACTGCTTGTTATACCAACGGCTTGCGCAAGTCTGAAAACAGCCATGGGTTTACAGGGAAACAGAAGTGGATAATAGAAGGAAACAGTCATGGATTTTACAGAAAAACAGCCATGGATTTTAAAGGGTAACAACAATGGAGTTTACAGGGAAACTGTGATGGATTTTACAGTGAAACAGACATTGATTTTTACAAGGAATCAGTCATTGATTTTACAGGGAAACAGTTATGAAATTTACAGAACGCTCATGAAAATTACCTTAAGTAAGAAGTTTTTTTGGAAATTACCAAGTTAACAAAATAGATAAAGAAATACACTCGTGTTACCCAGACGATAAACTCTGTATATTTGGAGTAAAGGATTAAGAGAACAAAATATCGGCCATACCACTATCCCCTGATTTTTCTGTACGTCGAGGGAGGCCCCAAGCCACTGGTTGTCCCGACCGTGAATAAATGAACGTGAAAGTCCGTTAAAATAGGCTGTGTCTGATTTGGAGTCCTCGACATCTGCAAAAGAGGTCATTAACATTTCAGAATACTGTTATGTTTTTTATTGGGGAAACATAAACAATAAAAATCCATAAAAACACTTTTGGAGGGTCAGATTTCCCCATTCGAACTACAGCCACAATAGAAGCAAGTTTTTAGCCTATCTATAAATTTTACCATTTCCGAACTATTTTTGTTGTATCGGCGGAGTAATTACCATTCAACATAATAATAAGGTGCTGTCCATAAAAGTCGCCCTACATATGGAGTCATGCAGAAGCTATGAAAATTCAAATTCTTCAGCGAGTTATTTCAATAGAAATCCTTTACATTTCAATGAACAAAATAGATTGATCTTTTCAACTGCGCATGCGCATGTCTACAAATGTAGGGCGACTTCTAAGTCGGATAGAGTCTATTAAGAGTTTTCTACCAGTAATAGGCTCTATTCTATACTCAGAGCGTCTACTGTAGCTTCTGATTGGCTACAAATGTAGGGCAACTTCTAATTCGTTTTAGAATCTATCACAAACTAATAGCAAGTACATGTAAAAGAATATTCAGAAGCTATGAAAATTCAAATTCCTCAGCGGTTTATTTCAATAGAACTGCTTTCTATTTTCTATTTTATAATTTACAAAATAGATCGATCTAATTTCAACTGTGTATGTACAAATGTAGGGCAACTTCTAAGTCGGATAGAGTCTATTAAGACGTTTCTATAGAAAATAGAAACCTGCACTCACTGCCCTCGTTTCGGCTTCTATTTTCTATAAATCGATAATATATTTTATCATTCCGTAAACAATTCTTGTTGCAATAAATGTTTGCAGTTCGAAAACGTATCGTCCGACATAACTTTACCGTCAATATAGACCTCTTCACAGCTATGGCCTCCAAAACCGCCTTGAATCAGCGAACATTTGTAGATAGCACCCGGACTTTTGGAGTTGGGAAGATGTGTACTGTTGTCTTTCGGCGCACCAAACAACAACCTATATACGAATATCACATGTGATAAAATTAGAATTTAAGGAATGAATACAAAAATTGGCTATTCTAGATAATTGGTTTTGCAGGATTTCTATAAAAAACTGAAAATAAACCTTTCTGTCACATTTTTTAGGCGCCCGAAACAAATATTTATAACGGTTTCCTTAAACATCATATAAATATCAGTGCGGTATTTCTGGCAGCTTTCAAAACGGGAAACATACTTATTCACTCGTAATTACTTCAATCGAAAAATACCAAACAAAAACGAGTTCCTTCACAATTACTGTAGCACACTGACATGATATAATTTCATTTAAGAGCAGATTAACAAAGACACTGTGTTGGGCTTAACCGATCCGAAATATTCCGCATTAAAAGCATTTAACAGTTCGCATTAAAAATAAAGATGAAAATTCTACCAAAATGAAAAGTAATTGATTTAATTTTAGTCAAAGTAAAAATGACCCTGATTTTGCCGAATTTCTGGCCAATGTTTGGATTGTGAATGCACCAAAAACTAAGCTATCAAACAGACAAAATGTAACTTGCCTAGAATATTGTCTGCAAATATATATTTTATTATGTGCATCAGTTAAACTTATTGTATCAATGATGTGCATTACCGACACATTCTAAGTATGACTGTAGTGTTTTTTTTTCCAAAATCAGATTCTGTCAAAAACGTATATAAACTATTTAGTTTAAACATAGTTTGCATCGATTGTGAAACAAGTTATTTCAACTTATAATAATTACGCTCGATAACTGTTTCCTGGGTTGAAAACAGTACTGGGCTGTGAATTGGGGAAACTTCAGAGGAATCTTACCCTGTTGGGATTCGAACCGGCACTCTCCGGATCAACAGTCCGACGTTCTACGCTTGTTCCTTAGCTAAGTATTTATATATCTAATGCATCGATTAGTATATTTCTACAAGTTTTCTGATTTTGTTTAGCTTCATTTCTTTTGTTAGTATAAAACAATTTATTATAACACAATGACGCTAAATGTGTGATCAATATGAATAAAAGTTAGAAATACATTTAATCATTCCATTACACGACATTTGCGTACACACCTAAAACTAATAAACTTATTTCTCGTGTTATCTATTGTATGGTCTGAGATACACGTGAAAGCCAGTTTCCCCATGGCAAGCAACTGAATAGGAGTCCGATCATAAATGTTTGAAAATTTCTAATTACTAAATAGTTCTGAATCTCGTATTTTAATCTACCCGCTCGTAAAGCCCTATTAAAGCTTATATTAATTCGTCCCTAATTATAAAATACTTCTATATTAAGTGTAAGATTAACAGTCCAAGGATTATGACTAAGGTGAATGCATACGGAGGCTTAAGACTGAAGTGGACTAGGCAGGCTGAATAGCATAACTACGGTAATTTTGTTATTTATACATCCACAGGATGTTATCATTTTGTAAACAATAACATTTTATGACATCGCCGCAACAGCTGTTTGACTTTGGTTATTGTACGAGATAAAACAATCGGTATTTATTGAATTTTGCTAGTTCCCATCGACTTATTATGTTTATACAGATTTTATGGTATGAGAAATTTCCTGTTTTCTATGAATTATATTGCACCCTTTACAACGCTCCTAACATTACACTACGCTAACAACAAGGAATCTATTGACTAATAACCATTCCCTGTGGAATTTTCGGAAATAGGGAAAGTTAATCATCTATATGTTTCACCAAAATGATAAATGATATCAGAACGCTGTAGATACACGCAGTCAAGGTAAACCGTATAAGTTATTATTTACATTTAACCCAAAACCTGTAAAATAAGATTATTCACCTGAAAAAAGGCTAGCCATTTATTATTTGTGCGTGGTATGTGAATTCGAGCCGGAGATATTTTGTTTTGGTCAACAAATATTTTAGCTTCATGTCATCAATGAGATACTATTTTACCATTATCATTTACAAAAGAAATTCGTTACCGGTTGGCTTTATTTAAAGCAGCTAGATCAAGAGCAAAGTTGATGTACTTTTTAATTAAGTCGTTATTTTAATAAACGGAAAATTGTTAAGTATGAGTGTAGAGAAGCTGTAATAAACTAAAGAATTACAACTTTGTCATTATACAATATTATACTGAACCTGTAACAAAAACGAACATCAACTTGGTCATTATACAACGTTATACATTATTTTTGCACCGTCTTTAACACCATTGAATCTGGACACATTCCTTTTTAGAAATGAATTTTAAATTGTCATCATGAGAAACTGGCAAAATTCAATAAATAAAGATTTTTTTCTTGTACAATAACAAAAGTGATAATGCTTAGTCTTAAAAAATATATTTTCATTTTGGCTGCTAAATTGGCTGCTTTAATTTCTGATATATGAGATACGTGTCAAGCCCTGCAATGAACAAATGAGACGCGTTTTGCCGGTGAACAGATCTACATTCAATGTAGTATACTTTTATAGTGTTCAGATTAATTTCCATTAGAGTGCGACTCATATAGCTCGTTTACGACCAGTGTAGACCCAGATCAGCATGCGCATCCTCATCGCCTGTGCCCAAGGCTATAAAACTGAGCATGGAAACCCGTCTCAAATCTCAAGCATCTGATTAGCTGAAATGGCGACCAGTCGTCGCCATTTCAGCCAATCAGATGCTTGAGATTTGAGACTGGTTTCCAAACTCAGCTTTATATATTTCAGCCCTGATCTTGGTATGCACTAATCGCTATTTATTAAAAACTACCTAGTTAATGGACAAAGAAAATGTCATTAAAAAAAAATCAGCAAGTACATGTTTTTAAAATAGATTTTTGTGAAATAGAAAAAATGAAATGCGTTTTAGTTTAAACTTATTTACGTAAATAGCTACAGGTACTTGTTATTATAGTGAAATTGCAGCTGAAAACATAACTCAAAACTCACTTAAAATAAATTATCTGAGATCAAAAATAAAATGTTTAAAGAGGTAAATCAGCAAATTTACACACTGAAAACGCCAAGCTTACGACGGAACTACTCAAACTGCAACAACAACTGCTGCTGCTGCTCCTGGCGCTGAGGCTACTGCTGCTACTTCTTCTACGACAACAACAACAACAACAACAACTACTACTACTACAGAAACAAATTACCACCATGACAGACATTTATAACAATCTCATTTGTCTTAATATTCAATGACCAGTCGTTACTTCCTTGTCAAACATACATGTTAGTTAAGTGAAATCGAAATTTGTCGGCCAAGGACTCTGTCCTCCATTATGTGTATTTAAAAGTAAATAAGTATAAACCCTAAGGGTGTTATGCTAATTAAGCTGTTTGAAAACAAATGGATTTTTACGCAACGGTCACACAAAGCTAAAGTAAACAAAATATTAAATTAAGGGATACATGTACATGTATCTGTATTTACAGAGCAGTACCATCCATGGATCTCTGTTTACTGACCTTTAATCATATAGAAACTTCAGTACAGAGATTGAACACCTAGGGGCTTTATATCCTGAAAGTGGCGAGGGACCGAGCAACCTACTACTTACCAGCTTTCTTGCGCTCCGGTTTCTTGCTTGTGCATGGCCACCGTGTATCCATAGTAACTTCCGGGATTCGGACCCGAAAATTCTATCCTACTGTTTATGTCGAGATTAAACCCCTGTACAGCGTGAAGTATGAACAAGGTCAATAACATTGATACTTTATACAAAGAGATCGGCTGCCTTGATCGTCGGAAAGATCTATGGAACGATGACATCTCTCGACTTACTTCCGGACAAGTTTTCATTGAATTAACACCTTTAAAAGCTGTAAAAGACGTTAATCCGTCATTCATATTATGACACCCTTCACAATATTCCAAATTTGAACGCTCCTTGCTTCTCATGTTATCCATTTGTTTCGGTTTTCTTCAACACAATTTAAAATTATTTACCAAAATTTCGTTAGTTTAAATTGACGCACATTAAGTTTGCTCAGCCTTGGTTTTATTTCAAACCGTGTCACATAAAACTTCATACAGGTAATATTTATTTTATGAATTTTCGCATTGAATTAATATAAAACGACCCAATTCAATTAACCCTTAAATATAGTATAGTGTAATCTTCAAGGCAAAGTTATGTTTGCACAATTTGTTTACAACTATATCATTATCCTCTATATGACACAGAATATTCGCATTTTTAAACTATAAAGTGCATAGAAATAATATTATTCATCAACCGCGAAATAACATTTTGCATTGAATTGTAAAAGTATTACTCAGGTATAAATAACATTTTCGCTGCTTACAATGATCGTAATCTTGTTAAGCTATACTGCCTAATACAAGTACACAACCATCCCACTCATGCGAGGAGGTAAGTAGTTTAAAGAAAATAACCCTGTGTATGAGTTCACTAGTATTTTACAATTGAACTCGGTAATAAGTTTAATGTTAACATATGTTTTAATTGTCATAATATTTGACCCGGTTTCAACAAAATCGGTAAGCCGTACTTCGGATGACCGGTGTTTCGATTTCGATTTCCGCAGGATGTGAAAGGACCTGGTTCGCGAATGCTTACCATTTGCCTACAAATATCTAAAATTTTAATTTGTCACGTATCTCAAATTTCAATACATTTAAATACATAAATAGTAATAGTTTACTTGTAAACTTTAAATATTCAAAAGATTTTATATCAATCGTAGTTAAAGCATTTGGATGATAGGCTGTCGAAATTGCCGAAATGACGAAAATATGAAACAAAATTTTGACCAGGAATCAAACATGTCTCAATAGAAATAATAGTGTCAAACAATCTTGATCGACACTTGTGCCACAAATGAAAACCGTAAAAACATGTTACGAATTTGATTTGCACAAAAGTGTTTATTTTGCAACTCTGCCATTTGAAAATATAGATAGTTCTCGCCCCGCGGCCTGTTTTCGCGTTTTCGTGGTCCCAGGAGAGCGTGACCTCGTGGCCTGGCGGCGTGAAGTTAGCGGCCTGGCGGCGTAAAGTTAGCGGCCTGGCGGCCTAGCGGCCTGGCGGCCTAGCGGCCTGGCGGCGTGAAGTTAGCATCCTGGAGGCCTTGCGGCCTAAACTCAATATTTATCATAATTTATGTTTATCTTTAAAACGGCTTGAAATCGATTTTTACAACATGCAAAGTACATTTCAGGGATGATTTAGTAAAATATCAACAAAAAGTAGCTTTGATTTTTTTAAGTTTTCGAAGCCTTGCGGCCTGGCGGCCTAGCGGCCTAGCGGCCTAAGTTTTCGAAGCCTGGCGGCCTAGCGGCCTAAACTTAATATTTATAATAATTTATGTTTATCTTAAAAACGACTTTAATTCGATTTTTACAGCATGTCATTTACATTTCAGGGATGATTTAGTAAGATATCAACAAGACTAGCTTTGATTTTTTTTTAAGTTTTCGAACCCTGGCGGTCTAGCGGCCGGGCGGTCTAACGGCCTAGCGGCCTAAACTTAATATTTATCATAATTTATGTTTATCTTAAAAACGACTTGAACTCGATTTTTACAGCATGTCATTCATATTTCAGGGATGATTTAGTAAAATATCAACGAAAACTAGCTTTGAATTTTTTTAAGTTTTCGAAGCCTGGCGGCCTAGCGGCCTAAGTTTTCGAAGCCTGGCGGCCTAGCGGCCTAAACTTAATATTTATAATAATTTATGTTTATCTTAAAAACGACTTTAATTCGATTTTTACAGCATGTCATTTACATTTCAGGGATGATTTAGTAAGATATCAACAAGACTAGCTTTGATTTTTTTTTAAGTTTTCGAACCCTGGCGGTCTAGCGGCCGGGCGGTCTAACGGCCTAGCGGCCTAAACTTAATATTTATCATAATTTATGTTTATCTTAAAAACGACTTGAACTCGATTTTTACAGCATGTCATTCATATTTCAGGGATGATTTAGTAAAATATCAACGAAAACTAGCTTTGAATTTTTTTAAGTTTTCGAAGCCTGGCGGCCTGGCGGCCTAGCGGCCTAGCGGCCTAAGTTTTCGAAGCCTGGCGGCCTAGCGGCCTAAACTTAATATTTATAATAATTTATGTTTATCTTAAAAACGACTTTAATTCGATTTTTACAGCATGTCATTTACATTTCAGGGATGATTTAGTAAGATATCAACAAGACTAGCTTTGATTTTTTTTTAAGTTTTCGAACCCTGGCGGTCTAGCGGCCGGGCGGTCTAACGGCCTAGCGGCCTAAACTTAATATTTATCATAATTTATGTTTATCTTAAAAACGACTTGAACTCGATTTTTACAGCATGTCATTCATATTTCAGGGATGATTTAGTAAAATATCAACGAAAACTAGCTTTGAATTTTTTTAAGTTTTCGAAGCCTGGCGGCCTAGCGGCCTAAACTTAATATTTATCACAATTTATGTTTATCTTAAAAACGACTTGAATTTGATTTTACAGCATGTCATTAAAGTTTCAGGGATGATTTAGTATAATATCAACAAGACTAGCTTTGTTGTTTTCTTTTTTAAAGTTTTCGAAGCCTGGCGGCCTAGCGGCCTATCGGCCTGGTGGCCTAGCGTTCTAAAATTTATGTTAATCTTAAAACGTCTTGAAATCGATTTTTCAGCATGTAATGCACATTTCGGGGTTGAAAAAGCAAAATATCAACAAGAACTAGAACTGGCTTGGCTTTTTTTTAATTTTTCGAAGCCTCGCGGCCTTCTTGATTCTTTGAAATTCGATTTTATGCATTTTTTGAATGTCCTGCAGTGCATTCTGCGTAATGTTTGACGATAGAACAAATCCATATTCTGCATATAACCGCAATTACGGAGGCTCGGATCTGTACAGTCTTCTAAGCTTGTCAAACAATCTATACTTGGAATCAGAATTTGAACCCTCGCAAACATATATGTTTACATTTAAGATATGTCCCTCTTTTAATGAAATAAATATCCGAAACCGAGAACAGCCTCGGATTGGTGCCTTACGTCTTTCGCTTTAACCTGGATTTCTTTGTTGCGGTCTCTTCTGGTATGTAGAATAATTTTCAGATCTCTTTTGTTGCGAGTAAAATGGTATATGGTATAAAACATGAAAAATGTTCATCAACTGGCGGAGATTTATGACAACGTAATGTTTACTTATACAAAGAATGCCATATTCTGCATATACCCGGAATTACGGAGGCTCGGATCTGTACAGTCTTCAAAGCTGGCCAAACAATCTATACATGGTTGGAACCGGAATTTAAACCTTCGAAAATATGTATGTTTGCCTTTACGATATGTCCACATTTTAAAGACAAAAGATACCAGAAACCGAGACCAACCTCGGATTAAAGCCCTCCTTCTTTCGCTTTAACCTGGATTGCTTTGGTGCGATCTCTTCCGGCATGCTGAATATTTTTAAGATCTCGTTCTGGCGATTAAAATGGTATATAAAACATAAAAATTGTTCATAAAACGGTGGAGATTTAGGACGACGTAACGTTTAACAATAGAACAAATCCATATTCTGCACATAATCGCAATTACGGAGGCACGGATCTGTACAGTCCTCTAAGCTGTCCAAACAATCTATATATGCATGGAACCAGAATTAAACCCTCACAAACATGTATGTTTACCGTTACGATAATTATGTCACTCTTTCCATGAAATAAATATCAGAAACCGAGACCGGATTCGAGCCCTACTTCTTTCGCTTTAACCTGGTTTGAATTAGTGCGGTCTCTTCAGTCCTGTAGAATAATTTTCAGATTTCTTTATTGCGAGTAAAATGGTATATAAAACATGAAAACTGTTCATGAAATGGCGGAGATTTAGGACGACGTAATGTTTACCCAGAGAAAAAATGCCATATTCTGCATATAATCGCAATTACGGAGGCTCGGATCTGGACAGTCTTCTAAACTAGCCAAACAATCCATACATGGTTGGAACCGGAATTTAAACCTTCGAAAATATGTATGTTTATCTTTACGATATGTCCCTATTTTAAAGAAAAAAAATATCAGAAACCGAGACCAACCTCGGATTAAAACCTTCCTTCTTTCGCTTTAACCTGGATTGCTTTGGTGCGATCTCTTCCGGCATGCCGAATAATTTTAAGATCTCGTTCTTGCGATTAAAATGGTATATAAAACATAAAAAAACTGTTCATAAAATTGGTGGAGATTTAGGACGACGTAACGTGTAACAATAAGACAAATCCATATTTTGCATATAATCGCAATTACGGAGGAACGGATCTGTACAGTCTTCTTATCTGGACAAACAATTCATACATGGTTGGAACCAGAATTTCAACCCTCGCAAATATGTATGCCTGCCATAGTGATCTGTACCTATTTGAAATAAAAGAAAAATCAGAAATCGAGACCAGACTCGGTTTCGAGCCCCACGTTTTTTATATTTATTTGCATCGCTTTAGTTGAATTTCCTCAGGCCTGCAGAACAATATTAAGATCTCGTTATTGCGAGTGGACCGGTAAAACATGATAACTAATCATTAAATGGCGGAAATATAGAACGAATACCCGGCTCACTGCTGGCAGTGGATTCGATCTCATTAGGGTATTCGCTGTCAGTGTAGAGCGAATACCCAAATCACCACTGGCAGTGGATTCGATCTCATTGGGATAACAACAAGAACTAGCTTTGATTTTTTTTAAGTTTTCGAAGCCTGGCGGCCAAGCGGCCTGGCGGCCCAGCGGCCTAAACTTAATATTTATCATAATTTATGTTCATCTAAAAACGTCTTGTAATTGACTTTTTCAGCATATAATGTACTTTTCGGGGTGAATAAGCAAAATATCAACAAGAACTAGCTAGGCCGCCAGGCTTCGAAAACTTAAAAAAAATCAAAGCTAGTTTTTGTTGATATTTTACTAAATCATCCCTGAAATGTAAATGGCATGCTGTAAAAATCGAATTAAAGTCGTTTTTAAGATTAAACATAAATTATGATAAACATTAAGTTTAGGCCGCTAGGCCGCCTTGCTTCGAAAACTTAAAAAAAAATCAAAGCTTGTTCTTGTTGATATTTGGCTTATTCACCCCTGAAGTGTACATTACATGCTGAAAAAATCGATTTCAAGACATTTTTAAGATAAACATAAATTATGATAAATTTTAAGTTTAGGCCACTAGGCCGCCAGGCTTCGAAAAGTTCAACAATCAAACTTAGTTCTTTATCATTAACTGAAATGTAATTTACAAAGAGTACATGGGAGTAAATGTACAAATAGATTCCGAGTCGTCTTTGCAGATAAGCTAGAACTTTGATTTAAAAAATAAAAGCTAAATCATGTCGATAACTTTCTTATACACCCCTGCAATTTACATTATATCTGTAAAAATAGATTTAAATCAGTTTTTAAGATCAACGTTAATTGCGATAAATTCAGCCATCTTCACGCCGCTAGGCCGCTAACTTCACGCCGCCAGGCCGCTAACTTCACGCCGCCACGCCGCTAGGCCGCCAGGCCGCTAACTTCACGCCGCCAGGCCGCTAACTTCACGCCGCCAGGCCGCTAGGCCGCCAGGCCGCAAACTTCAAGCCTCCAGGCCGCTAGGCCGCCAGGCCGCTCACTTCACACATCTAAGATAAAGGTCGTGCGTTAAATCTTTCGTAATAGCCAAGACATCAAAATGCGCTTTTCTTGGTAGTTAGGTGATGTTTGCGAACTTCCGTTCTGTTCGCATCAGTTAATTAAAGGAAACACTGAGTTACTTGATACAATGTTTAAAGAACAATAGCAATTCTAAATTAACAATTCTAGATTAATAATTCTAATAATTCTAAAGTGAGAAGACAAACTATAAGATAAGTGAAGAAAATAATGTAAGATTCAACATGAAAACAATTCTGTGATAATGTTCCTTCTGTCGTATTTAGAGTACTGTGCCACTTCGGCCATAAAACATACTTACGATCGTATAGTGGAAAATATTAAAGAAAGTAAATCGTTCTTTTAATTTAATTTGTTCATTTAAAAATCCGAAATGTAATTTATTCTCTCTCTCTCTCTCTCTCTCTCTCTCTCTCTCTCTCTCTCTCTCTCTCTCTCTCTCTCTCTCTCTCTCTCTCTCTCATTTTATGTTTGTTCGGGTATATTATTAAGAAACAATTATTATTTAGCGGTAATATATCGTACGCTTTATCTTATATTTGACACGCACATTTTTACATATAATCGACGTATCGTTTTCAACACTTAACATAAATTATTTTTTTGAGTACAAATATTGCAACCATAACAAACCCCTATTTTTGAAAGTCATTTGTTCGCAGCAAGTCCTCGACTACAGAATAATTCGTCGGTACGTATTTGGGATGTTTATTTGTTCAAATATCAATCTTAAGTGAATAGTTCCATACTTTGATATGACTATAAAACGTAATAATAACCGTTGACCGACGCTTTTATTTAGGTCAAGTCACAGTCACATTATCATAACGCAGTAGGCTACAACCCAATCATATTTTTAACCCCGGTTATTCGAATACTAAGAACGCGAACGGCTTTTGTGACGACATGAACGTCATGACGGGTACCAGTAAGCTTGAATTACCTCGATATCTCTGTTTTTAACGTTTTCCCGTAGATTTTTTGTTTCATACTAGTGAAAATTTCTTTCATCTAAACATGTATAAAGTCTTTAGATCAACCAAGTGAACGTTAGACCCCCACCAACTTGACAGTCAGTCGTAGACAATCTTACTCACTGCTAGCTCACTCACTGACATTTGGTTGAAGAAAAGCTCACTCACTGACATTCAGGTGTAGACAAACTCACTTATTGAATGTCAGATGTAGTCAAGCGCACTAAAAGACAGTCAGGTGTAGACACGCTCACTCACAGACAGTCACGTGTCAGATTTAGACAAATTCACTCACTGACAGTATTGCGTAGACAAGCTCACTGACAAACGTACAGACAAGCTCACTAACTGACAGTCAGATGTAGAAAAGCTCACTCACTGACAGTTTTGCCTAGGCAAGCTCACTGCCAAACTTGCAGACAAGCTCACTCACTGACAGTCAGGCGTAGACAAGCTCACTCACTGACAGTCAGGTGTAGACAAGCTCACTCACTGACAGTCACCTGTAGACATGCTCACTGACAGTCAGGTGTTGACAAGCTCACTCACTGAGAGTCAGGCGTAAAAAAAGCTCACTCACTGACAGTCAGATGTAGACAAGCTCACTCACTGACAGTCAGGTGTAGACAAGCTGACTAATTGACAGTCACCTGTAGACAAGCTAAATCACTGACAGTCAGGTGTAGACAAGCTCACTAATTGACAGTCACCTGTAGACAAGCTCACTCACTGAGAGTCAGGTGTAGACAAGCTCACTCACTTACAGTCACCTGTAGACAAGCACACTAACAGTCACGTGTAGACAAGTTCACTCACTGACATTTAGGTGTAGACAAGCTCACTCACTGACATTCACGTGTAGACAAGCTCATTAATTGACAGTCAGGTGTAGACAATCTCATTCACTGACAGTCAGGTGTAGACAAGCTCACTCACTGACAGTCATATGTAGACTAGTGGCACTTTTACACACAAAAGACAACTGACAGCTTTACTCGCTCAAATTCAGGTGCAGACAGTATGTTCATATACTGTGCTAAAGAAGTTAGTCATTTCAGACTACGTCAAATGCAGAGCAATTACTCCGAGTTAAAATATGTCTTTGAGGAGAAGAAAAAACAAGGTCTGTGAAGTTGGCTCTACGCCCTACGTTCTACGTCCTCCATACAAATCTATTTCTACGTTCTCCATACAACAGTCCTACGTCCTACGTTCATTTCTACTGTCGAACCAGCCCTACGTCCTACATTCATTTCTACGGTCGAACCAGCCCTACGTCCTACGTTCATCCCTTTAGTCGACCCAGTCCAACGTCCTACATTCATTTCTACGGTCGACCCAGCTCTACGTCCTACGTTCATCCCTTCAGTCGACCCAGCCCAACGTCCTACATTCATTTCTACGGTCGACCCAGCTCTACGTCCTACGTTCATCCCTACAGTCGACCCAGCCCTATGTCCTACATTCATTTCTACGGTCGACCCAGCCCTACGTCCTACGTTCATCCCTACAGTCGACCCAGCACTACGTCCTACATTTAACGCTTCCGTCGACCCAGTCCTACGTCCTACGTTCATCCCTACCGTCGATCCAGCCCTACGTCCTACGTTCATTTCTACAGTCGACCTACTGTTATGTCTTGCATTCATTTCTACGGTCGACCCAGTCCTACGTTCTACGTTTATCAGTACCGTCGATCCAGCCCTACGTTCTAAGTTCATTTCTACAGTCGACCTAATGTTATGTCTTGCATTCATTTCTACGGTCGACAAAGTCCTACTTTCTACGTTCATCCCTACCGTCGATCCAGCCCTACGTCCTACGTTCATTTCTACAGTCGACCTACTGTTATGTCTTGCATATTTTCTACGGTCGTCCCAGTCCTACGTTCTACGTTCATCCCTACCGTCGACCCAGCCCTACGTCCTACGTTCATTTCTACAGTCGACCTAATGTTATGTCTTGCATTCATTTCTACGGTCGACCAAATTCTACGTTCTACGTTCATCCCTACCGTCGACCCAGCCCTACGTCCTACGTTCATTTCTACAGTCGACCTACTGTTATGTCTTGCATTCATTTCTGCGGTCGACCCAGTCCTACGTTCTACGTTCATCCCTACCGTCGACCCAGCCCTACGTCCTACGTTCATTTCTACAGTCGACCTAATGTTATGTCTGTCATTCATTTCTACGGTCGACCCAGTCCTACGTTCTACGTTCATCCCTACCGTCGATCTAGCCCTACGTCCTACGTTCATTTCTACAGTCGACCTTCTGTTATGTCTTGCATTCATTTCTACGGTCGACCCAGTCCTACGTTCTACGTTCATCCCTACCGTCGACCCAGCCCTACGTCCTACGTTCATTTCTACAGTCGACCTACTGTTATGTCTTGCATTCATTTCTACGGTCGACCCAGTCCTACGTTCTACGTTCATCCCTACCGTCGATCCAGCCCTACGTCCTACGTTCATTTCTACAGTCGACCTACTGTTATGTCTTGCATTCATTTCTACGGTCGACCAAGTCCTACGTTCTACGTTCATCCCTACCGTCGACCCAGCCCTACGTCCTACGTTCATTTCTACAGTCGACCTACTGTTATGTCTTGCATTCATTTCTACGGTCGACCCAGTCCTACGTTCTACGTTCATCCCTACCGTCGATCCAGCCCTACGTCCTACGTTCATTTCTACAGTCGACCTACTGTTATGTCTTGCATTCATTTCTACGGTCGACCCAGTCCTACGTTCTACGTTCATCCCTACCGTCGATCCAGCCCTACGTCCTACGTTCATTTCTACAGTCGACCTACTGTTATGTCTTGCATTCATTTCTACGGTCGTCCCAGTCCTACGTTCTACGTTCATCCATACCGTCGACCCAGCCCTACGTCCTACGTTCATTTCTACAGTCGACCTACTGTTATGTCTTGCATTAATTTCTACGGTCGACCCAGTCCTACGTTCTACGTTCATCCCTACCGTCGACCCAGCCCTACGTCCTACGTTCATTTCTACAGTCGACCTATTGTTATGTCTGTCATTCATTTCTACGGTCGACCCAGTCCTACGTTCTACGTTCATCCCTACCGTCGATCCAGCCCTACGTCCTACGTTCATTTCTACAGTCGACCTTCTGTTATGTCTTGCATTCATTTCTACGGTCGACCCAGTCCTACGTTCTACGTTCATCCCTACCGTCGATCCAGCCCTACGTCCTACGTTCATTTCTACAGTCGACCTACTGTTATGTCTTGCATTCATTTCTACGGTCGACCCAGTCCTACGTTCTACGTTCATCCCTACCGTCGATCCAGCCCTACGTCCTACGTTCATTTCTACAGTCGACCTACTGTTATGTCTTGCTTTCATTTCTACGGTCGACCCAGTCCTACGTTCTACGTTCATCCCTACCGTCGACCCAGCCCTACGTCCTACGTTCATTTCTACAGTCGACCTACTGTTATGTCTTGCATTCATTTCTACGGTCGACCCAGTCCTACGTTCTACGTTCATCCCTACCGTCGACCCAGCCCTACGTCCTACGTTCATTTCTACAATCGACCTACTGTTACGTCTTGCATTCATTTCTACGGTCGACCAAGTCCTACGTTCTACGTTCATCCCTACCGTCGACCCAGCCCTACGTCCTACGTTCATTTCTACAGTCGACCTACTGTTATGTCTTGCATTCATTTCTACGGTCGACCCAGTCCTACGTTCTACGTTCATCCCTACCGTCGACCCAGCCCTACGTCCTACGTTCATTTCTACAGTCGACCTACTGTTATGTCTTGCATTCATTTCTACGGTCGACCCAGTCCTACGTTCTACGTTCATCCCTACCGTCGATCCAGCCCTACGTCCTACGTTCATTTCTTCAGTCGACCTACTGTTATGCCTTGCATTCATTTCTACGGTCGACCCAGTCCTACGTTCTACGTTCATCCCTACCGTCGACCCAGCTCTACGTCCTACGTTCATTTCTACAGTCGACCTACTGTTATGTCTTGCATTCATTTCTACGGTCGACCCAGTCCTACGTTCTACGTTCATCCCTACCGTCGATCCAGCCCTACGTCCTACGTTCATTTCTACAGTCGACCTACTGTTATGTCTTGCATTCATTTCTACGGTCGACCCAGTCCTACGTTCTACGTTCATCCCTACCGTCGACCCAGCCCTACGTCCTACGTTCATTTCTACAGTCGACCTACTGTTATGTCTTGCATTCATTTCTACGGTCGACCCAGTCCTACGTTCTACGTTCATTCCTTCCGTCGATCCAGCCCTACGTCCTACGTTCATTTCTACAGTCGACCTACTGTTATGTCTTGCATTCATTTCTACGGTCGACCCAGTCCTACGTTCTACGTTCATCCCTACCGTCGACCCAGCCCTACGTCCTACGTTCATTTCTACAGTCGACCTACTGTTATGTCTTGCATTCATTTCTACGGTCGACCCAGTCCTACGTTCTACGTTCATCCCTACCGTCGATCCAGCCCTACGTCCTACGTTCATTTCTACAGTCGACCTACTGTTATGTCTTGCATTCATTTCTACGGTCGACCCAGTCCTACGTTCTACGTTCATCCCTACCGTCGACCCAGCCCTACGTCCTACGTTCATTTCTACAGTCGACCTATTGTTATGTCTTGCATTCATTTCTACGGTCGACCTAGTCCTACGTTCTACTTTCATCCCTACCGTCGATCCAGCCCTACGTCCTACGTTCATTTTTTACAGTCGACCTACTGTTATGTCTTGCATTCATTTCTACGGTCGACCCAGTCCTACGTTCTACGTTCATCCCTACCGTCGACCCAGCCCTACGTCCTACGTTCATTTCTACAGTCGACCTAATGTTATGTCTTGCATTCATTTCTACGGTCGACCAAATTCTACGTTCTACGTTCATCCCTACCGTCGACCCAGCCCTACGTCCTACGTTCATTTCTACAGTCGACCTACTGTTATGTCTTGCATTCATTTCTACGGTCGACCCAGTCCTACGTTCTACGTTCATCCCTACCGTCGACCCAGCCCTACGTCCTACGTTCATTTCTACAGTCGACCTAATGTTATGTCTGTCATTCATTTCTACGGTCGACCCAGTCCTACGTTCTACGTTCATCCCTACCGTCGATCTAGCCCTACGTCCTACGTTCAGTTCTACAGTCGACCTTCTGTTATGTCTTGCATTCATTTCTACGGTCGACCCAGTCCTACGTTCTACGTTCATCCCTACCGTCGACCCAGCCCTACGTCCTACGTTCATTTCTACAGTCGACCTACTGTTATGTCTTGCATTCATTTCTACGGTCGACCCAGTCCTACGTTCTACGTTCATCCCTACCGTCGATCCAGCCCTACGTCCTACGTTCATTTCTACAGTCGACCTACTGTTATGTCTTGCATTCATTTCTACGGTCGACCAAGTCCTACGTTCTACGTTCATCCCTACCGTCGACCCAGCCCTACGTCCTACGTTCATTTCTACAGTCGACCTACTGTTATGTCTTGCATTCATTTCTACGGTCGACCCAGTCCTACGTTCTACGTTCATCCCTACCGTCGATCCAGCCCTACGTCCTACGTTCATTTCTACAGTCGACCTACTGTTATGTCTTGCATTCATTTCTACGGTCGACCCAGTCCTACGTTCTACGTTCATCCCTACCGTCGATCCAGCCCTACGTCCTACGTTCATTTCTACAGTCGACCTACTGTTATGTCTTGCATTCATTTCTACGGTCGTCCCAGTCCTACGTTCTACGTTCATCCATACCGTCGACCCAGCCCTACGTCCTACGTTCATTTCTACAGTCGACCTACTGTTATGTCTTGCATTAATTTCTACGGTCGACCCAGTCCTACGTTCTACGTTCATCCCTACCGTCGACCCAGCCCTACGTCCTACGTTCATTTCTACAGTCGACCTACTGTTATGTCTGTCATTCATTTCTACGGTCGACCCAGTCCTACGTTCTACGTTCATCCCTACCGTCGATCCAGCCCTACGTCCTACGTTCATTTCTACAGTCGACCTTCTGTTATGTCTTGCATTCATTTCTACGGTCGACCCAGTCCTACGTTCTACGTTCATCCCTACCGTCGATCCAGCCCTACGTCCTACGTTCATTTCTACAGTCGACCTACTGTTATGTCTTGCATTCATTTCTACGGTCGACCCAGTCCTACGTTCTACGTTCAACCCTACCGTCGATCCAGCCCTACGTCCTACGTTCATTTCTACAGTCGACCTACTGTTATGTCTTGCTTTCATTTCTACGGTCGACCCAGTCCTACGTTCTACGTTCATCCCTACCGTCGACCCAGCCCTACGTCCTACGTTCATTTCTACAGTCGACCTACTGTTATGTCTTGCATTCATTTCTACGGTCGACCCAGTCCTACGTTCTACGTTCATCCCTACCGTCGACCCAGCCCTACGTCCTACGTTCATTTCTACAATCGACCTACTGTTACGTCTTGCATTCATTTCTACGGTCGACCAAGTCCTACGTTCTACGTTCATCCCTACCGTCGACCCAGCCCTACGTCCTACGTTCATTTCTACAGTCGACCTACTGTTATGTCTTGCATTCATTTCTACGGTCGACCCAGTCCTACGTTCTACGTTCATCCCTACCGTCGACCCAGCCCTACGTCCTACGTTCATTTCTACAGTCGACCTACTGTTATGTCTTGCATTCATTTCTACGGTCGACCCAGTCCTACGTTCTACGTTCATCCCTACCGTCGATCCAGCCCTACGTCCTACGTTCATTTCTTCAGTCGACCTACTGTTATGCCTTGCATTCATTTCTACGGTCGACCCAGTCCTACGTTCTACGTTCATCCCTACCGTCGACCCAGCTCTACGTCCTACGTTCATTTCTACAGTCGACCTACTGTTATGTCTTGCATTCATTTCTACGGTCGACCCAGTCCTACGTTCTACGTTCATCCCTACCGTCGATCCAGCCCTACGTCCTACGTTCATTTCTACAGTCGACCTACTGTTATGTCTTGCATTCATTTCTACGGTCGACCCAGTCCTACGTTCTACGTTCATCCCTACCGTCGACCCAGCCCTACGTCCTACGTTCATTTCTACAGTCGACCTACTGTTATGTCTTGCATTCATTTCTACGGTCGACCCAGTCCTACGTTCTACGTTCATTCCTTCCGTCGATCCAGCCCTACGTCCTACGTTCATTTCTACAGTCGACCTACTGTTATGTCTTGCATTCATTTCTACGGTCGACCCAGTCCTACGTTCTACGTTCATCCCTACCGTCGACCCAGCCCTACGTCCTACGTTCATTTCTACAGTCGACCTACTGTTATGTCTTGCATTCATTTCTACGGTCGACCCAGTCCTACGTTCTACGTTCATCCCTACCGTCGATCCAGCCCTACGTCCTACGTTCATTTCTACAGTCGACCTACTGTTATGTCTTGCATTCATTTCTACGGTCGACCCAGTCCTACGTTCTACGTTCATCCCTACCGTCGACCCAGCCCTACGTCCTACGTTCATTTCTACAGTCGACCTATTGTTATGTCTTGCATTCATTTCTACGGTCGACCCAGTCCTACGTTCTACTTTCATCCCTACCGTCGATCCAGCCCTACGTCCTACGTTCATTTCTTCAGTCGACCTACTGTTATGTCTTGCATTCATTTCTACGGTCGACCCAGTCCTACGTTCTACGTTCATCCCTACCGTCGACCCAGCCCTACGTCCTACGTTCATTTCTACAGTCGACCTACTGTTATGTCTTGCATTCATTTCTACGGTCGACCCAGTCCTACGTTCTACGTTCATCCCTACCGTCGATCCAGCCCTACGTCCTACGTTCATTTCTACAGTCGGCCTACTGTTATGTCTTGCATTCATTTCTACGGTCGACCCAGTCCTACGTTCTACGTTCATCCCTACCGTCGATCCAGCCCTACGTCCTGCGTTCATTTCTACAGTCGACCTACTGTTATGTCTGTCATTCATTTCTACGGTCGACCCAGTCCTACGTTCTACGTTCATCCCTACCGTCGATCCAGCCCTACGTCCTACGTTCATTTCTACAGTCGACCTTCTGTTATGTCTTGCATTCATTTCTACGGTCGACCCAGTCCTACGTTCTACGTTCATCCCTACCGTCAACCCAGCCCTACGTCCTACGTTCATTTCTACAGTCGACCTACTGTTATGTCTTGCATTCATTTCTACGGTCGACCCAGTCCTACGTTCTACGTTCATCCCTACCGTCGATCCAGCCCTACGTCCTACGTTCATTTCTACAGTCGACCTACTGTTATATCTTGCATTCATTTCTACGGTCGACCCAGTCCTACGTTCTACGTTCAACCCAACCGTCGATCCAGCCCTACGTCCTACGTTCATTTCTACAGTCGACCTACTGTTATGTCTTGCATTCATTTCTACGGTCGACCAAGTCCTACGTTCTACGTTCATCCCTACCGTCGACCCAGCCCTACGTCCTACGTTCATTTCTACAGTCGACCTATTGTTATGTCTGTCATTCATTTCTACGGTCGACCCAGTCCTACGTTCTACGTTCATCCCTACCGTCGATCCAGCCCTACGTCCTACGTTCATTTCTACAGTCGACCTTCTGTTATGTCTTGCATTCATTTCTACGGTCGACCCAGTCCTACGTTCTACGTTCATCCCTACCGTCAACCCAGCCCTACGTCCTACGTTCATTTCCACAGTCGACCTACTGTTATGTCTTGCATTCATTTCTACGGTCGACCCAGTCCTACGTTCTACGTTCATCCCTACCGTCGATCCAGCCCTACGTCCTACGTTCATTTCTACAGTCGACCTACTGTTATGTCTTGCATTCATTTCTACGGTCGACCCAGTCCTACGTTCTACGTTCAACCCTACCGTCGATCCAGCCCTACGTCCTATGTTCATTTCTACAGTCGACCTACTGTTATGTCTTGCATTCATTTCTACGGTCGACCAAGTCCTACGTTCTACGTTCATCCCTACCGTCGACCCAGCCCTACGTCCTACGTTCATTTCTACAGTCGACCTACTGTTATGTCTTGCATTCATTTCTACGGTCGACCCAGTCCTACGTTCTACGTTCATCCCTACCGTCGATCCAGCCCTACGTCCTACGTTCATTTCTACAGTCGACCTACTGTTATGTCTTGCATTCATTTCTACGGTCCACCAAGTCCTACGTTCTACGTTCATCCCTACCGTCGACCCAGCCCTACGTCCTACGTTCATTTCTACAGTCGACCTACTGTTATGTCTTGCATTCATTTCTACGGTTGACCCAGTCCTACGTTCTACGTTCATCCCTACCGTCGACCCAGCCCTACGTCCTACGTTCATTTCTACAGTCGACCTACTGTTATGTCTTGCATTCATTTCTACGGTCGACCCAGTCCTACGTTCTACGTTCATCCCTACCGTCGACCCAGCCCTACGTCCTACGTTCATTTCTACAGTCGACCTATTGTTATGTCTTGCATTCATTTCTACGGTCGACCCAGTCCTACGTTCTACGTTCATCCCTACCGTCGATCCAGCCCTACGTCCTACGTTCATTTCTACAGTCGACCTACTGTTATGTCTTGCATTCATTTCTACGGTCGACCCAGTCCTACGTTCTACGTTCATCCCTACCGTCGACCCAGCCCTACGTCCTACGTTCATTTCTACAGTCGACCTTCTGTTATGTCTTGCATTCATTTCTACGGTCGACCCAGTCCTACGTTCTACGTTCATCCCTACCGTCAACCCAGCCCTACGTCCTACGTTCATTTCTACAGTCGACCTACTGTTATGTCTTGCATTCATTTCTACGGTCGACCCAGTCCTACGTTCTACGTTCATCCCTACCGTCGATCCAGCCCTACGTCCTACGTTCATTTCTACAGTCGACCTACTGTTATGTCTTGCATTCATTTCTACGGTCGACCCAGTCCTACGTGCTACGTTCAACCCTACCGTCGATCCAGCCCTACGTCCTACGTTCATTTCTACAGTCGACCTACTGTTATGTCTTGCATTCATTTCTACGGTCGACCAAGTCCTACGTTCTACGTTCATCCCTACCGTCGACCCAGCCCTTCGTCCTACGTTCATTTCTACAGTCGACCTACTGTTATGTCTTGCATTCATTTCTACGGTCGACCCAGTCCTACGTTCTACGTTCATCCCTACCGTCGATCCAGCCCTACGTCCTACGTTCATTTCTACAGTCGACCTACTGTTATGTCTTGCATTCATTTCTACGGTCCACCAAGTCCTACGTTCTACGTTCATCCCTACCGTCGACCCAGCCCTACGTCCTACGTTCATTTCTACAGTCGACCTACTGTTATGTCTTGCATTCATTTCTACGGTTGACCCAGTCCTACGTTCTACGTTCATCCCTACCGTCGACCCAGCCCTACGTCCTACGTTCATTTCTACAGTCGACCTACTGTTATGTCTTGCATTCATTTCTACGGTCGACCCAGTCCTACGTTCTACGTTCATCCCTACCGTCGACCCAGCCCTACGTCCTACGTTCATTTCTACAGTCGACCTATTCTTATGTCTTGCATTCATTTCTACGGTCGACCCAGTCCTACGTTCTACGTTCATCCCTACCGTCGATCCAGCCCTACGTCCTACGTTCATTTCTACAGTCGACCTACTGTTATGTCTTGCATTCATTTCTACGGTCGACCCAGTCCTACGTTCTACGTTCATCCCTACCGTCGACCCAGCCCTACGTCCTACGTTCATTTCTACAGTCGACCTACTGTTATGTCTTGCATTCATTTCTACGGTCGACCCAGTCCTACGTTCTACGTTCATCCCTACCGTCGATCCAGCCCTACGTCCTACGTTCATTTCTACAGTCGGCCTACTGTTATGTCTTGCATTCATTTCTACGGTCGACCCAGTCCTACGTTCTACGTTCATCCCTACCGTCGACCCAGCCCTACGTCCTACGTTCATTTCTACAGTCGACCTACTGTTATGTCTTGCATTCATTTCTACGGTCGACCCAGTCCTACGTTCTACGTTCATCCCTACCGTCGATCCAGCCCTACGTCCTACGTTCATTTCTACAGTCGACCTACTGATATGTCTTGCATTCATTTCTACGGTCGACCCAGTCCTACGTCCTACGTTCATTTCTATAGTCGACCCAGCACTCCGTCCAACGTTCATCCCTACCGTCGACCCAGCCATACCTTCTACGTTCATTTCTACAGTCGACGAAATCATATGTCCATGCATTTAACCCTTCGGTCGACCCAGTCCTACGTCCTACGTTCATCCCTACCGTGGACCCAGCCCTACGTCCTACGTTCATTTCTACAGTCGACCTATTCTTATGTCTTGCATTCATTTCTACGGTCGACCCAGCCCTACGTCCTAAGTTCATCCCTACAGTCGACCCATCCCTACGTCCTACATTCATTTCTACTGTCGACCCAGCCCTACGTTCTACGTTCATTTCTACAGTTGACAAAATCAGATGTCCATGCGTTTATCCCATCAGTCGACCCAGTCCTACGTCCTACGTTCATCCCTACCGTCGATCCAGCCCTACGTCCTACGTTCATTTCTACAGTCGACCTTCTGTTATGTCTTGCATTCATTTCTACGGTCGACCCAGTCCTACGTTCTACGTTCATCCCTACCGTCAACCCAGCCCTACGTCCTACGTTCATTTCTACAGTCGACCTACTGTTATGTCTTGCATTCATTTCTACGGTCGACCCAGTCCTACGTTCTACGTTCATCCCTACCGTCGACCCAGCCCTACGTCCTACGTTCATTTCTACAGTCGACCTACTGTTATGTCTTGCATTCATTTCTACGGTCGACCCAGTCCTACGTTCTACGTTCATCCCTACCGTCGACCCAGCCCTACGTCCTACGTTCATTTCTACAGTCGACCTATTGTTATGTCTTGCATTCATTTCTACGGTCGACCCAGTCCTACGTTCTACGTTCATCCCTACCGTCGATCCAGCCCTACGTCCTACGTTCATTTCTACAGTCGACCTACTGTTATGTCTTGCATTCATTTCTACGGTCGACCCAGTCCTACGTTCTACGTTCATCCCTACCGTCGACCCAGCCCTACGTCCTACGTTCATTTCTACAGTCGACCTACTGTTATGTCTTGCATTCATTTCTACGGTCGACCCAGTCCTACGTTCTACGTTCATCCCTACCGTCGATCCAGCCCTACGTCCTACGTTCATTTCTACAGTCGGCCTACTGTTATGTATTGCATTCATTTCTACGGTCGACCCAGTCCTACGTTCTACGTTCATCCCTACCGTCGACCCAGCCCTACGTCCTACGTTCATTTCTACAGTCGACCTACTGTTATGTCTTGCATTCATTTCTACGGTCGACCCAGTCCTACGTTCTACGTTCATCCCTACCGTCGATCCAGCCCTACGTCCTACGTTCATTTCTACAGTCGACCTACTGATATGTCTTGCATTCATTTCTACGGTCGACCCAGTCCTACGTCCTACGTTCATTTCTATAGTCGACCCAGCACTCCGTCCAACGTTCATCCCTACCGTCGACCCAGCCATACGTTCTACGTTCATTTCTACAGTCGACGAAATCATATGTCCATGCATTTAACCCTTCGGTCGACCCAGTCCTACGTCCTACGTTCATCCCTACCGTCGACCCAGCCCTACGTCCTACGTTCATTTCTACAGTCGACCTATTCTTATGTCTTGCATTCATTTCTACGGTCGACCCAGCCCTACGTCCTAAGTTCATCCCTACAGTCGACCCATCCCTACGTCCTACATTCATTTCTACTGTCGACCCAGCCCTACGTTCTACGTTCATTTCTACAGTTGACAAAATCAGATGTCCTTGCGTTTATCCCATCAGTCGACCCAGTCCTACGTCCATGTTCATCCCTACCGTCGATCCAGCCCTACGTCCTACGTTCATTTCTACAGTCGACCTTCTGTTATGTCTTGCATTCATTTCTACGGTCGACCCAGTCCTACGTTCTACGTTCATCCCTACCGTCAACCCAGCCCTACGTCCTACGTTCATTTCTACAGTCGACCTACTGTTATGTCTTGCATTCATTTCTACGGTCGACCCAGTCCTACGTTCTACGTTCATCCCTACCGTCGACCCAGCCCTACGTTCTACGTTCATTTCTACAGTCGACAAAATCATAGGTCCATGCATTTAACCCTTCGGTCGACCCAGTCCTACGTCCTACGTTCATCCCTTCCGTCGACCCAGCCCTATGTCCTACGTTCATTTCTACAGTCGACCTATTCTTATTGCTTGCATTCATTTCTACGGTCGACCCAGCCCTACGTCCTACGTTCATCCCTACAGTCGACCCAACCCTACGTCCTACATTCATTTCTACTGTCGACCCAGCCCTACGTTCTACGTTCATTTCTACAGTTGACAAAATCAGATGTCCATGCATTTATCCCATCGGTCGACCCAGTCCTACGTCCTACGTTCATCCCTACCGTCGACCCAGCCCTACGTCCTACGTTTATCCCTACAGTCGACCCAGCCCTACGTCCTACATTCATTTCTACGGTCGACCCAGTCCTACGTCCTACGTTCATCCCTACCATCGACCCAGCCCTACGTCCTACGTTCATTTCTACAGTCGACCTAGTGTTATACAGTGGAATCGCGATAACTCGAAACCCGATAACTCGAAATAACGGTTTAACTCGAAGTCGGCCGCCGGTCCCGTCAACTTTCCTTATATATTCAACTAAAAAAAGTTGCGATAACTCGAAACGCGATAATTCGAAATTCGCGATAACTCGAACATATTAATAAGTCCCTTGAATAAGAATTCAGAACAATTTAATCGCGATAACTTGAAGTACATTTACTGACACGGTTTTTCACACCTCCCGCGAGGTTGTTCGAAGTCTTTTGTTTATTGCCAACTTGTCAACAAGAGTTGTTAGTGGTACGTCATTGTAATGATATGAGTGTGAAGCAAACAATAAGAGTGATTTGTCTCAAATTAGTATCAAGCAAACGACAGTTCGCATACGGCATAACGAAAAATAATAATATTATTAATATGTTTTTTTCGAGTAATCCAGCGAAGGGCCCGGGTAACTGGGAGGATACCTGGATCGGAAAACAACTAATCTTTCTATTTCTATTGTAGCATGATCTGTTGTTGCTCTTAAATAAATAAGTACTGGTTGTTTTTATTCATAATTTCTTGTGAATATATCTGCATGTAGGTCGTAACGCTATTGTGTGTATTTGAATGATGATGCGCTGTATACATGTATGTCTCGTGTTGGTACAATGATATTTGTTAACATTTGTTAAAATGTTGTTTCTTCGTCGATCTTTTTGTATATAATCATGAAAACAAAACTGAGTAATAAAAGAATTTAAAGCATAATTATCTTGTTTTATTGAGCAAACTTTACGACAAACATTTGTTACGTGCGTACCGTATGGTGTCGTAATAATTGCACGTCGTTACTTTCTTAATACTCGCATGGTATTCTGGAAAAGTCGAAGTTCGCGATAACTCGAAGTAAATCGTCGGTCCCTTGGGACTTCGAATTAACGCAATTCGACTGTATTTACAACGAACTCAGAGTCATATTACAAGATGCATGTTTACGTTATCCCAATAGGGTTGCTGATACCAATTTGATGCAACTTAACCCGGTCACTTATTTTATTCCACTAACTCAGCTGAATTGCCGAAAACCGTAATTGCTAGTTAATCAATTTTTCAACAGATCGAAATTATACAATTCAAGTTGAAGTCCGGGTTCAGTTATTTCATACTAAGCTGAGTACTCAGTGCCAGGTGTACTCAGTGAAAAAATGAAATATAATTATTTATCGACCGTGAATTATGTATTACTCGGGATTATTTTAAATCGTACTTTATCTGGGAACAAAAAAGTTAACACAGTCTTGAAAAAACAATTCCTTCTTTTTCTCTTCACTGTCGTGTAAGGATTGCCGTACGAAACTGTGAGTGCCTTGTGATGGCGACAAAATTAATTTCTAAAATATATGTGTTTTCTAAACGTTTGTTGTCTGTAATCTGTAAAAATACTTCACTCTTTAAAAGGGTGTATCTTTCTCGACAAAAATCCAAAGGTCCTGGGCGGCATCTTACAACAATCCGAGGGGCCATACAAGTCATCAACAATACTTTGTTTGAATCACATTTGAAACACAATACTCAGTTCTATGACAAGAAATGCAATTGGACGCACTTCAAATGAACAACACATTTTATGGATTATGAAAACAACAGTTGTTTCATAATAAAATATGAAACAAAATATCTTACTCGCTTCAGTTTGTTTTAATCCGATTATGTCGTGTATTTCTACCAATAAAGTGCTAAACGGAAAGGCAGTCCAAAAAGGAAGCAATCAATCACCGAAAGAAAAATCATTGTCATCAAATGAACCAAGCATTCCTGTCTATACGGAACATTATGGATATATTGGAAACAGCAAAACACATTCCTTTTACCTCTTTTATTTCGTCGCCATTTTAGTACTATCACAGGACACTCTAAATTCGGTATAGGGCAACTCTTATGCTTTAGACAGTGCTCTTAAGCTTGAGTCGTAGTTATAAAAAGTTTATATCTTTAAATATGCACAACCAATTTCACAACACATACATTTTACAACATTTTGATTATTGTTGTATAGTTTGGAGAAGTTGCACACATAGCCTTGAAGATAAATCAGTACAATTTCAAAAGAGGTCGGCAATAATAATTTTTGAAAAAAAATGCTACTCCATCTTCGGTCTGATTTTATCACTGTTAAATTTGATGATTTCTGAACTATACACAACACACGCATGTTTATATTATTATTATTTTATGGGGATTTATTCCAATTTCAATTGAAATTTAAACATGACATATATATAGACACACTTTATTCGAATTATAATGATCGGAACAATGCCTTCTTTACATGATTAAAAAAATCTCAAATTATTATGCGAAATATCTGTACTGTGGACAGTAACTTCAATATTATCGTCAGACACTTCCTGCAACATAACATTTTTGCTTGTGCGAATGAAAGCTAAAGAATGATTGCGATGGTAAAGAAACAAAGAACTGATAACAAAGCAGCAAATGAGTCAATTATATGTAAACTTATGTCAGATATATGTAGCTTATTTATAAACTTACGTTTACAATAAAATATAACTGAAAATGACAGCGGGTACTGTATAAGTACTTATTTTTGATGTTCGTGAAGTTGGCCGCCTAGCAGCCAAGCAGCCAAGCAGCGTGAAGTTGGCCGCCAAGCAGCCAAGCAGCGTAAAGTTGGCCGCCAAGCAGCCAAGCAGCCAGGCAGCGTGAAGTTGGCCGCCCAACAGCCTAGCAGATACTTTGGCTCCTGTGAAACTTCGGCTGCTGAGCTGCTGTGGCGGCTGGAAAAAAGTTCGCTGCTGGGCTGCTGTGGCGGCTGGGATACTTTGGCTGCTGGGATAAGTTGGCTGCTGGAATAGTTTGGCTGCTGCGCTGCTGTGGCGGCTGAGAAAAGTTGGCTGCTGGGCTGCTGTGGCGGCTGGGATACTTTGGCTGCTGGGAAAAGTTGGCGGCTGGGAAAAGTTGGCTGCTAGGCTGCTGTGGCGGCTGATATACTTTGGCTGCTGGGAAAAGTTGGCGGCTGGGAAAAGTTGGCTGCTGGGCTGCTGTGCCGGCTGGGATACTTTGGCTCCTTGGAAAAGTTGGCTGCTGGAATACTTTGGCTGCTGAGCTGCTGTGGCGGCTGGGAAAAGTTGGCTGCTAGGCTGCTGTGGCGGCTGGGAAAAGTTGGCTGCTGGAATACTTTGGCTGCTGAGCTGCTGTGACGGCTGGGAAAAGTTGGCTGCTGGGCTGCTGTGGCGGCTTGAATACTTTGGCTGCTGGGAAAAGTTGGCTGCTGGAATAGTTTGGCTGCTGCGCTGCTGTGGCGGCTGAGAAAAGTTGGCTGCTGGGCTGCTGTGCCGGCTGGGATACTTTGGCTCCTGGGAAAAGTTGGCTGCTGAAATAATTTGGCTGTTGAGCTGCTGTGACGGCTGGAAAAAGTTGGCTGCTGGGCTGCTGAGGCGGCTGGGATACTTCGGCTGCTGAGAATAGTTAGCTACTGAAATACTTTGGCTGCTGAGCTGCTGTGGCGGCTGGGAAAAGTTGGCTGCTGGGCTGCTGTGGCGGCTGGGATACTTTGGCTGCTGGCAAAAGTTGGCTGCTGGAATAGTTTGGCTGCTGGGCTGCTGTAGCGGCTGAGGAAAGTTGGCTGCTGGGCTGCTGTGGCGGTGGGATCATTTGGCTGCTGGGAAAAGTTGGCTGCTGGAATAGTTTGGCTGCTGCGCTGCTGTGGCGGCTAGGAAAGTTGGCTGCTGGGCTGCTGTGGCGGCTGGGAAAAGTTGGCTGCTGGAATACTTTGGCCGCTGAGCTGCTGTGACGGCTGGGAAAAGTTGGCTGCTGGGCTGTTGGGATACCTTTGCTGCTGGGAAAAGTTGGCTGCTGGGCTGCTGTGGCGGCTGGGAAAAGTTTCATCATGCGCTTACTTCCTCATTGTTAAAATTTGTTTCGTGTTCAGTGTAAGTCTGAATTTATTTCCAGGGGTCTTTTGAAGCCTTTATTCTTATATACTGTAGAATCACAAAAATAAGCGTTTAGGCTGCGCTTATAGATATGCCGCTGAATATGCGCTAATATTTGATATGCGCTTATAGCTTAGATTGACTGAATATACGCTGATTTTTGAAAAAAACAACAACATTTATAGACACGCATCCATCAAACATTATCAAAACACTATTACCCTCTTTGAAGAGGAAAGACGTGTTTGGAAAGACAAGTTTATTTACAAATTTACAACAATTGATCATCACTTTGTTTTTTGCTGTAAGATATCCGAGTTGTTGGGAGAGTTTTATTTGGAGTTTCGTCCATTAGTTATTTTATGACACACTGCGTATGCAAAAATATTACTTCAAGCAACATAAATATTACCAAACAAACATTGATAACTATAATACTTTGGGTATGCGCTTATTTTTGGGATAGATTTTAACTCAAGGGACGGATATGCGCTTATTTTTAGGTATTAGTTTTCTGTAAGACATATGGGCTTATTTTCAGTAAGCGCGTATTTTCGATTATGCCCTTATTTTCGAGAGTATTGCCAAAGATATGGTTGTTGAAAAAATGAAATGTATAAACATTAATAACGAGCAATAATATCATTTTTACGACACAAAGACCACCCTAATACCTCTATGTATCAGTTGACTAAAGAATGGTGCAATGGTAAAATTGAAGAATACGAAATTTCGACTATAACTTGTTTATTAGCAATGACAATGACAATTACAATATATTTTATGCATTGCCAAGATAAGTACAGAGTACATAATCTAGAACATTATACACAATTACAACTGCAACGTGGTCTAAGAGTTTTGAGAGTTACAAGTACACTATTTCACGCAAGGAAAATTTGAGAGAAAATGTATATATGTTGTATAAATACGGAGAGTGACTAACACGTTATTACACAGTAATGGTCTAATTTCTAAAGAACTTTTTATATAATTTGCAATATTTTTTAAAACGCCCGAGTCATGCGTTCCCATTAATCAATTGAATTTAAAAACAAATGGTCTAACATAGAATCTAGAATGAAGAAACTTCTGCCTTACCGATGATTAACACGGACATATGCAAATAAAATGATACACATCTTCTATGGCTTGATTGCAACAGTATAAACAATATCGTTCATTTCTTGGAATGTTATTGGAGCCATAACGGCCTGTATGAATTCTAAGTGCATGAGCACCGATTTTAAATTGCGTAATGTATTTTCTTAGTTTAGCAGGCAACACGTCGAGGTAAGTTTCATATATAAAAGTATTTTTATTATGGACATAATCTGACAAAAACTGAACTACCTTGTAACAACCCATACCATTCTTGAATGAAATTGTCTACAACACGTTAATGAAAAATGTTTGGGAAATTAATATCAATACTTTGTGGATACAAAAATACATTAGAGAACCTAATCGTCTAATAGTTTCTTAACAGAAGAAACCCAATTTTTGTCCCAAATTAAATCTTCTAATGCTCGCCGATATAATGATACGATAACAACAATTTTACTGCGCAATAATTTACACCAATACGAAATTATTCTTTTGTATTTGGATAAATATAGAGGGTATCGGCCTAATTCACCGTATACCCAAACAGATGTAGTAAATTTTCTAACATTTAAGATGGATTTACAAAATTTTAAATGTACACGCTCAATATTTTTAAACTTAATAGAAAGCCCCCACACCTCTTATGCATATTTAAGTGTAGATCTAACAAAAGCATCAAATAGTTCACAGTAGCTTTTTTGGCGTAAGAGGTAGTTTCTTTAGATTAAACAAAAGATTATAGCAGTAAGGGCTCAAGCACAGTAGATTATTTGTTACTATCTTACGACGACTTTTTTTGTGACATACTTCAAGGTCGAAGAACCGGACGAATTTTCAGATCACTCCGCATTAACCATTCCTATTGGAAGAAAACCAACGCCTACAAGGCCACGTGATGCCGAAAGTAGTCCCGAGCAATGAATTAAATGGGATGACTCGCGCATAAATTCGTTTAGGGCGGGGTTATTATACAAAAATATTAAGCTGGACGCCTTCGCAAATACGGTTAGCTATCAAAACATAAATAATACGGTGACATTATTTACTAACCTCATTAATGAAAACGGGATGAAAGTCTTTGGTTGTACAAAAATTTACAACTCCAATAATACATATACTCACAATAACAAACAAGTAAATATAAAAGCAATATGGTTTGACCAAAGTTGTTATAATGCGAGAAAAGAATTTAAACAGAAAAGAAATTTGTTTATGAGAAATAAAAGGACCTTACATATTGTTGTCAGTATCTTTTTAATCATTTATGTATTTAAACTGTATTTCTTTTGCGATGATTCTTTTTTGTGTTTGATTGCAAATAGAATTTTAGGTATTTTTAAGGTTAAACTATTTTTCTTTACTGTTCTAACTTGTATTGACGCTTTTGTCTTCTCGTAGTTGTGAAATTTATGCATGTTTAAGAAATCGCGTTAAAGTCAAATATCGTTGATTTAATATTTTTCTTTCACTTTTAGGTGTTTTCGATTCTATTATAACATTTTTCTTTTTCAAATAGTTCTAATCTGACATCGACAAATCAAATACACCCATTATTTTTTCTACATTCTCCTGGAACTGATCTGTTGCTCTTCCAACTTCACACAGACACATTTCATATGCGTTCGCTATAGCCCGTAAATTTCTTTCGCTCATTTTACTATGTTATTTTGTTTGTATCGCGAATGTCAACATGGCTTGTACTATTTTTTTCAAATCTCGCATTTTATTTCTGAAAAATAAAAGAGCATGAAATACCGGTAAAGTACATTTTTTGAATGATGGCATGATGATTTTAAGTCTGAACCATCTGCTTCTAGGATGCTAGACTGACAAATATATTATAACATCACCTACGTGAAGTTTTAAACTTTTCGCTGCCAAACAGCTAGGCTGCTTGACTGCCAGTCTACTCCGCTGTTAGGCTGCCGAATCAAAGTCTTCCTTCTGAATGAAACTGACGTAATAATTCGTTTAATAGCATATCAGCAAATTTCTTGTTGTTTTTTTAACGTGTATTTCATATTTTTTAAAATTTCAATTAACTTAATTTTTTATAATATGTACGAGAACATGAAATATCGAAAGAAATGCGTTAATTTAATGATATGATAATATAAAATAACGTTATAACATTACCTACGTTAAGTTTTAAACTTCTCGCTTTCCAGCTGCTAGGGTGCTTGACTGCCAAAATACTAGGCTACCCAATCGAAGTCTGACGTGAGAAATTTTTAAAAGCATTATTTAACTTCAATTAAGCGACAGCAGCCCAGCCGCTAAAGTATCCCAGCCGCCACAGCAGCTCAGCAGCCAAAGTATTCCAGCAGCCAACTTTTCCCAGCCGCCACAGCAACCCAGCAGCCAAATTTTTCGAGCCGCCACAGCAGCTCAGCAGCCAAAGTATTCCAGCAGCCAACTTTTCCCAGCAGCCAAAGTATTCCAGCCGCCACAGCTGCCCAGCAGCCAACTTTTCCTAGCCGCCACAGCAGCCCAGCAGCCAAACTATTCCAGCAGTCAGCTTTTCCCAGCAGCCAAAGTATCCCAGCCGCCACAGCAGCTCAGCAGCCAACTTTTCCTAGCCGCCACAGCAGCGCAGCAGCCAAACTATTCCAGCAGCCAACTTTTCCCAGCAGCCAAAGTATCCCAGCCGCCACAACAGCCCAGCAGCCAACTTTTCCCAGCCGTCACAGAAGCTCAGCAGCCAAAGTATTCCAGCAGCCAACTTTACCCAGCAGCCAAAGCATTCCAGCCGCCACAGCAGCCCAGCAGCCAACTTTTCCTAGCCGCCACAGCAGCGCAGCAGCCAAACTATTCCAGCAGATAACTTTTCCCAGCAGCCAAAGAATCCCAGCCGCCACAGCAGCCCAGCAGCCAACTTTTCTCAGCCGCCACAGCAGCGCAGCTGCCAAATTATTCTAGCAGCCAACTTTTCCAAGCAGCCAAAGTATCCCAGCCGCCACAGCAGCCCAGCAGTCAACTTTTCCCAGCCGTCACAGCACCTCAGCAGCCAAAGTATTCCAGCAGCCAACTTTTCCCAGCAGCCAAAGTATCACAGCCGCCACAACAGCTTAGCAGCCAAAGTATTCCAGCAGCCAACTTTTCCCAGCCGCCACAGCAACCCAGCAGCCAACTTTTCCGAAGCGCCACAGCAGCTCAGCAGCCAAAGTATTCCAGCAGCCAACTTTTCCCAGCAGCCAAAGTATCCCAGCCGCCACAGCAGCCCAGCAGCCAACTTTTCCTAGCCGCCACAGCAGCCCAGCAGCCAACTTTTCCCAGCCGTCACAGCAGCTCAGCAGCCGAAGTATTCCAGCAGCCAACTTTTCCCAGCAGCCAAAGTATCACAGCCGCCACAACAGCTCAGCAGCCAAAGTATTCCAGCAGCCAACTTTTCCCAGCCGCCACAGCAACCCAGCAGCCAACTTTTCCAAGCCGACATAGCAGCTCAGCAGCCAAAGTATTCCAGCAGCCAACTTTTCCCAGCAGCCAAAGTATCCCAGCCGCCACAGCAGCCCATCAGCCAACTTTTCCTAGCCGCCACAGCAGCGCAGCAGCCAAACTATTCCAGCAGCCAACTTTTCCCAGCAGCCAAAGTATCCCAGCCGCCACAGCAGCCCAGCAGACAACTTTTCGCAGCCGCCACAGCAGCTCAGCAGCCAGAGAATTCCAGCAGCCAACTTTTCCCAGCAGCCAAGATATCCCAGCCGCCACAACAGCCCAGCAGCCAACTTTTCCCAGCCGCCACAGCAGCTCAGCAGCCAAAGTATTCCAGCAGCCAACTTTTCCCAGCCGCCACAGCAGCCCAGCAGCCAACTTTTCCTAGCCCCCACAGCAGCTCAGCAGCCAAAGTATTCCAGCAGCCAACTTTTCCCAGCAGCCAAAGTATCCCAGCCGCCACAGCAGCCCAGCAGCCAACTTTTCCCAGCAGCCAACGTTTCCCAGCAGCCAAAGTATCACAGCCGCCACAACAGCTCAGCAGCCAAAGTATTCCAGCAGCCAACTTTTCCCAGCCGCCACAGCAACCCAGCAGCCAACTTTTCCGAGCCGACATAGCAGCTCAGCAGCCAAAGTATTCCAGCAGCCAACTTTTCCCAGCCGCCACAGCAGCTCAGCAGCCAACTTTTCCCAGCCGCCACAGCAGCTCAGAAGCCAAAGTATTCCAGCAGCCAACTTTTCCCAGCAGCCAAAGTATCCCAGCCGCCACAGCAGCCCAGCAGCGAACTTTTTTCCAGCCGCCACAGCAGCTCAGCAGCCAAAGTTTCACAGCAGCCAAAGTATTTGCTAGGCTGTTGGGCGGCCAACTTCACGCTGCCTGGCTGCTTGGCTGCTTGGCGGCCAACTTCACGCTGCTTGGCTGCTTGGCGGCCAACTTCACGCTGCTTGGCTGCTTGGCGGCCAACTTCACGCTGCTTCGCTATGTTGATAGGCGGCCAACTTCACGAACATCTTATTTTGGCGGGGGTGTAATTTTGGCTATATTGGCGGCCAGGGTCAGTTGCGGCAATTTTAAACACCGCCAATATATATCACCGTCTATTAATAACACCGTCATTTAAATATCTGGAAGTTAAAGAACTATGATACACTAGCACATATTATGTCGTAGTTTTCTTAGTTTGATACAATAATAATATTTTAAGAATATGTCGTGAATCAATCAAAGCAATCTATTATTAGGTAGCTGTGATAATGTTTTCACACTGGTATTAAAATAAAGTGGATTTGAATATTGAATGGGTTTTTTTACCATCTTTGCCATACGCCAACTTTAGACCTGGATTTTTCATCAAAGGTTTTATTTTGGGGTCTGGTTTGTTTGCGCAAATTTATGACACCACCAATTTCAAACACTTCAAAATACGCAGAAATTCGACACCGGCAATAATAAGCGATATACAGTATTTTTCGAATCATTTACTAAGACATTTGATATAACATTAAGCTGGATACGAGTCATCGTGATCAGTAGCAAAGAAGATGGTAATTTTAACAGTGTAGTAGATTAACTTAGAAGTAATCAGTTACAGAAGTAATCAGTTAATTAATAGGTAAATTGAAGTACAATGTAGCTTTTAAGCATGTTCTCTGTAAGGTATATGATTTTTATCACATGATGTAGATGCAGATCAACTGGTACATCAATGCGCGTATCTCCAGTCGCTGTGTTGGAACACGGTACGCAGCTACACTGCACATACCTTGCGATTAGTCATGCACACATTTTATACCACTTAGGATAAGAAATGAAGGACTCATCGTGATCAGTAGCAAGCAAACAGACAAAATTCGAAACAAAACTGGTGACAAACTCCGAATAGATTCCAATCGTTTAAAGTTGAGTGTTTTCACCCTGACATTGCTCCCATTGTCGCAAAATTATCTTATTATAGTATTATAGTGATTTATACCATTACATTTTTTGGTGATTTAGTCGCAAAATAATGCCAAGCGAAGAGATGAAGAAAAAAAACGAAATAAAAGACACCACGCGAAAAGAGGAAATAACAGTAAAAAAAAACACGCAAATAAAGTATATACTAGTAATGAAGAAAACATGCCACGCGAAAAGACGACATAACGAAAAATACGCCACTCGAAATAATGCTAAAACGCAATATTTGAAGCATTTTCCTTGCATCGCCATGCTTATTTTCGTTATTACGCATGTCCTTATTACGCAGGGCGATTATTTTCGCGTGGCGTATTTTCTTTCTTTGGTCGTAAGTTATTTCGTTGTTGTTTTTTTTTACTGCTTTTTTTCTAGAGAGCCTGGCGTTATTTGTTTCTTCGTGAGGCGCGTTTGTCGCTATTAAATTTCAACTGGAGGTCTTTTTTGTTAGTTCTCCTAGTGTTATTTCCTTATTTCGCCTGGCGTATTGTCGTTATTTCGCCTGGCGTTTTCTCGTTATTTCGCCTTGCGTTTTTTTCTCGTTATTTCGCCTGCTTGCTAAATCTTTCACCTAACCCTGGGGTTGGTGATAATTTTGAAAACTATTTATGTATTTATTATTTATTTAAATTGTTACTTTAAGATTGCACTAATGTTACAGATAAGTACTTTTAAGCATTTCGTTATCGAAATTTTGGACATCAGTTGGGATGGATTTATTTAATTTATGAGAAATATAACGGTTAAGTCCTTCCATATATCGAAGAGCTTCATTCTCAAGAGAAGTTTTAAAGAATCGGCCCAAGCCGCGAGTACATTGTAATCCATAAAAGTTCAGTATAGGCAATACTACAGGCAATACTTCGAGTACATAGCACGACTGGGAACTGGGTTTGGCCTATTGAACATTGAAAACACTAGTATAATTAGCAATAAAACTCATCACTTTCCTAGACTAATCCTTCAAAATTAGATTCCTTGGCGAATTTTGTTTTCAGCATATACATTTGCTTAAACGTACACATATTGGTTGTTAAGCATACGCCTATTGGTCCTTTGCTTTACCGGTTATTCGTACAAAGAAAAATTTCTTATGCTGAAAAACAATCACAACATTAAAAAAGGTATGTAAATGGTTGTTTATAAGTTCTACGATAAATAATTATTTACATAGGTCATATTGATATTTTATAGTCTCGTTGACTTAAACAACCTTCTATACATTTGAAGATAACAAAAACCTTGTGCTCAAAACAAGTCGTCATGTCAATTTGAACTAGGTTTGTTGCGTGGGCCACTTTTGTCAACAGTCTGGTGGTGTAGGTACCAGTATGGCGTGATTGACCAAATGCATCGTTATTATTCCAACGTTTCGTTGTTGTTCCAATGCTTCGTTATTGTTCCAAAACAAAATTTAATCGACTAATAGATCACAGGTATTGATTCGCCGTAGTTTTATTGGCATTAAATCTATCTGGTGTATGTTGTATACTACTTTTTAAGCCATGTTTTTCACACAAACCAATTCTTCACGGATGTGGGTTATTTGTGTGAAATCTTCTCACGTATGTTATTACGCGGGAATATATAGCAAATCGCAAATGTGACATATTCGTTCAAAAACATATTATTGCTTAAATTTTACAATGCTTATGTGTGTTCGCGCAGGCTTGCAATGAAGTGTGTGTGTGCGTTTGTGCCTGCGTACATTGTGTGCGTGCGTGCGTGCCAGTAAAAGCTTCCGCTCGTTTTCAGTTACATCTAAAGTCCGACGGTAGGGATGAACGTAGGACGTAGGACTGGGTCGACCGAAGGGATAAATGCATGGGCATATGATTTTGTCGACTGTACAAATAAACGTAGAACGTAGGGCTGGGTCGACAGTAAAAATGAATGTAGGACGTAGGGCTGGGTCGACTGTAGGGATGAACGTAGGACGTAGGGCTGGGTCGACCGTAGAAATGAATGCAAGACATAACAGTAGGTCGACTGTAGAAATGAACGTAGGACGTAGGGCTGGGTCGACGGTAGGGATGAACGTAGAACGTAGGACTGGGTCGACCGTAGAAATGAATGCAAGACATAACAGTAGGTCGACTGTAGAAATGAACGTAGGACGTAGGGCTGGATCGACGGTAGGGATGAACGTAGAACGTAGGACTGGGTCGACCGTAGAAATGAATGCAAGACATAACAGTAGGTCGACTGTAGAAATGAACGTAGGACGTAGGGCTGGGTCGACGGTAGGGATGAACGTAGAACGTAGGACTGGGTCGACCGTAGAAATGAATGCAAGACATAACAGTAGGTCGACTGTAGAAATGAACGTAGGACGTAGGGCTGGATCGACGGTAGGGATGAACGTAGAACGTAGGACTGGGTCGACCGTAGAAATGAATGCAAGACATAACAGTAGGTCGACTGTAGAAATGAACGTAGGACGTAGGGCTGGGTCGACGGTAGGGATGAACGTAGAACGTAGGACTGGGTCGACCGTAGAAATGAATGCAAGACATAACAGTAGGTCGACTGTAGAAATGAACGTAGGACGTAGGGCTGGGTCGACGGTAGGGATGAACGTAGAACGTAGGACTGGGTCGACCGTAGAAATGAATGCAAGACATAACAGTAGGTCGACTGTAGAAATGAACGTAGGACGTAGGGCTGGGTCGACGGTAGGGATGAACGTAGAACGCAGGACTGGGTCGACCGTAGAAATGAATGCAAGACATAACAGTAGGTCGACTGTAGAAATGAACGTAGGACGTAGGGCTGGGTCGACGGTAGGATGAACGTAGAACGTAGGACTGGGTCGACCGTAGAAATGAATGCAAGACATAACAGTAGGTCGACTGTAGAAATGAACGTAGGACGTAGGGCTGGATCGACGGTAGGGATGAACGTAGAACGTAGGACTGGGTCGACCGTAGAAATGAATGCAAGACATAACAGTAGGTCGACTGTAGAAATGAACGTAGGACGTAGGGCTGGGTCGACGGTAGGGATGAACGTAGAACGTAGGACTGGGTCGACCGTAGAAATGAATGCAAGACAAAACAGTAGGTCGACTGTAGAAATGAACGTAGGACGTAGGGCTGGGTCGACGGTAGGGATGAACGTAGAACGTAGGACTGGGTCGACCGTAGAAATGAATGCAAGACATAACAGTAGGTCGACTGTAGAAATGAACGTAGGACGTAGGGCTGGATCGACGGTAGGGATGAACGTAGAACGTAGGACTGGGTCGACCGTAGAAATGAATGCAAGACAAAACAGTAGGTCGACTGTAGAAATGAACGTAGGACGTAGGGCTGGATCGACGGTAGGGATGAACGTAGAACGTAGGACTGGGTCGACCGTAGAAATGAATGCAAGACATAACAGTAGGTCGACTGTAGAAATGAACGTAGGACGTAGGGCTGGGTCGACGGTAGGGATGAACGTAGAACGTAGGACTGGGTCGACCGTAGAAATGAATGCAAGACATAACAGTAGGTCGACTGTAGAAATGAACGTAGGACGTAGGGCTGGATCGACGGTAGGGATGAACGTAGAACGTAGGACTGGGTCGACCGTAGAAATGAATGCAAGACATAACAGTAGGTCGACTGTAGAAATGAACGTAGGACGTAGGGCTGGGTCGACGGTAGGGATGAACGTAGAACGTAGGACTGGGTCGACCGTAGAAATGAATGCAAGACATAACAGTAGGTCGACTGTAGAAATGAACGTAGGACGTAGGGCTGGATCGACGGTAGGGATGAACGTAGAACGTAGGACTGGGTCGACCGTAGAAATGAATGCAAGACATAACAGTAGGTCGACTGTAGAAATGAACGTAGGACGTAGGGCTGGGTCGACGGTAGGGATGAACGTAGAACGTAGGACTGGGTCGACCGTAGAAATGAATGCAAGACATAACAGTAGATCGACTGTAGAAATGAACGTAGGACGTAGGGCTGGGTCGACGGTAGGGATGAACGTAGAACGTAGGACTGGGTCGACCGTAGAAATGAATGCAAGACATAACAGTAGGTCGACTGTAGAAATGAACGTAGGACGTAGGGCTGGATCGACGGTAGGATGAACGTAGAACGTAGGACTGGGTCGACCGTAGAAATGAATGCAAGACATAACAGTAGGTCGACTGTAGAAATGAACGTAGGACGTAGGGCTGGGTCGACGGTAGGGATGAACGTAGAACGTAGGACTGGGTCGACCGTAGAAATGAATGCAAGACATAACAATAGATCGACTGTAGAAATGAACGTAGGACGTAGGGCTGGGTCGACGGTAGGGATGAACGTAGAACGTAGGACTGGGTCGACCGTAGAAATGAATGCAAGACATAACAGTAGGTCGACTGTAGAAATGAACGTAGGACGTAGGGCTGGATCGACGGTAGGGATGAACGTAGAACGTAGGACTGGGTCGACCGTAGAAATGAATGCAAGACATAACAGTAGGTCGACTGTAGAAATGAACGTAGGACGTAGGGCTGGGTCGACGGTAGGGATGAACGTAGAACGTAGGACTGGGTCGACCGTAGAAATGAATGCAAGACATAACAGTAGGTCGACTGTAGAAATGAACGTAGGACGTAGGGCTGGGTCGACGGTAGGGATGAACGTAGAACGTAGGACTGGGTCGACCGTAGAAATGAATGCAAGACATAACAGTAGGTCGACTGTAGAAATGAACGTAGGACGTAGGGCTGGGTCGACGGTAGGGATGAACGTAGAACGTAGGACTGGGTCGACCGTAGAAATGAATGCAAGACATAACAGTAGGTCGACTGTAGAAATGAACGTAGGACGTAGGGCTGGGTCGACGGTAGGGATGAACGTAGAACGCAGGACTGGGTCGACCGTAGAAATGAATGCAAGACATAACAGTAGGTCGACTGTAGAAATGAACGTAGGACGTAGGGCTGGGTCGACGGTAGGATGAACGTAGAACGTAGGACTGGGTCGACCGTAGAAATGAATGCAAGACATAACAGTAGGTCGACTGTAGAAATGAACGTAGGACGTAGGGCTGGATCGACGGTAGGGATGAACGTAGAACGTAGGACTGGGTCGACCGTAGAAATGAATGCAAGACATAACAATAGATCGACTGTAGAAATGAACGTAGGACGTAGGGCTGGGTCGACGGTAGGGATGAACGTAGAACGTAGGACTGGGTCGACCGTAGAAATAAATGCAAGACATAACAGTAGGTCGACTGTAGAAATGAACGTAGGACGTAGGGCTGGATCGACGGTAGGGATGAACGTAGAACGTAGGACTGGGTCGACCGTAGAAATGAATGCAAGACATAACGGTAGGTCGACTGTAGAAATGAACGTAGGACGTAGGGCTGGGTCGACGGTAGGGATGAACGTAGAACGTAGGACTGGGTCGACCGTAGAAATGAATGCAAGACATAACAGTAGGTCGACTGTAGAAATGAACGTAGGACGTAGGGCTGGGTCGACGGTAGGGATGAACGTAGAACGTAGGACTGGGTCGACCGTAGAAATGAATGCAAGACATAACAGTAGGTCGACTGTAGAAATGAACGTAGGACGTAGGGCTGGGCCGACGGTAGGGATGAACGTAGAACGTAGGACTGGGTCGACCGTAGAAATGAATGCAAGACATAACAGTAGGTCGACTGTAGAAATGAACGTAGGACGTAGGGCTGGGTCGACGGTAGGGATGAACGTAGAACGTAGGACTGGGTCGACCGTAGAAATGAATGCAAGACATAACAGTAGGTCGACTGTAGAAATGAACGTAGGACGTAGGGCTGGGTCTACGGTAGGATGAACGTAGAACGTAGGACTGGGTCGACCGTAGAAATGAATGCAAGACATAACAGTAGGTCGACTGTAGAAATGAACGTAGGACGTAGGGCTGGATCGACGGTAGGGATGAACGTAGAACGTAGGACTGGGTCGACCGTAGAAATGAATGCAAGACATAACAATAGATCGACTGTAGAAATGAACGTAGGACGTAGGGCTGGGTCGACGGTAGGGATGAACGTAGAACGTAGGACTGGGTCGACCGTAGAAATGAATGCAAGACATAACAGTAGGTCGACTGTAGAAATGAACGTAGGACGTAGGGCTGGATCGACGGTAGGGATGAACGTAGAACGTAGGACTGGGTCGACCGTAGAAATGAATGCAAGACAAAACAGTAGGTCGACTGTAGAAATGAACGTAGGACGTAGGGCTGGATCGACGGTAGGGATGAACGTAGAACGTAGGACTGGGTCGACCGTAGAAATGAATGCAAGACATAACAGCAGGTCGACTGTAGAAATGAACGTAGGACGTAGGGCTGGATCGACGGTAGGGATGAACGTAGAACGTAGGACTGGGTCGACCGTAGAAATGAATGCAAGACAAAACAGTAGGTCGACTGTAGAAATGAACGTAGGACGTAGGGCTGGATCGACGGTAGGGATGAACGTAGAACGTAGGACTGGGTCGACCGTAGAAATGAATGCAAGACATAACAGTAGGTCGACTGTAGAAATGAACGTAGGACGTAGGGCTGGGTCGACGGTAGGGATGAACGTAGAACGTAGGACTGGGTCGACCGTAGAAATGAATGCAAGACATAACAGTAGATCGACTGTAGAAATGAACGTAGGACGTAGGGCTGGATGGACGGTAGGTATGAACGTAGGACGTAGGACTGGGTCGACCGTAGAAATGAATGCAAGACATAACAGTTGGTCGACTGTAGAAATGAACGTAGGACGTAGGGCTGGGTCGACGGTAGGGATGAACGTAGAACGTAGGACTGGGTCGACCGTAGAAATGAATGCAAGACATAACAGTAGGTCGACTGTAGAAATGAACGTAGGACGTAGGGCTGGATCGACGGTAGGGATGAACGTAGAACGTAGGACTGGGTCGACCGTAGAAATGAATGCAAGACATAACAGTAGGTCGACTGTAGAAATGAACGTAGGACGTAGGGCTGGGTCGACGGTAGGGATGAACGTAGAACGTAGGACTGGGTCGACCGTAGAAATGAATGCAAGACATAACAGTAGATCGACTGTAGAAATGAACGTAGGACGTAGGGCTGGGTCGACGGTAGGGATGAACGTAGAACGTAGGACTGGGTCGACCGTAGAAATGAATGCAAGACATAACAGTAGGTCGACTGTAGAAATGAACGTAGGACGTAGGGCTGGGTCGACGGTAGGATGAACGTAGAACGTAGGACTGGGTCGACCGTAGAAATGAATGCAAGACATAACAGTAGGTCGACTGTAGAAATGAACGTAGGACGTAGGGCTGGGTCGACGGTAGGGATGAACGTAGAACGTAGGACTGGGTCGACCGTAGAAATGAATGCAAGACATAACGGTAGGTCGACTGTAGAAATGAACGTAGGACGTAGGGCTGGATCGACGGTAGGGATGAACGTAGAACGTAGGACTGGGTCGACCGTAGAAATGAATGCAAGACATAACAGTAGGTCGACTGTAGAAATGAACGTAGGACGTAGGGCTGGGTCGACGGTAGGGATGAACGTAGAACGTAGAACTGGGTCGACCGTAGAAATGAATGCAAGACATAACAGTAGGTCGACTGTAGAAATGAACGTAGGACGTAGGGCTGGGTCGACGGTTGGGATGAACGTAGAACGCAGGACTGGGTCGACCGTAGAAATGAATGCAAGACATAACAGTAGGTCGACTGTAGAAATGAACGTAGGACGTAGGGCTGGGTCGACGGTAGGGATGAACGTAGAACGTAGGACTGGGTCGACCGTAGAAATGAATGCAAGACATAACAGTAGGTCGACTGTAGAAATGAACGTAGGACGTAGGGCTGGGTCGACGGTAGGGATGAACGTAGAACGTAGGACTGGGTCGACCGTAGAAATGAATGCAAGACATAACAGTAGGTCGACTGTAGAAATGAACGTAGGACGTAGGGCTGGGTCGACGGTAGGGATGAACGTAGAACGCAGGACTGGGTCGACCGTAGAAATGAATGCAAGACATAACAGTAGGTCGACTGTAGAAATGAACGTAGGACGTAGGGCTGGGTCGACGGTTGGGATGAACGTAGAACGCAGGACTGGGTCGACCGTAGAAATGAATGCAAGACATAACAGTAGGTCGACTGTAGAAATGAACGTAGGACGTAGGGCTGGGTCGACGGTAGGATGAACGTAGAACGTAGGACTGGGTCGACCGTAGAAATGAATGCAAGACATAACAATAGATCGACTGTAGAAATGAACGTAGGACGTAGGGCTGGGTCGACGGTAGGGATGAACGTAGAACGTAGGACTGGGTCGACCGTAGAAATGAATGTAAGACAGTAGGTCGACTGTAGAAATGAACGTAGGACGTAGGGCTGGATCGACGGTAGGGATGAAGTAGAACGTAGGACTGGGTCGACCGTAGAAATGAATGCAAGACATAACGGTAGATCGACTGTAGAAATGGACGTAGGACGTAGGGCTGGGTCGACGGTAGGGATGAACGTAGAACGTAGGACTGGGTCGACCGTAGAAATAAATGCAAGACATAACAGCAGGTCGACTGTAGAAATGAACGTAGGACGTAGGGCTGGATCGACGGTAGGGATGAACGTAGAACGTAGGACTGGGTCGACCGTAGAAATGAATGCAAGACATAACAGTAGGTCGACTGTAGAAATGAACGTAGGACGTAGGGCTGGATCGACGGTAGGGATGAACGTAGAACGTAGGACTGGGTCGACCGTAGAAATGAATGCAAGACATAACAGTAGATCGACTGTAGAAATGAACGTAGGACGTAGGGCTGGATCGACGGTAGGGATGAACGTAGGACGTAGGACTGGGTCGACCGTAGAAATGAATGCAAGACATAACAGTAGGTCGAATGTAGAAATGAACGTAGGACGTAGGGCTGGGTCGACGGTAGGAATGAACGTAGAACGTAGGACTGGGTCGACCGTAGAAATGAATGCAAGACATAACAGTAGGTCGACTGTAGAAATGAACGTAGGACGTAGGGCTGGATCGACGGTATGGATGAACCTATAACGTAGGACTGGGTCGACCGTAGAAATGAATGCAAGACATAACAGTAGGTCGACTGTAGAAATGAACGTAGGACGTAGGGATGGGTCGACGGTAGGGATGAACGTAGAACGTAGGACTGGGTCGACCGTAGAAATGAATGCAAGACATAACAGTAGGTCGACTGTGGAAATGAACGTAGGACGTAGGGCTGGGTCGACGGTAGGGATGAACGTAGAACGTAGGACTGGGTCGACCGTAGAAATGAATGCAAGACATAACAGTAGGTCGACTGTAGAAATGAACGTAGGACGTAGGGCTGGGTCGACGGTAGGATGAACGTAGAACGTAGGACTGGGTCGACCGTAGAAATGAATGCAAGACATAACAGTAGGTCGACTGTAGAAATGAACGTAGGACGTAGGGCTGGATCGACGGTAGGGATGAACGTAGAACGTAGGACTGGGTCGACCGTAGAAATGAATGCAATACATAACAATAGATCGACTGTAGAAATGAACGTAGGACGTAGGGCTGGGTCGACGGTAGGGATGAACGTAGAACGTAGGACTGGGTAGACCGTAGAAATGAATGCAAGACATAACAGTAGGTCGACTGTAGAAATGAACGTAGGACGTAGGGCTGGATCGACGGTAGGGATGAACGTAGAACGTAGGACTGGGTCGACCGTAGAAATGAATGCAAGACATAACAGTAGGTCGACTGTAGAAATGAACGTAGGACGTAGGGCTGGGTCGACGGTAGGGATGAACGTAGAACGTAGGACTGGGTCGACCGTAGAAATGAATGCAAGACATAACAGTAGGTCGACTGTAGAAATGAACGTAGGACATAGGGCTGGGTCGACGGTAGGGATGAACGTAGAACGTAGGACTGGGTCGACCGTAGAAATGAATGCAAGACATAACAGTAGGTCGACTGTAGAAATGAACGTAGGACGTAGGGCTGGGTCGACGGTAGGATGAACGTAGAACGTAGGACTGGGTCGACCGTAGAAATGAATGCAAGACATAACAGTAGGTCGACTGTAGAAATGAACGTAGGACGTAGGGCTGGATCGACGGTAGGGATGAACGTAGAACGTAGGACTGGGTCGACCGTAGAAATGAATGCAAGACATAACAATAGATCGACTGTAGAAATGAACGTAGGACGTAGGGCTGGGTCGACGGTAGGGATGAACGTAGAACGTAGGACTGGGTCGACCGTAGAAATGAATGCAAGACATAACAGTAGGTCGACTGTAGAAATGAACGTAGGACGTAGGGCTGGATCGACGGTAGGGATGAACGTAGGACGTAGGACTGGGTCGACCGAAGGGTTAAATGTAGGACGTAGGGCTGGGTCGACTGTAGGGATGAACGTAGGACGTAGGGCTGGGTCGACCGTAGAAATGAATGTAGAATATAGGGCTGGGTCGACTGTAGGGATGAACGTAGGACGTAGAGCTGGGTCGACCGTAGAAATGAATGTAGGACGTTCGGCTGGGTCGACTGAAGCGATGAACGTAGGACGTAGGGCTGGTTCGACCGTAGAAATGAATGTAGGACGTAGGGCTGGTTCGACAGTAGAAATGAACGTAGGACGTAGGACTGTTGTATGGAGAACGTAGAAATAGATTTGTATGGAGGACGTAGAACGTAGGGCGTAGAGCCAACTTCACAGACCTGAAAAAACAAGATAATCAGCTGACGGGTGTTTATTGTTAAGACTCTGTTATTCTTACTGTAGAACATAAATGACAGAGTTGTTAATAGTAAATCACCGGGTTAACAATTCGCTTCGAGGAGGTATTTTTCGTTAGACAGGCTTAGACAGTCACGTGATATACATACTTATTGTATATACCACGTAAACATTGTAAACAACGGAAATTCGCTAAACAAACAAAAAAATTATTTTCATGATTCTAGTCTAAAATATTTGCTAATGCTAGTGAACAAATGTACTAATATTTGTTACTTTCTTTGAATACAACATCATGTGACAGTCTAGTTATCTGTTATCAGTTAGAGACAATATATCATGATTTTATTTACGTTGTTTGTTTAAGGACATGGAACAGAATAAGCAAGTTTTCTAGTGCCCAAGATTATAAAACTAAGATTAGAGACCAGTCTCAAATCACAAGCATCTGATTAGCTGAAATGGCGACCATTTAGATGCTTGAGATTTGAGAATGGTCAACAGATTTAGTTTTACGATCTTGGGCATAGATTAATTCGCCTAGGCTATCTAACGAACATTTTGAAGGAAAATAAAGAACTGTGTGTCTCTTGTTAACTACTTGGTAAGAGTAAAAACAACAACAACAACAACAATATTTTACCTGAACTTAAACGAAAAAATGAACAATAAAAATATTATTTAAAAACATCATATCTTCGAGGGGCGTTCCAAACGTAATTTTATATACTCAAAATTTTCAAAATATTAAGAGGCACGAGCGATGCATCTTGATATAATTTAAAACACCAAAACATCCATATATATTTCTGCACACTGCATTTGCATTGTATACTGAACAAAAATAAAAAGTATCCACTTTTTATGCTTGTATTCTCATTAAGACATTTTCATTTAATCACGAACACTTTGAGTGGTGTTTTGATAGTTAATCTCAGTTGTTTTTAAGTTAAGTCGTTCATGTCCATAATCTTCCACACCAAGAACTTAGCAACGGCCAGTCGAATAACAATTAATAATGAATTACAAAACACTACATATTCAATTAAAAGGGAGTTAATTGGAAATGGTTGGAATTTCTAGCATTGTTTATCGAAGACTAGTTGTTTTATTTATGAAAGTTTTGTGATTTTATTGATCACAAGAGGTAGAGAAATTGATTCAATTCAAATGAATGTAAATACTTTTAAGAACTCTTGATTTTTTCCTGGAATCTTCATTATAACAAAAGGAAAGATAACTAAGTTGTGGCGGCTGATTTTCAAGAAAACTTTATTCTTTTGCAATGATAACAGAAATGCAAAATTTGTCACATATAGAATTTTGAGTTTTCATTTTCAAATTTTACAAAACTGACGATAGGAAAGTGGATACTTTTTATTTTTGTTGAGTATTTATAAAACACTCCTTATAAATACTTGCCTCATAATGCAAGAAATTTTACCAGCATTTTGTAGTTTGACATATTCAATAAAAAATAGAACACGTTGTGCAATGTGATTGTGTTTCGATTGATAAAGGACATCCATATTCCTACACAACAACCCGTGACACATACAGTACGTCAATAACTAGACAGATGTCTCTCGACAGGAAAGAAAATTCAATTTAGTGGCCCACATGGAAGATTGGGAAACAAATGTGTTGCATCGTTAAATAAAGACCTTACTTACTTACTTACTTATTTATATGACCAACTTAAAACTTCGTACCGTGATTTTTCATTTATTAGTAATTAGTAGAAACAAATAAAATTGAACTTTTTCATATCTGTATTTAGAATATTTGCGTTTCATTAAAATGGCTCTCGCGAGATTGTCTACTTATCCATTAACAGTTATTATCTATCAATAGTAATTTACAATTTAATCAATAGTCAACCTTTAGATAGGCCTTACCAAAATAAAATAATGAGTACAAACTTTTAAAGTCCTTTGCAGTGAAATCCTTGCCTGGAAACATACATCCGGATTTTACCTTAATGACTGAATGCATGAATCATAGGTACAAGTTAAAAACAGCGAAGTTAACAAATGAAATGATCAGAAGCATTTATCTTAAACTCTTCAAACATAGGCAGAAGGTTATAAAACTGAGTTTAGAAACCAGTCTTAAATCTCAAGTATCTGATTGGCTGAAATGGCGACTAGTCTGGTTTTAACAACAATAATTTCTTCAACAATAGAACATATGCAAAACATCGATAACATGATTGTTCATACTAGGTTGGTTAAAACAACAAATATTTCATCAACAATTGTACATATGCAATACATCGATAACATTAGTTTTCATACTAGGTTGGTTGAAACAACAATTATTTCTTCAACAATAGTACATATGCAATACATCGATGACATCAGTTTTCATACTAGGTTGGTTGAAACAAAAATTTTATTTCTTCAACAATAGTACATATGCAATACATCGAAGATGGTTTCCATACTCATTTTTATAACCTTGGGCAATGGATTAGCATGAATGATAACTCTACAGTACATATGTCTCTGAAAGTGATAATCTTAACTAAGATGATAATATCCAGCATAGTTACAACCTGTGTTCTATGTGCGTATGTATCTTCAGTGTGCATACTAGGTTGGTTTAAACAACAATTATTTCTTCAACAATAGTACATATGCAATACATCGAGACAATCAGTGTTCATACTAGGTTGGTTTATACAACAATTATTTCTTCAACAATAGTACATATGCAATACATCGAGACAATCAGTGTTCATACTAGGTTGGTTGAAACAACAATTATTTCTTCAACAATAGTACATATGCAATACATCGAAACCATCAGTGGTCATACTAGGTTGGTTGAAACAAAAATTTTATTTCTTCAACAATAGTACATATGCAATACATCGAAGATGGTTTCCATACTCATTATTATAACCTTGGGCAATGGATTAGCATTATTTCTTACAATAGTACATATGCAATATATCTCGAACATTCACAACAGGATTGATACGAAAATTGAAACAATGTAACAGTATAATGTCTCTCCTGAAAATATGCATATTATCGTAAAATATATAGCATTATATTAATAAAACCAATATAATAATACTAGGTTATGAACTCATCTGTTCTACTTAATCTTAACCGACATCAAAGCACAAGTCCAAAGCAGTTCCATGATAATTTAAAAAAAAACGAATGCGCTAACAATGATTTCTTTTTCAATTTAAACCATTGCAATTTTAACCTTTCTGATATATATATATATATATATATATATATATATATATATATATATATATATATATATATATATATATATATATATATATATATATATATATATATATATATATATATATATATATATATAACATAACAGATATTATTCACGTAAATATGGTTTAGAACATGCACCTCCATAAACACAATATGGTTGCTTTCGTATGTTTTGTATTTCTCAAAATTTAATAGTCTGTACAAATAGTTCATGGTGTGCAAAATTTTGTTTTTAAGAAACCTTCTCAGGAAGTCAAATATTACTAAATTTCTAGGCCGATATCATAAGGTCCATCTCTAACCAAAGTTGTCGCACTTTAACTCTCTTTAAAGTAAGAGACTACAAGGAACGACAACTCTCTGTATAGATTGTCATATTGGCACAAAGATCAGCATGCTTTAAGTTAAGTCCGTCACATACCGTTTACTCTGCTCTAGCAATTCGATATAAGACGACAATGTAAACGGCCTATACAAGCTTCGAGTGATTTGGTTAGACAAATTAAGATGAGAAATGATGACGATGGTGATGATGTAAATGATAGTCACCTTTATAATAACATGGGATGAAATTAAATAAAACAGTGTCGTATCACACGAAGGAAACTTCATAAAGCTTGAAATTGAGTAAATGCCACACATGAAAAACATACATTTTCAAACAGAGATTTTCATACAATAAAATGCCAAACAACAAAATGAAAAGAAAACAACAACTAAAAACAACTGTGTTATATAACGAAATATGCGATCATAATAAAAAACAACAACATCTAAATATGATATGGGGCTCGTCACAGGAAAAGGTACTTTTGGACAGTTGACGTTAATCTTTGATAAATTTGAGCAGACGACAATACTAATTATGCATTTCGCGGTAAAATATAATTTTATTGTAAAATGTTTAACAAAAGCACTTTATAGTTATAAGAGAATGATTTATAGTTGTAAGTTTTTTTCTAAATTTAGTAAAAACTAAAATGACCGAAAGTACCTTTTTCCGTGACATGCCCCATATATATAACGAATTACAATGTCATAATCATTTAAACTCTGTCTTGAGATGGTTTGAAGGAGAAACACTTCAGCTTCTTTCAATAACAACATTGGCAGAACTTACCAATGATGATAGCAATGTTTAAAGTTTTAAAATTCGTTAACGTCAGTTTGTTTTCAACTGGACTCAGTGACATCCATGGCATATGTTCAAAGTCATTGGTGTAAAACACTAGACTTGACCTTTATGTCGCAAGGACATTACGTAATAACGGTAAAGTTATCACCTAACTTTTGGACGACAAATTTGTTTTCGTCCGATCCTTCGCTCATTTTTCCAGCTCTCTGGAACGTTTTGTCTCCAGGTACGACCTGTACCCATTTTTCTTCCCTTCCTATATCCCCAGCAATCTTTGACATCGTCTCTCGAGAAATATAGTTGCAGGACAAGTCTACTGACTTGATTGATGATTTAGCGGTACAGACCTCTACTATCTTCATTGCTCCCGGGTCTCCTATAACATTTCTGTCAAGAAGAACTTCTTCCAAGTAATCCTGCGTTTTGAGAGCCTCAGCAAGCTTTAATGCTCCTGGTGTCCCAATATTATTATGTCGTAAGTTGAGGTGCTGAAGGTATCTGCTGTGATTCCTAATACAAGCGGCGAAATCTATTGCGAAATCGTCATGTATTTTATTTTCTTGAAAACATACGTATGTAAGTTCTTTGAAGCTCTCGTACTTGCTAAAGTCCTGAAAAATTCTATGTTCTCCGATGCCACATTTCCATAACGACAAATGGCTTAAAGGTGCCTTGTTTTGCAAGAATGCCGTAAAAGGTTCAGGACCTGCCATTATGTCCCTTGACACTAAACGAAAACTCTTCTCTGTTGGGAGGAAAATACAGTTGTCGCTGAAATCGATGTGCTCCAGAGCAGGCGGTCGCTGCAAGTGTTCAAACACTTCTTGAGACCCTCTGATGGTAAACCCATTGCTTCGCATGGAGAGTTTCTTCAGCGATCCACTCAATATGGAACCTGCAACAACTGAAGCGCCTTTATCTGCAATGCAGCATTCGCTGATGTTTAGAACTTCTAAGAGAATAAGTTCTCTTAACCAGCTTGCTAAGACAAAATAACCGTCCTTTCCAAGGTTATTCTTCTGTAGCCTCAAACTTGTCAAACCTTTACAACGAGCCATACCTTTTGACAATTCCAGAAGTCCCGAGCTGGTCATCTGATTATTAGCGACATTAAGTTCCCGGATTTTGACAAGCTGTGAGAGATCCTTTGCAAGCACGGCTATGCCATTATCACCGAGCTCGCAGTTCTGTATCTCTAAGCTTTCCATATGTGGCATGAACATAAGTCCTATTGGTTCCTTGATACCCTTCAAGCTTTTGTTATCGGACATTTGGACATGACTGATATTTCTGAAATGTCCTGTTTGCAAAGCTGGTCTTAAGTTGTCGGACTGGAGCTGACAGTTTTTAATACTCAGTTTAAATGCAGCAGGTGTCACGTTGAAGAATACCCCAATATTTATTAAATCACAAGCGTCAAGCGCTAAGCCATTTGCCAAGAGTGATAGACCGTAGCCTTTAGAAGTAAAGCATACTTGAAGCTTATGTTGGTAAATAAGTGTGGTTGGTTTGGAGACATTTCTCAGGTCGAGAAATGGGACACTTGTGCTCACCAATATAAGAAAGGGCGTAAGTGACTTCTGGTCAATCGAGGTCATATCAACGGTAACAATTTTTCGTTTGTCGTCCTTTTTCACAGCATCAAAACTGTCTACAAGTGGTGAAACATCAGCTGACAGGCTTATAATAAGGTACTTGCCCGACAGTAAATCTCCGTTGACAAACGCCTTTGATTCCTCTGTAACAAGAATTTCTCCAACTTTCTTTTCCATACTTTCCTCAACTGATCTTGTGATAACCCTTAGAACTAGATCTTTATATGAAAACGATTCTGCAATGTACCAATGTTCAACACCAACTAGTGCCCTCCAGTAGCTTTGAAACATACCGATAATAGTTTGTATATGTTCAAAAGCGGACACCAACTTCTTAAAATGGGGGATTTCTTCATGCATGAAAATAATCTTCGTGATGAAAAGATCTCTGAGAACTTTGCTCTGGAAATTGAGGCTCCCTCTGCTTTCGCAGAGAATCAAAGCGTCTTTCATTGATGCGCAGGTCTTTTGCATTGAATCTTTATTTAATTCTATTCTATGTGGCAGTTTTATCAAATCGAAAAAATTGTCTGATGACAACTTACCTTCTCTTTTTCTGATTTGAATGGACTTCATTCTTAACTCCTCTGAAAACTCTAAAGGTATCAAAACCGATTTCCCGTTCAAGGCTTGTTGAATTAGGTACGCGGAAACAAGTACCATATCAGATAAAATGGAACCATTTAATTTTTCTAATGATTTCAAATATGCTGACATTTCTTCTTCAAACCACCTTACAAACAAATCTAATACAGACAATTCTGATTGTGTACCTCGTTTTTCATTTTCAATTTTTTCACGAAGTTCTTTTGATTCATAAAATGAATGTATTCTTTGTGATATGAAAGGATCTTCTGTTATAAGCTGTAGTTCTTCCGGTAGCCGGTCCAAAACGTATTTCATACATCTAACATGTGTCTTTGACTCACGTCCAAGTTTTCTCTTCATTGAGCTATTTGCAAAGTCATGGGGTCGAATTTCTAAAAAAGATCGAATATATCAAAAATATGAAAAAAAAACGTGCTTTCTTAAGGGGAAGGACGATGTGGTTTAAAACATATTATATATAAAATACATGTATATTGATTATCACAAAGCCATACAAATACGTTGACAGCGCCTTGCCATTCATGCAAGACTCAGACACAATACATACCATCTGTATCCACCCGGTGCTGTATCCCCCCCCCCCCCCAAAGAAACAACAAAAAACAATCGTTCAAGTATGCCTTTATACTGCCATCCACAATCATTGAAATTCTGCATGGTTTTGAAATAAGAATGTTACCATCAAGGGAGGTTATTGAAACTGATAACTTACTTACTACACTGAACGATAAAAACTCAAGAACGAAATACACCGCATCCATTAGGAATAAGCGTATTAACAATACTACATTGTCACCAGATATGTGGTCATAAGTTTCTTACTTTTGTCTATAATCTTAAGTGTATATGAATGGAAATGATGGTAATTTGTGAAAAGAGATTGGTTAATTAAGGTATATATATAATATATAATATTAATATATTTTATAATATTAATATATTTAATATGCACGGCTTTTAACGATCACCGTCAGAAATTTATTCCAAGATACTACTATGATCACCCGAGTATGTTTAAGCTTTATATCTTATTTTTTCCTTAATCACTCTCGCTATTGCATCTATTGCGCATTTGTTTATATCATATACGTATGTTTTACATCCAAAGCAAACAAATCTTACCTATGTCAGTGTTTGTAAGCCAAGACCTGCACCTCAGTAAGTCAGTATCATTCACATGGAGATGGGACTTGATGTTCTGTACAGGATGATTTGCGCCATTGGCTGTTTCTTCCAGTATCTATTAATATTAAAATATGAACACAGATTTAAAAAGCATTACTAAAATAATTAAAATAACGGTGCATATAACATACTTTTATCTAGACGTTTACTATTTAGACTGCCACACTTAAGGCAGTTTACATCTTACGCATAAAACATGTTTCCGTTTTAATGTACAAAACACCTAAATGTTTATGAATCATACTCAGAGATTTATACCTCACTACTAATTTTTGAAACCAAATGAGATAGTGTCGGTCTAAGAACTAATTTTTACAATACAAGATTGCAGAGGTCATGTTGGACGCTTGATGCAGAACTCTACTACATTCATATTACCTAATAAAATATAATTTGAATAAAGGAATACCTACTTTCTGAAAACATACCTATACCAAACGGTTAGTATAGAGGAAAAATGCGCATAAGTTATTTTAGGACTTACAAATCATAGAGCCTGAAATACGCAATGCCAGGAAAGACTGAAATAAATCGGACGTAAAATCGTAATGAGGATTCATTTAATTTAAAGCAACTATTTTACTAAGGAATGTTAATAAACATTCAATAAAACACACGATACCTTGACCATGTCGCTGTTCAGAAGTTCCTTGTCTAACATTTTCTTCAGTCCTCCATATCTCCACAGTTGTTCTAAGTTCTCCAAAGCCTCCAGCGAGTCAACATATATATTGAACAAGATGCTCCCCCTTTCAACGCCATTCAATATCAAAGAACATTCTCTCATTTGATTGAGAGCGTTTGGTACCTCTTCTGGACCTTTAATGTATGATATTATCTTTTCAATTAAATCTAGACGAAGATGCTCACGCCTTTCTGCTAAGGTTAACTGTTGGCTACTTGCTGGTAAACAGCTAGATTCAGTGGAACGCATAAGCATGAGTGTACTATCTGCCCCAGTTGCCCCAGTTGCCCCAGTTGCAGTAGTCTCTTTGTCCTGTGACTCATCTTGTGTGTCAATTTCCTTGGGGCTTGTTTCATCATAGGGTGAACAGTTGCCGAAAAAACAAGCTACGCCATCAGAGTCCTTAAATCCGACGATGTCCCATCTTGCTGGCACGGTTACTTTAAAGAATAATAAAAGAGATAAATCAGGCAACAGCCAGTTCTCTATTGTCATACTTATAAAATATATTAGCGATAAAACTTAAAAATATATCTTGTTAGCATCTAATTAGATTGTGATGGAAAGGATTCCCATACATGCATGACCGCAAGACCAGTGCGTTAGTATTAAGTAATTCAATACAGCGAACTGTTTTGAAAAAGGTGTTGCATTTTGAAATTTAATGTTTATTAAAAACATTTTGAAAGATGTGCTTTCCATGGTGACGCAAACGTTATGTTCCACTGAATATCTATAGGCGTTTATGAATCTTTTTCAATTGAGATTGTTTGGTTATTTTTATGTTTTTGTCCTAAAATGAAAGATGCTCATTTATTATATTTTTCCTTTGTTTCTGTAGATCGATATCTTAGCTTACATATTAATCAATACCATAAAGATCACTTACATATTAATTTTTCAAGATCATCCGCTAGGAAACCAAGTTTAATATCGGGGTTTCGAAGTGCTTTCAAAAGGTCAGGAAACCAGTTTGGGCGTCGGATCAGTCTATCAAACAGAACACCAGCCGCTATAATGTTACCGTACTGACTGTACTGTGCTTTAACGATTTCCTGTTGATAACCAAACGAAAATATAACTACAATATCTAGTAAAACTTTATCAACAAACCGTTTGCAAAAATCGATCCTTAATGTCGTTTCTTTAGGGGTAGCATCAGACCGTGAAAATTCTTTAAAGAGTGTCCTCCAAGAAATGAATGTCATGTTCTATATTTTGAATCTGGAAAATAATTCTTATTTTTTCCTCAAAGACAAATATTGTTTGGATCAAGCAATCGTCGCCTTCCTGGTGACCACGCTGCTTTTTAGGATTAATTGTTAAACAACATTTAGAAGCATTCCAGAATGCTTAAAGGCTTTTTGGGGCAAACTATTTGCAGCGGTTTCAGATAAATTATAAAAGGGAACGTTTGACAAATGACGCTCATCATCAGCCGTTGGGTCTGGTCAGCTTAACGGGCAGTGCAAATAAATTGTCGTTAGTAAAAGTTGACTACGAATTTTCAATTAACATGACACAAGCTATGTAGCAGATCTTTAACACAAACACGATCTGACAGAAAACCAAAGGTAGTGTGAGTAACTCTTGAACTGTGCGTTATGACAATGTGCAAACTTGAGGTTTAAACCAGGTTCTATGGTGCACCAACTTCACACTTGCTCCAACAGGTTCTCTTATCACAAGGCAAGTACAAGTTGTCTTGGTGAAATAACCCACCAACAGCTCAACAATGTAATATGCAAAAGCACACAAACATATAAAACATAAGAAGCTAATAGCATTGAAAAGCCAAAAGGGCGGGTACTCGATGATCTTACCGAGACCAGAGTACCTGGAGTCAAATCAGCAAAAAAACAAGGATAAAAAACAAATCATGCTTCTAGGTTCTTTTTAAAAAAGATTTCCCTTTAAACCTTCATTAACCCTTAAACCCCTGCCACCGTCTTGCAACCAAAGAGGTAAGCATAATGATCAACTGTAGATGGGTTAATTACCAGGCCTGCAGAGCGCTGTAAAATATCATGTTGGTAACCTTTCTTTTTAAATTTACAGATGGTTTTCACGAATAACCGGGAGGAATTTACATTGTCTTTTATTTTCTTAAGTTTATAAATTAAATATCCATAAAAACTGGCTGTGAAATACCTTGTTGTAATAGTAATTTTAAACTACACCTGAATTTTTTTAAATTAAATCTGGGTTTTGGCGATAAAACTTGCAAAAGGTTTTCCTGAATTTGTGATACCGAAAAGTTTTACTGTTAAGCAAAGATTACGTTCGTTGAAATCATTAACATCATTGCAAGCTCTAGAAAAGCCAACAAGCTGTGAGATATCAACCCCGTCAGATGTTGCACGAGGAACATCGCCGTCTAAAAACGGAAAATTTACATTGAAATTAAAATCATATCTTTTATCATATATTTTAGCAGTGATGAATCCATTTTGAATAGAATTAAAATTACAGCTAGCATAGTGGTGTCTTTAATCTATAGCAGATTGATAACTGGTTTTAATCTTTATCATGAGATACTGTGTTTAAGAAGCTTTTACCTCGTCAACTGTTTCGAGACAGCTCAGGTAATCTATTAATCTTACAGGTTCTACATGTTTGATAAAAAGCGGCTTCAGTTTCTTGGCTACCCTGTCGTTGATGTCGTCAGCAAACGTTTTTGTTTTACCATTCATCATGATTTCCACATATGTACACTGCTACGACATCTAGAAAAAAGATATTTCAGTAAAAACTCTGAAACTTCGATTGCACAGGGGAATGTTAAATAATCTAGTTTTTCATGGTACTTGATGGAACTTTTGAAAATACCGAAACAAGGTTTCCATGTCCACCATCATAAGCGAACCATCGCTTGGGATGGTTCAAAATAAGTGTTGTTTTTGTATATATTGCGTTGCTATCAACCTGCGGCGAAATTTGAATTCTTATAACTTCCCATAAAAAGGCGTAAACAAACTGTCTGCAATATGTTCATGTTTGTCGTATTTGGTGGCTTTGGCGTTCTCTTTTTATCTGTGATAAACAGTTAAAAGGGACATCTTAAGAACTTTGACTTATGAAGAGAGAAATCAACAATTTTATTTATAATATAGAAAATATTCTTGGGCAGACCTGAAGCCGTCCGACATTGTTCGACAATAAATGTTAATAAATAAATGAGTCGTCTTTTAACAGTTATACATGTAGGAAAAAAAGTGTCATTAAATTTCTTCTTCCTCAATATTTTTTTTACACTAAAATTTCGGTAACTTCCAAAACCACTGCAGTTTTTAATACCGGATAATGCACACTGGTATTATTTGAAATATAACACCTGTTGCTCATGCATGGGTCATTGTGCAAAATAATCAGAACACATATTATTTTTAGTATCATATTACTCATGTACTAGGTTATAAGGCATTTAAAAATGATGTGTTGTTTCTGTTTATAGAATTTTTTCCCTTTTTGCTATTTATTTTTTCACTAATTATCAATCTGTTTTCCTTAACTGTAGTGTTCTATCATTTCTTAACATATATAAAATAGTATAAATATAAAAAAGGAATATATTAATAACATTTAATTTAGTTTGTGCAACGGTATCATAGAAATACATTTTGCCGTTAGATAGATTTTGATCAATTTTAGTGCCAGATTACTGTCTACAGTCCTCTACGGAGGTTTAATCCGTTCAGCTGGCATGACTGACACTTCAATCCACTACCCGGCCTGTAAACAGTGCGACAATGCAATCTGATAAAAACATTATGCCTTTTAGAAAAGATGTAGGTATAGGTAGAGCTACGCCTCAGCTCGACCCAAAAATCGGAAGTTTCCAAATGATTTCAATAACAGTTCTCAGTAATAAAATTTTGTTATTGTACCCGACTTATTTATTATAAGTTAATAATCAAATTAATTGTACTACCTTCATTTCTTTGTCGTCCATCAGTTTCCTGCAACTTTCGTTTTTATCGGTATTTCCGGATTTCTTATCAAAACGTTTAGGTGTTTTCCCGAACGCTAACTAAACTATTAAGGGTTCTCTCCCTTACACAATATTTTCGGTAGTATGCTTGATGTGTTACTCTCCCTTGCCGAGGTTCTCGTCCGTATGGATCATGTGGATGGGAGTGTTGATATGTTTATAGGATGATAAATAATCCATGGTTAAGTTTTCCTAAACAGCCACGTCGATCAGAAAATACAACCAAGGATAAAGGTTTTACAGCTGTGCCCAAGGTTATAAAACTGAGCATTGAAACCAGTCTCAAATCTCAAGCATCTGATTGGCTGAAATGGCGAACAGTCCCCATTTCAGCCAACCAGATCCTTGAGATTTGAGACTGGTTAACAATCGCAGTTTTATAACCTTCAGCCCAGAACAAGGAAACCAGTCTCAAATCTCAAGCATCTGATTGGCTGAAATGGCGACTGTTCGCCATTTCAGCCAATCAGATGCTTGAGATTTGAGACTGGTTTCAATGCTCAGTTTTATAACCTTGGGCACAGAGCACCATTACTGATATGACTAAATTTATAAACAATCCTGGCATTCTATCTTCGCCATAGCTGAATGGGCTTCTAGATCATTATGGACCAATGACAAAAATAACACCATACTGAGTGCATCAGGACCAACACTTCAGAGCCAGCATGTAGCACTTAATAAAACGCAGTTTTAATGAAAACTAGATTATATTATACTAAAATGATCACTTTAATTTGACAAATACTAATGAGTTTGTAAGCCTAGTACAGTTGACTATGTCATGACCTAGGAGTTCTCCCTGAAGTAGTAAAATCAATCATGTTCCATTCCGCTTCGGACAAAATGATTTTCTTCTTATTATTCTGACTGAATAAAAATTAAAACTAAGAACCCACAATATTGCCAATTCTAACTATAGAAAAGCTCATGTGCGTGTATAGGAAATTGAGCGTTAAGTCAGGAATGAGATAAAAGACATGTTTTCTTTCTTCTAATTTCTTTAGCGATAAAATTTATCTTTGAAATCGGTTTGTATTTCGTTGGATTCTATCGGACTAGAACGTTGCTGTTTAATGTTCGCCGAAAATGCTAGACTTAACAATTTTTGGTAATTATGAGGCCCGTTGGAACTATCGAACTTCATTCCTTAAGTACATTTTATTTAGATAAATTATTTTTTACATAGTTACTAACTTATCTGTATGCATAATCAGCAGCCAGAAGATGCTAAAATTACATGAAATATTGAAATATCAGCACAATTTCAAAACCAAATAAAACAAGTCGAAAAAGAAATCACCTCAATAGAGCAAGCGGAAAATGAATTCAAAACAAGTACTCTTCCTTTGTCATTTTGAGTAAATCGATTGGTTGGATTGTTTATACTTCTCATAAAAGGTGTCTCAGTGCCATACTTTCATGAAAAACATTTCTAGTACTTAACCATAGTAATAACTTTGTATATAAATTGTATTTATACTTCTGACAAAAGATGTCTCAGTGAAAATCAAAAAAAATCTCTGCATGAATAAACCAATAAGCAAATCCGCTTCCGTGGTTGGCTTTTCTTTAGTATTTTGATTTGTATTATGGTCCCTTTCCTAACTGTACATGTAGCTTATACATGTATGCGACAAGTAAACCGGAAATGGTAAAAATTAGTTTACACTGACTATTCAAATGTGGTCTCTATTCTTCTCTCTTCTGTCGAAGCATTAAGGGCAGTCTACAGTCATCAATAAAGTTGATCGATTAATAAATAAAATCAATAAAACTTTTCACAAATAATTCATTGTTATTTATGTATCTTTCTTCGCATATTTTAAGGTATCGCAAACATTGAAATGGCGAAAACAGGTTAAAATTTCAAAAAATGAATTTTGGGGGAAATACTTATTGCCACCTAGATTTTAGTACATAAATGTATTTAGCTATGGATGTAGTAAATGTTTGCAAGCTCAGTTTAGTCTAATTCATGTTCTAATTACCAAGCACATAATAAAACAAAGAAAAACTATTTGCATGAGAACTCTGAAATTCATGAACAATATACCAAAGCAACTCATACCTGAAATAAGTATATGCTGGTCTACAATGTTTAGTGCCAATTCATCAAAATAATGTTAGGGTTTTCAAGAAATTCAAGGAAATCTTACTTCCTGGTTCAAAGTGAAAGTAGAAATCTATATAAACATTGTAGACCAGCATATACATATTTTAGGTATGAGTTGCTTTGGTATATTGTTCATGAATTTCAGAGTTCTCATGCAAACGATTTTTCTTTTGTTTTAGTATGTGCTTGGTAATTAGAACATGAATAAGACTAAATTGAGAATGCAAACATTTACTACATCCATAGCTAAATACATTTCTTTACTAAAATCTAGGTGGAAATAAGTATTTCCCCCAAAATTCATTTTTGAAATTTTAGCTAGTTCTCGCCATTTGCAATGTTTGCGACCTCTTAAGACTCTTTAGAACAGTACGGAAAATTCACATGTAACTATATCTAAAAATCCCGTAAAATGCTATTTACATAAATTTACAAAAAACAACAACAACATTTAAACAGCACAAAACAAAAGTCCGCATAAGTAATATAAAAATGAAAACAAGGTGCTTTGTACTCTTAAATAAAATATGTAAAAATATGAGATATTTGTTAAATTGTGTCTGTTTGACCTTTAATTTCCTGGTCGCGTAAATGGGTGACAACTGACAGACATTGTTTCTTTAAAAAGGACACATGATCATTTTAATAATGTGGACATTTAAAATGTTTTGTGTTGATAAGTTTTTGTGAATTTATGATAGATAGTTAGATTCTATTTATTACAAATGGACAGTTATGCCCATGATGACACAAGACAAATGATAACATTGCGAACAGTCTACAACATTGCGAACAGTCTACAACATTGCGAACAGTCTACAACATTGCGAACAGTCTACAAGTACTTTCGAAGGCACGTTAAAAATTGCATAATAACAAAAAACATGCATACATGAACATTATACATTGTTACACATTGCATTTTTCTGCCCGCTGTTTTAATCTAGTATCTATAACTCTTGTAAATAATTTACTTGTGCAGCTCAGTAGCGTTATTCCTCCTGTAATTGTCAACATTGCTCTCTTCATTACAACAGGGTGTGCGGGCAGGTTATGTTTTATTGATGTGACATTTTTATTACGCACTTTACACTATTTTAATAAAACACGTGTGTGTTGGTGGCCAACTTATATAAGAAGTATTTTCCGCGTTGATAGTCATTTTGAAAGGGATTTGATGGATCAGATTTAAAAAAGTTCTGTTTTTGTAAAAAGTAGAACAATCAAGTAACAGTATCATTTTCTTAAAATATTATGTATGCAGAATAATCACGACAATGCAATAAAGCATTTAAATATGCGTTAAAAACTTAAAATACCATGAATTTCATGAATAAGGAAATTCTCTGTTAACAACATATTAAGTATGATTTAAAATGCAAATATTTAAACCGTATGGTTTAAATATCATCACAATAGAATTTTTATTGTAATATAACGATTAGATTTCACATTAACATGTTTATCTTTCTTTCACTTTTAGCTTTTCATTTCAAATTCAAAATGCATGAATTACGCAATGAACATTTTATTTCACATTAATATCTATCCAATTGTCGTTTCACGATTAGAGGACATAAAAGTAATTTTTGTCAGGTAAAAGATGGTATCAATATCTTTCCACTTACGTGATCCATTTGTCTGGAGTTACAAACCTTTGAGTATTTTGAATATTGTATTACTTTTCAGGACATTGACGTTATATTATTAATAGATGGAAAATGAACTTTGAAAGCCGGTCAAGAAATACAGTTCATTTGCACTGAAGAAAGGATGAAAAATAGCCTAATTGATATTTGCAACGTGGATGAAACAAGCATTACAGATGGCGACAGCGCCTAGCCATATGCTATTGAGGCGTATACATATTGTCCGTTCGAACCAAGGTCCGGCACATACCGCATACTGTTCGAAATATGAGGAGCTATGCCCCCGGAGACTAGTCTCAAATCTCAAGCATCTGATTGGCTGAAATAGCGACTAGTCGCCATTTCAGCGAATGAGATGCTTGAGATTTGAGGCAAGTCTCCAGTTTTAGTTTATGATCTTGGGCCCAGTTTTTGTAATATTAAAAATGTCTGTGAAAGAGCCCGCCGCAAGAGCCTTACATGTATGCATGTAGAAAATAGAAGCTGTTTTCCGTCATTAATATTTTGAATCGAAGCAAATGATGCTTATAGTATATACACGTATCTATAAAAAAACACGCTGATCAGAACACGGTTTCAATCACGGTGGATTTAACAGTTAGAAATTGGAGGATTGCGTTGTCAACCAGACATTTGAGAACTTTATGTTACTTTCAGCTTATATAAGAAAGACCAAGATCTACATAACCAAAAGGAGAGAAGTGAAAATGAGGTAAAAATGCAGAGGGAACGAAATAACACATTGTGGAAAAAACAACACGCATTTTTTGAGGCGTTGCTGCGTTCCTCATTTCTATGCCATAGACAAAAAAATCAAAATCTCTCAAACGACAAAATGCAGTTCAATAAACCTTTGCACATATCAATGTTATTAAAGTATGTTTGTTATACATTCCTTAATAAAAGTGAGAACAGTAAAGAAAAATAATGAGACCTAAAAATCCACTTGACAACTGTCAAAGCACCTTTAGTAACATTTATGCAAAACACCAGACTGGAATGGAAAAAATTAGTTTCCTCAGTCAGGTTTCGAACCGCAGAAATCCGGATTACAAGGCCGAGGCTTTACCAATGCATCTACCAAGGTCCGCCTGCTTTTGCAAATGAGTAATAAAATTTCCCATTTAATTATGAGTAATTAAAGAGAATTTTAAGCTTCTTCGAATATAGTCAAAACTGTAATGTCAAAAATATCGGCAAATATACATACATGTACCATTTCCCGTATAAATTGTTTATTTGCAATTGTTACATGTGTGTCGTTTTTATTTCATTTCTAACATATTATATATATTGTTCTGTATAATATCTGCTTAAGGAACAAATTGTACATACTAGTATTTGTAAACATTTTAGTAATTTTCCGATTTTTAAGCAAACTACCGTTAATACATTATTAACTGTTTCTAGCATTATCCAAGATAAAAAGCAAGCAAACTTTGGGTTTTCTCGGTATAATCAAAACGTTTGGCAACCTCTCTTTGCCTGTCGGTCTGTTTCAGTGGATATAATTAATTAATCAATTGCTTACGTAGAAATTTAGTATTGTCAGACATTTTGCAGCAAGATCTTTAATTTTCTTTGTTTTAAATTATACTATGAAGCTATGCAATTAATCAACTAACTTTTGAATGAAATATTAAAATTGATAATTATAATTTTTTTCGTTAGCATATCTTTCCAGTCAACATTTTCAACCGAAAATATGAAATGTGCAAAATGTGTATGAAAAGTACGAATACAGGTAATTGAAAGAATAACCCCCTACAATAAGTTAAACAGTTCGGGCCTCACTTCTCAATGGTTCCATGGAATGATAAAAAAACGTTTCGAGATAAAACAAACTCTAGACACAGAATCTGGACTAGATAAAACATTTGGTAATTGAAAAACTTACATCAGTGTTTCTTCGACTCTCAGACAAGGCAGTAACATTCAAACAATAAGGATGTTAGGCCAAATTTTGTTGCTGGCGCTGGGTGTGACCCTAACTATGGCCGATCTACGGTCGGATATTGATGAGCTCCGAGCGAAGGTTGCAAGGTATGCTTGGATTTTATCATATATTTGCCAAATAATTAAAAAGTTTTTCTCTGCGAAATAAAATGAAAATGTTTACCCTTTTGAAACTGTAGATTATCATTTTTAATTTCACTGTTTTTCCGAACATTTTTTTACAACTTTTCAGAATTGTTTGACAAAATATACGTACATTGAAAAGAAATGTGTTTGCTTCACTGAGATATATTTCGACCATTTAACATTTTGTGATGTTACAATGTATACGAGTGAAATATTTAAAATGAAATCATATTCATGTGGAGATATTTCAAACAAATCTAAATCTTGCATAGATATTCTTTAATTAATGTTTGAGTTCAAACTCAGATGTTTTAGTGTCTACTCAAACAGTTTTTTTTGGAAATTTTTAATCAGAATATACGGAAAAAAATCAAACTGCATTTTAGGCAAAATATAGTGTATTAAAATTATTTTTAAATCCTAAACCAATCAAGTTATCTTTTTATGTTCAGAATATTAAAATAAACACCTTTTGGGATGTTTAGCCCAGGTCCCAAGGTTATAAAACTGAGTTTGGAAACCAGTCTCAAATCTCAAGCATCTGATTGGCTGAAATGGCGACCAGTCGCCATTTCAGCCAATCAGATGCTTGAGATTTGAGACTGGTTTCCATGCTCAGCTTTATAACCTTGGAGCCAGTACTTGTCTATTTGGTGCACTTTTGTATTATTCTTATAAAATAAGATATTCGGTGGTTTAATTTCGCCGAGGTTTGATTTCGCGAATTAACATTTGCGCGTAATATGCGCAAATTAAATCCCCGCAAAAAATGATACCACAAAAGGACTTGTCCAAAAGGCCCTATAATAATTAGCTGAAATATACTTCCATATTCTAGTTAAATTTTAAATGCTAAACATGGAATAATTTTGAAAACAACAACAACATCTATATTAAATGCTAAATGCCAAACTCCCTATTTTAACACACGTAATTTCGTCTTTGATTAAATATTCTGCGAGACGGAATAATTATTTAAATTTCTGGCCTTTGGTTCAAAAAGACAACGAACATATGTTTTATTCGAATTTCTGACCTTTGGTTCTTAATAACAATGGATATATGTTTTATTCAATTTCTGACATTTTGAAAAAAACAACAACAATGAACTTATTTTTTATTCCAATTTCTGACCTTTGGATCAAAACAACACGATTGGGTCTTCAGGGACACACCTTCTTTTTCGTACATATATTTGAACTTTTTGTTACAGAGATCGTGCTGAGATCGACGAATGGTTTAAGCGAATCGAAGTATTAGAAAATATCATCAAAGAAGAAAAAGAAATCAGTAAGCAAATGTTCCATTATGTACGATACAAGTGACTATAACGAAGATGACCTAATATCATCAACCTGATAACATAGATATATTTAAAACTGCTACTGAAATAAAACAGGCAAAAAGAAAACAAATAATTATACGAAAGACTTAAAGCTTTATCGCAATACTTAAAGTATATCTTTCTGATGTTTATATTCATTTGTAAATTTTATATAATATAAAATTTACAAATGAATATAAACATCAGAAAGATATTAATTCCACTGTACTTCTAATTGCCAAAATTGCATGTACATGTATATCGACTTTTTAAAAAGGTATAGTACATTTGTTTTAACATTTATAGCGGATTTCTTAATAAATCATGCCTTTGTAATTTTAGCAATTCCTTATTTTGTGTCTTTACAGTCAGCCGTCAGAAGAGACACGGATACTATGCCTATGGTGTCCCCGTTTATAAAGTGCAACCCGGTCCTAAAGGGCCTTCAGGTACACACCTTCTTTGTTCTAGCAAAATCTGGTATCATAATATTTCGCTTGGGTTTAAAATTTGCGTGTTATGCGCTAGGTAAATGCGGGATTTTTAATTTTAAAAACTCAAATGAGTCTTGGTTAGGTAAAGGGTCTTTAGTGAAATGACGACCAGACGACATTGATTACATGTGTTACGTATTTTGCATGATATTCAAAATTTGTTACAAAAATAATATATAATTTAGAAAACGAAAGTTAAGCCTGTGATTGATTTTCAAAACTTCAGGAAAAAATACATTCTACCTTTTCTCCTAAGACAAATTAACTCTTACGAGCCTCAATGGTTTAAATATATGCAAGGAATTTCTATAAAATCCTAACAAAAAATAAAGCTAACTTGATTCGACATCTCCGACCAAGATTTGGGCTTTTTTTTACTTTTACTCGGTTTGCGATATTCGGGCGTAAAAATGAATAAAAGTTCATGCTGTTTGATGGTTTCTAACAAACAAACAACAACAACAACAAAAATAATAATAATAACAACAACAACAACAAACACTCATGTATTTTTCCTCCTATTTAGGTGCTCCAGGTTCCCCTGGTCGCCCTGGACGACAAGGACCACAAGGAGCTCCTGGCGAGAAGGGAGTGAAGGGAGACCGCGGAGTACAAGGCCCACCTGGACCTTACGGACCATGGGGTGTAGAAGGAGAAATAGGTGAAGCTGGTGAAAAAGGACCAAAGGGCGTAACCGGGCCACCTGGTTATCCAGGTTTGTGAATGATATAAACTTCTTATTGCGTTACTTACGCAGTTAACTTCACTCATAACAAGTACTGGGCTGAAGGTTATAAAACTGAGCATGGAAACCAGTCTCAAATCTCAAGCATCTGATTAGCTGAACTGGTCGCCATTTCAGCCAATCAGATGCTTGAGATTTGAGACTGGTTTCCATGCTCAGTTTTATAACCTTGGACACTGAATAGTCCAAAATTTCGGTACAATTTACCCCTTTTCAGTCGTTTCTAGGCACCATTGTGTGGTACAATTAATATAAACCAGAAATTAGACAATGAAGTATTCAACCCTTAACTGTGAATAGACAGCTTTAATGAAGCAAACCTACTGCCGTGTTCTCTGAACCCTAAAATCATAAAACTAATGTTTTCTTAAACAGTTCAATAAGTAGTCTTCTCATTCACATTTTTATTTTTCATGCATTCTCTTACTAAGCAGGTAATAAAACAATCTCACCAAATATGTTTATGAAAAATAAAAGTTTCGTTTCTTATAAAATTAAACAATGACAATTAGAAAATTAAAAGTGTGAGGTTGGTGCACCCTAGAACCTGGTTTAAACCTCCAAGTGGATATTTCTTTTGCCACTGACCGTTCCAAGGCCTTCCCTTTGTTTGTGGCTTCTTATTCGAATTGACATACTTATAAAAGCATATTCTCTCTTTCCTTCTTCTTCTTCGATTCATGGGGAGGCTGTGTTTTGTGACTGTTGTGATTCCTGATATGCATATTTCACCTTTTTTAAGTAGAACAGGCCCATATTACACCACTAACATAAATTTTGATTTGTTTAAACTGATGACTAATAAGTTAAGTTTGTGTTGAAAAAAAGATAACTTTAAAGGATAAAATTCCTTCTTACAAATAACAGTCTTTTATTCAGTCATAGTACGGCAAGCATGCTTTCTTCGAATTTGAAAATCCGAGCGGATTCTGAAGGCTTATGATTGTTGCTCTTAAATTGTATTCTTTATTTTCCCATTTATTTTAAATTTTCAATTATTTTATTTATTTTCCTTTATTTTATGTACATTATCTTTCCATTATTTTATTGTTTGTCCATAATTTGTTGTATTTGTCCATTTTTGCTGTATCTGTTCATGATGTATCTTTCCACTTTATTATTATCATTTTTTTCCATTAGTTTAGTAAAATTCCAGAAATCCTGAAATATTAGTATAACATATTCCTTAAAATTTACAAATTAAAAACAACAAAAATTACCCTAAAGTTTGAGAACCAAAGACTAGCAAAGAAGTAGTTTTAATTAGGTTCTCATGAATGGATTTGCATGTATTTTGGTGACCACGCCCATATACGAACTTTTTACATATAAGTTAGAAAAAAGTGAAACTTGTACATCAGACATAGCCACACTCACAAAACACAGCCTCCTCACACAGCAAAAAGCAGAGGAAAAGAGCATAGGTTTTTAAATGATGAATTTCAAATAAGACACCACACACAGTTTACGAAAAAAAGAACCTGAGGTGTAACCGCCTTGGAACGACCAGTGGCAAATCAATTTGCCATTGGGGGTTAAAACCAGGTTCCAGGGTGCACAAATTTCACATTTGTCCGTATAGGTTCTCATATGAACAAACAAGTAAAATGAATACTCTGAATAAGCAATAACGTTTGTCTATTTACAGGTCTTCACGGTGAACAAGGAGAGGAGGGAGAAGCTGGAGTAGACGGAAGTGACGGAGCCCCAGGAGAAAAAGGAGCTACTGGGTACGACGGACCACAAGGCTTCCCGGGATTACCAGGTGCTAAAGGGGATAGAGGAGATGCCGGAGAGCAGGGTGAGCAAGGTGCTGAAGGAGAGGCAGGTATCGCTGGAGCACGTGGTTACCCAGGTGAAAGAGGACCTAAAGGTCTTGACGGAGAAGCTGGTGCACCCGGTCCAGCTGGAGTTCCCGGGGCAAAGGGTCCAAGAGGATACGAAGGTGCTCCAGGAGAAACAGGTCCTCCAGGGGCTCCAGGACGAGCCACCTATGTACCATACCAATACGTCGCTGCCCAACCTGTTTACTATCCTTCCAAAGTATACGCCGCTCCTCCTTCAAAAGTATACGCCGCCGCTCCTTCTAAAGTATATGCCGCTCCCGTGGCTTATGCTCCACAGTATAACACTAAGGGATAAACGATATATTTTAATGACAGCATAATAAGGACAATATCAATCCGTGATAAAGTTAAAAGATCTTTATTTTTTAATCTGCTCTTTGTTAAATTTTCATTGCAATTAAATTGTTTACAAGTAAATTGAAAGTGCAATCTCAGGGATGCATTCGATTTTCTGTGTCTAAAATCAAATATTCTTCTGACGGCCAATGAAGATTTTTAGTAATAAATTAACCATGGCAAATTGATTTCCTTTTCATTTTTTGTATTGCTATGAATTTTTTTTAACATATAATTCATTTGAATTTATTTCACCATATTCTCACAGAAATGTCTCTTTTGGTGTCTTTTTTCTCCATTTTGTTTTAGAAAAACATAGATTTTACTCTTTTGTGATTATCTGCCATCTTCGATTTAAGCTTTAAACTTTTAATAATTTACGTTGGAAAAGTTTGGGGTGTTATCCTTAATTTTGCTAAAAATGCATTTTCATCCAATAGATGGTCATATGACCAGAAAACTGCTCTGAATTCCTTGTTTTGTTTTATTGAAACCCTCGCCAATAAGAAAATCATATAAAATAAAAGATCTTTAAGTTATTAATCAGCAGCACAGTGTTCAAATAATTCCGTTTAAAAGTATCAAATATTCTTTAAAATCGAAACAGAAAGTAGACCTGGAAGTCAGTTTTTCGTGAAAATCCTAACAATATTTAAACGAATTGGCACTAGTAATTGTAGACCAGCATATACTTATTTCAGATGTGAGTAGTTTTGGTATAATTGTCCATGCATTTCAGTGTTCTCATTAAACCGTTTTGTTTTTGTTTTAGTATGTACACAATGTGCTTGGTACTATGTGCTTGGTACTATGTGCTTGGTAATTAGAACATGAATTAGACTAAACTGAGCTTGAAAACATTAGTTTATCCCTAGAAAAATCCTTTTATTTACTAAAATCTAGATGGCAATGAGTATTTTCTCCATAATTCATTTTTGAAATTTTAGCCAGTTTTTGCCATATGCAATGTTTGCGAAACCTCAAACTCATACAATTGCTCTTTGGGTAAGTGTGGTAATAAAAAAGTAGATTGAAGAAGATAAACATTGAAAAGATTCGAAACACGACAACTATAGAAATTTTGCAGATCTTTTTATCGTGCATTTTGATTGGCAATAATGGTTACGGCATAAATCAAAATTTGCACAAGTAAACAGTATCAATTCTGATCCATCCCAAACCATTGTTTTCATATTGTTTTCAACATGGTTAGCATATATTAAGGACAACTATTAACTTACATATGTATCAGGCTCAATGGTATTCTGTTTGATAACAGCAATTATTTAAATGTACGGGGAGACATTTTATAACCGCGACGCGGCACAAACAACTCTACTGAGATATTGAAGAAGATGAAAACGTTATTTTGAAAGCCACCGAATACGAGGCTGATAAAAATATTGGAGGCTCATTTTGATTAGCCTTTCAATGAAATATTAATCAGTTATATTTACTCTTCGGCGTGGGCAGTAATATGCATTTCTATTACTGTCCATGAACAGGCTCAATCAAACCGAGCCTGCATAAATTTTCGTAATTGTCGTGTTCGGTGGTCTTCAAAGTTCCCTTTTCACCGATATAAACTTTATAAAAAGTAGATAAACTATCCTTGCTTATTTTGTAATCTCGTAATACTTACCGTTTTGATGGATCTTTATCATTTGCTTTATTTCAATATTTCATTCCGGTCGTTTTCAGTTCCTTGCTCATCTACGTGAAGTATTGCCGAGTATAATGGGAAATAATTATGTAAGCGAGCGTACAGAATCATTGACGATACATATACAGACCTTGATTTCCGTTAGCTGACTTTTATGTTATAGATCAAAAGGGAACTTTGGAAACCAATGAACACGAAAAATAAGAAAATATTGAAGACTCGGTTTGATTGCGTATTTTCATGACCAGTAATGGAAATATATATTACTTCCATGCCACCTAGCCCCGGGTTGAGCGCAACTCAATATGTACACCAATAAACAATACGATCTCGATCCATCTCAAAAGATGGTGTGCGTATGGCGGTGAACATTAAACCTTCAATGCGATATTTTTAGACTTATACCATGTTCAGCGCGTATGGTCCCCAGATAAAAGAGGAAGTAGATGAAGTAACGCATCTTTGAATATCCTTAGAGAGTAAATGTTTCAAACAATCTATAGTTATGAACAATATCATGTTAAATCTCAGATAAATAACTACAGAGTCTTGCCACCTAAAATGTATTGGGTACATAAATGTATTTATCTTAATGAATTGAAACGAAATGATTAAGCAGGGACATGGTTCATAATGATAAATATAAGAATACGTTTTAATAACAAAAACATTTTGAAACGGAGAACAGAACTGAAATATTTTTAAAATCGGTTCACTGGTTGCGGAGATATTGTCAGTTAAAAATTGATCCAAATGTATGCAATTTTCAGGTGGCAAATGACATCGCCAGTTTATGAGCACAGGTCATTTTTTTATTAATATTTTGTATAAAGTAAATAGTTTCTTATAAAATATCACAGACGATCATACATATAATGAACTCCCAATATTATAACGTGACAGTCTTGATATTATGTTCGGATTTTCCTAATTTAGTATTTATATTTGTGCACAAGAATTGATGATGTCACTGGTCATCATTCAAAATGACAGCCTTCAGTAGAATAACAATAAGCAACTTCAGACAGCCGTGGAAAAACTATTTATGGTCACTGCTGTGATGAAAATTTGTAGAGTTTTGCAATAATATATACAATGTATTTCAAAATTTCACGAATTTAAGTTTAATTTAGTTTAGACCTAAACGGTGTCTTTTGATCGCATGAATATGTTTTTAAATGAACGTGTCCTAATCATCACATGTGTGCTACAGACATTGGGGACAGACACTCGGGTACGTGGTATTTCGAGGAATTTTTGTTACACGGCCACTTACCATCGTTTGGGATGGATCAATATTGTATAGGGTAAATATTGAGTTGCTCACGGGGCCAGGTGGCGTGTAGAAATATGCATTTTCATCACTGCCCATTAACGGGCTCGATTAGACAGAGTTTGAAAAAAGTTTTTGAGAAATCGGGCGGTTACTCGTTTTACTTTTATGGCATTTGACCATGATCGTTTTCGTTACGTAGTTACCTCAACGCAACTAAGGGATCATAGAATTATCAATTGAAGTTTTAGAACCTTAGGTTTTAAGTATCTTTTGGAATTAAACTGTAATCCTTTTTTGACAGAAGCACAGAATGAGTAAATGACGGAAAGATATCCTAAGGACAAATATAGCACGTTTCCCTGTTAAGTTAACACTTAGTTATGATAAGCTGATGTGCGTATTTCACTTTTTAGGGTTTCAAATTGATAATTTAGAGTATATAACAATAATTTTAAACAAATAATTCATAATAATCAAAACGTAACATGCTTAAAACCAACTTATTTTCAGTCTTCACATATCAGTTTATCTTGTTAAGAATGAAATAATCTTATGCCAGACCTGAACAAACATTCTTGATTGTAAATTAACTGGAACGTATGAAGGGCTTTTAAATAACATTAAAAGCCATAAATTAAAAATTGTACTGGTTTCTCATGCCAACAAGAATGTACACACCCTTACAGTTTTTAAAGACAGTTTTTAGTTTCGTAGTTTCCGTTTCATCGAATTTAACGAAAAGATATAATCTCCATAATTACATTCTCGAAAAAATTAATTAATAAAAATGACAATATTTGTATTAACTTCAAAAGCTGTATTTCAGCTAAATGTTAAGTAGGTCAGTGAGGCCAGGATAACTCGGCGAAAACATGAACCTGAAATGAACGTAAGCGGAAAAATTTAATATATAACCAATTATCGTTCCAAGGTTAATGATACTTATACTTATACAAAACATAAAGTTTTTAAGAATTTTACAGTTTGAACACGATGCAACCGCAAAATACATTTGAATACAAACAAACAACAACAACAACAACAACAAAACAACATGAAAAGTGTACACTATAATAGTAATATTTTTGTTACACGAAAACTAGTGAAAAACATGATTCAGTCACTATGCAAATAAATTTTTCTCTTAGAAAGAGCAAAAGCAGGGAACAGCCGAAATGAACAACCAGGAAACAGGGCCTCCTTACATAGCCAAGCAAAATGTAATTTACCCAAAGTGAAAAATAAATCCATCATAAGACCAGTTAGCGCAGTACAACACTTCATTTTTTTCAACCTGTAGAGTCGTTTAAAATATGTAAAGCTGTAATAAATTATGAATTAACTTGGTAAATTTTGTAGCCCACCACATCGATTCTCATGATTTTATCTGTGTTACGATGCGGTTGTTCTAAATTTACAACGTACAATGTAATTACCTCTAACATTAAAAGTGATAAAATTTGATTAAACTAAATTTAATATTTTCACGAAAGTAATCCTCAATAAAACTTCAACTAAATTGCATTTCATCGATTTAACAGCGCTTCCCCATGCAATATCTGTTCCACATTAGAGTTGCTTACCGGGGCAAGGTATCATGATGACAAATAATAAATGAATAAAATCGATGGCCCTTTTAAAAAAATCGTCGAGGCATCTCGTTGATTCTTTACTTATGCTGGTGGTGACAATCATATTTTCGTTTTATCGCCGTGAAGAATATTCCAATGTATTGATATTATGTCTTGTTTACCACCGACGACGATACCTTTGACCTGAAATACATTAACTCAGTTACGCTTTGTGATTATTACGCATTTTAATGGTAATTTATGACAGAATCGACAAAGTTCTCACGAAAAATTGTCTTTAATTAGTTCTTTCCTACCGATCATTTTTCTTACAAGCAACGTTGTTGTAAATCATCGTATAGTCTCTTAAGTGAAAGGAAGAAACGCTCGGAAATTCGTAGTTCGAAGTTATAAAGCCTTCAACCTCGTTAAAACTGATACATATTTTCTTTTTAATAATATGTTAGTATGTAAAACTCACAATTATAAATGTTTGTTAACTCGTAGGAGCAGTTATATAATAATAAATACTGTCTGCAAATACTGCCTTTAAACACTATAATTAGTCGATGTTTATTGGTCGCCCAGCATTATGTTGATTATTTTCTGTGTCATGCACCATTTTATTCAATGGCATTAGTTGAAATTACTATTTTTATAAATTATTATACATAAGATCTTTAATTATTCATTTCCATTGATGGTAATTATTTTTTCATTAATCAAATGAATATGCCACCCAGGTGTTTCTATTGTAACTGTATACTGAAGAAAAAACATTCAATTTAAAATGTAATAAATCTCGTTCTAAAATGCTTTTGTTTTTTCGATTAGGTAATGGTATTCAAACAGGTGAACAAAAAAAAAAACAACAACAAACAACATTTCGGTATTGGTATTTGTTTTTACAACACGATCAATGCTATCTCCAATTTCATAAAATGATAATGGAGTCCTATTATTTACAAAAGACTCTAGGGCAAATCAAAATATTATGACATAAAACAATGCATAAACACAATGTTTGGTTGAATGTAAGAAGACACCATTAGGCCTAAAATAAAATATTGTTTGTTTCCCCATCCACGACCGACCCGGAAAAATCGGTGCGACTCGAAAAATTTTATCATCGAAACCTAAATGATATTTTTTTATTTGGTATGAAAAACCTGGAGACGAAAAATGCATTTTTTAGAATTATATTGAGTACGAAATCCAGCTCAAGTAAGTATTAGAGCAGTTGGTGGTTATAAGACCTGTATCAGACGCTTCGGTCCGTTAAAATGTCGCATGTCCTCGGTCTTTCTGTCCAGTGACTTTAAATCTAAATGAAGCAACCTTTTCTACTTCATAAAATCCGGCTACTTCTCTTCAATCACAGTAAAATGATTTGTGATTGGTTGCCTAATTCCTATTGTCCAATCGCGAAATCGAAAACATCATCTAACGGCCATGTAATGAAAAATGGTGTTTGGGCTGTCTGGCGTTGGCAGAGGATATTCTGTGCTCAAACTGGGGACATTTCACGAAACACAGAGCAAATGCCGGCATCTAGGCCATTCAGTTTCAATTTTATCGATATTTAAAATGGCTTTGTTGCTTGTGTTGATTTTCATCTCACGGAAACAAAAACTAAGTTTCATGGGATAAAAGTGCGAATTCGTTTGAAAGAGAGGCGATCAACAGTCGAAGAAAGTTATCTTTCATAAACCGGAAGTAGCGTAAAATTTAAGATTACATGTACATCTCAACAATTTTTTTGTTTGTTATTCTGTATAAAAATAAATTCGGTCTAACCAAAAAGTGTATTTTAAGGGTTATTTGGTGAATGTTTGTTAAAACTGAAATAAAATTCATTACAAGTGTCACAATTTTGTTTTACACAAATGTACCAAAAAAGACAAAAAATAAATATTTCATCTCCGTCTTTTTTCAGTCAGTCAGATTTTCTTACGGTCCCGCTTAATTTCATTGCTCATCGGACCGAATGATCAGCAATATTTTAGCCTTTCGCGTAGTCCGTAACCCAGGGAACATTCTGTTTGCGTCTCTGTTAAAAATGTCGACACCAGTCGTTTTTGGTATCCAAGAAAATTTGTTGATTGTCACACAAACAATGTGTGACATTGATGATGAAGTTGTAAAGCCTGTTGGTGATAGGGAAATTGAAAGCAAAGGAATATCACCGGCTGTCCTGTTTTCAGCACTTGATTTGCAAAGGAGTCAGGGCGTCCTGTTTCATGTTAAAAATATTGCAACACTGAGATGATCAGCACCTGAATATATCTCTATTAAATAAATAATAATTACAGTACCTAAAGTTGTCATCGTCAAAATGTGAAATTTGTTTTAAATAGTATTTCAGTTTTAAGTAATAAGGAAGTATATTTCATTATTTATATAACACTATTCCTGGGCAGGCTTATCACAAGGACGACTAGGGCATTCATTTATAGTACATGTAAACATGGAACCTATATATTTAAATTTTTGAGTGTTAGTATTCCCCTTGGAGTTAATCCTAGAATATCTATATGTGCATTATTAATCTCAAAAATTTCAAATAAAAAAAATATTTTGACCTACCTACCTACCCATACTAAATCTGCTTGGGTCGGGATGGGGAAACAAAGAATATTTTAAGTCTGGCCTTACTTATGTACCTTTTAAATCCATTTTAAGTGAGAAAATAACAAAATTCTGCTTTTGCTGCAAAAAATGCAATTCAGAAGTTTGACAAATGTTTCCTCTTTTGAAAAGGATAGATATTTAACCAACAAAATAGACACGTTTTGTGACCAACTTTCTCTTTATCTTTGCATATACTAGTTAAAATAGTAAAAATAGTTTCCCGTGTTATTTTGCGGGAGTTTCATTTTTTTGTTTAGTATGAATATTTATAACTTGTATATTTACATTTACTGATCTCTATCGAATTTTCGTTTAACCCAGGGTGAAGGGAAAATACAATATATATAAAATACATTGAACACTTTTTACCATTAGGTGACCTTATTACAAATGTGTACAAATATTAATATTGACTGTTTACGGCTCAATGCAGTATGAGTGCTGTCGTCTGCTCCATTTTTTGGTTTCATTTTAAGGAATGAGGTCAATTTTCCACAGACCAAAACATTCATATATATTCATGGACAATAAACAATATTCGTATTTTGTTTGAGTAATTTCCAAATAGTAAAATCTTACAGACAAAATATGAAAATACTCGTAATTATAGAAAACATGCAAATTTTGAACAATGATTTTATTAAAAATAAATAACGAATGCCTTTTGGAAAAAGCAACAATAAAAATGCAACATAAAATTTATTGGTAGAATAAATAATAACAAATGCCTTTTGGAAAAAAAACAACGATAAAAATGCAACATGAATTTTATTGGTAGAATGTTCTTACAACACTATGATAAAAGAGGACAAAATAATTACGACAGACTTGGTTCACGTAGGTCAGCAGCGTGCTATTCCCATGACCTATATATGTGATACTTTAATATAAAACCTTTAACATTATTTCAAGCAAAACGTATAAAGCCTTTACTAAACTAATATCGTATAACCCATAAAACATTGACGTTCAGTGCCCAAGGTTATAAAACTGAGCATGGAAACCAGTCTCAAATCTCAAGCATCTGATTGGCTGAAATGGCGACTGGTCGCCATTTCAGCCAATCAGATGCTTGAGATTTGAGACTGGTTTCCATGCTCAGCTTTATAACCTCCTGTCCAGATATGTTTGTAGAAATTGCTATTTAATTGTTCAGATACTATTTTTACAAATTCTTTATAACCCAAAATTAGTTTACATGTTTTTCTAATGGTATTAACAATACAGTTCAGATGGAAATGTGGCTAATTAGGTCGTGTATAAATAATACACAAAACTACTTAATCACATGATATTATTAACTGACTATATGTTTTACCAAACCGATCACGTAAACGCAGAGTTTCAAGGACAACGGCAGATAAATAGTGTATGAATGGACTATCCGCTAAATGTTTCATTATGAGCTTTTTAGAGGTCAGAAACATTTCTCTGCGATGGGCTCATTTATAATAAAAGACACAATGCTCGCCAGGATTAAGTGAAGTTTTATTAAACTGAATTTTGCCATTAGAGAGATTTTGAAAATTTTCTTTTTTTGTTGATGACGGTTCAATAACCACTGTAGACAAACCTTAATATCATAAGCGATTTACATACAATGTAAACTGTTTCCAGTGGTTTTTGAGTCGGTTTGCACTGTGTTTTGCTGCAGTATTTGTTTTTTTTTCAGCTGGAGTTCATCAGGATAAAAAATATTAACGCAACTTAGTAAATGTATACACTAAAGAAATGTTCTACTAATTCCGATCATATTTTTCTAATTCATCAGCGTGAATTCGGGGTATGGTCTTCAAACATGAAACATAATAAGATACATCATTTCACTTCTTGTTATGTTCATGATGTAAGTTAATGAATATTTTTATTCAAGCGTTCGAAAAAAAGACATTTAATCAAACTAGGGGTCAAAACAAACGTCACAAAATCGACGGTAGCTGGTATATCTCCGTTAACGAAATTCATGTTATTTATTTAAATATGGTTTCTTAAGTAATTTTAATTACTTCTTAGAAGTTCTTCAAAAAAGCAATTGCTTAGCTGTTCACTGAAAACTTTCAGCAGTTTGAATATCCCCTCTTTACAAAGCTACGGTTGAGTTTGAGACTTAGTTTTACCCACAACTAGATTAAAATCCTTCCTTTATAAACACACTTGGTGATTTTAATTGCAATTTTATAAAAAGAAGTAAAAATGATGCGTCTTATTATGTTTCAAAAGTGGAGACTGTCCTTCAAGACCATGCTGAGAAATTACAATTTTATGACCTATGTACTTTAAACATTGGATGAGTGTATACATTAATTAAGCAAGCGGACAAGATAAAGTTGTGAAGCTAAGACTGCTCCGATGTCATCTTGATTTGCGAAACAGAGAGATAACATAAATTCTCTTTCGTAGCAATACAAACAGCGATCAGTAACATGGGGTAGTAGTGAATAACCTAAGGGATTCCATATGTTGTTGTATCAACGAAGAAAGAGACTCATTCGATCAACTACTGACAAGTCCATAAAGTTTAAAATCTCTTTTTTCTTTAAACATACTTTTTCCTTTTATAACTTTTAAAATCTTTTAGTATTTGTGATGACAAAGGGTCGTATACCTAATATAAGAGTGCATGGAACACGATTTCTTATTAATTAACAAATATGACACTTCATCTTCAAACCAAGTTTTATGTCCACGATTTCAATGACACCATTAAAATACGATTCAGTATGTGAATATAACTAATAGGTTATCCGAGAAGCAAGACAAAGATGTGTTGATAAAAAGACAGTATTACTGCTAGCCATGTGCTTATTTATAATTTTATGTTTATCGTTGATTTTATTTTGAAAAGGTTTTAACAAACAAGCAGTTTTTACCTTTCTTAATAGGGTCTCCTTAAAATAATTAAATTTTATACTATAAACTTAATAGTTTGCATCATATGGCACTCAAATTGTTTGATATTATAAAAATAAACATACAGCTATAATCTCGTATTTGCAGGATTGAAATTTTTTATGTGATAGTTTCTTAAAATATAATAAAATTAATTTTAATGTAACAAGTCAGAATGAAATATCTTACATAACGCTACTACTGCCTATAGAATCTAGTATTTCACATCAAAGTATTGTGCTGGTAAAACAATCCTTAAATTCCAGTGAAATATTAGAATGTTTTCACTTGTATTTGACATGTTAGACATTCTTTAAAACCAAATAACACAACACGAACATGACAACTATTAAGGCTCAGTTTGATCGAGATATTTAACGTGCTGTAAAAGAAATGCAAGTCATTGATGGTAGCGAATTTTCCGTCTAGAGCTTACCTAAGTTAATGTTTTCCAAAATATGACATTTAACGGGTAGTTTCATATTATTTCATTTGGTTAAGCAGACGAAATTCTTAGAACAAAACAATATGTTAGATCTTCCTCCAAACAGTGGTCAGAAGAACTATGTTCAAGGTTATAAAATTGAGCATGGGAACCAATCTCAAATCTCAAGCATCTGATTGGCTGAAATGGCGACCAGATGCTTAAGATTTGAGACTGGTTTCCAAACTCAGCTTTATAACCTTCAGTCCTAAATGATAAACCGTTGTTATGCGTTCTCTTGAAGCCATTCATTTCTTCAACCAACAAGTTTATATTTTATTTTAAGTGCAATCATATAAGTTTTCAGTTATTACACGAAGCTTGAACCAACATGGACTAATTACCTTATTATTCACTGATCTCGGTAAATTAATTAAATGCCACATCAGTTTAAAGTGCATTAAATATATAAGATAATAAATGCGTATAAGGGATAATCGCAAAATTGGAAATGCAAACCATTCTTCATTTATTTATTCCTTATCAATTAAGAGATAACAAACTTTGGTTTATTGACACAATAGTTAAGTAAATAAAAATTAGACAGAAGTATAATAAACAAGGATATAATTATCTGTCTCGTAATGCGAAAATACGAAAATCATATAAGTTACATTAATTAAATGCAAAATTGCAGGTGATCCACATAATTTTGATTTAAACGAAAATGCCGTTTGTCATTCTGTATTGAGATACATGTAAGACCTGTTCGTGGGAATGTCTTATATTTACTTGTAATTTTATCATGCAACAGTATGACATTGGCATTATAAATGTTGATATGATATTTAACGGAATGTTATAATTAGGGATGGGAACGGTTATCCGGATAACCGAATATCCGAATAGTAAGATCGTATCCGAATACCATTCTTCTATCCGAATACCCTCAAATTCGTACGAATTTAGTTTCAATATTTTGTTCAATGTTTGTAAATTATAACTTGAACTGGTAAATCTTTCTAAAACACGCTACACTGCTTGCACTAATCTCGATACTGACATGGTTTTCCCCAGGCGTAACTCGACCAGGATGTCTCAACAGGGTTGACAAAGAGGTGTTAATTGTTTGTATAGTGGTAAATTGGGAGACCGGAAGATCTGTATTCCAGACCGTGATCTTTTGTTTTGTTGATTGGTGTACCTTGAACAGAGCGTGTTAAATGACACCTGTCAAGTTGCAACAACTTGATTATTTTCGTTAACGAGAACAAACCTCAGATTATTGACAATTTATTGCAACAGAATTTTGAGAAAATATAATCTTGACAGTTTGTTATTTGACATGGCCGCATTAAAGACTTGAAAGGAAAAAATCATTTAACGTTAGTCGCCGATATTCAAAAATATTAGATGATGCAATTAACTATTATCATAACTTTTACATGTATTTTTAACCCGATACTTGTGATTTATCGATAAATTGGTTACACAGCATTTGTTCATGTAGTTATTGTAAACTCTGTGTTTTTACATGTTCCGCTGCTGTACAGGCCGATTTTCGTAAAATGAATCGCCTTGCATATGAGTGCATATGACTATATGCGTATTTTTCGTTTAAAGAATATTATGTATGCGCTTGCAAGCGTCCACGTGAAATAAAACTCCAATTTTATCGAACCTTTTCTTGTACTTTTTCGCGGTAGCTAAATTTTTTTCAACTCGTTATTGACTTAAGGTGGATGGACACGTTGCTCACCCTGTTTTTGACGTCAAAAAATAAATTTTGTCCAAATCTTATGAAATTTTGTCAGAATAATGTGTGAGGATCGGTTTATTGAAATATGCAAAATATTTTCACTTGCCGACGACGGATATTGAAAAACAGCGCCATCTATGAAGGTACCCTGATTTCCTCCGTTTTTCATTAAACGTAGATATTTAACTATGTAGTTTACGCCAAAATGGTACGAAATTTGCCTTGAGCGTGCACCAGTACAAGTTTAATATGAATTGGGTTAAATCTTTGAATTGGGACAATCTATGTACTTAAAATATCGTAAAAATCTACATAACGCGAGCTTTTTTGCACCGTTTTTTGCGTACCCCTACTGTCTTTGACGTAATATAAGTGCGAAAGCAGACGGTGAACTTCCTTCATTTTTTAATATGTTATTACCAGATGTTTAAAATTTCGAAATATGAAATAAACAATGGGTGTCTTCGGTTTACTTTTTGCGTAAAAATAAAGAGAACGTAAATTCATGTAATAGTTTTGCGTTCGCACAAACGCCGACGTCACATAAAATATACACGACGGCGTTTTAACATCTGTTTAACTTTGATAATTGGATAAAGAGTTGATATGGAAGCAAAAATAAAATATAGAAAAGGTTTTTTTCCTGTTTCCGACCGTTTGATTTATGATCTCATATGCGATATTTTTTTATTATTTTTGATCCTTTGAAGTTTTTTATGTATACGCCTTATTTCAATAATTGACGACTGAACAGTGGCTGGATAGATAAGCATTTTAGTGAAATAAAAAAAAGTTTTATATATATTTTGTAAAAAAAAGTTTAAAAGTAAAAAAATGCTAAATCAGCCCGACTATGGTTATTTCGTAAGTCAGCAAAAATACTATCCCTTAACCGAACCAAGTAATACTTTCCTACCAGTAATACTACATGAAATTACGATTTTTAATTATATATTCTAAATCACTAGTAAACAACGTAATAATCCCGAAAGGCGAAGTTGAGAACAGGTTGGCGAAATATTAAAAATTACGAAAGTTTTACTGTCGTCACTGCGACCGGGTGTGTTTCCCGGCCTGGCCTTAGGTAGGTTTCATTGGTGGTCACCAATCCGGCACTCTCGCGCAACAGCATGCAAATGATTGTTACTAAGCATAAAAAGATGAAACTTCTTGTATATAAATAATGTTTGAAATTTATACCTTACTGCATTTATTTGCATTGAAACATATGAATTGATTTCTTTTATTGATTAAAATACATTTTCGCGGTATATATAGATCTACTTCACACCCTTAGATTCATCAGTCAACTTCTTTGAAACTGTATATGGGTTAAATGTGGAAAACGTGCACGTGTTTTCCAAAACCGGAATTGACGTCATTTAACATTTGAAAGCAGAAGTCTGTTAATGAATAGCAGACGATAAACATGAAGGCTCGTGCGGAAAACGGAAAATTCACTAATAAATTTAAACGGAAAAGATTAAAAAACCTTTTGAATTAAAACATAAATGAATATGGTTTTCTGGAAGGCAGGCGGGTGGTCGAATTTCAAGTGCTGATAGAAGGATTGAAGAAATGTTACAAGTGCGAAAATGAATTGTCGTTAACAAACATAAAATCAGAAACAAAATACGGACTTGGAAGCCTTCTTCACATAGAGTGTGCATGGTGTTCGGCTGACAACGCGGTTCCTACCGGTAAACGTCATAAAACCAGCAAACATCAAACCGGAACTCGCTGCTTTGATATTGATATTGGTATCTCGATGAATGGACATCAAATGTTTTACTATATGACACCGGTCGAGTCCACCGACGTGATTTCTGGTCTGTCTTCTTTTGTGTTATGGCTTGAAAAAATTAACAATCCGGTTTTGGTGGCACACAATGTCCTGTTTGACAGCAGGATATTGCTCAGTAGTTTACTGCGCAATGACATCAAACATTCTCATTTCTGTGGATTTGCCGACAGTTTAAAGCTTAGTAAAGACATTTACCCTGGAAGGCAGAGTTATAAATTGGGATCCATCGTCCGAGATGTTTTAAAGATTGATTTTGATGCACATAATGCAGAAGCGGACGTTGAAGTATTAACCAAACTGCTTCTAACCGTTGAAAATCTACCAGAAAAACTAAAAATTATACCCTTACATGAATCATTGTACAACCTGGAAAGATTGAAAAATGAAAAAAGTATCTGTCCACATATGACATTTTCGTCGGCAGAAAAGTTGTGACAAAAACAGCGGCAAAGATACTCGCTGGCTCGGGTTTGGACGCAAAATACATTAAAATAGTCTACAGACGATCAGGATTAGACGGTCTAGAAACACTTATAAAGAATAGAATGGCTAAACCGGCAAAGACGATTTCAAACTTTATCAAATACTTCGCTGAAACAAATACTTAATTGTAGCTGAAAAATCTAATAATCATACATTCACTATGTAGAAAAAAAACACGAAAGTGTAGGCCTACACTTTCCTTTGATAACAAACCTGATAAGTTTAAATTGTTGCAAAACAATAAATGAAGTGCATGTTTATTGAGCGATTTGTTTTAAATATGAGGGAACGCGAACAAAGAAATACGATAATTTAAATGTTATTTCAACTTCGCCGTCGTGAATTATTTTAAACGTATGTGACGTCGGCGTTTGTGCAAACGCAAAACTATTACATGAATTTACGTTCTCTTTATTTTTACGCAAAAAGTAAACCGAAGACACCCATTTTTTATTTCATATTTTATATAACTTATAATATACATTTCTAATATCGCCGTTAAACCCCGCCCACTTTCATGAAATATTTTTATAACCCCCCCCTCTCTCTCTCTCTCTCTCTCTCTCTCTCTCTCTGGCTGTCAACAAAACAAGTCTAGTTAGTAATGTTTATTACAAAACAATTAATAGATACTTTGTAGCACAATAAAAACAAACATATAATCTTGTGATTAATATTTCTAAGCCTCGCCATGTGAAAATGTGTCTTCTTCGAATGACGTCATATCTTTAAATGACGTCATACAAATTAGCTGAATGAATATACAGTGAAACCCCGCTATTAGGAGCATCATTGGGACTGGGAAGAAGTGGTATTTATAATGAGGTGGTCTTCATATAGGGGTTGGAAATAATGCAAAACTGTAAAAAGGGTCATCGGGATAGTGGTCTTACCAGCGAGGTGGTCTTAATTTCGAGGTGTTTCACTGTACCAATTAATCAAATTAATATCTTTGAAAATATATATAAAAAACAATATTATCTTTTAATAAAAGGAAAAAAAAGATGATTGTTAGTACTTGCGTAAATTATTAACAAATGATCTTGTAACAAGAAATATCTTTAAAAAAGATAAACGGCGTTGATGGAAAAGATTTTTATATATAAGAAAGAAAGAAATAAAGAGCGTGCAAAAATTTCGTCTGGTGATAATACGTCGATTAAATAAGAATGTCTAACATTAACTGTACATTTATTCAGTTTCAATAAAATACCACTTGTAGAGTTAGTACTAATGATGAATAAATGTCATTAAAATACAATAAATGGTGTCCCTCTCGAGTATTGAACCCGGGGCCTCAGCTTGAGAGGCGAGTGTGATAACCACTACACCAAGGCGATTTGAAATTCTGGTCTTGAAATTAACAATCAGTATCAAAGGAACAAGAAAGAAACCAGTAAGAACCAGAAATATCTGCACTTCTCTGTCGTTTTACACTGTGTATGGTACTCGAGTGTTTACCTGACACCCATGAATATTCCATATAAAATCGTATTTAAGCCATCAATTGACTTAACTGGTTACTTATACCTTAAATATCCTTTTCTCCAATACAATTATCGCTTTTAAAAACGAAAATTCCCGAACATATAAGTGCCAGGTAAATACTAACACACAATATAAAAATCGTTACGGTAATCATTAACGAGACCCACTAATAACCAATCAAAATAATCTATTTGATTTTCCCGCTGCATAATAAGTTTTATTTACAATATTTCATTGGTCGAAAAACTAGGTCAAAAGTGAGCTTAGACAGCTAACGCCGAAAAACACCCGCGAAGATACATGTTTGCATGGTGCGACTCGTCTGTTTAATAAAGATTACATGAACATTAATAAAATATAAAAATATATAATAAAAGTTTAATATGATAAAAATAATTGTATATTAAAATATATTATTGTACACCCTTTATTGACATCATTGGAATATTAACACAAAAATTAAACTTGTTCCATGGTTTTGTTCTGACAAATTTACACAGAATATTGTTTTATTCCAGTGTTAAAAGGAAATTTAAAATAACAAAAAAACCCCAGATTTTCCTGCATCTGTAAACATGTAACATTGTTCCAAGCCTGTTATTGGAAATGTCTACAAGGCGAGTTCAACTAAACGCTTAAAAAGTGGAATAGGATATATAGAACGCTTTTAAATATATTAAACATGACACTCGCCTGAAATACTTTTTAGTTTATTATAAAAATATGCATGACTCTTGAGTCTTTTTAAATATATTTATAACGGGCAATATACACTTAAAGTTAACTCTTTTAGAAGTTGACCAGAGTAGGTAGTCATCTCAAAGAGGTTTTGACTTAAGTGAAGTATTTTTTTATTTGGTAACGATTAACTTAAAATATTATCTTTCAGAACTTGTCAAAACAGTCTTAATATCTGAATTTAATTTTAAAGAATTGACAAGTTAAACATGAGTTATCGTACATCTCAAGGACATAGTTATCTGTAACAACAATCGAATATAACATACAGGGTCCAAGATCACAAAACTAAGTTTTGAGATCAGTCTCAAATCTCAAGGATTTGATTGGCTGAAATGGCGACTGGTCGCCATTTCAGCCAATCAGATGCTTGAAATTTGAGACTGATCTCCAGATCAGGTACACGATAGCAATATTTGGTTAAAATAATAAAAAAGGGAAACGTTATATAAAATATACAGTTAATTTTACATTTTCAGTCTGAAAGAAAACAGTTAATGAAAAAAGGTGGTGATTTTTATGTTCGAGACTAGCTTAGTTTAGGCACATTGGGCTGGTGATATCTGTTCTTTAAAACCAGTTGAGTGTATTTCAAGCTAGGCTGTAAAAAATCCTGTTAAAACACATTAGTAAAATGTAACAAATATTCTTTTATAAAATCTTTAACGAACCTTTTTGCTTCAGTTACCTTGGTTAACAGCACCGTTTAAGTAATTTCTTTCAGGCGCACTGTGTACAAAAACTTGTACATCATGTCAGACATGAGAGAATAAGGTCTGAAGGTTATAAAGCTGAGATTGGAAACCAGTCTCAAATCTCAAGCATCTGATTGGCTGAAATGGCGACCAGTCGCCATTTCAGCCAATCAGATACTTGAGATTTGAGATTGGTTTCCATGCTCAGTTTTATAACCTTGGGCAAAGGCCATGCGCATTACTAAACACAACCTCTCTTTACATAAAGTGTTTTGTACATTATTAGCTTTTTATACACTATTGTTCTTAAATTAGCTGCACACATTGATATAAAGAACACATTTGGTGTGAACAATTGTTTGATTTCCTAAAGCCGCAATGTAATTTTTGAGCAAACAAGTCATTCAAGCTGCCAAGAGCTCTAAATATGGTGGTTTAGTTTTATGACATAGATCTCCGCAAATGCGAGAACAAACTTTCATCAGTTTTCGGTGACTTTACACAAGACCAGCTTCTCTTGCCATGGAGAAAAACACTCCGTCTGAGTTCTGCAGCAGTACTTGAGGACTGTCCATTTCTTTGATCTGTCCTGCGGCCATCACGATTATTCTGAAAACAGATATATACCTTAAACGATTATGTCCTTAAAAGAGTTCTAAAATCAGTTTTATACACCTAATGACTATGTTTTCCCAGTTATTTGTCAGTAATGCAGTGTTTTTTTATGCCAAATATTTGGAGAAATAAGGCCCCATTCCCCCCTCAAAAAGTATATATTTTCCCCCCACGTTCTATAAAAAAGTCCCCCTTTGCTGGAGTCTATAACGGACGTTTCGATTTGTCCCGCTTATGTGAAGATGATAAATCTTTATTTTTTTCTGATGCAAGAAAATTCAACTCTGGGAAGCATGAGGCAAGATTTATTTGATTGAACTATACTGTTAGCAAAGCAAAAAGCAAAAGATCAGTGAATACTTTGTTTTGTTGTGTTTAGGCTGAAAGTATCTTCCAAATAGTCCCCTTTCCTTTGTTCGTGTCGCAATTTTACCCCTCCAAAGGGCTGCGACCCCCTTCCCCCCAAAAGTGAAAAACACACTGGTAATGACATCTTAATAATTCTAAAATCAGTCAAACAAACTTAGATATTTAAATATGAAATATTATGCTAAATAGTCGAGAATATAATATGATTTGTAAATGACGGCTTAAAACAAATCCCCAGCGAACGTGAGATCATAATTGTAATACATTTTCAACAATGGTTCGTAATTTGGTGTTATGATATTTTAATTTTCTGACAAGTGCTAAAAGCCATTGTAAAACTTATTTTGGTTGTGTAACATAGGCTGTTAGAAAAGAAGTTTAAACTTTTGCTTCGAATGTTTCTGTACCATCCAAGCAGAAAACTTATAATGGATGATAGATAAGCTAGATTTTGTTGAGGAATTCAAAAAACAATGGTTCGTAATTTGGTGTTATGATATTTTAATTTTCTGACAAGTGCTAAAAGCCATTGTAAAACTTATTTTGGTTGTGTAACATAGGCTGTTAGAAAAGAAGTTTAAACTTGTGCTTCGAATGTTTCTGTACCATCCAAGCAGAAAACTTATAATGGATGATAGATAAGCTAGATTTTGTTGAGGAATTCAAAAAACACACAAAGGTTAAAATTCATCACTGCTAGGACAGAAAAACTACCATTAGTAGGAAACGGATGCAAGCAAATCACTAACGTATGGCTAAACTTACTTGTCGTAATCCATTATGGTGTGAAGTCTATGAGCTATTGTCAACACTGTGCAGTCTTTGAATTGCAAGCGGATTGTCTCTGAATCAAAATTAGGAAATTTAAATGTCGATTATTTAAAATGGATACCGCTTTAATTGGTATTAAAACAGAATGTTTTATTCATCATTTCAGTATAGTATATTAGCCCTACCAAAGAAACATGCACTATTGACTTTAAAGAGCTATTTGTTTCAATTTTGTGGTAGATGCACAATTGAAATTTCTAAATGTTCCATGTGCATGTTTCTTTATGATATGTCTTACAATATGCAATAAATGCTAACAACACAGAGCAAATGAACGTAAATGTAAAGTTCACCTTGAATCAGTTCATCGGTTTCTATGTCGACAGCGGCTGTTGCTTCGTCCAGGACAAGTATTTTTGTCTTATGTAACAATGTCCTTGCTAAGCACACAAGCTGCCTCTGGCCGACACTACAAGTAAAAACAGTACATAATTACAACAAAGATTGTGAGGTTTATTTGTTAAATTAATGTGAACTTATATTAAAAGTTTTTACTTCTCTTAGATCCAGTGCCTATAGGCGTTCACATATTCAGTCTCGGTATTAAGTTTGGCAACACTTAGTCTAGTCATCACGGGTTTGAATTCTTATTGTTTGGTATTTGAACATTTATATTATATGAGCTAGAACAGTTACATGCAGTTATTTATTTGAAACATTTGCTTATCAGTAAATTAAAAAAATATGACCGGAAATGAACATGGTTAACCTTGTTCGTGTAAAACTCAGTAATCTATGCCAACATGGTACGACCACTAAAAAAGTAGCTAAAATTAATAAAACCTAACAAATTACAATATGAAGATGAAATGTAATATACGAGGGCGGATCAAAAAGTTCGTGGACTCTTGTTATAGATTTTATATTATTCAAAATACCACAAATAAAACTACACGAGCTTTAATCGGAATATGTCCAGCATATTTTTACAAAATATTAGCAAAATACAACATCGCGTAAAAAAACTATGAACAATTAAAATCATACAATAAGCGCTATCCGGCGCACGTCAAATTAGATCTCTCAACGCCAACGACGTTAATTCACGGGCGCAGCGTTAGCGACGCGGCGTATGATCAAGGTTTTTTAAGTAGACCCCGTCACCAGAATGCGATTCCTGGGGACCCATTGATTGAACATAGCAGTGTTTTGTTGCTGGTCAAAGGCTCGCAAGTGGTTATGAGGCGATAAAGAAATTGGTCTCTTCTCGCTCGTACCGCCGAAGAAACCACCGGGAATGCAAAAACCACAGTATCGCGATTCTTTGGCAACGGGCGTTTTCCTGTAAAAATATTTCATTACAAATTTGTTTTGTTTTTTTATAAAACAAGTCTTTGGATTGCGGATACAGTCTCTGTAGCTGTTTACCCAAGTGTAATTAAAATAAATAACTTATTTATTCTTTTTTTGATAATTTATGACTTCTTAATGATTCAAATAGCAAACAAAAACATTTTTTGAAAAACAAATGTGTTAATTTATTATTAACATGTCTTTAAATATGTAATTTGTTCAGCAATATCCGATGCACGCTACCTCATCCAGTCTAGAATAGCTCGAAAAGCGCCACAATGGTTGAACTTTTGTCCGCTTCAATTGCCTCCCGGATTGACGTCACTGCCGTAACGCAGATTTTTTATCTTTTTTTCCTTACCACAGGCCTATGTAATGGCTCTCCTTATCGTAAAAAATCCACTGGTACCACTTAAAAACTAGAGCTCGGCTTACGGAAGTTTCCGTTTGCGTCTGCTAAATTATTTTAGCTTTTCCGAAGGTGATTTTCAAAGATCATTACGGAATTTTATAATAACGCGTATTTCCGGGCGATCTGACGACGACATTTCTGACGTTTTCACGTTGGTGATAGCTCTCTTAAAAATCGACTGTTTTTAAAACGCAAGGTCCGATTGACTTAAAATTTTGGCATGACATCATTCGTATACCGCGCTTTGAGGTTGCCAAGTTTGGCTCTTTTCCCACTAGTAGTTTTGTTTATATTGACAGGTATTTGATTTATAAAGTACATTGGCAATGACGTGCGCCGTCTGCGTGTTACCATGGTTATTTAAATAAGCGACGCGCTTTTAAAATCGAATAAATATATAAATATTTCAGCTCAGTTTGTTACGTTCGTGTTCTGATTGAATTTAGTATATAATTTATTGCGAACGTGTTTCAAATTAAGATGCAATAACAAGAGTCCACGAACTTTTTGATCCCCCCTCGTACATGTATTAAACCGGCTTAAGGAGAGTAATTACAGCTTATTTGGTAAGGATTAAGTAAGGAGTAAATGATTTAATAGAATCGATTAAATAACTACTAAGTTCTGAAATGTATAGGCCTATATATTATTAGAGTTAAGGCATAGCATCGCTCGTCATCGTAATTTCATATACAAAAAAGAAAAATATCAACATCTTTTAAACGACACAATGCAGTTCCCTCAAACTTTGCACAAACTAATGTTATTAATATTTGTTTAATTTACATAATTATGCTAAAAAAGTTAGAATGGTAGAGAAAAATAATTAGACCGAAAAGTCCCTAAAATTCTATTGTAATTTATCACAAAAACGCAATTTCAGCCAGATTGATGATTGAGATTTGAGACTGGGGGTAAACACTTTACCTTAGGTTTTGTCCACCTTCCCCGCACTCGTAATTCAGACCTTGCTCAAGACCCTGGACAAATTTCTTCAGGTGAGCACATTCTATAGCGTGCCACATGCTTTCGTCGTTGTAGCAGTTGAAAGGATCGAGATTAGAACGAAGGGTACCAGAAAATATCACCGGATCCTGCGGATGAAATTGAACAAGGGCCCAAGGTCATAAAACTAAGTTTTGAGATCAGTCTCAAATCTCAAGGATCTGATTGGCTGAAATGGCGACTGGTCGCCATTTCAGCCAATCAGATGCTTGAGATTTGAGACTGGTCTCCAAACTCAGGTTTATGATCTTGGACCCTGAACGGTTCACAATCATAAAACTTGCAAATGTGTACTCTGTCACGATATATTGCAAATTATTAAACGGATGAACGAACGTACGAATTTTACCTGATATTATAACTGTTCTTCGTTTCAGTGTAACATATATATATTTTTTTTTCGGCGTTAGCTGTCTAAGCTCACTTTTGACCTAGTTGTTCGACCAATGAAATGTTGTAAATAATACTCGTATTCTCTTATTATGCAGAGGGAAAATGAAATAAACTATTTCGATTGGTAGCTATTTACACCAGAGAGGCATCTAGCAGGCTGGAGAGGTATCTAGTGGGATTTTATTATTATGCAGCGGAAAAATCAAATAGATTAATTAGATTGGTTGTTAGTGGGTGTTGTATTGGAGGAAAACCATATTTACGATTTAAGTAACCAGTTAAGTCAATATTGATGGTTTTAATAAATATTATATGGAATATTCTTGGGTGTCACTTGCATACAATACACAGTGTAAAACGAAAGAGAAGTGTAGATATTCCTAGTTCCTACTGGTTCCTTTCTAGTTCCTTTGATACTGATTGTTAATTTCAAGTTCGTAAGACAAGTTTATGTAGTGTAGTGGCTAACACTCTCGCCTCTCAAGCGGAGGCCCCGTGTTCAATACTCAGGACGGACACTTTTTTTAAACTTAATATACGTAAAAGTTGGTAGATTTCACTCTTGTGACAGGCTGTTATTATTTATATTTATTAAATTTCAAGGACATGTATTCATCTTGAATTCTCACTCTACACGAGGTATTTTATTGAAACTGAATATTTTGCTTCTTTAATCGCCTTGTCATCACTGTATGAAATTGTTGCAACAGCTTCAACATTTTTTTTGAAAGGTACTTTCAATAAATTTATGAGTTGTCATGATTCGGTCGCTTAATCTCTAAGTCATACTAAGAAGGCAGGGAGGGTTCGTCAACAGCTATAACAAATAAAATAAATAAACTGTGTCTGCTTTGCCTCTCTGTATTTCTTTCTTATATACATGTATATATAAATCTTTTCCATCAACGCCGTTTATCTTTTTTAAAGATATTTCTTGTTTAAATATTACATTGAAATAAATTTTGCGAACCGGAAAGAGAATGGAATCGAAGATGATGATAATAGATCGTTAAAATTTTCAACGTGTATAAATTCCATTCTTTTATCTGAGGACCATACGCCCCTGAACAAGGAATGGTACCTTGTATTAATCTGAAAATACCGCTTTATAGGCTACATGTTCGCCACCATATGCAATCTATCGTTAGAGATGGATCTAAATTATACTGTTTACTTGTTTAAATCTTTAAGTACTGAGTTGCTCTCAACCCGGGACTAGGCGGCGTGTGCAGTAATATGCATTAACATTACTCTCAATGAACAGACTATATCAAACCGAGTCTGCAATATTTTCATATTTGAATGTTCAATGGCTTTCAGTTCCCTTTTCATCCTTAAAACTGACCGACCTGTGGCAGTATTGTGAGGCTTGTTCTCAAAGTATGTAAATCCAGTTCTGATATATCAACCCCGTCAACGAGTATCTTCCCGCCGGCTGCTTCTAGCATACGGAACAAACTGAGGGTCAAAGATGACTTTCCAGCTCCTGTCCGACCAACAACGCCAACCTAATGTGGTGAACAATCGTTTGAAATGATTAATTTCAATTAATACATATTACATGAAGATGTCAAACTATTGAAAAATATTTTAACGCGAATGAAGACAAGATAAAAAAAACAATGAAACAATTCTATTCTTCACAGCTTATACAAGAACTTCATGTTGTGTTTAGGAACTAATATAAAAAAAACTGTCATCAGTATTTACTATTTATTATTTACTCGCTTACAGATAATAAGGAGGCACAAGTAGACGGTTTCTCGAGGATTGTTATTACCTCTGACGCATTAAAGGTCGAATGATTTGAGAATCGTACTTTCCATTCAACAAATTTCAGGATTGGGCAGATGATAGAGAGAGTCGTAAGGAAATTCTCAATAATAGTATAGAGATCGAATAAATTGTTTTAGGTAGGAAGGTTTAAATATATTAAAATGATGGATGAATTGTGAAATAATTTCTGTAAGTATCGAAGAAAATGAAGTCATTTGATTCCTACCTTTTCACCACTTTTAATCGTAAAGGTAATGCCTCGAAGAACAAGATCAAGTCCTTTTCTGTACCTTGTCCAGTAATCCTGAAATTCTATCTTTCCAGTTCTGGGCCATTGCTGGGGTGGTTTCTTGACGACCAACATGTGTCCAGCCTTAAATTAGTATTGAATACTTATTGTTAGACAACTTCGGGTTCGCTCCCAGCTAGAAGCACTATCTTTCTTATCTAAACAACCATCTAAGTGTAGAAAACGGGATAAAGCGTTAAATGTTTTTATGCCTTCCTTTATTTTAACAGAAGCCGTTACAAAAGCTATTGTTTTCCATTAATTTTTGCTAGAACACTTCTACCTAAAATTATAAAATTGATAAGTGATACATTGATGCAAACTACATATATCACCAGTCCTAGTTCATAGACTAATTCCTAATGTTTTACCTCTTTTGGAAGTTCCATATACTCGGCGACTCTCTCCACGGAAACGATGTCCATTTCCAGGTCACTTACAGCAACAACTGCCAGATTCATTGTGATAGTTATCTAAAACGATTGTAAATGAAATGTGACTATAATAAGTAAATTATTTTTATCAAATACCCTAGCTCTACCACAGCTAGTTTTTTTCGCAAGTATCATTTTCCTTTTGTCTATAATTTTGTGAATGTCTCTACTCTTGCAGAATGCAGGTAAAAGAATTTAGACTGAAAACAAGCCATAAAATTCGATTCAATGTTGATCCTAATAATTGAGATTTTAACATCAATATTAAAACAAACGAGCATATAAGTTTGCTAAAACTAGGAATAGGAAAAACAACAATTAAAGTAATTACCTGAATAGCGTAGGATATAGATAAGCCAACTTCCGCGCCGGACAGTCCTGATGCGATGGTTAGAATATTGGCGAGTAATACGATAAGGTTTCCAAGGTTTTCTATCCTTACTCCAATCCACCTATCATAAAGAAATAGTGTATAGAACAAGAATGCAAAACAACTTTAACTTACAACAGCAGCAACAGCAGCTGCAATTACAACGACAACAACAACCCACAGCAATAAGAACACAATAATAAGAACAACTACAACAAAAACAAAAAATAAAAACACAAAAAAATGAATAATACTACCAGTTTAATTAGAAGTTTTAACTTTTCAATTAACTGGATTACGCTCATCATTTTGTTCATTAAAAAAGTTTTCAATTATTTAATCACCATTTTATAATTTTTGGGATGGTCTCAATCCGGTTCTGTCCAAAAGCTTGAAATTTAATTAAATTTACAGTGTGTGACCTGTATATGATATATGAACTCTACCACAATGGCGATATTTTTCTGGTCTATATGCCTTGCAATAACACATTTTGTCTTTTAACAAAGACATAATACGATGAAGATTCAGGCTATGTATAAAGCTAAGCGTTTAAAAGTGTTATAAGCTAAAGCGCAATGTCGCCCACCTTGATCCAATTTGTGCTGCATAAAAGAACTTGGTATTGTTATCCACCCTAGACCGGAACTCGCCCATGAATCGCGACTCAGACCTATAGGCCCTTATGACACTTGCCCCGGTGATTGCCTCGCTGAAGTGATTGTATATGGGCGATCTTCGGATCGAGTCTAAACGCCGCATTAGTCGAGCAGTTGGAAGGTAATATCTCTGAATAATACGAGAATAATTTCTGAAGGTTTTTTTTAAGGGTGATGTCTGTTTTGATAATTATATTATTTATAAATTAACAAAGTTACTTTTATATGTAATCATACTTATTAATTCTTTTCATTTCATATATATTTCACACGAAGCAAACACTTGGATATCTAAAGGAGATATAAAAGATGATTGAAATCTGCAATAATTGCATCAATTTCCATAATTATCCACAGTCTCGAAACAATGTCAACAAAACTCTATACGAGACATATATATAAAGCACATAATTTACATATACTGCCTTTGATTATCGGGTAAAAGAAATCAAAAATTAATATATATCTCGTATAAAGCTAACAAATATCAGGTTATTACTTAATATAAAAATAAAAACAATTAGGCAATTAATATATACCGGTAAAAAGCTAACGACTAATAATCATTATTAATTGTTTTTGAGCTTACGGTAACTGGTATTTATAGCTTACAACTAGTAGGTAGTAGATGATTCCCATTCCGACGAGGATAGCAATAAAGAGGGGCGTCATAATGCTGACAACGATAGTGATGGCTACAATCAGCAAACCCATGATAGTGAACAGTCGTACACTGTTTGGAAGATTATTGTCCATGATGTCGATATCGCTGGAGAACCTATAGAAAAACATATACTTATTGACAAAAATCTTGTCCGGTATGGTTTTCCATAATATCTTTTGAACTTGTGATGTTAGGACCTTGACCTTCTCCTTATTTATTTCGCCAGTATTTTAAACGGTTTCTGAAATGTTTGTGTCGTCTGAATGCATATAAATGTCCTCTATGCATCAATACCAAATTTTGTGTTTTAAATATATTTTAGTTTTTTGTAGACCGGACAAGACTTTTGCCAGTTAACAAAAAATATGTAATTTTTAAACCGGGACAGGCACACGATTTGCATCTCGGTCATCACTACTTTTTTCAGGCTGATGAAGTTATAAAGTTTGCCTCCTTTAGAGAGGTGAAAATGAATAAAAGCGGTATACTGATAAAAATCATATAAACGTATCAATAAAAGCTTACTGTTTCTACGCAACCAAGAACGAGTTATTCTGAGAAAGCTTAATACATCTATATAAATAATACAAAATACGATTAATAATTCAATTAAAAGCCGGGTTTCAGCGTTGGAGTTGTCAATGGCAAAATATTTTTATTAAATTTGGGCTAAATTGTTTAAATACTTACCATCAACTCGCTTGTTCTATCTATTCTCTACTGACTTTACAAAAACAAAATAGATTCCAACCAATCAGTGCAACATGCAGAGAAAGATACAGTTCGCTTGACGAAGTGTATAACACATGCAATCATAATATAATACGAATCTGTAACTTTTACACGAAATACTCTTCACTTCAGTGTAGTTATCAGTCTTAATTACCTCCCTTTATGGTATTATGCTAATTTCAAAACATGCAGAATGTTAATCATTGTGGGTGGCAGTATATAGTCATAGATTGACTTTTTTCGGGGGAGGGGAGGTGGGGGTTCGCTGCGTATGGTATGTACTGTGTCTGTCTCTTGCATGATTGGCTAGGCGCTGCCGTCATATTTGTATGGCTTTGGGGTTATCTATACATTCAAATGTTCCTTAGTAATATATTAAAACATTTTTTGGTACACACACACTTAGTATCCATTATTTAATTATTTCGTTTGTAAAGAGCCCACCTTTTATCTAAATAAAAGACATCAAACACACTAGAATAATATATTAACCGCTTTCATACGAGGTACTCTTCAAACGTTACTTAGTAATATATGATATCAATCAGCATAGTTTACTGATACATGCACAATTAGTTTCAATTATTTAATTCATTCCTTTGAAAAGAGACCATATAATGTGGAATTTATTGCCATGCATAGGTGAAGTAAATCAACATAAATGTTCAAAAATATTTATTTAAAGTTTAGGTGTAGTTGTTTGTTTCCGAATCATTAGGCATATTATAAATGTATAAAGAATCTGCGATGCATAGTCGTTAAGTGCTAAGTGTGGAGTTAAATTGAAATTTCGTCATTTCTCATTTTAGAATCTTATCTATGAATCAAGGATTTTGATCAACTGACATTTATTCAGAAATCGTCGCAACTATTTCGTAAAGAGAAGGGAAAATCGTTATTATTTCTAGTCACTTTATTTGGTGGTGTCTCAGCAATTGCTTGTGTCACTGAATATTTATAATATATATACATGTTTGATTCGGTTTTCCTGTTTCCAGTAAATAATTATATTTAAACACTTTAAACACAGCCAAACCTGTTTTAAGCAACCACTTAAGGGAGTGACAAAACCTGTCTGCTTAGCACATTTGAGAGTTTAAGACAGTTAAAAAAACAAAATGGCCATTTCAAACATATTAAAGATGTCTTATTGAGGCAGGTTGCTTTTAAATGCAGATTGTTGTTAAGGCAGTTTAAATTACCTGTTCATTATTCTACCAGTGGGAGTGGTGTCGAAGAATGAAGCCGGGGATCGGATCACGTTGCACAACATGACTTTATGAAGCTGACCGGAAGCTTTAGCCATTCGTGTTAAAACCAAATAAAATGCCAGCGAAAGGAAGAAACCTGGCGAAAATAAAAACGATATTGTTAAAACTGCATTTAACTTTACAAATAAATACATGTGATTCAAAATACCGAATATTTGTAAAAGGATAACAAGCTCTTCATATTTTGCGAATTAAACTTGCCTGATATTACCTGGTTATACCAGTCATACGATTACTCAATTTTCAAGTTTAATCGCTACTTCTTCTTAACACACATGTAGTAATGATTTCTAATTTTCTGTACTGTGATAGTTGTTCATGTGGTCAAAATATCACCCTTTTATTATTATAGACATGTACTGTGTGTATTTTAAATATATATTTTTAAATTAAACAAGATGTCTAAAATTATTAATGATGTATGATAAAATGATTTGTTTTTATCTCAGAGCCCAAACGTATTTAAATACAACAGTCCGAGTTTAATTTCAAATTAAATCACCGACCTGAACTATCGGTTAGATAGTTAGATATATATATTTGAAAAGGACAAAATACGCTATATTCGTATTTGAATCAGTTTTTAACAATACCAATGAAATCAAGTATATTTTTTCCATAACAATATCATAGACTAATATCAAGGAACACGCGTTCCTTTAAGCTCAAACTCTAATTTAATTCAAATATTAATGTTGATCACCTTGAAAGACCCCTTGAAGAAGGTACATCAGTAAGTAGTATACATATGAGTCTTTCTCCACTGTCAGGTCCAGCTCTGTAACATTGGATCGAGCTTTTCTATCGTTGTGCTCAGTCCAGAAAGACAACCAGAAGTTTGAGTACATGTTAAGTCCTGTGTATATTCCCATGCTGACCAAAAATACCACGAAGGATCCAACGCCCATCGCCTTGATGAAGTTAAGAACAATTGAAAGCTTCACCTGTCAAAAAAGTTTAACTTAATATGAAAATACCGTATATGATACCGGTTGCTCTCACGACACTAAATGTAAACGACACTGAAACTTGTTTTATAGTTTCCAAAAAATTGTGGTTACCAGTTTAATGTTTTATTTAATGAAGATCAATGTGAAGTTTAACAAGTTTTAATTCATAAAATGGAGAATATTGAAGTGCATATCTGTCAATTACATATAACAGTGTTTCTTAGTTCTTTACAGTTTTCATACAGCTTTTTACAACCAAGTGACATAATGCTCGTTTTGGAAAATAAGTTGTTGATTGATATGCCTTGTGCATAGTATGATACTCTGAAATGTTAATGTTTTTCAATATCGGTTTATAAAGGAATTTCATGCGACAGATTCAGTATAGCTTATCATTTATATGTATAAAATGCCTTTACAGTATTATCGTTTTTGCCGTTCATTGTCAATTCTCATTTCGTTCGATTTAAAATCCATCATTTAATAAATACTGAAAACTGACATTAAAATAATTCGGAACTACATACAGCGCCTTCCTCGGTAAATTCTTCTTGTGTCAAACGTGAAGCATCGTTCATTTTTGAAGAGCGAGTCAAAGACGCTGACATTTCTAGAGCCGCATCTTTCCTTCTTCTTTTTCTGAAATATTTAAGGTTATTAAAGAGTCTTAGCATGATATTTACTCCTACAGACTTTATCCATTTTCTGGGAAAGTATAAAAGGTTAATGCCCCTACTGAGAAGCGAACCCGTACTGCGACAGCACCTAGCCATGCAATGCCAGTTAAGCTACCTATTAAAGTATCGTGCTCGAACACCTTCAAACCACGTAATTAATAACATCACTTTCATCAATCTCTTTACTCATTACAAGCGATGCAAGGTTTTATTTTCCCTTTATAACCTCTCTTTAACACGACGTGTGAGCTTCTCTAAAATTGAACATTAAGTCATTAAAGAATAAACGAATTTATGAGGATTTTTAATACTATATAATGTGTTCGAAATATAAAATTAAATAATTATAAAACCATAATAGGTGAAAAGTGTTCATGTTAGAATACAAATTAAGATAAGAATACCTTCTGCAGACGCAACCGTAACGTGTTAAATGTTCATCATCCGTTGTAAGACCACCGTCTGATCGAAGATCATCAATTTGGTGACGAATCTTCTCGATCATCTCTTCAACTACAGACAAAAGAAAAGGCATTTACTCTAAACGAACACTCTATGCCGACTGTGGCTTTCAACAGAACCTGATGGGGGAGAGGGGGGGGGGGGCAATTGTAAGGTAAGTGCACCATAGAACCTGGTTTAAACGCCCATCGGAAAACTGTTTTGCCACTGACCGTAACAAGGCGGCGACCCCTTAAAGCCCCAGCCCTTAACTTAAGTAAGAATATACTATTGAAAAATCATATTTGTCCATATAGACTCCAATATATAAACTCTCTAACAGAACACAAAAGGTCCGATCGAATTCTTTCTTATAGACGGGATTTTCAATGATATTGTTAAATTATCGTTAACGAACTTTTAAGAAGCTAAATATAGTGGAGGTATATTTAGAACCTATTTTTGACGAAGAGACCACTTCATGCGCAATCTCGATTTCTGTGACGTTTCGGAAATCCTACTTTCGCTTTTAGTCGCGCGGACCAAATTTATTTTTGTAAATTAAAATTTTATTAGCCCGAACTAATGCTGCAAATTTGTGTCTATAGTTCCAAATACATGTAATATTTCATACAAGAGCGGGTTAAATTGAAGTAATGCCGCTTTAAGTTACTCAATGTTACTAAGAATAACTTGAATAATGAAATAAAGAAATGCATTAAACGTAAAACCAGTCAAATCGGTTGTAACACGATGTCAAAATATAGACCAAAGTTTTAAAAATAACACATACATCATTTACTAAAACATTATTTATATTGCTTACTCGGTCGTAAAAATTAACAAGTAATAATATTTCATTACTTTCTGGATCACTATCGCCTTCATCTCCATCTTCTTTCTGCAGATACTGTTGTAGGAACAAGGCGAAAGGTCCATCATGACTGATGAGCTCTTTATAAGATCCGATTTCGGAAATATTCCCGTCAACAAGCACAACAATTCTGTCAACCATTGGTAGCCAGTGAACACCGTGGGTCACCAAAATACGCGTCTGTCCAAAATGACATTGAAAGTTAAAATAAAGGAAATAGCATCACAGAAAAATAATGTAATAGTTTAAAAGAAAACAACTGTGTAATTATTTAAAGGGATGAAACAACTGTCTTCATTTAATTCAATACCACTTATTAAAATCTGATAACGTTAATTAAGGATCAAATGCATTAACATTCCAAACGAAGATCTGGGTCATCATACACAGGAACTGAGTTACAATTACTTTTTTCATTATTTTGTGTATCAAAGTGCTTAAAATACAATTTGCCCCTGAATGTTTCTAACGGCATTTCGCAGATTATTCTCTTCTGAAGTTGTGTAAATCTATGTTAATGTTGTTGTGAGCATTTACTCTTCTGACTTATCCATCCTATTTAACAGGTAAGAGCTAGGATATAATATGTTTTCTAAAAGTAGTCTTTTCGTTATCAAACCTTTTTAGTTTTACCAAAAATGTTTTGTTATTGTTAGTTGCTTGTCTATTATGCTTAACTTGCAGCACTCGTTACCTTTAGTTCAATGAATGTTGTTTGCTGCACAACGATCTTGTTTTTGGTACAGAATGCATATGTACTATGTATTAGAATAGACAACGAAGCTAAAGCGAACTATTTCTATTTAAAATTTCTCAACTGGGTGATTGTATTTTAAGGAAATATATTTCATGAAACGGCTTGAACACTGGAAAACAATAATACCTTGTCCACTATATTAACTTCAAAATATCTTCAAAAAAACTTTAATTGTTATATTTCGTCTGAAAGAAATCATTAAATGTTATAAAAATGATATTGCCCCTACTGGGTAATGCTGAAAAGTAGTACCCTAATGAAAAGAATCCATATATTTATAATTAAAAAAACACCTTGTTTCTGAGAAGTCCCTCTTTGCCGATAACATGTTGAAAGATATGCTTGCCGACGTGTGAATCGACAGCACTCAGCGGATCGTCCAGTAGGTAAATGTCGGAATTACTGTACACAGCTCGCGCTAAGCTAACTCGCTGTTTCTGTCCACCACTGATGTTGATACCCTTAAAGATTCAATAAATTGTTATCTTGTAACAATTAATTTAAAACAACAACAATATTTTATGCTTGGTAAATCCGATAATATATAACTTGAAATGATGATTCCAATTAAGCTACCGATTGAGCTATCAGGGAAAATCCCCAAAATGGTTGATCGGATAACACTGATAAACGTAATCATCACTGCACGACACCGGTAATCGATTATTGACTGTTTTTTTGTTGTTTTTTTTCCTGTTTCAGGCCCCTCTCCACATTAACCTTATTTATTATCCCCGTCATAGGTGCTGAGGGGGTCGGGGAGCCATCCCCTACAGACCTTAAAAATATATGGAACGCTTCACGAATTTGCGTGTCATCAGGGTCTATTTAATCACACTAATTAAATAGACCCTGGTGTCATCCTTGCGCAGGGGCCATGCTAATCTTCTCTGTATCGTTCCAATTTTAGTAAATGTACTGCCGAAGCAAGTACAATTATTAACTGTTAACAGTTACTGTACTAAAGTTTCTATAGTTCTTTTTATCGACAATACTAAATACATCGAAAGCGAAATCCTGTGCTCAAGATCATAAAACTAAATTTGGAGTCCAATCTCAAATCTCAAGCATCTGATTGGCTGAAATGGCGACTGGACTCCTGATTTTGTTTTATGATCTTGGGACCTGTGCCCAAGATCATAAAACTAAAACTGGAGATCAGTCTCAAATCTCAAGCATCTGATCGCCAGTCGCCATTTCAGCCAGTCAGATCCTTGACATTTGAGACTGATCTCAAAACTAAGTTTTATGATCTTGGGACCTGGTTACAATACTAACGTGAAGCATATTTTATAGTACGAAAGTGCTCAGTAGCAAAATTTAAATTCAAAACGCCCTTTCACAAAAATATTTTATGTTCTGTAATCTGAATAATTCAATGATTTTGAATAATACCGCTGTATCTGACAATGAACGTTATTAATATAATGCGGGCCACATAAACTGGTAACTATCAACAGTTGACGTAAAATTCTTGAAAAGACGTCATTAAGATGAACAGACGACATTATTATGCATTTCGCGGTAAAAGTAACATTATGTTGTCAAAATGCGAAAATAAATCTCCAAAAAGTTATGAAAACATAATAGATAATATTAAGTTCATACCAAAAATAGTAACAACTAAAATGTCAAAAAAGTAACGGAAGACCCATTTTCCCGTTACGTGTCATGTATACAGTCGCTGGTAAGCGTATAACGATTTATGATGTCGATGAAACCGGCTGAAACCGGGGGGTCGAACCGCGACAACGAAGGCTCCTAACATTATTACTCTCTGCATGCAATCAACAGAGCAACAGAGCAAGCGAGGATAACGAGTAATTCTGGTCTGAAGGTTATAAAACTGAGTTTGGCCGCAATTTCAGCCAATCAGATGCTTGAGATTTGAGACTGGTTTTCATGCTCAGTTTTATAACGTTGGACACTGGTTGCGAGAATAATCTGATAAACGAGACAATCGTTTATACGACACCGGTAACCGATATAAGCTTGTAACACTAATTAAAAGAAATTTTGTCATTTGCATAACATCATAAAAGCAAATTATGTATTCTTTTTACATTTATTTCTGCATGGAAAATCAAATTTTACAAGTGATCACCACTTGTAAAATTCGATTTTCCATGCGGAAATGAATGTAAAAAGATTACATAATTGAAAATGCAGTCAAGCCTTTAAAAAGAAATAAAATTGTTATAAGCTTTAACAAACCAGATATTAGACATAAGATAGTCTTATATGAATACCATTAGATAAGAGTTTTTATTGAATTTTAGAAGCCCTACCCGCTCTCCAATTTCCGTTTCGTCACCGCCAGGTAGAATATTTAGGTCTGGCTGAAGTGCACAAGCTTCAATGACTTGCGAGTATTTCTTCTGTCTGTACTCTTTGCCGAACAGAATGTTTTCTTTCAGCTTCATGTTCTGTATCCAGGCTTCTTGTGGAACGTAAGCTACTGAGCCCTGAAACCAAATAACAATTTGCAAAATACCTGTCAGAAAAGCACACAACAGCATACATGTTACATCAATCATTCTCATATAATTATGCATACATACTAGATTAAAATGTCATTACTTAAACGAAATTTCGAAAAAACAAATCATGTAATATAAATATTATACTTTAAGAAATAGCATAAATTTAGTTCAATTTAACATTTTTCAGTTATTCCTCCATTAAATTATGCTGTTAAATCTACGCGTAACTGCAGATCGATTTCGCGAACATCTGTGAATCATTATAATGTACAAACCTTTATCTTCGTTTGACCCCTGCACCTTTCCATTTCCCCTAAGCATGCAGAAATGAGTGAAGACTTTCCACTGCCAACCTGACCAACCACAGCCACGAGCTCTCCCTCGTAAACTTGCAAGTTAATACTGAAAAAGAATATAAGATGTCTAATTTCTGATTTTTTACGAAATAGGGAATCAATTTTTATCTTATTTGACATTCCTATTGAACAGATTTGTTTTATAATTCATCGTTTATAAATTTAATGATTAGATCCCATACATCTCTAGTAATTAAATTTTATAGGACATTTCCTTCTTGATGACAGTATATAACGTTTTATACAAATTTTCTCATGTAATTTGGGTTACCCTCCACATTTTTCAAGTGCAGAGAATAACGTCAGGAACAGTTTCATATTTTCAATATGGCTATACCGACTGATCTTGGTGAATGACCTTAATAACTATGGTTTTGTACTTTAGACAGTCACAGTAACAAGCTGTACTGGTTAACTTGGTTTGATGATATTTTGACTATGATTTTGTAATTAAGAAAGTCACAATCACGTACTCTTTAAGGGTTGGATCAGAAGAGTCGTCCGTCCATGTGAAATCCCCGTTCTCAATGGAAATTGCATACTCTTAAATGTAAAACATAAACTGTAACAACCTTGTGTATTTTCAAGAAGTGTTATTAATGCAATTTTAAAAGGTTGCATAACCAACCATTGTGGAAATGCAGTTGGTATTAGATGCTCAATTAAAAACATGTTTCAAATCGCAGACGATGCGCGTGAAGTGCGAAGCTTACAATAATATTAAGAACAATACAAAGAGTGACTTTTAAGCCAAAAATAATACAACGATCATGAAACTGTAATAATATAATAAATATTCCGTACCGGGAATCACTGATTTCCTTTCGCTAATAAAAACACCCGTTTTGCTTGTTTTAAGAATGGTAAAAACGAAAATTTTAGAAACCTAAAATCTATAATAATTGGATATAAAATTATTTTTAAAGAATACAGTGATATAAATATATTGTTAAGCTATGTTAGCTTTTGCATTTACAATTCATATATCATAAGTGAAAGAAGAACAGAACGTGTTAACATGATAAATATGTTGAATACCTATATCATGGCATTATGTAAGTATTATAATCGTAAAAACATTTACAAGCCAATTATCCATAACTTTGTCAAAAACTTACAATGTGAACAATACTGAAATTGTAGTCTTTATTTTGTAAGTGCTACCAGTTTTCTCATGTTATGAGTGATTGTATTGTCTAGTTATTTTTTATGAATAAAAGAGAAAAAAAAAAACAAAAAAAAACCCCGAAAAGCTCTAAATTGAGTTAAATGATGTTACTCACCGGAATCTTTGACAAACTGAACATTGTCTTTTGCCAGATCAGGTGTCCTTAAAAACTCCTGTATTCTACCAATGGAGTTATATGCCTGAATATAAGTAAAAGAGCAGCAGTATAAACTGTTGTTTAATATACGTTCTTATAAATATGTCCATATGTATCAACAGTTTAACAAAAAAATGTGCAATTACGTATTTAATTATACTTGAATTAATTCCGAAGATAAATAGAGATTTATAATGCTTAGTCACCAATATGTTAAATTTTAACCAATGAAATATTCATTTTCAGATGAAACGTGATTTAATTAATCTAAAATGTGGCTGCTTGAGGATATTTCTTCTTTTTTAGAGTGTATTAATATATGGTAATATTTTAATTTCTGCTACCATTCACAAAAAACAATTTCCTATTTATATTATTATGGTAAAGTTATCATCTCATTTAAGTTAATTGTTTGCATTAATTTGTATTATACCTGTACTGCTGCGTTGACAAGATTGGGGAAGAGAGCCACAGCAAATCTCATAATGTTAACTACAGAGAGAGCTGTGAAGGCTTCCGATGCATGGAACGAATGGTTTGGTGACGACTGAACGTAAATCGCAATCAAGGCAAAGTTCATCTGAAAACAACCAATCATGAACGTGTCTTTAAATAAGCTTCGGATGAGAAAGACTGAGGTTTTGAAAGTGTTCAAACAAGTCTCATGCAAAAGTTCACTTGACATATTTGATGATTTAATAAAACAAACATTAGAAACACGGAATTTCGTTTTTAATGAGAAAAACGAAACAAGTTTATAACAAATTCCATCGCCCCTTTAAATGAGAAATGAATGAGTTTATGACAAAATGACCCTTACCAGTTTTTAAAATTATTGGGTGCTTAAATTAAAGTGAGCCAAACTTTTCATGAAAAGGGTTGTCAATAAGAATTTAAATGCATCGTTTAAATGTTTAAATTAATATTGTTCTTAATGAGGATTCAGCTAATACCATTCCACACACATAATTAATGCAACATGTATGGTCGATAGTAACTTATTTTTTTAAAGAGCAAATGACCATAAACTGAAGAAATGTAAATATGGTACCATAAATGGGCTGTGTACAGCTAGGACTACCGATATAGCTGACATCCAAGCAAACTTGAACAGTCTTTTTACTTCTTCCATTCGAATATTTTCTATTTTGTGCATGAACGATGGTTCCCATCCATACATCTTTAGGACCTTTAAGACATGTATATACCATTAATAGCGATCTCGTACAAATATATAACTGCATATAACATAATTAAGGTTATAGGACAACAAAGAATTTAAAAAGAAAGCGGACTATTTTAAGTATGATGAAAGCTGTACGCCAAAGCCTGACTCTCTAAACTTCATGGAGCCACAGTTTCAAGTTGATTAGCGCTTTTTGCAAGTTCTAAAAAATAATTGGCTTTATGCAAGCAATAAATAATCTGACGGTAAAATGTTTTTGAAAATTTAAGGCCTGATAAATTTGTATCACAAAGTAGTTGTTTTTTTTTCTAATATAAATTAAGGAACAAAAATCAGTCATTTTCGATTTTGCTGTTACATGTACTTAACAAAATTGATGTATTTTTTCACGGAAATATGTTCTTTTGAGGACTATTTTATGAGATGTGGTATACAAACTTTGATTCCACAAACGGCTTCATTTAAGATCTTAATCCTTGTGCCTTTGAAAGAAAGTAGTTCCTTCTGAAGTGTGTACTGTCTGATTCCAATGTAACCAACTATTGGAAGGATAATCAGAAAAACGATCATGGAACCCAAGGCTGCGATACCTATGAAAAAAGTGAAATTCATATAAGGAATTGCCACACACAAAAACACATCCTCCATATGAGGCCAAAAACTAGAGATGACAAGAAAGCATGTGAGTAAAGAAACATTAATTATCCTAAGAAATGATATTAATGGAATAGTCATAACAACATCCCAATAGTAAAACAAGAAAGCGATTAGTTATGCGGATCGTGTGCTTCAAAATATGATCTTGTTTTAAATATTATATTAATGTGCACATAAAAATATTTTACCGAATTTTATAACAGTTTAAATATGTATCGTGATAACGTTATCGTGGTCCTTAGTCTTATCAAGTTCTTGTTTCTCAGAACAGGTCCTAAGTCGCTAAAAAGTTCTTGTTTCTCAGAACAGGTCCCAAGTTTTAACAAGTTCTTGTTTCTAAGAACAGGCCCTAAGTCTTAACAATTTATCTTTTCTCAGAATAGGTCCTAAGTCTTAAGAAGTTCTTGTTTCTCAGACAAAAATGTAACATTACGATTACCCATCAGCCCCCACAGCTGTAGTACAGCGAGCCCTGTGATCACGAACAACAGTACAATAAAGGATGAGAATACGAAGGCGTCCTGAATCCGCTGACAGTCAACAGACATGTGGTTAACAATCTCTCCGACTGTGCTCTGTTTTCCGCAAGATCTCTTCATCTTTAAGGCCTATTCAAAGAAACTTTCAGTAAATATTATATTGTAATCTTATTTTACAAGACCCATCTTACCAATCTTGCGTTTTGTTTCAATCAATGATCCAGTAATATATTTGTTGATCATTATGTTGACAGGAGCACTTACGAATACTAAAAAAGTGATGCGCTAGAATTTTTAGTTTTAAGTTTTATTATATCAAAAAGTATTTGTTTTGTTTAGATATTTACTCAAGTGGGAGGTATTGCTTTTATTTTCTTAAGGTTTCAGGAGGTGAATGAAACAGACCATACATCGATGAGTCCAGTCATTACACTTATAACAACCTGTAGATGTAATACAAACAAGATCTTAGTTTATTATTAACTCCTAAAAGCACTTAGGATTATGTTTTTTTGCATATAATACCTTTCTGAAAATGAGTGACATCAAAGCAGTTTTCGCAGCTTGACCCAAAGACAACATGTGTTTGTATGAAACGTGATGCATGAACGAGTTACCGACCATTAACAGTAGCAGTATGACGCAATATATATACCCCAACCAGGCTGGGTCTTCAAGGGAACTAGAAATATGTTTCTTCTGTATGAACTGAACGATGTAGCTGAAAGATGTCAAAATACAATAAGTATTTTCGCAACAGACTCTAACGAAGATAATGTTTTGTCGGTCATATTTTTGCTAATATTTGAATTTTACAGAAAGAGCGCACTTCTTATTTTTTGTCTGTACTGTAAGCAATTGTTTTTGCAAATTTTAACTTCGGTTTAATTTCATTTCTGCAAAATGCATTAAACTCATAGTATTCACACTCAATTTCATGACGTCGATTTGAACAATGGCGTCAACGTCACTAAAAACGTGTTCGTATGTGGCGTCTCATTTATTTGAAACAAAGGTAAAAAGAATTCTAGAAATTAATAGACGCTTGATTTTTATTCTTATTTATTATGTTATATTTTATTTGCATTAATTAACTGTGCTCGCCTCTAGTGCCGCTCTACTCATGGTATTTACGTCTTAAATAGGATTTTGTTTATCATAAAAAGAAAAAAAATCTGCAAGAGAAAAGAATATAATTGTCCACAAATATGTAAAAACACAAAATTTGAAAAATAACTCAACGTACCCTAGAACAAATGGCTGCAGGAACCATAGAACTTGAGTGATGGACATATATAAAACTGCTTCCACCCAGAACTTCCAAAACACTTTCGTCAAAGTTTTATACAGGTTTGGTTGGCACTTTACGTCATGATTGTCTTGAATGAAAGTAAAAACAGTGATTAGAGTTACTTGAAATCCAAGGTATTTTATAAGCAAACGCATCGAAATACACAGTTTTATGCCAATGATTTATATGATGCTGCTTGTTTCAAAATCGACTCATTTAAATATTTTTTTATTTATTTTTACATAATTAAAGTGACACAAATGTAATCTGGTTGTCCACAAAATCATACAACTCTATTTTCTGAGCAGGTAATATTATTTTCAGCTTTATTGTTTAAAAGTAAACTTGAATATAGAAAATAGACAAAATGAAAAAAAAAATGTATTTTTTTTTACCTTTGCTCTTTTCATAAACAGGTATCAACGGAGAATTCTCTGATGCAAGGAAATCAGCCAAAGCCCGGGAAGGAATTCCGCTCTCTTTACTTTCACTGTTTGTTGTCCCATAACCGCTTATGTTGGAATGAAGCGAATGAAGGCTGGAACTCTTTGTGGTATTTTGTAAAGAATCAGTACTGTGAACTAAATGTATTCCATTTTGGTTGACTCTTCTTAGATTGTAATGGTCAGAATGTAGGAAACCATTTGTATACAGGAACTTTGAACGGTTTCTGTAAACAGATGAAAAGGTGATGTAAATAGTGATTAAATTTTAACCGCAGATTTTATAAATTATATTCAGCGTGTATTCACTTCTTGATGCTGTATTGATAAAGGGTAAAGAGTCCATTTTGTACTACCAATAGTTCTTGTAGTTGTTGAAGAATCTATGTGATCCTTTAGTTATTTAAGTTAAAAACATTAAATAAATTGTATTCGTGTAGCAAAATATGTCAAAAACAAAGCAACGGCAATAAGGGGTTTGAAATGTTCACACAATATAACATATTTATTCGTTGTAAACCACCCCATGGTTGCTCGCAAAAGAAGGTAAATAGGAAACCTTAAACTTTGTTTGCGGTTTATACACTTTTATGATTAGCAGAATATTTTTCAACTATTAAGAATGTGTTTGGCTCTATAAGAAAATACACTGGCTGGATATCAAAATAAATTATGACATGTAAAAACAATACCAACCCTTCTTGCTGACACCTTTTAACCTCTTCTTCCCAAACTTGCTCGAGCCGAGGTCCTACATTTTCACTCTTAAGAGATGTAGTTTGATCCCAAAACTCCTTTGCGTTAAGCGTCTTCTTGAATGCTTTCCAAACAATACTGAATCAACAAAACAACTGCAGTCAGGTAATGATAATATTAAATATTGTAAAGAAGAGGTTTATTCTTAACAATTTTGTTTCAAAGTAATTCATAATATAATAAGCTTATGGAGTGAAATGCTGACCAAAATCAATATTGCGAATTATATAAAGCAAATACACAAAAATGGGCAGTATTGTTGTAAGACGAACTTAAATTATTTCAATATTTGATGAAATATAACCTTTAAAATGGCCAAAACTGGTTCATTTTTATCTAGCAGTTAAATTTTCTGTCCTTTTTACATTATCTGCATGATTCGCTTACGATAAAATGTCAAAATTTAATGATTTTGTTTTAATAAACTTAAATGATATGTAAAAATGCAGTTTATGGGTTTACAAAACAAATTATTGACTTAAAATTGATCACGCAGAGCATCTATAATTTCGCCAAACGTTTTGTCTCTATGAATCTAATTGAAAATGATTAGCCATATACACATCTTCACGCAGAACATTAGAAGGGTCAATAAAATCTATGGTTAGATACTTAATATTCAAAAAGAATTACTTTAAAGACGGTAAAAAGTCAAAGACAAAATCTAGTAGATAACTAAAGAAAAAACTATTGATTTGAATTAAGTAGATATTATCACCATGTATGAATTAAATGATTCAAGATATGACAAGATATCGAACTGGGAACAAGATAAATTTGGATAGTTTAGAGTTCACTATATATCTTGAAAGATCTAACAATTATCTATTGTTGCCTCAGAACTAAAAGTGAAAAAGGAACATATTTTGACAAAATTGTGATATTGTACCTCGAAAAGCAAAATAATCAATGTCGTTTGCTCATCTAAAGGACGCCATTTTAATGTTCTACGTCAACTGTCTGAATGTACATTTTCCCGCGGCGCGCCCCAAATTACAACAGTAACTGCATTATAAGGACGACAATGCTGACATGTTTATACACGGGGACTGGTTAAGATATATAATTACTTACGGAGAAAACCACTGGTGTGTAACGCGACTTAGAACTGAAGCATTTTCCTCAGGACATGGGTTCTGAAGAACATAAACAACTCGCTACAAAACACATTTAACACAACCAACTCTATACAAAATACTAAATTATTAGACGTTACACATTTTATTTCGAACATCTCTTGTATTTAAATTAGTCTACAATACTCATTTTGCTTTCTTGTGCGCAAACAATATAATTTTAATTAACAAAAACAAACAAACAAACAAAAAACTGAAAACTTTTAGGTACACAATACATAAAATAATATTAAATAATCATCAAGTTCCGAAATTAATTAAAGCGCAATACTAAAACCTGTCTACGAATCTCTTCATAGTCCCTGTGCCAGTACTTTTCAGCGAAGCAATGAAGTACAAACTGAAGTACAACCAGGGAGTAAAAGATGTAGTAAATCAGGGCCTCCGAACAAATGGCTGCGTCCTAAAATTTATAAAGAAATTATATATATTGCGTATATATTAGGAAAGGGTACATTTATTTAAACGTAGACAAAGTGTGTTGTAGGTTCCTTCTATACGAACAATATATTATGCTTTACAGGCTAGAATATTGAACCACGCTTTAAACTTTAACAAACATATTTATAGACATACCAAAAACTTAAAATAACGGTCTTTTACGGTCGTTGTTAATAACACTTAAGTCAAATTTGGCTGCCTTACAAAAGTTAACATTTAATTTAGGTGACAATGGAAAAACATTTTCCGAAACTACTTTGTACTTTTCGGCCAACAAATTTGCCTCACCCAACAAAATGTATAGTTGTTAGTGTACTGGATATTACATGTACCTGGAGAACAATGTAAGTATACAAAGATGGAATTTCTGTCATAATAAGCAACATCCAAAATGTGAAGGGTACAGCGGATGTTTGGACCCCTCGGTGTCTTTGGAACTGCTGCAGAAAGATGCATAACAGCTGAAATGAACAGAAGTTGTAGAAAGAACGATATAGCGAGGATTGAAATGTTTAGAGTTGAGTTAAAGCTAAGTTAAAACATTCAAACCATCAATACAACTGGTGTTTATAACGGAATTCATTAAAATTGCAATAGGTGAAAAGAGAACTTTGAAAGCCACCGAACACGACAAATATGAACATATTGCAGGCTCAGTTGGATTGAGTCTGTGTATGGGCAGAAATGGAAAAAACATATTATTGCGCACGCTGCCTAGACCCGGGTAGAGCGCAACCCAATATTTACACAAATAAACAGATATACCCCAAATGATGAAATGCATTGGTGGGGGGGGGGGGGTGAATATGACACCTTCAATGCGGTATTTTCAGATTTATACCATTCCATATTTAGCGGCGTATGGTCCCCATATAAACGAATCGGTTTGCCTTAAATTCTGTTCAGACACAATCTATTGTCAACATAAGGTGATATGAAACCTTAATAAGGTGTTTTCCGGTTGATGGAAGCAGGCTTAATTTCATCTTTCTTTGTAGTTTTAAATGCGTTGAAATGTAATCTCTCTCGGCGAATGATATATATTTTTCGTTGGCTCTGTCCAGTGTAGATAATTATTTCATTATTATAATATTACTTCTGATCACTGGTATATCTTTGCAGCCGACACTCTAGAGTCTTATCGAAATCAAAATGTTTTACTTACCAATGTTAACGTTTTGAGTGCGCAAGCAGAATGGAATGCTGGTGATATGGTCATTCCTACACATGATGCTGGGGACGAATGGTATCGGAGGACCAGTTGTATGCCAACAAACAGGATCAGCAGCAGAGAAATAATCTAAAAATGACAGTTATAAAATTTATTTGATCATTAAACATCAGAAGTTAAAATAAGTTTCTAGCAAGAATGTGTATATGAAAAATGAGAATGCCTCTAACTGGGAGCGAACCCGGCACCGTCACGGCGACAGCGCCTAGCCGAGCAATTCCTGCGAAGCAACCAACTGAGCTAGCCGGGACAACCCCCAAAAATGGTTGATCAAATAGCCATGACATACGTAACCACCACTGCATGACATCGGTAACTGTTTTTTTTGTACTGATAACAGTACTGACGAAACCAATGAATCAACAGAACAAATAGTATTAAGTTGAAAAAATTAAGCAGAATTTTTTTAACTTTTAATTTTGCGATCTACATTAACGATTAAGGACATATCTTCATTCTTACAGGGTTTTATTATACAAAAAAGCCAATAACTAATAATAATAATATATATGCAAAGACTACGACAATTATCTAATCTGCGTTCAAAGTATAATAACCAAAATGAAAATTTTATGAAAACAGCCTAATAGAATAGCGAATGAGACTTCAAGTATAACGTCATATATTGACGATAAATTACATTTAAACCAGGTTGCATCATAAATACATCTTTATGAACCAAAATAAATACGTTGTATAACAGATTTATAATAAGAGCAGCAACAGAGACATCAATTAAAATGACATTGTAATATTATGATAACATCTTATATGCAAGGTTAAGTAATAGAGATACATAAAGAGAGTAAATTGGCAAGATAAAGTATGACAAAATGTCATTTAATTTTATTACCAGCGATGAAGAGCATTACAACAATAAGCTAAAAATTGAAGCTACATACTCAGGACACAAAAGCTTTACTTTTCAAAGTGTTTTTTTTATTTATCATATTTTAATTTCTTATTTAACAAATAGTGAACAACCATTGCTCTTTTGAGGCGAAGACCACCAGAACCTGTTATTGTTCAGGAACTTCAATGTTCATGGTGGATGATATTCTCGTATTGCAATGACCTCCATGTCTTAATAAGTGTGTGATACCGAGGATGGGTGGACGGACGGACGGACGACAGATAGCTAGATACATGTTTGTTCATACGCATATAAACATAAAACAACCTATACAACAGTTTATTTTAACAAATTATAAAAATATATCAGAATGTCAAAATATATATATATATATCAATATATCGACCTGTTGGGGCAAGTGTGAGGTTGGTGCATCCTAGAACCTGGTTTAAACCCCCAGTGGCTATTTGTTTTGCCACTGATCGTTCAAAGGCGGTATCCCCAAAAGGTTCTCTTTTTCGTTAATTGTTGGTGGCGTCCTATTTGAATTGACATAATTATATCAAACATGCCCTCTCTCTCTCTCTCTCTCTCTCTCTCTCTCTCTCTCTCTCTCTCTCTCTCTCTCTCTCTCTCTCTTCTTCCTGTCTTCTTTTTCGCTGCGTGGGGAGGCTGTGTTTTGTGAGTGTGGCGATTCCTGATATGCATAGTTTACTTTTTTCACGTGAGGCTTAAACACTTCAAAGTAATAAGCTGAGATCTAAGAACTACCGTAATAACCCTAAGTATTGGGACACCCTCATTTTCCATAAAAAATAACTATTTTTGCGACCCTTTTTTAGGACAAGTTTAGGTTTGGTATTCATGGTGTCCCTAAGTTATTGGACACCTTCAGAAATATATGGTATTTGTGTCCTTTACGTTTGGGACATGTGTTCGGTAATTGTGTTTTTCCTCAAAATTGAGTCATTCCCCCACGGACTTGCATGTAGTTTGAACGTATCGTTATCCACCATTCCGTATTCTATTGATCATTTAATTGGTTAAAAAATGTTATTCTTTTAATATTTACTCCCGATGAGCATTTAGAAGCATTATCACATATAGCAATTAGGTATGGTTTGCAGCCTTGATGTGAGGTTTATGGTTATTATTTTACCTTTTTTTGCATAAGGACGTTAAAATTTTATTCATAAAATTAAAAAAAAATTGCGTATAATGGCTTAAGGGAAATGAAACATTGTCGTAACATACATCTGCAGCTTCTAAAGAGAATACCATTTAAAACTTCTACGGCTTTTGAGAGACATTAAACACATGTCTGTTTGTATTGTAGTGTGTGGTCTTTTATAAAACCAAAATTACATAATTTGAGATTTTTTTAACACCCTCTCCAACAGAGACTCTGTTAAGTTGTCATTTGATTAATATCTACTGTTTTTGTTTTTTAATTCAACTGTTTTGTTTTTAAAATTTAAAGACAGATCATTGCAAATTATCGACAAACAAAAACGGTTTGCAACATTTGTTATGGGACTGCATACATACTGATTAAGTAAAAATCCATTTTCTGACCAGAACGACCAATATCATATCGATTAACCAAATTAAAACTCTCAATTATTAATTTGAAACTATTCAACAATTAAAAACTGTTGCTTGGTAAAATTTGTATATACTTTCAGTGTACACCATGCTTTCGGTCATATGATAGGTCTCCCTATCTTTCAACAACCATAAGTTAATAACTCTCCTTTCGATTTGATGTTTGGTCATCTATGGAAGCATATAAAAAGTCTTACCGATTTTGAAGCCGACAGAGTCGAGATTGGCAGTGGTGCAGCGTCGTCCTGAAGCTTTAAATACAAAGCAAAGAAGGGGGCGGCAATCCACATGTACCCACATGGTACCCAAACCAACACTGTGTCCAACAGGCATCTTGAAAATTCTGGTCTGGTCTTGTATATTGCTGAAGCATTCTAAAATTATATTACACGCGTCCGTAAGAGGCTGTGTTTCTTACGACGAATATATTGTAATATAAAGAGATAGTGGGTGAACAGGCGAGACACTCCAAAATAATTAAACAAACATCACATTGATATTTGTTTTCATTTGAGAGTTTTTGAGTCGGCAGACTCAGTGAAAACCAATTTTCGACAATCGTTTTTGCTTTACTATGAACCTAACAATTTGAGGGTTGCATGCAATACTGTCCTAACTCCTTCTTTATTTCACTGTAGTAACGACAGTACTTGCATGCTACCATAGAATGTATGCTTGCTACCCTAGAATATAGTTCTTAGTTTCAAAAAGTAAGTCAATGCTACAAAGCGGTCAATTTTGTAATTCTGTGCAAAACGATAAAATTTATATTAAAAATATGGAATCAATCAATATTTGAAGAAATTTAACTCGTGGAACGTTCGACAAGATTTTGAGTCATGAACGCGCATGAATACCTGATGGCGGAACGCCATATTGGATTCGACAACGTTCAGTGAAGACGAAAAATCCATCGTAATCAAATGAACAGTGAGTATTTATCGAGTTATTTTCGTGATGCAATGTTTTTATAACACCCAGGTTATATTTGAATGTATATTGACAATAGAAGTGGAGGTGGATTTGGTGGTTTTCGAATGGTAGCCTACGTTACAAAATCATTGTAAAACTTGAAATTTTAGATTCGAAAGACTACACCGCAGTAAACTTGATTTTGGCTCTTTGGGTTTTATTGAACGGTTACGTCATTTAATTAATAAATGCACTCTCCAAAATGAAAGTAGGAGTCTATAAATCGACCGTAGGGCTAAGCGGAACTTTTTTAAATTTAGGGCCCTAATCATTGTGGATATTAATTGTGGAACCTTGTAGAGATGTAAGTAATCAAATTATTTCAATGTATTGCATTGAAAAAAGTTGGATTTTGAACGATTAACGAATAACTTGGTAAAATATCGTCACTCGTGTAAGAATTATATTCCCATTTGAATGCTTTAAAGTAAAACATAAAGCATCTGATTCACAATGATTTTTTATAACATTTTGATCTATTGAAAATTATGTTTAAAGTAATTTAAAATTCATACATGAATTGATTTAACAGATATATTAATAAATGCATTTTATGCATTTGATCATAAGAGCCTGAATTTCCATCAGAAAATATCCTGATCTAACCCATTTCCAAACCGTAACTAGCTACATAGTTGACACAAGATTTTCTGAAGTATAAACTTTCAAAGAAATGAAAATCTAATGTTTTCAATAATTGCGTGTTATATGTAGACCTTATGAAATCCGCTATCAGAAGTTTTTCCTACTTTCAGTTTTGTCTTACACTCCATTCCATATGTCTCACAGGTCATTTAATCAGAACAGATATTCTCAAAATTAATAACCCACGGAAAACCATAAGAAGAAAAAGAGTAACACCTCAGGGATTCAAGTTTATACAGAAATGGGAACTTCACAATATTAATTTAATAGTATCTCTTAAATGCATTTCAGGTCAATTTTGCATCCCGGAAGAAAGAATTAAGTATTTATTAATTGATTTAATTATTCATAAACAGGTTTAGTTGATTTTTGGTTCTGGTCAGACATGTATCAACCATTTGAACCATTTGAAGCGGTATAGAACTGTTTGACGTCATGCAATGAAGTGGACAACAAAAGTGAAGGTAGAAAATAATGTTTGAGTTAAATCCAGAATGACTGTTTAGGAGATGTAATTATTTTAAACAGTATATTTTAGTTTCTTTGTAATGCTTGAACTGTGATAACGCTGTCAACATTGCAACTGGTAAATTATTTTAACATGTTAATGGGTGGGGTACAAATCCGTTGCATTGGGAAAATGTAATATTTTTTCCTATCTGAATATTTTCTGATGGAAATTCAGGTTCCTGTAATTTGATAAATAACTCAAATTAGTTTCATAGTGTTAAATTAAGTCTTGTTAATAGTAGAATTGCCTAACAAAGTGACAATAAATTATGAAATGAAAACCAAAGATATACATTTTGTTCACTACAAACATGTGCCAAATTATAAAAATGAATATATCGTCTCCCTTTTGATGTTACACCAGTATTAAGTATTGAAGTGAACCTAGGTTTACACAGTGTTTCAGTTCAATATTTTTGATGTAACAAGTATTCATTTATTAATCCTTCCATTACAAATTGTTTTTAAGGTAAAATAAACCAAAACTACTTAAGACATTAATTTTATGTCTATTTCATTCTATGATTTTTACCCAGACTTGAATTCTGATCAGCAATGTAAAATAAATTACCGGTAGTTATTTGAAAAGGAACCCACTTTGTGAATTTTAGTGATAACCAAATTTGACCAGTTTATAAGAGCAGTCAACACATTTTTGACTTTTTGCAGTCTGATACTTTCTGGTTAATTTTAAAGTGACATGCCTGGATCCATATTTTATTTTTTCAAAAGAAGGAAACACATAATAACTCTGGCAGTTATGAAACAATATGGATACTTAATTCAGTTAATCAATATAACTTTATGAAATTTTCTTGAACGGCTGTTGGAACAGGCATTTTAACTACAAAACAAATGACAGCACTCTTTTTCACAGCAACTAAAGGAAAAACATTTTTCACAGTCCAAAAGATTGTGGGTGACTTTTTGTAGATACACCTCAGACTGAATGGATTTCAATGCAGAATAGAAACAATCTGAAGAAAGACCATTCTAGCAAAGTACAAAATGAGAGTAAACTAATTGTTATGATCACTCACTTAAAAAATAAAATAAGTTATTATAAAGAATATTTGTAATTTGAGCAAAGATCAAAATAATTGTTATTATTTCATGGGTGCGTTTGCCTGAAAATCAGGTTTTTGTGTGTCTAAAAATGATTGATTTTCTTCATTTACCCTAAATAAATTTTCAGGATTTCAGGTTTTTTAGAAATCCTAACTTGTACCCTTGCAATTTTGTGTTTGTTAATTTCAGTGATAAAATCAAATGAAAGAAATGTGCCATCTCTGGTTCAAAAAGCATGAAATTGGAAGAGGAGTGGAAGAAGGATAATGGTATATTAAATTTTATTAATTGACTATTAATAGGGCTCTCACCAGACTTGCAAATCAGGGAGAGTTTTGTCATAATTTACTGCATTGTGGAGAAGTTTGCAGTCAACAGCTTTCTTTCCCTATATCGTAAATTCAAAATGACTTCTAACAAAGCTCAACTAAGAGAGAAGTCTGGTCACTTTTGATGAGACTAATTCCTTCAAGTCTCTCTCTAGTGAGAGCCCTGTATTAATATACAGTAAAAGCATTGCATACTTTGCCCTTTTCTTTTACATGACTGCAGTGTGGCAAAATCTCGAGGCATGTCATCACCTGACTTGAACATGCCATTTTCTTGGCAGACACTACATGGTACACCACATCAATACTTAAGTATTTTATAATGGCCCAGCAATTCTCATATTGGTCCAGAACACCTGTATTGGCCCAGTTTAGTCTTCATATGAATTTGAACATGTTATTGGGCCTCGGGCTGTCATATTTACCCTCGGCCTTCTGCCTCAGGCATATATGACTACCTTTGACCTAATAACAAGGTCAACTTGAATTCACTTGATTATTAACATTATATATAACAATATTCATCTGTGGGCCACCTTGAACTAACACGATGGGTTGCTTATTTGTTTTTTAAGTTGGGTAATCTCATATAAATGTGTCCCAAAAATCCAATGCTGTTTCAACTTTCATGGTTAATAACTTGACCCTTTACTCCATTTACACGCCATTTTACCACATGGGTAACCAGTGTAAATCCACATCAGATAGAGATAGCACAAATGTAGCTCCAGACCAGCTTGCACATCAGACATTTTGAGGTCTCATCATTCTGTATCTACTCTGTTCATTAGATACATTTAAAGCTCTTATTAACAGGAAGGAGATGTGTCAGCACCTAGATTTACAATAGTTGCTCATGTGTTAAAAGGTGTATCCAACGAATAAAATGAAGTATCAAAATGCAGGTGTTTTTTTGTAGTAATTAACCCTTTACTATAATATTATACACATTTTCATGCCTTTTCATGATCTGATCTGGATCTGCACAGGTCACATTGTGGTCAGAAATAACCTATTGAAATTTGAATAAAAAAGCTAACGCCGTAACGGTTTAGATCCTAATCAGGCAGTATGGATGTGTCGGCTGATCTAGATCTACACTGATTTCCCATGCCATAAAGGCATATGGAGGTAAAGGTTAAATGGGATAAATTGTGTATGAGCCTATAGGAACTGAAGATGGCTTGAAGCTAACACCAGAAATACCTCTTTTTTGTGATATTTATAAAAATAGATGAATTATGACAACATTGTAATCTGTTAACTAACCTGCAACATCAAATTATGTACAACTTCATAAGTAACAAAAAGTACAATGAAATTGGTTTTGGTTATTTGTTATGATTAAAATACAACATTTATTTTCAGCCATGTGTATCATCAGTCTTGTGAAAGCTGTGGACTTGAAATGTCTGCAGAATTGGTAGAACATAAGGGAGCAGAATATGAATGTTACTGTAGAAAATGAAGACAAGGTTTGCATTTTTTATTTTCATTTATTAAAGCTGCATGAATGTATGATTGAGACACACTAAATCTATCTGTATATGTTGGTATTTGTATTTTTGTATCTTGTAACAAGAAAACATAAAATTGTGTTTATATGTATGTGTTGACTTGTGAGACCTCAGTTCACAAGAAAATTAATCATCCTATATAAAAATTACTGTGTTGTTTTTGCCCCTTTCTTCCATGAATACATGACATGAGTGACCAGTGTATATCCAGATCAGCAGGCATATCTGTGCAGTCTTAACAGGATCTACACGGTTCATAATAAGCTTCATGAGGCTATTTCTTACAAATATGCAAACAGTGTAGATTCCAATCAGATCCAGATCAGACATCAAAGTTGTTCTTGCTGATACATGTACTGATGTATTGTTTTCCAGGTGTCCACTAGCTGCTTAATCTAAAGGGTCATTTTTTTGTGTTGCCCTTTCAAAGAAAAGGCAATACATAGGGATCGCTTTGTCTGTCCGTCCATCTGTCCCAAAAACTTGATGTTGGTTATAACTTTGCCATTTCTTAATATTTCTTCATGAAATTTTCAAATTATATTGTTTGTGACAACATGCTTGAGCTGATATTAATTTTCAGGTCAAGGTCACATTTGATGGAGTTAATCCCTTTTTGTACTTTTTTTTAACAGAAAAACTTAATGTTGACTTTAACTTTGACTTTTCTTAATATTTCTATATCAAACTTTCAAATTATATTGCTCATGACAACACACTCATCATGACTCCAAGTTCTTTATGTCACGATGGGGTTATTCCCTTTTTTGTTCTTGCATTTTTAACTTGATCTAGTTCCCAGGGCGACACAAGTGAACACCCATCTAATGTAACTTTTTGGTGGATTCTGGCAATTAATAACCAAAATTACCCTTAATTTAAAGAAAACAAAGACACTTCAGCTAAAATCATTACAACTTCAATATAAATAGTTTATTTGTTGAAATTAATATTTCAGGATAACAGCTCTACATGGAATGCTGTGAGGAGACCAGTTTGACAATTCTGTCTATGACTGTCTGAGGGAGCATACAGCCTTTAGATTGCCACTAATTCCTGCAATGGAGCATGCTGCTTTTGTAATGGACAAGAATAAAAAAATCACAAATGTCGATACAAATAGTGGATGTGAAATGGAGACAAGTTATATAAAATATAACCAAAACGTTTTAATGTGCACCTCATTGAAAAAACATCAGTTGACAAAAAAGCATCAGTGTAATTGTGTGTTTGAACATTATTTGCTGAATAATAGAACCATTGAAAAAAACCATAGTGTCACTTGTAGTATTATTTTAAATCATGTGACCCAATTCTGTTTGTCGATTTCAAGTTTGAATATTCAAAGATTATGACTAGCTTAGCTACTTTTTTCTGTCATTGGTGTCACCGTATCTCAACTCAGAATTTTAGGTGCTGTCTAATGATACTGTGCTTGCAAACAACTGCTCACAGGATTCTTCCACACTTACAAAAGTATTCACGCCATTAAGGTTATATTCCATTCGTCATTGCACTCTCATTGATAAAATGAAAAATTAAAAAGTCTCTCTAAATGCAAAATGCAAGGACGAAAGGAGTAATACCTTTAAATAAAGCGTTGTGTTTGAGAACTGACCAGCGTTGTTTCACTGTTGACCATATGACCTATGAAGTATGATATCCTTCACTTAATTGTGATTGGTCAATTTCATTTTATTGTCTACAAGTCCAATCATATTGAAATTATGCCTTTAGACATATTGTCCTACCACCAGGTTTGCTTTCCATGTCACCACGTCTGCAAACTTGATAACAGTATTTGTCTTGACTTGTTAATTGGACATAAATTGTTTTTGGGGTCGAAGATCTATGTCTCGGAGGACATAAAGTAAATTGTTCCCCGTTCTTGAGGCGAAAGTTTATTTCTGGTCCAACTTAATCAAACCCAAAAATCCATTGCTTTTCAATTGTGTTTTGATGGCCGACTCATCAGTACCTCCAGTCCTTTGATTTAACTTTATGGATAACTTTGTGGGTGGTATAAATCAGCATATATTCTTAGTTAAGTGAAGAAAATGTTTATCACACAAAGTGTACCAAATTTATTTCATTATATTTTATTATCAAGCAAAGGTAATATTACTTAAGCAAATAGCTTCAAAGGAAATTTACGTTGAAATAAATTTTAAAGCTTTAAATATAATTTTTTAAAGCGGACAAAACACAGCATTTAAAGATATATTACACTTTCTTATTAAATTTTAAATTAAAGAAAGTACTTGTGAGAGGTTTTAATGTGTTTTCATTTGAGAATTATTTAACGTTATTGATAACTTTGTGGGTGGTATAAATCTGCATATATTCTTAGTTAAGGTTAATGTCAGTTGGTGCATCGTTTTAACTCGGTATATATACTGACAATCAATTAGAAGTTTCCTTTTTACAGATGCTTTAACATTGATAAAACTACAACAACTATGTATGGCAAAGTAGCAATAGTACATACTTGCAATTTCGGGCAACTTAAAATTGTATCGGTCTTTTTTCAGCTGGCAAATTTAAAAGCTAAATATTTGATACAAACAATCAATTAATTGGACAAAATTGCATCACAGCCAATGGGAAAACCTATTAAAAGCTGTCTAACTTTTTCTTTTTGTCACAAAAAATTAATTTTACCGTGAAATCGAAATATTCCAATGGATATTTTAGACACACTTTATTGTTTAGTTGATCAAAATTTGAAAAATGTTTTAGAAGACGACAATCAGAAAATTTGCAAAATACCGGAACAAGTCTTAAGAGTTTGCAATACCGGTATTGTGTCCCTGATCTTGAGATCATTTTGATTGTTTTAAGTTCTTGAACTTTGAATTCATAGAAAACCATTCATATTTTATCATTCACTTAAAACTGGTAATAATACCAATGTGGTAACTTTCTATTGACGGGGCGTATACTGTCAGAACCTCTGAGATATTCAAAAGATCTTTAGACATATCAAATTAATCTATCAAGTAAGACCATTTTTTTTTACAAAAACAAAAACAAATAGGCAATGAAATAGAACTTAGTTTCTGTCTTATTTCTGACTATCCGGGGAGAAGTGGCTTTACCTAACACGCTTATTGGGTGTTAAATGATGTGAAAAGACATTAGATAACGAATTCAATATACCGATTTAAAAACTATAAAACTAATGTGATTTTTATTATCAAAATCTGTGTTAATAACGTGTAGGTTGTTTATTAAAAAATACAATAAAACAAACCAGTTTCATTTAAAACAGCCTGTTTGAAAAAGATTTATAATTTTCAACTTTAGTTAAAATTAAACTTTTTCTTACTCTGATTCATGTCCTAACATCTACTCAATCAATTTTGTTCAATTTTACTCGTTTCGGATTCACTTTTAAATCAAAATCAAATATTAGATGGTGAAATGTACACAGAGTTAAAAAATTTTGATGCGTTTTGGTTAAATTAGTGTTTTCTGCTATTTTTTTCGTACATCTAATTTCGCTTTAATTGTATCAACAAACTATTATTACATTGTCAATAATTGGCAAGTTTCTGTAAAATTTTGATGCGGTTTGCTTAAATTAGTGTTTCTATTATTTTTTCGTACGTCTAATTTCGCTTTAATTGTATCAACAAACTATTATGACATTGTCAAGAATGTGCAAGTTTCTGTAAGTCTGTCATTAAATTTTTTTCGGAAACTGTTGTTTGCATAAAAGCTGTAGTAATAAAGCCGATATCAATTGTTAAACTATGTATGACCCAGGTCTTTTGTAGCGAAAATTTTTCAAAAAAGTGAAAGATGTATATCAGGAATCGCCATACTCACAAAACACACCCTCCACACGCAGCGAACAAATAAAAGAGAGAAAACGAAAGCATGTGTTTATACGTATGTAAAATTTAGGGATGTGAACGATTAGCAAAATCGGTACTCGGGTACTCGGATCGTGTTCCGATCGAGTACTGGAGTACTCGAAACCTTTCTCTAACGTAAGAGGAAATATCAGCTTCGATAAGTTTTAACGATCGTAACGGGTATGATCATGCCAGATTGCCTGTCATTATCGATCACTCAAGACGATACACAACACATTTCAAGGAAACAAAAATACCTTAATGATATGTAATCATTATTTAATGCATTTCCATTTTCAACTTTGAAAACATTTAACTTAACAAACAATCATTAATTAGCCCGTGTCACAAACTACAACATCAACATATAATGTACACATCGTGAAAATAGTGTGTGTTCTCAAATCAGATTTGATTTAAGTTTTGCAAATTTACAATCAATAATCGCATTTGAATATGATTACTCAATAAACAAAATTAAAAAAAAGACGCCGACGAGAGAAGCGTTGCGCTTAAAATATTCAGGTGCTAATTTTCGTGATTGCAAATTGTCTATGTTACGGCATCAAACAATAACATCAATTAGGCGTCAATTATCGAATATATGTGCCCCTAAGTGCCATCTTGTTTATTCGAAACCAGGTGCGAGGTGTTCACAATTAACTGTCAGTCGGCGATTTGTAAGATTCCGTAAAGACAACGTAAATAAAAATTGGTTGATTTTTTTGTTTACATTTTTTATCGGGTACTCGAATACTTGATGAACTACTCGGGTAATCGGGCGTTAATCGAGTACCCGAGTACTCGATTACTTGTTCCCATCCCTAGTCAAATTCAAATAAGACACCACAGACAATTAACGAAAATGAGAATTCTTGGTGTTACCACCTTGAAACGGTAAGTGGCTAAAAATAATTTGCCACTGAGGGGGGGGGGGGGTTAAAACCAGGTTCTAGGATGCACCAACCTCACACTTGCCCCAACTTGATCTCATATCAACACACAAGTACAAGTTGTCTTGATGAAATAACTTCAACCCACCCATCAGCTCAACTATGTTGCATCTTGCGGACATAACTTCTGGATCTTTAGTCCAGGTGATCTGGGCTCGGTAAGGTCATTGAGTTTGTTTGACATCGCCATTAGCTTCTTATGTTTTGTATTAAAGAAAAATAAGTGTTCTTTTACATGAAATATTATCAAGTTGACAGGTGGGTTGGAGATGATTCACAGGGACAAAATGAACTGATCCTGTTGGTGCATACGTAAGGTTGGTGCACCCCTTATCCTGGTTTAAAGCTCCATTGGGAATTTGCTTTGCCACTGGCTGTTCCTTGGAGGTAGCTGCTCAGGTTCTTAATTTGTTTGAAGTGCCTTTTTTGAAATTTCATTTTAAAGGCTCATGTTCTCGTTTCCTTTTCTTTTTTGGCTGTTTTCTGACTGTGGCTATTAGTGATATGCATTTTTCATTTTCAGTTCAAACCGCAAGAGGCAAATTTGCCGTTTCAAGGCGGTTACGACTCTGGTTATCACTTTCTTTCACAGTCTTTGGTGTCCTGTTTGAAAACGTTCATTTATTTTATAAACCCGTGCACTTGACCTCTCTGTTTAAGCCATTTGGGTAGGCTGTGCTTTCTGGATATGGCCAATCTTTCATTTTTTATATTTAATCTAACTTTACGAATATATAATAACCAACCAATATGAATCAATCAAAGAGAAATTATCTTCCGACAAACACCAAATCTTTTTTTAAATTGTTTTCACAACAGCTTTATTTTTGAACATTGTCATCAGCACCACAAATGCATTTAAACATAATACAGTTCAAAAATATTTCTGCATTGCAATATTCAATTAAGTCAACTTTGTTGATGGAGATTTTAATAAAAAGGTCGGTCAAAATAATAGAACCTTTTCCAACGTTTAAGGTGTTATCAACAAAACATCGTCAAGCGCAATGCCTGCTTGGTTCTTAATCAAACTTAAGTTGAAGAAAAAAGTTTACACTTTGGTTGCACAACATTCGCAAATTTTTACGGTTTGGGAAAATTTGTTTTATAATTATAAAATTGAAATTTCCTTATTGCCAACGTGATCTTGTTAATAAAGGCATTTATGTGCACGAATGTATTTTTTGTAATATATTATAAATACATTCAAACCATTGCTATGTAAAATAAAATATTATTACTTTATTATTACTTATTTCATATAAACGTTTGTTCTGTCATGATATACTTTTCTAAATACTAGGTAATTGAGAACTGCCAAACATGCTAGATAGTGTCAATATAATTTTTGTTTTATGTGATAGTATCTGAATTTCGAGCAAACAAGATTGATCCAGTCATTTGAATTATAGTAATACTGCGATGATTAATTTAAAACATTTTATACCTTTCAAACTTAAAGGTCTTATGAGAATTTGTTCATGGGTTCAACGATTTACAAATTTTTCATGCCAAGTGCTATTTTGTTTGGTCAACTTGCAATGATTTAGAAATAAATACTCGTTGTTCTCTAAAACAAAAAGGTCTCAAATTATGAAATTGTACACGTTTGCAATTATTGGTATTAAAAATTATTCTGTATAAACTATCATGTGGTAATTGGTGAATATATTTGCATGGTTTCAATAAATTATATGGACAGTTTTTATCGTATAGATTAAAAAGAGGAAATTGTTAATTTTTACACGGTTCTTCTTTCCGTGTGTTTGTGTGTGTTAGTTTTATTACATAACTACTTGGTTAATGATAGAACATGATTACAACTACGATAATTTATGATTTTTATGATATTCCTGTTAATTGTTGAGTGAACTTCGTATATCGTTTTTAAATAACAGCGTTCTGCTAAATTAACAAGTCAGTGTAAAATTTAACTTAGCAAACACCATAAATAGCATAATAATGATTGAAACATCGTTTGTCACGTGATCATCAATTTAGCTAAACTATAAACATGATATCAGGTGACGCTAATTTTGTCCTTGACTGAAAAAAATTGGATTAAGTTTAGTCGCACTTTGAAGGAGTTTAAAAAGGTGAAACATGAAAATCAGGAAAAGACTGACTATAATCACGTGCCAAAAGTTTGTCATGAAAAATCATGCCATGCATGCTCATTGATTAATCCGTGTACAGTTGATCGTTATGCTTACGTCTCTGTTTTCACGACGGTGGGAGGATTTTATGACGTTAATATGGAAAATCTTGAAAAACGTAAAAGAACCTAGGCTGAAGGTTATGACCAGTCGCCATTTCAGCAAATCAGATACTTGAGTTTGAGACTGGTTTCCGTGCTCAGTTTTATAACCTTGGGCACAGGAAGCTCGATCTTTTTCTTTTGTCCCGGTATCTTGTTCTTGCTGTTTTGACTCGGTTCTTGTCTTAGTAAGTTCCTTGAGTTCTCGTTATCTGACAATACTATTAGCTTCTTTATGTTTTACCAGTGTCAAGTTTGTGGGTGGGTTCGAGCTAATTCACCTGGATAACTTGTAATCGTTTGTTCATAGCATCCTCGAACCTGTTTTAAACCCATAGCGGCAAACTGCATCGCCACTTACCGTTCCAACGCGGTTACACCATCGGGTTCTCATTTTCATTATTTGTTTGTGGTGTCTATTTGAAATTGATGATTTTGTTACCCAAACTTTCTTGTCCTCTCTACCTTTTGTCTGTAGAGAAGGTTCTGTCTTCTGGAAGTGGGCCATTCCTGATATGCATGTTTCAATTTTTTTAGATTAAGTTCGACCTATTTTTAAGGAGTTTAAAATGTGAAATATCAGGAATAGCCATGCTATCCCGCATAACATTGAAAAGTCATAAAACATTTGCACAAGCCATGACTTAATGTGATTTAAGTTATCTATTTTGCACTTGAACCGCGAGCTTTGACCCTCGAAGCGTACATTTAATTCATTCTCGGTCTTTTACCTTAAGATCAACCACGAAAATTAATTCCTAAAAATGTCGTAATCGAAAAAAAAATAAAGAAAGAAAAATGTTTATATTTCAATCAAAACAAAAATTAGAATTAAAAGAGCTAATAGTATGCGAATAAACAAACAAAATTCATATGTTGACTTATACGTGCATTGTTAAAGTTGTAGATGTAAAAACGAAGCGAAAATTCGAACTTTGCTTAGGTAACTAGCAAATAAATTTATTTAACTGAACTCCATACATTAGAACTTGGAAATTAATAACATAAAAGAGATCGCGCGATTAGAAAGCACTTTTTATAATTTAAGTAAAGTTTGTAATCAACGTGACGTTTGCCAGAAATCTAGGCAGAGACAATTTTTTGTGGCAAAATAAATAAACAATGTAAATTTCCTACAGATTGGGGAAAAACACAAAAAAATATTTTAACGGCAATACCCAATCGAAAAGTAAGCAAATGTTACCCACATGGACTTTGTTCTTCGTCGATTGATGTTTTTCTTAAAAAACAAACAATGCATAACAACTTATGAAACATGTGTCACCGGTGAGACATACTTTACAAAAACCCAACAAACGTATCAAAATACATTTTGGAAGATTTCATTACGCTAGATAGATTTTAAAATAAACAAAAGAATGCATGAAACCATCGTTCAATGATATTGTTGCTTACTTAACAAAAACAAATGAGGCACGCCACGGGAAAAGGTAACTTCGGGAATTTGACGTCAATCCTTGAAACGACGTCATAAAGTTGAGCAGACGACATTAATTATTATGCAATTCGCGGTAAAAATACCATTTTATTGTTAAAATGTGTAACAAAATCACTGTTTTATTATGAGAAAATAATAGAAATCTGAAATTTCTTTCTAAATATAGTAACAACAAAAATGACACAAAAAAAAACCCCGAAGGTACCTTTTCCCGTGGCGTGCCTCAAATATATGCAGTCAAACCTGTCTACAAAGACTACTCAGGGACAACCAAAACGTGGCCTTAAAAAGGCAGGTTGTCTTTGTTCACAGGTAATTTTTTTCTTTAAATCAGTCAGTGGTCTTTGTTTACAGGTGGTCTTAAGCACAGTTTGACGGTTGTTAATGGATTTGTGTTATCTACAATGAAATTTAATTTAGAATTTAATTAGAATGTTGATATTAAAACATATCTAAAAATGCTAAATTTATAAGAATTTTTAAACGAATTATGGTTTAATAATAAAGTGCAAATAAATGTAAATTTTGCGACGTTGTGGAGAAGCTCTGATGTTAATAACATGTCAACTTGCGATTTCAATTAAACTATAATATATTGCTAACTTAGATGTGTGAAGTTAGCGGCCTAGCGGCCTGGCGGCGTGAATTAGCTGCCTGGCGGCCTGGCGGCCTAGCGGCCTGGCGGCGTGAAGTTAGCGGCCTGGCGGAGTGAAGTTAGCGGCCTGGCGGCCTAGCGGCGTGAAGATGGCTGCCTTTATCACAATTTAGGTCGATCTTAAAAACGGATTGAAATCTATTTTTACAGCATATGATGTAAATTGCAGGGGTGTATAAGAAAGTTATCGACATCATTTAGCTTTTATTTTATTAAAATAAATTATTTAACAAAGTTCTAGCTTATCTGCAAAGACGACTCGGAATCTCTGTGTACATTTACTCCCATGTACTCTTTGTAAATTAGATTTCAGTTGATGATTAATTAAAATATCAACAAGAACTAGCTTTGATTTTTTTTAACTTTTCGAAACCTGGCGGCCTAGCGGCCTGGCGGCCTGGCGGCCTAGCGGCCTAAACTTAAAATTTATCATAATTTATGTTTATCTTAAAAATGTATTGAAATCGATTTTTTCAGCATTTAATGTACTTTTCAGGGGTGAATAAGCAAAATATCAACAAAAACAATCTTTGATTTTTTTTTAAGTTTTGGAAGCCTGGCGGCCTAAACTTAATATTTATCATAATTTATCTTAAAAACGGCATGAATTCGATTTTTACAGCATGTAATGTGCATTTCAGGGATGATTATGTAAAATATCAACAAGAACTAGCTTTGATTTTTTTGAAGTTTTCGAAGCCTGGCGGCCTAGCGGCCTAAACTTAATATTTATCATAATTTATCTTAAAAACGGCTTGCATTCGATTTTTACAGCATGCAATGTACATTTCAGGGATTATTAAGTAAAATATCAACAAGAACTAGCTTTGATTTTTTTAGAGTTTTCGAAGCCTGGCGGCCTGGCGGCCTAAACCTAATATTTATCATAATTTATGTTTATCTTAAAACGTCTTGAAATCGATTTTTCAGCATTTAATGCACATTTCAGGGGTCAATAAGCAAAAAATCAACAAGAACTAGCTTTGCTTTTTTAAAAAATTTTTTCGAAGCCTGGCGGCCTTCTTGATTCTTTGAAGTTCGATTTTATGCATGTTTTGAATGTCCAGCAGTGCATTCTGCGTAATGTTTGACGATAGAACACATCCATATTCTGCATATAACCGCAATTACGGAGGCTCGGATCTGTACAGTCTTCTTAGCTGGTCAAACAATCTATACATGGTTGGAGTCAGAATTTAAACCCTCGCATACATATATGTTTACATTTAAGATATGTCCCTCTTTTAATGAAATAAATATCAGAAACTGATGGATTTGTTCTATTGTTAAACGTTACGTCGTCCTAAATCTCCACCATTTTATGAACATTTTTTATGTTTTATATACCATTTTAATCGCAAGAACGAGATCTTAAAATTATTCAGCATGCCGGAAGAGATCGCAGCAAAGGAATCCAGGTTAAAGCGAAAGAAGGAGGGTTTTAATCCGAGGTTGGTCTCGGTTTCTGATATATTTTTTCTTTAAAATGGGTATATATCGTAAAGATAAACATACATATTTTCGAAGGTTTAAATTCCGGTTCCAACCATGTATAGATTGTTTGGCTAGCTTAGAAGGCTGTCCAGATCCGAGCCTCCGTAATTGCGATTATATGCAGAATATGGCATTTTTCTCTGGGTAAACATTACGTCGTCCTAAATCTCCGCCATTTCATGAACAGTTGTCATGTTTTATATACCATTTTACTCGCAATAAAGAAATCTGAAAATTATTCTACAGGACTGAAGAGACCGCACTTATTCAAACCAGGTTAAAGCGAAAGAAGTAGGGCTCGAATCCGAGGCTGGTCTCGGTTTCTGATATTTATTTCCTGGAAAGAGCGACATATCGTAACGGTAAACATACATGTTTGTCAGGGTTTAAATTCTGGTTCCAACCATATATAGATTGTTTGGCCAGCTTAGAAGACTGTACAGATCCGTGCCTCCGTAATTGCGATTATGTGCAGAATATGGATTTGTTCTATTGTTAAACGTTACGTCGTCCTAAATCTCCACAATTTTATGAACAGTTTTTATGTTTTATATACCATTTTAATCGCAAGAACGAGATCTTAAAGTTATTCTGCATGCCGGATGAGATCGCACCAAAGCAATCCAGCTTAAAGCGAAAGTAGGAGGGCTTTAATCCGAGGTTGGTCTCGGTTTCTGGTATCTTTTTTCTTTAAAATTTGGACCTATCGTAAATGTAAACATACACATTTTCGAAGGTTTAAATTCCGGTTCCAACCATGTATGGATTGTTTGGCCAGCTTTGAAGACTGTACAGATCCGAGCCTCCGTAATTGCAAGTATATGCAGAATATGGCATTCTATGCATAAGTAAACATTACGTCGTCCTAAATCTCCGCCAGTTGATGAACAGTTTTCATGTTTTATATACCATTTTACTCGCAACAAAAGAGATCTGAAAATTATTCTATATACCAGAAGAGACCGCAACAAAGTAATCCAGGTTAAAGCGAAAGACGTAAGGCACCAATCCGAGGCTGGTCTCGGTTTCTGATATTTATTTCATTAAAAGAGGGACATATCTTAAATGTAAACATATCTGTTTGCGAGGGTTTAAATTCTGACTCCAACCATGATAGATTGTTTGACCAGCTAAGAAGACTGTACAGATCCGAGCCTCCGTAATTGCGATTATATGCAGAATATGGATTTGTTCTGTCGTCAAACATTACGCAGAATGCACTGCTGGACATTCAAAACATGCATAAAATCGAACTTCAAAGAATCAAGAAGGCGCCAGGTTTCGAAAACTTAAAAAAGAAAAGCTAGTTCTTGTTGATATTTTGTTTATTCACCCCTGAACTGTGCATTACATGCTGAAAAAATCGATTTCAAGACGTTTTAAGATAAACATAAATTATGATAAATATTAAGTTAAGGCCGCTAGGCCGCCAGGCCGCCAGGCTTCGAAAACTTAAAAAAAAACAAAGCTAGTTCTTGTTGATATTTTACTTAATAATCCCTGAAATACATTGCATGCTGTGAAAATCGAATTCAAGCCGTTTTTAAGATGAATTATGATAAATATTAAGTTTAGGCCGCTAGGCCGCTAGGCTTCGAAAACTTAAAAAAAATCAAAGCTAGTTCTTGTTGATATTTTACCTTATCATCCCTGAAATGTAAATTGCATGCTGTAAAAATCGAATTCAAGCCGTTTTTAAGATAAACATAAATTATGATAAATATTAAGTTTAGGCCGCCAGGCCGCTAGGCCGCCAGGTCGCCAGGCTTCGAAAACTTAAAAAAAAGCTAGTTCTTGTTCATATTTTGCTTATTCGTACTTGAAATGTACATTACATGCTGAAAAAATCGATTTCAAGACGTTTTAAGATAAACATTAATTATGATAAATATTAAGTTTAGGCCGCTAGGCCGCCAGGCTTCGAAAACTTAAAAAAAAATCAAAGCTAGTTCTTGTTGATTTTTTACTTAATCATCCCTGAAATGTACATTGCATGCTGTAAAAATCGAATTCAATCCGTTTTTAAGATAAATCATGATAAATATTAAGTTCAGGCCGCTAGGCCGCCAGGCTTCCAAAACTTAAAAAAAATCAAAGATAGTTCTTGTTGATATTTTGCTTATTCGTACTTGAAATGTACATTTCATGCTGAAAAAATCAATTTCAAGACATTTTTAAGATAAACATAAATTATGATAAATTTTTAGTTCAGGCCGCTAGGCCGCCAGGCCGCTAACTTCTCGCCGCCAGGCCGCTAACTTCACGCCACCAGGCCGCTGAGCCGCCAGGCCGCTAACTTCACGCCGCCAGGCCGCTAGGCCGCTAACTTCACGCCGCCAGGCCGCTAACTTCACGCCGCCAGGCCGCTAGGCCGCTAACTTCACGCCGCCAGGCCGCTAGGCCGCTAACTTCACGCCGCCAGGCCGCCAGGCCGCTAACTTCACGCCGCCAGGCCGCTAGGCCGCTAACTTCACGCCGCCAGGCCGCTAGGCCGCTAACTTCACGCCGCCAGGCCGCTAGGCCGCTAACTTCACGCCGCCAGGCCGCTAGGCCGCTAGGCCGCTAACTTCACACATCTTGCTAACTTACCGATTTTATGGCATTGCCAGATTTTTATGCAGAACAACTTAATTAACCCTACTTATTTCAGACAGTAATTTTAACACGGCAAAGAGATTAACTGCGGCCGATTCATACAGTGCCCAAGGTTATAAAACTGAGCATGGAAACCAGTCTCAAATCTCAAGCATCTGATTGGCTGAAATGGCGACCAGTCGCCATTTCAGCTAATCAGATGCTTGAGATTTGAGACTGGTTTCCAATCTCAGCTTTATAACCTTCAGGCCAGCTATCTAAACCCCTTACTCCAAGGGACAAGGTTGTTATCACAAGGCCGAACAGTGCAGATATATTGACGGACAGTGCCATCAGATCTTAATCTACACTAGTCGCCCTTGCGATAAAACCCGTATAAATTGATTAAAGGTTTTAGCAACTAAGCATCCGCAAACTACATAGTGATTAGAATATTGAAAGGGAAAGGCATCGAAGACGACAACTATGAACATATTTCAGGTTCGGTTTTATTGTGCCATTTCAAGTTAAATTATGGAAATGCATATTATTACTGCCCATGTAAGCCCCTGTAAGCGCAACTCAATGTTTTCATCAGAAAGGTTGATCCATCCAAACAGTGTTATGCATATGACGATGAACATGGAACCTTCAATACGGTATTTTCAGCTTAATACCATTCCATGTTCAGCGGCGTATCGTCCCTATACAAAAGAATGGTTTTGCATAAAACAAAAACAAAAAAAAACAACCAACAAAAACGAGCGGAATGAAATGTATATACATTTGGAAGGGGATCTGAGAATACAAATCTACAGAATTTTAAATCAGTAAAATACAAAGAAGTTAAGTTGTCGTACAAAGGTCTTTTGTATTGCTACATGTTAAAGATGAAATTCGTGTTCAGATATAAATAGAAAAAAGAATGGCATTCGTAGCTTAAAATTTAAATAAGAAATAAAACATCGATATGTACAATCTTTCCATAACGATATAAATAGAAAAAGGAATGGCATTCGTAGCTTTAAATTTAAATAAGAAATAAAACATCGATATGAACAATCTTTTCATAACATTATAAATAGAAAAAGGAATGGCATTCGTAGCTTAAAATTTAAATAAGAAATAAAACATCGATATGAACAATCTTTTCATAACGATTTAAATAGAAATAGGAATGGCATTCGTAGTTTAAAATTTAAATAAGAAATAAAACATCGATATGAACAATCTTTTCATAACGATAAAAATAGAAAAAGGAATGGCATTCGTAGTTTAAAATTTAAATAAGAAATAAAACATCGATATGAACAATCTTTTCATAACGATATAAATAGAAAAAGGAATGGCATTCGTAATTTAAAATTTAAATAAGAAATAAAACATCGATATGAACAATCTTTTCAAACGATATAAATAGAAAAAGGAACGGCATTCGTAGCTTAAAATTTCAATAAAAAAAAAAAACATCGATATGAACAATCTTTTGCTAACGGTAAGAAGACAAAACAATTAGTGGTTAATAAGTTCGTTATCGATTTTCGACCGATATTTTATTTTTATAAAGAAAGAAATGATGATTTTTTTAAATGCACAGTCGAATAAATGCTTTTTATAAATAATAATAATAATAATAATAATAATAATAATAATAATAATAATAATAATAATAATAATAATAATAAAATCTGTCATACAAATAAGTCGTCTTACTTTTAAACTCCATTGCATTCGATTTTATTATAGATATGTAAGTTTGTTCCAATAAATCATTAATCCTGTAAAATCCTTTAACAGTTGATAAGCTTTAATTTAAAGTCCTTATTAACAAACTCGAAGAATATTCTCACTTCTTTTTGCGAGGGACGTACAATCGAAAATCAAAATATTGATGATTGAAAAGTTAATGTAAACTAACTGCATCATTTACTTTATATGTGTTCGAGTAATTTGAACATTTATTAAATAGTTATGTGTAATTTGTAATCACATTTATCAGCAGTTTTCCTGTTTGTATTGAATTCTATTGATATAAAACTTTATTCATCTTAAGCTCATTTTATATTGAAAATCACGAGGAAATAGTTATTTAACAATGAAAGTCTAAGAGTATATCGACATAGCCAACAAGAGAGGTTCCATACGGAAGTATTCACAGACTCTTAAGTGGCCGCCAGAAAATAAAAGAAAAACTGGACTGGAGGTAAGATTGGAAACCAGTCTCAAATCTCAAGCATCTGATTGGCTGAAATGGCGACTGGTCGCCATTTCAGTCAATCAGATGCTTGAGATTTGAGACTGGTTTCCATGCTCAGTTTTATAACCTTGGGCACCGCTTAACTGCTAAAATTAAAGGATTTATTTAGGGATCCGTTGTCAATGCCATCTCACATTGTTGCAATACGTAGAGTAAGAGCAAAAGGATTCTAGGTGATGTTAAATGAAGAAGCAGACAGAATCTTTTTTCTTTCAGTCAAGAATAATAATTTGCAGATATTTGCTGTTGTTTTTTTTTTAAGATTGTTGGCAGCAAAAACCCGTACATTTTTGTTGACTCAAACCAATAGCGGTTTAATACCTTTGTGAAAAAAGAAATTATAAAATAACAAAACATAAATCCAAAGCCAAAGACATTTACAAAATATTGTATAGGTTTTTCATTAATCTATACATTAACACTCAACAATAGCTAATTCGTCACAATATGGCATTTAATTAGATGAAAACCCTAAAAAATGAAAATACAGGTTCAAAAATACTAAAAATATATCAACGCTCAACAATAGATTGTATTCATTGATTGATAATTCTTTGAATAAGTTGATCCAAAAGGGGTATTTTCGGTTGATTACTTTTCATGATAGATCATACTAACACATAAAGCTTAAAAATCATTCGATGATTAAAATAACTTTCAATATTAATCATTAGCTGATATTTTGTATGTATCGTTTCAACGATTTAAAAATTCACACCATTTTTCTATTCATAAATTGTATTTAAATCATTTTATTATTTCATGATTACATGAGCAGAAGATTTGCAACCTATACTCTATTTCCTTGTCTAGAACAGATAGTTTTTATAAATAATGTTATTTTACTTATTTGCATTACTGTAACAAAATCATGTAGAAATAAAAACAATACCATTTTTCTTAAGAAAACTGTATACACAAGCAATATGAACAGTCGTAAATCGATGATAAAAATATAGTTTACAGATTTTGCATTTATACACAAGTGTCTAATTTTTTTAAGCCTAGCAATGTTGTTGCAGATAAATGCATTTTCATTTACAAACCTGATTAAATTTCTGATATTGAAAATAACCCCTATAATACTTTTTTCATCGGTAATAAATTTAGTCTTAAGAATTGAAATTGGTCGCATCAACAGCATGTTTTTCTCCTTAAATAATCAAGGCATCATTGAAACTAAATTAATTTTTAGTTTTAGATTAAATTTTCAGAACTATTATTACGGCTGCTCGTTTTGTACGGAAGTAATTTCAATCAGAAATTAATGTAGCAGCTTGATGTGCCTATTGCGATTTATAACTTGAAATAACTTTTAATTAAAATGTTTTATTGCTCGGTGCTATAATCACAAAAAGATGAATCTAAAGTATTATAATTATCCTGAAGTAAACATCAAAATCAGACGAACGTGACTTTTAACTACAATAAATAAAAATGAACCAGAATATTTGCAACAAAATGAATTGAAATTGAATTAAAAATCAAACAGATATGAAATACATAGTTTTCTTTCTTTATATAAATTTATTTAATTTCCAAATTTATTTTTTACAAAAATAAAATTTTATTATTTTCTTTAATAATATTTCATTGGAATTTACAAATGTACTCACCCACAAGGGCTCTCCGTTACAGAATTCCCAGAGAAACTGTTGGTGCTCGCTCATGATTGTTCCCGTCGATCCAACCTGGACACGCACGACTATGGAAATGATGCAAAGCGTCTCCAAAATCTAAAAGCTCAGCGAAAAAGAGCCTTATTGGTCATGCATTATAAGCAAAACATGTGATACATGAACGAGTTATATAACTCGTCTTTTTGCGCATCCTGGTCCCAAGGTTATAAAACTGAGAATGGAAACCAGTCTCAAATCTCAAGCATCTGATTGGCTGAAATGGCGACTGGTCGCCATTTCAGCCAATCAGATGCTTGAGATTTGAGACTGGTTTCCAATCTCAGCTTTATAACCTTGGGACCAGAATCAATTGCTACATCAACCTGACATTGATATTTAGAATTTTTAATGAAACTTGTCGCAATACTCTGTTATTTTATAGGCATACTTTATTAGCATGTTTAACATTTGGTAAAGTATGATATTTTTATCGTAACCACAATATAATAGATTATCAAACTTCACGGTGAAATATAATTGAATGTGCAGTACATGTGCCCTCATGTTATTGATTTAAGGTTAATGAAAACAAATGCAATTTTTCAAATACCTTTAACGAAAAAAACCCACCATAAAATCGTTTTAATGTGTTACAATTAGTCCAGATCATTATCACCATATTTGATTATTGCGTAAGTGTATCTTTTTTTTGTTGGTTATCTTTTACTTTCATGGAAAAAAACTTTGCCTGAAAATATTAGTTTAGATGTGTAAGCTCACTTTGCAACAAGGTATTTCACAGCCAGTTTTTATGGAGATTTAATTTATAAACTTAAGAAAATAAAAGGCAATGTTAATTTGTCCGGGTTATTCGTAAAAACCATCTGTAAATTCAAAAAGAAAGGTTACCAGCGTGATATTCTGCAGCGCTCTGCACGAGTGGTGATTAACCCATCTACAGTTGATCATGCGTAACTCTTTGGTTGCACTACGGTGGCGATGGTTTAAGAGTTTATGAATGTTTAAGGGGGTAATTGGTTCTTAAAATAACCTAGAAGCTCGAATCGTTTCTTTTACCCCTGTCATTGTGTTCTTGCTGGTTTTACTCCAGGAGCTCTGGTCTCGGTAAGATCATTGAGTACCCGCCCTTTTGCGTCGTAACGCTATTAGATGTTTATATGTTATGTTTTATATGTTTGTGTGCTTTTGCATGCAAGATTGTTGAGCCGATGGGTAGGTTGGGGTTATTTCACCTAGACAACTTGTTATTGTTTTGTGATATGAGAACCTGTTTGGGCAAGTGTGAGGTTTTTGCACCCACCCTAGAACCTGTTTTAAACCCCCAGTGGCAATTTGTTTTGCCACTGACCGTTCCAAGGTGGTTACCCCTCTGGTTCTCACTTTCATTAATTAAATGTGGCGTCCATTTTGAAATTGATTATTGTAATACCATGCTCTCTTTTCCTCTTTACTTTTTGGCTGTGTGGGGAGGCTGTCTGCTGGATATGGCCATTCCTGATATGCATATTTCACTTTTTTAAAACCCTGCCACCGTCGGGCAACAAAGGAGATAAGCATAACGATCAGCTCTCATGACAAGAATGTTGGTAGCCTTTTTTAGTATTAGACAGACGATTTTACGAAAAACGTTGATACATTTATATTGCCTTCAATTTACTTAAGTTATAAATTAAATCTCTGGCTTTTAAATCTTGTTAAACTATATAAATTTGGTAATTAATAATACTACTACTCATAATAAGTTATTCTAAGATTTCAGTAAGTGAAATCTTTAACAAAATTGCAAACTGTAGAAAATCGAACGAGCTGTGAGATATACACCCCGTTAGATGTTACAAATACAAAATCATCTCGTGTGCACAACTGTCGTTTATGGTTTTGTGTACACGTAGAACCTCGATGCATCACCAGTGCAATATAATGTAGACTTGATGTGTGGTTAACTTGGTGCTTAGCAAACTTTGAGAACTACAAATTCTAACATGCACTAAAAAGGTAATTTGATAAATTAAGTCATACAGAAAGCAGTTATTTGAAGGGATTAATCGGATTTCATAATTGTATCTAAAATTACATAGCAAATAAATGCGCAATGAAAATATAAAGGCTAAAAGATGACTCGTATATAAGCATTATATCTTTATTTTCCATCTTGACTTTTACGTTTCTAAATTTCTATCGGATAAACAGAACACAATAAGAAAAAGTTGTTATAGATATAACAACTATAAAAATCTGTATGAGATATTGCGTAAGCAATATTATCCTCACTGTAAATAACATTTTTTATTCTAAACGTGTCTAAAGATATATCAGTTAATGAAACCCCATGTGTGAGGTAGAAAAAGGATAAGTGCAGTTAAGTCAAAATAAATGTTCAGGGTTGAAGGTTATAAAACTGAGATTGGAAACCAGTCTCAAATCTCAAGCATCTGAATGGCTGAAATGGCGACCAGTCGCCATTTCAGCCAATCAGATGCTTGAGATTTGAGACTGGTTTCCATGCTCAGTTTTATAACCTTGGGCACAGGAATTGTATCACGTAGTAGACTGAGCAAAATAAACTCCATTTTAGGAATTCAATTAACCATGTTCACTTACATGGAGTGTTTTCAAAAATGTTCTACAAGATATTCTGATATTAATAAAAATTTACTTATAACCGTACTGATATTTACATCTTCATTGAACATCACTGAACATTGAACATCACTTTGAGATCAATATATAGGAAAACATTCCTTCGGAACATTGTCTTCTGCCAAAAATAACCCTTTTATTGCTCCGTGTTGCTCATATAAATAAGCATACATATACGCTCTTCGTACTGCATCAATTAAAGGAGCCTTGCGATATATCAGAACGAAAATATGAAGTATCTTCAAATGTCAAAATTTATGTTTCAAATAAAACACCACAAAAAATTAACGAAAACGAGAACCCTTAGGGTTTACGCGTTGAAACGGATAGTGGCAAAAGAATTTGCAACTGGGGTTTAAACCATATTCTATGGTGCATCAACCTCACACTTGCCCCAACAGGTTCTCATCTGAACAAGAACAAGTTGTGAATAATTAAGTAGTTGTGCGGAACTAGAGTTTGCAATAAATCTTGCTTTGTACCATGTTTTGTGTATTTTAGGCAACCAATTCATAGTAGGTACTTTGTTTTGTTTCGGCGTAAAACTGATTCTGAATTTCGTAATTTTTAGTGTGTGCAGTAACAATATCACTCTCAGAAGAAGAAGAAGCATTATTGCTATTTAGCTCTTCAGTTTGAATATTTATATAATGAATAGGTCCCCATAATTACATTATTTGAAGCCTTTACAGCAATTGTTAAACAAATCTGTTGTGAAAGTCTCTAATGCCCCTTTTCAAATGACTATATTTTGGACCTTTGGAAAATAAATTTCGGATTCTATAGTCTTTGATAACATTTAGATCCCCTGTAACAACATGACCGGCAGGTTGATTACCAAATTTTGAATTTGAACAATTTCATGATTTTGGTGTATTTTCAACAATCTGTAAATTCGAAGTAATTTTATTGTAATTGAAAGTTGTGTTTCTAATTATTTTGTTGTGTTTATAACAAAGGATGGGTGTTTTAGTCTTCTTGAAATAATTAGATACAGCCGATTGAACAGTTTTGTCTTCAAATATACTTGGAAGCTCGATAAAATCTATCTAACCTAATCATAACCCCTAACCCTAACCCTATGTTTATAAATTAAATCTCCATAAAAAACTGGCTGTGAAATAACTTGTTACAAAAGTGATTTTAAATTGCACCTGTATTTCTGTAATATATCTAAGTATCTGTGATAAAACTTGCAAAAGACATTTTAGTGCACCTTGTTGCTAATCGAAATAAGCAGACATGCACGCTCATGGTACTACATAAATTAAAGGTACGTGTTCATGTATCAGTTAAAAAATATTAAGTATTTTCGAATTTCAAATTTTAAACTGTAGAAAAAATGTAAATAAGGGGAATGGGATGTAATATTTTATATTAATTAATTTATTAATATAATTTAACAGTCAAACTACATGTGAATAAAAGTGAATATTATTCGTTTAAATTTGTTAAGGGTTTCTGAATTAAATGCAGTAAAATTCGATCACAATAAATCCTAAAATGTACTGATTAGTATAACATTTCGACAAATTCGATTCTCTACAGTGATTTATAGGCAATATACTGTTGTACAATTAATGAAACCCACAACTTAGACATTGAAGTATTCCATCATGAACTCTGAATAGGAAGCTTTAAGATGTATGGGCATTATTTAATGTTTAAATACCTCTAGTAAGGCCGTGAGAGTGCATGTTTACTGCATCAGGATTCGGTATTGAATTTCAATAAAACAGTTGACTGACTTACAAACGTACTGTACTGTAATCATTGATAAATTATATTGTCTGATGAAAGTTACAATATAAACAAAATTAAGGAAGCACGCAAGATTGAATAACTACCCTAACCTACCTTAAACCGTGATGACTGAAAAACATGATGAGAACAAGAACAAACAAGTCTGACATGTTAACTGAGATTCTTCTTTTAAAAAGCATCTTCCAAACAGCAGGAAAAAAACGTTTTCCAAGTTGCTGAACATAATTGTTACAAAACAAGTCACTTTGAAATAATATTTTTGCAGATAATGTTACTTCACGATAGCTTTTATCATGACTTCGTGTGCAATTGTAATATTAGAGTTTATTGTAGTTTAACTTATGATTTATAAATCAAGAACGTTGTCTCAAAATCTCGAAATTTAAAATGTTCACGCCTTGACTGTAATTCGGATATGAAGCGTAGACAGATTGTAGATTTGAGTCTCAGATTGTTCAAAATATTTTGAAAACTTGGTTTTGCTCTATTTTAAATGTATTTGATTTGTCTCATTCTTTTGGCACACAACTTCCCATTTTTCGCAATCGGTTCAAATGTTAACAAGCAACGACACGTTGTCTTGGTGAATTAGCAATAACTCACCAGTCAGCTTGAAAATACACAAAAAACGTAATGGCATGGCCAGTCAAAAAGAGGTGGTGCTCAGTGAGCGAATTTGGATCAGAGCATTTGGTGTCAAATCAGCTAAAGCTTAGGAATAAAGGAAACTGATCGAGCTTCCCAAATAACTAGAATATGTCCTCGGACACTGATGCCCCCACTGCTGCAACATAATTTTTAATAACAAAGTGCAATAACTCTTGTTAAAAGTGGTCGCAGGAAAAAAACCTTTCTTAACGATCATCTACACGTCCTGCTTGATCATCTGTGAACGTTTGAAAGAAATCCGCCGTATACTTTAGGTGGAGTTGATGCTATAAGATTTGGGAACGTACGGACGTACGTACGGACGTACGAGTGAAACCCTATATGCCTCCCACTTTGTGGGGTCATAAAAACTTTAAGATTTCCCAATAAATCTTCATAAACTCCTAAACCATTAAACATCCGTGCAAGCAAATAGGTAATCAAAACGATAAACTGTAATAAGTTACCAAGGAGCAGAGCGCTGTAGTATATATGATTGTAACATTTCTTATTTATTTTGCTGGTGATTTTGAGAAATTAAAATTAGCTTTCATTTTTGCCCAAAACAATCTATCAAAATATCTTTGAAACCACCAAAAGTTCCCTTTTCATCTCTTTGAAAAACAGGTTAAAACTACTTTGTTGCAGTAGTGATTTCGAACAGCAGCTGTATTTTGTTTATTTAATCTGGGTATGGGAGATATAAAATTTATTAATTTTGTTACCGATAGGCCTGTTAGGATACGTTAAATTCGATGGATAAAGATTTTATTTTCTCTTGCAAACGTTTATTCATTGAGAGGTAAGACTTATGGTGAGAACCTTGTTGGTGAGATGAAGTGGATGCTCGGTAGCTCAAAGGTAGAATGCTCGAATGGTAAGCGAGAGACCTTGGTTCATGGTCAAGCCACAAACATTTCACCTGTGACATATTGCATCTTTGCTACTGATAAGTTTTCTATAAGTGAATTTCAGAGCTATATTTTAGAATTAAATTTCAGACCTTCTTAAAAATGATTGTTAAAAATATTTGCATTATTTGCATTTTGGCAGATCCCTATATATGCCAGAAATATGTCTTTGTGATAAATAAATCGCACGTTCAGATTGTCTAATTTGACATAGAACAATATCTATCCATTTGACTTTCGAAATAATTTGCAATAATAGACTTTGCTAACAATTCGATCAAACCATTTTATCTTAACCGGTTTTCTGGTTTGGATCGCAAATTTAAAAGAATAGCCAAGTAATGCTTGTTAACTATGCTGTTATTTTAAATATTAAAGTGTTAATGTAAAATGTCATGATATATATTTCATTTTTTCATTCAGCCAAACAATGTATGAGCTAAAGAATATCAACAAGTGCAGTTTCTCACGTCAACACTTAGATAATTGGCATGGTTAACAATAATACTATGCAAATTTGCTTAAAGCTTTAAGGTTACAAACCGAAATTGTACGGAAGTGTACTTTCCTATTGCCTTCATTGTTGGAACGAAATGGGATATGCCGTAATATGTCAGAAATGGAGGATAAATTGCTACTTCCTGAACTATATATATGCTAAAAAGACCAATCGAGTCTATAAAAGATCACCGTATAGATAAATTTTACTTTTTGGTTATCAACTCAAGTCTAGAACAAGATTGAAGGCTCTCAGAGCAGACGAAAAGTAAATGTGATTGAACAAAAATAAATATATATTTGCACACCATCGTTTGTATTGTTTATTGGTGTAAATATTGAGTTTCGTTCAGCCCCGGGCTAGGCGGCGTGGGCAGTAGTATGCATTTTTTCTCTATTGCCAGTAAACATGCTCAATCAAAACGAGCTTGTAGTATTTTTGTATTTGTTATGTTTGGTGGCTTTCAAAGGTCCCTTTTCGTATACGTCCTCTTACAAATCGGAGGGCGTAATTTTTTCTAGTCCTGACCGTATCATTGCCATGGCTTAAAACAGATAAAAAGGGTACTTTGAAAGCTATCAAACACGACAAATATAAAAATATTGCAGGCTGTTCATGGGGAGTAATGTAAATGCATACGCCGTCTAGCCCCGGGTAGAGCACAACTCAATATTTATCGTTATTCAATCCTCACGTGAAATGAAAGGAGCAGTTTCATAAACGCCTTCTTCTTTGTATTCTTCAAATAATAAACATGGCTGGTGCTGAATGAGAACTTTATGCATACCATCGTTTGGGATGGACGTAAATTGTACTGTTTATTGACTAAAATACTGAGGTACACTCAACCCGGGGATAGGCGGCGTGTGCAGTAATATTCATTTCCATTACTGCCAATGAATAGGCTTAACCAAACCGAGTCTGCAATATTGTTTGATTTGTCGTGTTCGGTTGCTTTCAAGGTTCCCTTTTAATTTTTTGTACAAGTTGGTTATTAGGCGAACAAGTGCACATAAATTAACCGATTAAAGAAAAGGTCTGTACAAAGGTAGTAGATGACAGCCAATTCCGACCTGAAGGTTGCCAAAATCTATGCTGTAGCGATTTATTTTGTCCTAAAAATAATAAGTTTTGTTAAATTTAAAATTTCTAAAATGTTAATGTTTTGAATGCATAAACGGTTACACTGTAGATATAACATCATTTCATATTGACAAATAATGAACAGTTTGGACAGTTGGATAATATTCCATAAAACATTCCTAAATACGGAACATAGGCAAAAAAATGATTTCAGGATGGTCACACTCTGCGACTCAACCAATATTTCGACAACGATTTATGTATTCCTTCAAAGTTAATACAAATAAAATTGTTAAAATTATGTTAGTCCAGGCCTGTGCTCAGTATAAAAACCACTCTAAGTTTTTTGCAAATTTGCTAGAAAAATGCATACTTTGCAACATTTTGCAACATTTTAAATTTCAAACAAAATTGATTTATTTAATTTTTATATTGATCGTAAAGTTAGTCTTCACTTCTCATCGCTCATAGGAAACGATCAACATGGGTTACCCATAGCTTGAACAATTTTAGGCCACCTTCGTGAATCCTCACCCCGTATAAAATATGCGTCATTAAAAAAGATAAAGGTTTCACTTATTAAAACGCGAAATTTACTGTTCGTTTAACAGATGCAACGAGAATAATAATTCCTATGTATTCATCAACTGAACAAGACGTTTATTAAAATAAATTATGAAAAAATTATAAATGTATTAATGAAAGTATTATTACAAAATTGATTTACGTAGTTTCCTGAATGCTGATAACGTCAAGATATCATAGACAACTGTGTTTATGACTTAAAAAACACAATAATACATAATTTCTTTCGTAATTTTATTAATATTTTTGAGTGAACATTGCAATTTCATTTCCTTTCTCAGTTGACAAATACAATTTCAAAACATTATATTTTGTTGACAACTAGGTGAGAATTAATTTCTGTATTCTATTATTTAATAAAATGCATGTATTTTATCAGTCATAAATTTGGATGTGTAATAATTCAAGTTACGATTGCATAGCAAATTCCACCTGGTTGCTCTGATTACATATTTTGTTTAATTTTTAATGTAAAGAAATGCTGTCAGTATGTGACAAAATGAATGCATCCTTAAACTTGTTGGGTGTTTAGTCCCCTACATACATCTTTCATCAAATGCTGGTTACATTTAATTTGAATGATACTTGCTCTGATTATTAAACTAAATCTTTTTCTTAGCGAGAAGTGAGCCAGTTCCATTCTCAACATATGAATAATATTAATTCAAAATTTAATAATATATACCATTGACATTATTATGAATGCATGCACCTTTTATAATTACCACCATGGGCATTTTATGATGCGATGTAGACGTGATCGTTTAATTGTCTTTATCGTTAAGTAAATGATCACACCACTTCCGAAACGAAAACATAATTTGCATATGTGTTTGGAAATAAATCCTTTATCGAAAATGAAAATAATATTGATTTTCAGAATCCGGTCAGAAAATATAGAGCGTGTAAGTCAATCTGAAAAAATAGAGATTAATGGCCCTGTTAAATAAGGGCATTTCAGATGATTTCCTTACTTTCGTATCTCAATGTACTATTGTCTCATAAGAAAAAATGTTTAAATATGTATGTTAAACTCGAGTATTCCATTTTGTAACAACAACAACAAATATTTTTATACCCGGTTACAAACGGTAACAACAGGGTTACAGTAAGTTTAGCATATGGATGAGTTGTTAGTCAACATTAAATACGAGTATTCGATTCGAATAATCCCAAAAATTCCAAAGGCGAATCTTCATTAATTTTGCACTAAGAATATATCGTAAAACATGTTCATTAAATGGCTGTACAAATAATAAACAAAATCATAATTATGTGGCAAAACATATTAAAAATAAATTAAATACTGCGTTTGATGCAGCAAAATATAATAATAATAAATTAAAGGAAACGTTTGATTACAAAGTTTTGGAGCCATATTGCGAAATTGTGAAATCTTTGGATTTTGAAACTTTTGTATTACCTTTTTTAACATATGTGTATTTTTCTCCAAAATTTCTACAAAATGAAAAGTCATTTTATAAGAAATTTATAGGCCATTATCTGTAAAAAAAAGAAGTGAAATATGCAAATCAGAAATCGCCTAATCTCACAAAACAAACCTCCCTACGCAGAGAAAAAAAGAGAGGAAAAGAGTGCAGTTTTGTTTTAAGTATGTCAAATTCAAATAAGACGCCCCAAACAATTAAGGAAAAAGATAACCCCTGGGGTTTCCACGGTCAACAAATTACCAGTGGGGGTTTTAACCAGGTTCTTGGGTGCACAAACCTCACACTTGCCCCAACAGGATCTCGTATCACAAAACAAGTACAACTTCTCCAACCCACCAATCATCTCAACAATGATGCATGCAAAAGCACACAAACATATTAAACATAAGAAGCTAATAGCATTGAAAAGCCAAAAGGACGGGTACTCTTACCGAGACCAGAGTACCTGGAGTCAAATCAGCAAGAACACAATGACAGGGATAAAAGAAGCAAATCTAGCATCTAGGTTCTTTAAAAAAGATTCCCCTATAAACCTCCATAAACTTTTAAACCCCTGCCACCGTCATGCAACCAAAAACGTATGCATAATGATAAAGTGTTACCAGGTCTGCAGAGCGCTGTAGAATATAATATTGGTAACCTTTCTTCTAAATATTCAGATGAATTTTACGAATAACCGGGAGAAATTTAAATTGGCTTTTATTTGTTTTAGGTTTACTAATTAAATCTTCGTTCAAAACTGGCTGTGAAATACCTTGTTGCAATATTGATTTTAAACTGCACCTGTATTATTTAATTTAATCTGGGTATCGGCAATACAACTTGCAAAAGGTTTTCTCTTATTTGTGATACCGATAACCCTGTTTTAAAAATGTTTTTTCTGCTATGTAAAGATTATGTTCATTTAAATAATAAACAACATTGCAAGCTCTAGAAAGGGAAAAAGCTGTGAGATATAAACTCCGTAAGACGTTGCACGAGGAACATTGCATTTTAAAAACGGATCATTTACTATATTACAATTAAAATCATCTCTTTTAATATATATTTTAGTAGTGAAGTATCCATTTTGAATAAAAAAGATTTAAATCAAGAAAGTTTGCTTGCTTATCTAAAGTGTTGTAATAAGTTGTAGTTCAGTAGGAATTTTTTATTAACCAGAGATGGAAAACGGTTATTATCTATATTCAACAAATCCTCAAGGTACACCGAGATGTTGTTTTGAGAGCATGTTTGTTATAAGTATGTCAATTCAAATAGGACGCCACACACAACTAACGAAAATAGAATCTTTGTGGATACCGCCTTGGTACGGTCAGTGGCAAAACAAATTGCCACTGGGGGTTTAAACCAGGTTCTAGGGCGCACCAACCTCACACTTGCCCCAACAGGTTCTCGTATCACAAAACAAGTACAAGTTGTCTTGGTGAAATAACCCCAACCCACCCATCGGCTCAACAATGTTGCATGCTAAAGCACACAAACATAAGAAGCTAATAGCATTGCAAAAGCCAAAGGGCGGATACTAAATGATCTTACAGATCATTACATCTTCGTTACATCTTCTTAAGTCATTTCTTAGTCTCTTTCATTAGAGTGACAGAATATAAATCCGCAAAGAAAAGCTTGTACAAGTTGTCTTGGTGAAATAATACATATAGTCAGTACTGTTATCAGTAAATTTACCCGTCACCGATGTCATGCAGTGATTGTTACGTATATCAGGAGTATCCGATCAACCTTTTTTGGGGCTGTCCCGGTTAGCTCAATCGGTTGCGTCGCAGGGATTGCAGGGCAAGGCGCTGTCGCCTTGACGGTGCGGGTTCGCTCCCAGCTAGAGGCACTATCATTTGAAATTCACAGTAGCGCTATTTGTGCAGTGTGGCGGCCGTAAAAAGTCTTTCCGTACATATAGTCAGGACTGTTATCAGTAAATTAACCCGTCACCGATGTCATGCAGTGATTGTTACGTATAACAGGGCTATCCGATCAACCTTTTTTGGGGGTTGTCCCGGTTAGCTCAATCGGTTGCGTCACAGGAATTGCAGGGCTAGGCGTTGTTGCCGCGACGTTGCGGGTTCGCTCCCAGCTAGAGGCACTATCATTTGGAAATTAATAAAATAATTACTTTGATGGCATGCATGAAAGGCCCTTCGGGATTATTTTTGTAGCCTGTGAATATTTTTAGATGTTGAGTTCCGCTTAAGCCATCCTAAGGACAGCAAGTGAACAGACTAAATTAAACCTAGACTTTTGCTTTCAAATTCTTGAATATATTTTATTCCTGAATATATTACATTTACTTTCCACAAGAGACCTTCTGCTTTCTAATTTACATCGTTCCTCCGGTACCAAATCATCAGAGACGTTAAATGTGCCGTCTAGGAATCGAACCAGCAAATGTATAGACAGCCGGATCTTTCAGCCTTTATCACACTTCAATCGGCTTCAGTCAATGCATTCATTGTATTTTGGCAGAACTCATAAGACAGAAGAGTCTTACCATAACAAAATTTCTTTGCGGTAAATTGGAAACCGAGCTTTATATAAAAAATGATTAAAGATCTGTTTGTTTACTAACTACTACAAGTTCTCTTTTTACATTTCGCTGTTTCTATATATCTTGACTAAAACGTTGTTTTAGAATACCAGTTGATACAAGCTAGTTTCACAATTTGAGTTAATTTAAGTTAATTGAGAAGCCCGATTAAGCTATCATAGCTCATTTTTTGTTTGTAATTCATTCCCTTAGAGCTTTTAAATATCAAAATCAAGAACTAAGTGATTGACCGGTACATGTAGAACCGTTTCAGAAAATATTTTTGAGTACTCTTAGGTGTAAATACATTGTACAGTTGTATTTATATCCTGAAACCTTTGAAATTTATGTGTGTTGATAGTTCTTCTGATATTACTTAGTGGTTTTGTATATTAATGACAGTTTGAAGATGAGTGGTTTCAATATCCCAACCAAAAAAATCAAACCCGCATTGAAGGTTCCATGTTAACCACCTTAGGTAAACCAATCATCGTTTTGGGTTGTTAAGTGGTAGTAAATATTGAGTTGCGCTCAACCCAGAGCTAGGCGCCGTTGGAAGTAATATTCATTTTCATTACTGTTCGTGATCAGGCTTAATCAAACAGAGTCTGATATATTTTCATATGTGTCGGTTTTGTTGGCTTTCGAATGTCCTTTTTTATCCATTGTGTTATTATTTGCCTTCCTGCTACTATACATGAAGATTTATGTTGTTATCACTTAATTCAAAGGATGGCGTTATATGATTCGGGTGACGCATTGCATTTTGATTATAAGCACACTATATTCTACTCAGCAAAAACCCCCAAAAGAGCTATAAATTTTGTAACGATTTGCCAAAATCCAAGAAGAAAGTCTTCATGGTTCTTAAAACATTAACACAGAGTCTTTTCACGTAATATAATATAATATTCAAAATATTCACAGTATCGTTAAATAGTTTTTTCTCCAGACAAAATTATCAAGTAAGTGAAAGAATATCGATACCATCTTTTAAATAATAAAATCAAGTTTCATTTTATCTACACGTGGAGTAAAAGTAGGCTAGAAGTTATTGTAAAATAAAATGTTTATTGCGCTTTTCATGCATTTTAAATTTGAAATGAAAGTTAAAAAGTTAAGGAAGATAACAAAATTAATGTGAACTTTAATTATCATATTACAATAAAAAAATCAATGCATATGATATTTAAGACATAAGGTTAAAATATTTGCATTTTAAATCATATTAAATATGATATAAACAGTAAATTTCGCTATTCACCGAACAGAGTTTCATAATTATTCTAAGTTTCTTTTAAAACTAGGCATTTTTTTTTAAATGCTTTATTGTCGTGACAGAGGTTTTCTATGCATAGCAAAAATGTTTAAGAGATGTTTAATGTATTACTTAGTTCCTGTGCACTACTTTTCAAAATATTTAAGATGGTTTAAAGTATCTGCAAACTTTTTTATAGCTAATGTATATTTTTATGTTCAAATGGCCATACAAGCAGAATCGCTTCCAATAATGTCCATAAAAAGCTCAATCAAACCGAGCCTGTAACATTTTCATATTTGTCTTGTTCGGTGGCCTTTAAGGGGGTCCAAACATTGAAAATGGCGAAAACTGGCTAAAATTTCAAAAATGAATTTTTGAGGAAATACATGTACTTATTGCCACCTAGATTTTAGTAAAGAAATGTATTTAGCTAAGGATGTAGTTAATGTTTGCAAGCTCAATTTAGTCTTATTCATGTTCCAGTTACCAAGCACATTCTAAAACAAAAGAAAAACCGTTTGCATGAGGACTCTGAAATTCATGGACAATATACCAAAGCAATGCATACCTGAAATAGATATATGCTGGTCTACAATGTTTAGTGCCAATTCGTCAAAATAATGTTAGGGTTTTCAAGAAATTCAAGGAAAACTTACTTCCGGGTTCTACTTTCTGAGTGTTTTGGACTGTAATATGCATTTTCAATACTGCCCATGAACAGGCCAATTTAAACTGAGCCCGCAATATTTTCATATTTGTCGTGTTTGGTTGCTTTGAAAGTTCCTAAGTCATCCATTTTAAAGCTGTATACCAGCAGACGGTGTCCCAAATAATGCTAGAGATAAAGGACCTACCGGGATATACATAGTATATTACATACTTTGTTCTCAGCAATTAAAATGTACCAATATTTCAAAGCATTTCAGCTGAAATTGGGATTTCACTTAAATTATTAGTTGTACTATTCTGGTACCGTAATGTTAAGTTTTTCTTTAAAAAAGTCGCCCTTGTTTTTTCTTTAAATTCCATTATTTTTATTTTGTTATTTAAAACTTATATAAAATATAAGAGCTGATACTCACTTATACGAATTGATAATGTGTTTCTATTCTATTGGAATAAAATGATATTAAAACTATTTCTAGTCATAGTAATTAATATAACAATGCTCTACCATTTCAGATAAAATCTTTACAAAAATTATAACTTAAATAGATATTTCGAGTTGCGGTTTGGGTTGAATTTATTTTTACACTAATATGGCCTTCCTTTTTGTTGATGGACGATAAAAGATTACAGTACAAGTTAGTTTCAACTGAAAATAAAGCGATTACGTCTCTTTTTCTAACATTTTCCCCGTGAATTATTTTGCGATTTCTTGAAGGAGTGATAAAAAGTTTGATGCTGATATATAGCAATGCAAACAGCTTTCAGAAAATAGCCACAGATCATGCGAATAATACGTTATTTCGCTCTTAAAACGCAGCGGCCAACATTTGTTTGCTTTCTCAAATGTATGAAAAATAATTGAAAGTCTTATATCCTAAAACAACAGTTTCCTGAATTTCCTGAATTTGTATTGTCACTGACCGTTTCAAGACGGTAACCCCTACGGATCTCATTTTGTTAATTGTTTGTAATGTCTGTTTTGAAGCTGATTATTTTATTGACAATGCTTTCTCTCTCTCTCTTTTCTTCTTGGCAGTGTGGGAGGCTGTGTCTTCTGAGCGTGCCAATTCCTGATATGCATATTTCACTTTTTCAAATATGACGTTCGCGTTGAAGAAAATACATTTTTTGCAATTGTAAATAGTGATATTCCGATCAGGATACAGGATTCTAACAGGTTCTATGCCCTTGTCTGTCGTAGTTGTTTTCACAGGTGTTTTAAGCTGGCTTGCGCTCTCATTCATAAGATATCAAATGCATACATTACATATATTGCTTGTTTTTATGAAATCTTTCATAGAGATTTTATGATTTACATAAAACTTTTTTGAACTTAAACTATTATCAAAGTCTTATGTGATATGCTTACATGAGCACATTACTTTTATTGATATTTGAGTAGAAATTATGACGAGGAGTGAAAGCTGTTTATCGCAAATCTTTCAATTAGTTCTCGCATTAGAAGTATGATTTGTATGGTATACAGGATACTAGAACGTGTAATAGTATATTTCATTACAGCAGTATATAAATTCTATTAAAATTTTTATTATAATTACTTGTTGATTTAAATGTTATATGTATATATTTGCATTTTAAAAGGAAATAAAACTATACAGTCATAGCACTAGGGTTAATGCTCTCGCCCAAATAATTAATGGCGTGTTCGTCATTAAATTGCATATCCATAAAGTTACACTTAGTTAGATGCACGTGTCCTTAAAGAAAAATGTATTATCCTTTTTGTCCCTTTAATTTTATGCTCATATGACAGAAAAAAATTCAATCATTAACTTTTTACCGAAACATAGCGAATTCTAATACTCGAAAAAAGTTTCAAGCTTGAATCCAGATAGCTTATTCTGAAAGTCTATTATTTCATACTTTATCGAAATATGAAAACATGAACACCAAAAGCACATCTTACGTAATTACTTTAATTAAGACTGGAAATAAGAAATGGATATACGTTAACAGAAACCTCATATGTGTTTTTTAAATTGTGTTGAGTATTCCAAGGTCCCTTGTTCGACATTGATGCCGAGGAACTCCTGTTTTAAAAGGGGTGAAAGGATACCGCGGATTACAAGGTCGACCTAGCATCTACGGACAATGTGGCGTAGAAGAAGAAAAAAGGGTGTTAACTGGCAACCTGGTTGTCGAAGTTTTGATAAGCATGGAATAAATTGGTGATTTGCCAAGTACTCTTCTTTTTTAACAATTGTCACAAACTGTTAGATGGTTAATAGCTGTTTATATTCCTGGTTAGTTGTAGTTCGTTCATAATCATGGCAAAACTAAGGCCATACAACAATAACAAAATATGGTTTTTAGATATATTGTATTCATATTGCATATCGTCAATATAATTGTTTTTAAAAATTTCTTTGGATTTGTTTGGACTGCACTTTGCACATACCAATATACAGTATTTGTTTTCCCTAGATTGGCCTAAATGAGAGGCGATAAATAAAATTGAAGGCATATTTTTCTCTTATTCTTTCAAAGAACCATGAACTAAATATTTTCTGAAATAAGTTAGATCAGTAGTATTCTTATTCAAAGGAAGCCGAGAAAAAAAAGATTCTTTGATGTATGAAACTGTACATGGATTATTAAGCATTTCGGTAAATTCATAACAAAACAGGACATAGGCTCTCAATTCGTATGTAATAGATTATATGTATTAGTTTCCGATACAAAGAAGTTAGTGTGGGGTTACCCTTCATTAAAAGAAAAATGTACGATTTCAACGCTGTATTTTCATGTTTTCGCAGCAGTAAAAAGCCAATTATCGGATCGTTTTAGGAAATAAAAAAATGTTAACCAGTAAAACGACACATTAATAATAATAAAATTGAAATTGCTTTAAAATATGAAAAAATAATGTTACACCAAGATAGTAAATTATGACATCTTTAACTGGAAGATTCATGCAAAACTATTTATTTTTTTTTTGCAATTTTGCAATTGCAAAAAGGATATTAAGTTTTAACATGGTTTGATTTTAGTTTTTTAACAATAAATATTATAATTAATTTTATTAGTTTTTTATATTAATGCACATGAAATGCTTTTGAAAAGTGGTAAAACTTGGTTAGAGAAAATGTAAAAAGCAATAACTTTATTTGCATAAAAAGTTATCAATTTTCACCACGCTCAAAAGGATCCATGTTATAATTGGATTGACATGGCAAGGAAATAATGCCAACGTGATAATACAATTATAGATAAACTTACTAATTACAACAACAACGATCGATACGGTATTTGTAGATTTGAAGAAATGAGAAAACAATGAAACGATAAATTGTGTTAAAGGGGAAAGTAGCTTATCAAAATATACAGATATGTTAAAGACTAAGAGTGGTGCAAAACAATAAGTTTTAGAGAAGACTATGAGAGGTGCAAAAAAAAACAACAATAAAGTTATAGATGTAGACTATAAGAGGTGCAAAAAATAATTAAGTTGTAGAGGTTAGCTATGAGAGGTGCAAAAACATTTAAGTTATAGAGGTAGACTATGAGAGGTTTAAAACGAATTTAGTTATTGAGAAGACTATGAGAGGTGCAAAACAATTTAGTTATAGAGAAGATTATAAGAGGTGCAAAACAATTAAGTTTTAGAGCAGACTATGAGAGGTGCAAAAACAATTAAGTTATAGAGGTAGACTTAGAGAGGTGCAAAAACAATTAAGTTATAGCGATAGACTATGAAAGGTGCAAAACAATTTAGTTATAGAGAAGACAATGAGAGGTGCAAAAACAATTTAGTTATTGAGAAGACTATGAGGGTAGCAAAAAACAATTTAGTTTAGAGAAGACTATGAGAGGTACAACAAATTAAGTTTTAAAGAAGACTATGAGAGGTGCAAAACCGATTTAGTTATTGAGAAGACTATGAGAGGTGCAAAAACAATTATGTTATAGAGAAGACTGAGAGGTGCAAAACAATTAAGTTTAGAGGTATACTATGAGAGGTGCAAAACAATTAAGTTATAGGGAAGACTATGAGAGGTGCAAAAACAATTTAGTTATTGAGAAGACTATAAGAGGTGCAAAATCAGTTAAGTTATAGAGAAGACTTTGAGAGGTGCAAAAACAATAAAGTTATAGAGAAGACTATGAGAGGTGCAAAAACAATTTGGTTATTAAGAAGACTAAGAGAGGTGCAAAAATATTTAAGTAATAGAGAAGACTTTGAGAGATGCAAAATCAATTTAGTTATTGAGAAGACTATGAGAGGTACAAAATCAATTAAGTTAAACAGAAGACTTTGAGAGGTGCAAACAATTACGTTATAGAGGTAGACTATGAGAGGTGAAAAAACATTTTAGTAACAGAGAAGACTATGAGAGGTGCAAAAACAATTTAGTTATAGAGGTAGACTTTGAGAGGTGCAAAAACAATTTAGTTATCGAGAAGACTATGAGAGGTGCAAAAACAATTAAATTATTGAGAAGACTAAGAGAGGTGCAAAAACAATTAAGTTATAGAGAAGACTTTGAGAGATGCAAAATCAATTGGGTTATTGAAAAGACTATGAGAGGTACAAAATCAATTAAGTTATAGAGAAGACTTTGAGAGGTGCAAACAATTACGTTTTAGAGGTAGACTATGAGAGGTGAAAAAACATTTTAGTAACAGAGAAGACTATGAGAGGTGCAAAACAATTAAGTTATAGAGGTAGACTTTGAGAGGTGCAAAAACAATTTAGTTATCGAGAAGACTATGAGAGGTGCAAAAACAATTTAGTCATTGAGGATACTATGAGGGGTGCAAAACAATTAAGTTATAGAGGCAGACTTTGAGAGGTGCAAAAACAATTCAGTTATAGAGGTAGACTTTGAGAGATGCAAAAACAATTAAATTATTGAGAAGACTTTGAAAGGTGCAAAAACAATTTAGTTATTGAGAAGACTTTGAGAGGTGCAAAAACAATTTAGTTATTGAGAAAACTTTAAGAGGTGCAAAAACAATTTAGTTATTGAGAAGACTTTGAGAGGTGCAAAAACAATTTAGTTATTGGGAAAACTTTAAGAGATGCAAAAAACAATTAAGTTATAGAGGTAGACTTTGAGAGGTGCAAAAACAATTAAATTATTGAGAAGACTTTGAAAGGTGCAAAAACAATTTAGTTATTGAGAAGACTTTGAGAGGTGCAAAAACAATTTGGTTATTGAGAAAACTTTAAGAGGTGCAAAAACAATTTAGTATTTGAGAAGACTTTGAGAGGTGCAAAAACAATTAAGTTATTGAGAAAACTTTAAGAGGTGCAAAAACAATTTAGTTATAGAGGTAGACTTTGAGAGGTGCAAAAACAATTAAGTTATAGAGGTAGACTTTGAGAGATGCAAAAACAATTGAATTATTGAGAAGACTTTGAAAGGTGCAAAAACAATTTAGTTATTGAGAAGACTTTGAGAGGTGCAAAAACAATTTAGTTATTGGGAAAACTTTAAGAGATGCAAAAAACAATTAAGTTATAGAGGTAGACTTTGAGAGGTGCAAAAACAATTAAATTATTGAGAAGACTTTGAAAGGTGCAAAAACAATTTAGTTATTGAGAAGACTTTGAGAGGTGCAAAAACAATTTGGTTATTGAGAAAACTTTAAGAGGTGCAAAAACAATTTAGTTATTGAGAAGACTTTGAGAGGTGCAAAAACAATTTAGTTATTGAGAAAACTTTAAGAGGTGCAAAAACAATTTAGTTATAGAGGTAGACTTTGAGAGGTGCAAAAACAATTAAGTTATAGAGGTAGACTTTGAGAGATGCAAACACAATTAAATTATTGAGAAGACTTTGAAAGGTGCAAAAACAATTTAGTTATTGAGAAGACTTTGAGAGGTGCAAAAACAATTTAGTTATTGAGAAGACTTTGAGAGGTGCAAAAACAATAAAGTTATAGAGGTAGACTTTGAGAGATACAAAAACAATTAAATTATTGAGAAGACTTTGAAAGGTGCAAAAACAATTTAGTTATTGAGAAGACTTTGAGAGGCGCAAAAACAATTTAGTTATTGAGAAAACTTTAAGAGGTGCAAAAACAATTTAGTTATTGAGAAGACTTTGAGAGGTGCAAAAACAATTTAGTTATTGAGAAAACTTTAAGAGGTGCAAAAACAATTTAGTTATAGAGGTAGACTTTGAGAGGTGCAAAAACAATTAAGTTATAGAGGTAGACTTTGAGAGATGCAAAAACAATTAAATAATTGAGAAGACTTTGAAAGGTGCAAAAACAATTTAGTTATTGAGAAGACTTTAAGAGGTGCAAAAACAATTTAGTTATTGAGAAGACTTTGAGAGGTGCGAAAACAATTAAGTTATAGAGGTAGACTTTGAGAGATGCAAAAACAATTAAATTATTGAGAACACTTTGAAAGGTGCAAAAACAATTTAGTTATTGAGAAGACTTTGAGAGGTGCAAAAACAATTTAGTTATTGAGAAGACTATGAGAGGTACAAAATCAATTAAGTTATAGAGAAGACTTTGAGAGGTGCAAACAATTACGTTTTAGAGGTAGACCATGAGAGGTGAAAAAACATTTTAGTAACAGAGAAGACTATGAGAGGTGCAAAACAATTAAGTTATAGAGGTAGACTTTGAGAGGTGCAAAAACAATTTAGTTATCGAGAAGACTATGAGAGGTGCAAAAACAATTTAGTCATTGAGGATACTATGAGGGGTGCAAAACAATTAAGTTATAGAGGCAGACTTTGAGAGGTGCAAAAACAATTCAGTTATAGAGGTAGACTTTGAGAGATGCAAAAACAATTAAATTATTGAGAAGACTTTGAAAGGTGCAAAAACAATTTAATTATTGAGAAGACTTTGAGAGGTGCAAAAACAATTTAGTTATTGAGAAAACTTTAAGAGGTGTAAAAACAATTAAGTTATTGAGAAGACTTAGAAAGGTGCAAAACAATTTAGTTATTGGGAAGACTATGAGAGGTGCAAAAACAATTTAGTTCAGAGAAGACTATGAGAGGTGGAAAAACAATTTAGTTATTGAGAAGACTTTGAAAGGTGCAAAAACAATATAGTTATTGAGAAGACTTTGAGAGGTGCAAAACAATTTAGTTATTGAGAAGATTATGAGAGGTGCAAAAAATTAGTTATTGAAAAGACTATGAGAGGTGCAAAAACAATTTAGTTCAGAGAAGACTATGAGAGGTGCAAAAACAATTTAGTTATTGAGAAGACTTTGAAAGGTGCAAAAACAATTTAGTTATTGAGAAGAGTGTGAGAGGTGCAAAAACAATTTAGTTTAGAGAGGTCTTTGAGAGATGCAAAAACAATTAAGTTATTGAGAAGTTTAGAGGTATACTATGAGAGGTGCAAAACAATTAAGTTATTATAAGAAGGTGAAATATGCATATCAGGAATCGCCACATTCAGAAAAAACAGTCTCCACACACTGTTAAGAAGAAGAGAGAGGGAAAAAGCATGGTTAACAAAATGATCAGTTTAAAAAAGACACCACTAACAATAAACAAAAATGAGAGGTGCAAAAACATTTAATTTGTAGACTATGCAGTAAGTATAACAAAAACTTTTGTTACATGCAATTTAAATATGCATATCAATAATATCCAAACACAGAAACACAGCCTTGTCAAACAGCCACAAATTAGAGAGGGAATTAGAGCATAGGTTTATAGCAAGGTACGTTTCAAATAAGAAAACAGAGCAGTAAACAACAACAAAAAAGAATGGGACCAGGAATGGAGCATGGGTCGTTAAAATCCCTGAGTGCATACTGCGCCGTAAGGGATGCATTCTTTATTATGATAGACGATACAGTAATAATTTTAAAAATTATTACTTTTATGAGATATAAAAATATGTTTCTGATATATGAAAATATTTTAGAGTTTTGCATTTCGGCGATTTGATTTCTGACGGGTAATCAAACTGTTTTATTTCGTTGGTTTCAATTAATTTAAACCATCATTAGAAATGTTTATGCATCGACTAAATTCTCGCTGTTTGGTACAGTAACATTTTTTCAAACCAATATTAAAGCAGAAGAATAACATCAGTACTTCTAAAGAAGCAAAATAATGTTCGTACAATCATGGTTTTAATTCAACATATTAAGATTTCATAAAAATAGTGATTTTATTTGAACAAAATAAATTTTAGAATTAAAATTAAATGACAAATGATTGTAATAATACTTTTGAAAATCAAAGTTTATTCTGCCGGGTAACGTTGCTGCGTATTGTATTTTAATTGTATTTTTGGTCATAATGAAATTCTCGGAGTCATTGGTATTTCAGTATCGTATATTTGATATTTTTATGAAATAAAACTCAATAAAATGGTTTAGTTGTGTAAGATTTGATTACTTTTGTAAATCAAAGTGAAGTAAAAAATTACTTGGAATGTAATAATAATCTCACGGTACTAATTTTTGTTGAATTTGTGGGAAGATCTATCAGCACATTTAGAAACACATCGAAATATTATATTAAAGTCAAACGTGTTTATGAAAATTGAAAATCAAGAATACGACAAACCACATAAATGCCATATTACCGACAATCATAACGGTTATCATACAATGTCTTTGGCGCGAATCCAAATGCATTCACTTTAAGTTTTTGCGGGATTTCCGTATACCAACCTACACACTTCTTTACAGTAACAGTAAAATTCTGAAATAGCAATAACGTTTGTCTATTGACAGGTCTACACGGCGAACAAGGAGAAGAGGGAGAAGCTGGAGTGGACGGAGCCCCAGGAGAAAAGGAGCTACCGGATACGACGCACCACAAGGCTTCCCGGGATTATCAGGTGCGAAAGGGGATAGAGGGGATGCCGGAGAGCAGGGTGAGCATGGGGAAAAGGACATTAAAGTCATGACTTAGTAGCTGGTGAGATCGGTCAAACTGGAGTTCCCTGGAAAAAGGGTCCAAGAGGATACGAAGATGCTCAACGAGAAATAGACCCTCCCGCCCCCGGACGAGTCACCACACCTTTGTTTCATAAAAAAGCGTCGCAGCCAAACCTGTGTCCAAGGTTATAAAACTGAGCATGGAAACCAGTCTCAAATCTCCAGTCGCCATTTCAGCCAATAAGATGCTTGAGATTTGAGACTGGTTTCCAAACTCAGTTGTATAACCTTCAACCCTGTAACGTATCGCGCTCCTCCTTTTAAGTATACGCCGCTCTTCATTAAAAAGTTAGACTGCTCCTATAGCAGATGTTCCACAGAATACAAAAAAAATTAACGAAAACTCAAAATGTAAAAAAACAGTATAATTAACTAACAACATTGGAAATTAAAAATTATAGAAAAAATTAAGAAAAATATATAATTAAACTGTACTTTGTTTACGAAATTCAATCAAAATGTTTGCTAGTAAATTGAAAGTGCAATCTCAAGAATAAATTCAATTTTCTGTCTCCTATGTTCTTCTTACATTCCATGAAATTATCCAGTTATAAATAACCGACATTGAATAACCTTTACTTCGGTTTTATTTCCTACACAGCAGTCGTAAACATTTTTAATTAAAGAAAAGCTGAGTTATGAAAATCAAGAATCGCCAAATCCCCAAACAGCCTAACAGTAGAGAAGAAGATAGAGCATGATATATAATTTAATTAATTAAATAAACAGGACATAAAACTGTGATATGCAGGTTGTTTATTGTGAACTGCCTAAGATGACAGCGACAATACATTTAAATGCCCGACCGACGTGCATAAAAAAGACGCATTTATACGGTGATTTAAACATTCTGCAGTTGGATTCATATTCAAACGAATTGCTATTCACTTAAATTTTGTATTCTCTAGTTGAACTTGTTTCAAAACAGACATCGGCGTATATTAAACACAATTTAAAAACTAGATTGAATAACAAATTTGCAAGAGGCCAATAAAATAGTTTACAATAGATGAAAAGAAAACGCCGTTGAAAGCAATCATCTACCCCCTCGTTGAGCGCAAAACTATATATCATTGGGCTGGTTGAACACTATTCAATGCTGCAGTATTACAATTATTCACATAAAAAGGGTAGAAACATTTAAAACAAAATATATTAGGAGTTTTCTTAATCAAAATAAGTATCAAGCTCAACGGCCCTTAAATAATGTAATTGATAACAATACTCATTGACTGTAGAAGAAGACATCTCAAGCAACTACACGACACGAACAACCGTTCTCTGAAATTGAAATAAACCTTAAGGAAACGTTAAAAGCAATCGAATTTGACAATATGTTAAAAATGTTGCAGGCTCGGATTAACTGAACCGGATAATGGGCAGTAATGTGAATACTGGTGATCGAAATGAATGTTCAACTTATATTTTACATTTTTTGTGGCGTCTTATTTGAAATGGACGTACTTATAACAAACATGCTCTCTTTTCCTCTCTTCTTTGTCGCTGCGTGGGGAGGCTGTGTTTTGTGCGTGTGGCGATTCCTGATATGCATATTTCACTATTTAAAAGTAATTGTTTACAGTGCTAACAAGTTCTTTCTTCATAACGTCAAGGTGCTTGAAAAAAAATAAACTTGTTGAGGAATCAATAGTTTTATGTCAGTTTGATCTTGATTGATTGTTTACTTGAATTTCCGAAACAAATCCATTTTATTACTCCGTAGGATCAAAATTTGAAAAATCTATATTTGACAGGAAGTTAATTATAAATTTGGATAGTTAAAAAATTCTACTTATTAGCCAGGTTTTGTGTTTCTTACTTAAACAGTCCTTCCATCTATAGTTCTATAGTTTTGATAGTAAGTTTTCTGGTTGCTTGAAATTTATCAGTGTTGTTTTCTCATTTAAAGATCGTTGAGCAGGACACTTACTTATATTAACAGTACTTTTAAAATAAATTTGTTTTAAATTAATTATTATGTCGACCAGTTTTTTCTTCTCAGAGGCATTAATATACCAGGTAATATAATTTTTTTGAATATTGCTTATCATCAAAGGGATATACTCCCTGGATAAAATGCCTGATTTCTATTTTTTTGCCTTTGGCTCTCTCTGTAATATGCAACATTTGAATTTTCAGATCCCCTGTCAATTTATATAATTCTATGATCAGCGACGTATGGTATCAAGATAAAAAGGTTGGTTTGCCGTCAACGAGAAAACACCATAATTTAATTTGATAGGGGAGATTCGGATCACATGAAGAGAACATAATTAGCGAAAGGCGAAACGATAACAACAGGAGATATATCCTTGTGGTAATTGAACACTATCAAAAGATACTAGCTTGGATACTGAAACTTTCGATATAAAAACAACATGTTTTGATACTGAAACTTTCGATAAAAAAACAACATGTTTTAGGAATACTGTTAACCGCTACTGTTTACTTTCGAAAACCATACTGTAGATCTAGTATAATTCAAATTCGCCGGGACGAGTCACGCGAATTTTCGCATGCATAAAATCGCGCAGTCGTATTTTTAGTAAGACATACATGTATCATATAACAATGTGTAATTTTGCTGGGATTTGAATCTTCGCATTAAGCATAGAAATTTTAAATCCCCACGAAATTTAAATTATAAAACATTAATTGATAACAATACTGGTCAAAAGTGCGGAGAGTTATTTTGCACTCTATACAGAAAATAAATAAGAATTGAAACAATACCAGGAACAGGAAGTTTGACAATTTGGTAAAACAGGGAATCATTACGTTACCGTTATTAAAAACATAAACATTTATCAAAACGCAGAGGAAATGTCCCATTATAAAAATTAAAAAGGTAATGAATTGTTACAAGGAATAGTACTTCATGGTACGAAAGTATTGTTATATAAAAACTTCCATGACTTACGCAGGGTTTAAATAAAGAGCTTCATTTGAAGTAATCTTCAAAAGAAAATTTTATAGGCTTATTTATTTACAAAAAAAAATCCGCGAATGATCTTGCACGATAATTAAAGAAACATCTGATGTTTCTTGGGCTTTGATAAAAGGCAAGCGAAACTACTTTGACAAAAACACCACGTTTTCGGTATATTATTGTAGTCAAAAACAGATTATTGCAATCACCATAAAATATAATGTCTCTAAAAAGTAACTATAACATCTACTTAACTTCGCATTAATAGGTGCAATTTGATTGATGTTGTTTTTCGAGTGAACCAAAATAAATATTTCAACTTACAAATTAACTTGTAGTTACTGATCTGGATAATTTGGACGGGTATAACAACATTGTTTTCTCACAGTTAAAAGTGCCTACTGATGAAATGAATTTTTGTGCGGAATACCCGGACGAACAATTAAACTACGATATTTTTAATGCACTTTCCGAGTCGATTGCTTGAACTGTTTTCTCATTTGAGGCATGTCACATGAAATAGGGTATTAAGTGATATTTTTGACATTTTAGTTGTTACTTTATTAGAGAAAAAGACCCTTAAAACTTTCTATATTTTCAAAATAAATGTCATTTTGTACAATAATTTCAATGGGTTATGTTATATTTACCGCGAAATACATATTAATATGCAACTTTATCTCCTGAACTGTTTAATATAATTTCAAGGAATGAAGTTTGTTATTCAAAGACATCTCTTCCGTGATGTGCTCAATTTAATCATTTTTATTTTATGCTTTTCAGTGAATTATAGAGTTTTCCCGGTGAGATAAAAGTGGTTTTTCACTGTTTCCAAACAGTGGAGTATCATTTTTTATTTTCACTGATTTTTTCACGTTGGTACCCAAACGCACATAAAATACCAAATGAGAACGTTTAGAAAACGGGCTCAAATTTGTATATTTGACGTCATGATGTCACATCATAAACAAGCGGTTTTGGCGCCGTTTTCTTGCAACTTTTATGTCAAATTTACGCAAATTTTGCAGTAAAAGCATAAAATAAAAAGAAAATTTGTTTTTACCATTGAAAGATAGAAATATATTTCACTCGTAAACTCCGGCATTATGTATTTTCACGCGTGGCTTCGCCACTCGTGAAAATACGAATTCCGGAGCTCACTCGGTGAAATATATTTCTATCTAACACTGGTAAAAACAAATATCCTCTATACATTGAATTACTCGATTAATATTATCTGTAGTAGATGTGGCTTTTTATGGTAGGTTTCGAAGAAAATAAAATGCAGTTAACTTCACGTGATGTGCAGTAAAAACCAATTCTCTCATCCTCGAAGTCATTTTTTTGCATATTTCATTTCAATAACAAAGCAAAGAAAGATTCAGTCGAAGCGGGCTTTCAACATTAATTTATACGTCTTTTATAGTGGCCTTCCTTATTTCCCTTCCATCAATATCAATATAAAGGCGAGAGGATAAACCAACAAAGCTGCACGAGAAACTCTTTAACCAATTAAATGACAAATAAATCAATTAATAACGATTAATAAAATGACAAACAAATCAATTAGTAACGATTAAGTCCTTCAGTAATCGTTTTATAAATGGAAGAACATTTTGAAATATTGAACTGTAAACAAACATTTGATATTACACATAGCTTGTTTAAGGTGTCGCAAACATTGCAAATGGCGAAAACAGGCCAAAATTTCAAAAATGAATTTTGGGAAAAATACTTATTGCCACCTAGATTTTAGTAATGAAATATATTTAGCTAAGGATGTTGTTAATGTTTGCAAGCTCAATTTAGTCTAATTCATGTTCTAATTATCAAGCACATATAAAAAAATGTTTAGTGCCAATTTGTCAAAATAATATTAGGGCTTTCCAGAAATTCAAGGAAAACTTACTTCCTCGTTCAAACCGAAAGTAGAAATCTACTTTCGGTTTGAACCAGGAAGTAAGTTTTCCTTGAATTTCTTGAAAACCCTAACATTATTTAGACGAAATGGCACTAAACATTGTAGACCAGCATATACTTATTTCAGATATGAGTTGCTTTGCTATATTGTCCATGAATTTCAGAGTTCTCATGCAAACGGGTTTTCTTTTGTTTTAGTATGTGCTTGGTAATTAGGACATGAATTTGACTAAATTGAGCTTGTAAACATTAACTACATCCATATTTAAATACATTTCTTTACTAAAATCTAGGTGGCAATAAGTATTTCGCCCGAAATTCAATATTGAAATTTTAACCAGTTTTCGCCACTTGCAATGTTTGCGAACTCTTAAAATAGAATAAAGTTGTGAGTATGGATATTTAAAATATAAACGTGAATGGTTATTACATACTGATATGCCAGTGATGTTTAAGGAGGAAAAAACTGCCTTTTTCCTGCAAAAGACTCCTATTAACACTGAATGGATCGAATTCGTTTAATATAGGGATGCTTTACAGAATAACAACATAGTACGTGTATTTTTAACATCAAATGAATTTTATCTTAATTTTTGGAATTTGTTAAATCTATCCAACCGAGGATTAAAGGAAAACAATGCGGAAGAAAGTGTAGTTCCGACCAAGATCAAAATGATTTACCAGGCTTGATCAAAGAAAATGGTGAGAAAAATGGGTCAGCTGATTATTATCTTCTCACCAGATCCTCTCTGTCTAATTTCTTCATTAACCGAGATTTAAATCTGCGTTTTCCTGAAAGTCATACATAAAGCATAAAAGCTGCTTATTTTCTATTTATTGCTTACTAAAATGGCTTCATTCTTGCCACTTAATATTCTTACTATCTTGTTAGCATTGTTTGTAACTTTTGGATGCTGTTTTAATGGGGACGTTTATGATGAGCAACAACTTATTGAAAATAACTTCGCTAAGAATTTGGAAATCCTGGAGCAACAAATAAAATCGGAGTTCTTGGAAATCCAACAGTGGCATAAACGCGTGGAAATTCTTGAAAAACACATTCAAGATGCCAAAACCGATAGAACTGAAGGTAAGTTATTTAACTCATAAAACAAAGTTATAACGTTTGCTGATAAAAATAAGTGTTAGACACACGTGCCACGACAAATAAAAATACAATCTTAAACATTCTTTAAATGCAGAAAGATGTTAAACCATACAATGAAGATTGACACTAACATTTTTTTCTACATTCAAATAATTATTTATGTTCAAACGGCATGCAACTTCTTGGGCGCAATATTGAAATGGTGTGCATGAATTAACAAACTGTGTGAAATCGTATAATTTAGCGAATTTTCGTTTCCATCGTTTAGCATAGATTTACTCATTGTTGTCGCTTGAGTAGGCTTAATTTTCTGAGTATAGAAATATTTTGACATTTACATACACAATTTACTTTACATAGAGAATTTATGTTTCTAATTTTGCCATTAAAATAGTTGTTATTCTCCAATTTCTTTCTTTATAAATGTCACATAGAGACAGCGTAAGCAAATCTTTCATCTAATAATTTGCGTAAAGCTTATTTTGTTTTGAATGTTAACTTTCGAAAATTAAAGTAATTTCAAATAAATTGCGCTCAGTCGGTGTTTTACGGCTCTTCAGTTTTGTTTTGAGGCTCTACTTTAAATTGATATTCATTTAAGGAATATGTCTTAAAGATCTGATCAAATCTTGTTTCGCATTTGATGTGACTATAGCTAATTTACAGCAGGACATAATTATGGTCCAACGTTGGTGCACTCAAAATAACATGGTTATTAATCCCATAAAAACAACATGTATGATACTAGGGTCCAAACTAAAGCTTAATAGCAATGTCAAATTAGAACTGTCACTTGGTGATACACCTATTCAAAATGTTACCGTTCAGAAGCTTCTTGGTGTATATGTTGATAGTTCATTAACATGGAATACCCAAATAGATAAGACTTGTTCTAGAATTGTTTCAAAATTATCATTACTAAACCGAATTTCTTTTTATCTGACTCCTGAAACGAAACAATTATTTTATAATGCCTACATTGTTCCCATTTTTGATTACGGAAGTATAACTTGGTGCAAAACAAGTCAACCAAATTTAACTGAACAGAACAGAACAGAACATATCTTTTATTTCACCCTGGTACTTTATATGTACAACCTGGGGATATAACAAAATTCAATATACTAAAACAATAATTAGGTTTCAGGTCAAGATACAGACAAACAGACATAAATCACATATACACACAGGTAAGCAACAATAACTAAGCAAAAGTAACAAACAAACAATGGAAAATGATAATATGAAGAATGATGGTTGAACAGACATGTGGGGTAGCGATACGTATACATATTTTATAAAAATTGATGACAATTTACATTGGATTAAGACAATAACAACTTTTAGAAGCATGCCTGGGGGGAATTCGTAATCGACATTATTACCCAGTCATTGCAGTGCCAAGTTACTTAAATAAGATGGTAACTAGTAAAGAGTAATAAGATGCAACGAATTAAGTCATATCAAATTTACAATTTAAATGTGTCGGGCTCTTAGATTTTAATGTAAATAGCAGACATTTATTTCAGGGATAAATCATAAGTTTCTCATGCGTATAAGGATTAAAGTGGTTTTCACTATAACAAACAACAAATACTTAGTAATGTACCATGCATTTGGTATTCTTACATTAATAGATACAAATTGTAGATCCAGAAAATGGAAAACAGCGCTGCTTTAAGTGTTGTTATCATAGGCGGATCCAGGGGGGGGGGGGGGGGGCGGACCCGGCGTACGCCCCCCCTAAAATTGCCCAAGCAAAGTTTTTTTCTCTGTAATGAAATATGATATATAGGAAAATATATATTAATGTCAAAAAATTTTCGCACGCTACGCGTGCAATAAGTTTCGAGACTAGGAGTACACTAATACAATGACATAACGAACAATTCACAAACAATTCCTTCTCATTTTTTGTAAGATTAATTTGTGATACCTAAGTTTACGTGTTTGCTATATTAACTAGATTAATGCGATTGCAAAAGCGAGCAGCTAGGATAATATTAAATAAGCCTATGCGCACACCAACATTTGAGCTCTTTAGAGAATTAAAATGGCTATCATTTCAAAGCAGATGTAAATACCATGTTTGTCTATTGGTTTACAAAACATTAAACAATCTTGCACCCAAATACCTTAACAATATTTTATCTTTTTCTACTAATTCCAGTTACAATCTTCGATCTATACAAAGGTATAATATTATAAATAACAGACCAAACACAAATTCTCTAAAACGAACCTTTAGTTACTTTGCTATAGAAACTTGGAATTCTGTTCCATCGCATATAAAACACATTCGTAATATTATGGCTTTTAAAACACAACTGAAAACATATCTTTTACTACAAGATTGTGACTTAATATAATCATCGATGTATTTTTTTCTACTTACTGTTTTTTACCCATCTTTTGATATGTTTACAGGTGTCTGTCTAAATGTACTAAATAAGAAACCTTCTTTAAATAAAGATATTATTATAAGTATTATTATTATTATTATTATTATTATTATTATTATTATTATTATAGTTAATTCATCCAACTGCTTTGCGGCTTTTCAGTTTTGTTTTGAGGCTCTACTTTAAATTGATATTCATTTAAGGAATATGTCTTGAAGATCTGATCAAATCTTGTTTCGCATTTGATGTGACTATAGCTTATTCATCCAACTGCTTTCATACCTCGTTATTTTCAAACAACATGTAAAAAAAGAGTAAAATATGCATATCAGGAATCGCCACACTCACAAAACACAGCCTCCTCACGCAGCGAAAAAGAATAGAGGAAGCGAGAGAGCATGTTTGATATAAGTATGTCAATTCAAATAGGACGCCACAAACAATTACCGAAAAAGAGAACCTTTGGTAAGATTATGATGATGCCTCACCGATATTAGAAATGCAGTATTTTTGCCATCTAGCCATTCGTTCTTTTTATTCACGAAGAGAAAGGACATCAATAAGCATATTTATGTGCTGTACCAATAAATATTATTTATTTATAACTAAAAAAAGATACAGAAAAGCACAAGAATATCTGAATGTACTAATTTTAAAATAATTAAATATTTAAGACATTTTGACAAAACACTGATACAAATAAATCATAAAAATGTTTAACATAACTGATTTAAATCAACCAGGATTACCGTCAGCTTTTTGTAATCAGTTAAACGTGGTGGAAACGAAATAGACCAGCCAGACTCGGATTCTTTAATGTAAATTGACCAGAAAGTATGAACGGTATTTAAATTACATTAGGAATGTGCAATGGTTTGCTTTCCCAGCGATTTTCATGAACTGTTGAGAAGCCGGCTGTAGTGAACTAAAATAAATTTATCTAATTAAAATGCTGTACTATAGAAAACTGGCAAGCAAAACATATTAAGGTAATTTATGCTAACGCATGTTTGGTATTTTTATATCTGGTAAGGGATAAGTAGACATTAACGTGATTCCTTTTGAGATTTTTTTGCTTATTGAAACTCAGATTTTCTTATGGCAGATACAAGGTAGTTTATTTTTATTTTTTGTAAATATTATTCGCAAAATGCACGATATCAAATTAGTAAAAACATATAAAATATAACTATTTCACTTTCGAAGCATGTGTATGTGTTTTTGAAAATATAGACCAATCAGACACTGTTTTTTAAATTGGTCATTAGGTAAAAACAAGTACAAAATGCATTTTCATAAATAAAAACACAATTGTCATGATCATATTCTCATCAATTTCGGTAAGAATGTGACAGTCACAGTGTATTTTATGCCCACTTCTAAATTATTACTAATCAAAAAGTTTAACCTAATTTTTCTCTAGTGATCTATCTTATTTTTACAGTAAAGTTTTGCCATCTTAAAATATAGTCCTTTTTGAATATTTATTTTTCAACCTAATATAATTTATTTCTCCCAACTGGTATTCGTAAACAGGTATGTAATTGTGTATGTTGTTTCTCTTGCCACTTTCTATAGAAATTTAAAATATCTACAATGTTGAATATATGATCTTGAGAACATGGCGGGTCAAGTTGTACCAAACATTTTGTTATAGTATGAAACCCTAGTTTCAAAAGGGTTTTAAAGATGATGTTTCGGATTATGAGCACATGTCACATCATGGAAATTATCAACCAGTATGTGAATGTTTTAATACAATCTATTACATGCAATTAATTAAGCTTATTCATAATACACAATTATCTTTTGATGCCTAGACTTTAGTTATTTAAACTTTCTTTTACATTTTTTTTGCTTTTAAATATTATATCACTTTAACAAAATAAAAGAATTGTGGTCTTTATTTATTTTGTGATTTTTAAAGATAAAATACATAATAATACTTGCAGCAAACTAATAAGGTAACAAATTGTTTTTTTTAATTGTAGTAAAGTGTACTTAGAACATAAACATTAAATAGCATTTAATTTTACAAATTTGATATTGAATGAAGAGTCCTTTAATTAAAGTCAGGTAATTATGTAATTTGATATTTTTAATCGGATGTAATAATATAAATGTGCTTTTAATTTTAAAGAATTAGTTTTTGTTCCCAAAGACGGTTTTAGTAACACATAAGAAGAAACTCATGTTAATTTTCGGTTTTCTGGAGTTTTGATTGCATGCCAGGCATTTTCTCGGAATGTACAGTACCTCATTTAAAACTTTTTCTAAATCATTTACTTAATATTTGTCATTGACGATTATTGACAGTAAACAAGCCAAATTATTTTTTCTAATAAAAAAACAGTGGACATAAAAAATTACCAATTCGAAAGTTGGGTGAGTCTATATTTACAAAAATGCTTACTAGTTAACATCGCAATGAAGATCCTTTAGTTATATTGTGTAGTTGAAAGCATAGAATGTTATTCAAAAGAAAGTCTATTTTGTCACTCTCTACAATAGGAAAACACTGGGTTGAAGGTTATAAAACTGAGCATGGAAACCAGTCTCAAATCTCAAGCAGATGCTTTAAATCTCAATCAGATGCTTTAGATTTGAGACTGGTTTCCAAACTCAGTTTTATAACCTTGGGCACTGGTTATGATGATGCTTCAGAATTTCGTAGCCCAGCCCATAGTTTCTCAAGTAAAACATCTGTTATGCGATTTGCTTATTTCCAGTTTACAACGTTAATGCATGAATCATTTATAGCAACAAATCATTATCAAACCAAACTGAATATTTCACGGAAAAATGATCCTTTATAAAACAATTTTAGCTGAATCGCATTCATACGATTAAACAGCACTTTCCCATGCTATATCTGTCCAATGTGAAAGCTGCTCGCTGGTGCAGAATGCGTTAATTACAAACAATATATTAATAAAATTGGGCACAATATAATAAAATCGACCAGGCATCTCTGAGATTCGTATCTTAAGCTGATGGTGAAAAGCATTTTTAACTTTATCGCTGTTTATGATTTTGTGGCTATGCTCATGTGTTGTATAGCATCTTGTTAAGCACAGAAAATATTGTTATCTTCGTGTCATAGATATAAAATCAGTTACGCTTTGAGATAATTTCGCATTTTAATGTAACATTATGGCAGTATCTAAAATTTCTCACGAAAAAGGACTTTTTAACTAGGTTTAGGTCTTTTTAAAATAATTTCGCTTTCTTTCACACGCTAAATATTTGTGCAGTCTCATAAGTGCAGAATCCAAGATTTGAAAATTCCCCGGTCGACTTTATGAACTCATTTACCCATGTGAGCTATGCTTATTATATATCAGTTTTGCATTGTTGCTTTTGCTGCTTTCATATTGGTCAATTTAATTTCAGTTTTAAAAAGACAGAAACGAGGAATCAGGGATCCAAGATATGGAATGCTTGTTGGCAAGCCAGGACCACCAGGTAAATATTACAACACGAACAAAGGCAGAATAAAAACCCTCTGGTCATAAATCATAGTATTGAAAATCAGTTTAATTATGAGTTCATTTCGCTTTTGATTAAAACACTTTTTGTTAAAATATTTGAATATCTTATTATCAAAGATGAAAATGGAATTTTGATAGCCACCGAACACGACAAATATTAAAATATTGTAGTCTCGGTTTGAATGACCCTTTTTTATGGTAAGTAATTGAAATGCATATTTACTCATCAATATTTACACAAGTAAACAATACAATGAAGATCTCATCCAAACAATGCATATGGCTGTGAACATGGCAATGAGGTAATTTCAGATCACTACCATTTACAGCGGCGTTTGGTCTCCAGATACAAGAACGGGTTTGCTCAAAACATGAAATAAATAGGGGGACTGAACAGAGTGGAATTTTACCAAGGGATAGGAGATATAAATCCTGCATAAAACAGAGAATTCCAAAGGCATATTATTAATTAAAAAGCAGGAAGTCATCTTGGCTGGCATATTGAAATCACCAATCTCAAAACTTGCCGAAATATTTAAACAAAAGTTACTTCTAGAAGTACTGTACTATTAAATACTTACGTATTTAGCTGGGCGACCTTAAAGGACTAAACTGATTAATTAGATGGGTCTTAAGTTGAACACTTATGTCGCCCTCTGGTATATGAACTATGTCGGAATTAAAAATGCCAGTACAAAAGGGACATAACTCCATCTTGACCCAAAGACTTGGCATTTTCACCAGCGTGTTGTAATGGGTAATATAATTTTAATAAGTTTGATAAAGAAATATTAAGAAAACGCAAAGGTATAGCCAACGTTAATATTTTGTGTAAAAATCCAAGTACAAAAAGCGGCATAACTCCATCAAATGTGACATTATGTTTGACCTCAAGAATTTGGCATCCTCATGAGCGTGTTGCCATAAACAATATGACACGAACGTTTCATGAAGAATTATTAAGAAGTGGCAAAGTATTAGCCAACGTTAAGTTTTCGTGTAAAAATCCAAGTACAAAAAGAGGGATTACTCCATCAAACCTTGACCCTTAGAATGTGGCATTAAACGAGCCTGTTGCCATCAGCTATTAAATGTGAAAGTTTCACGAAGAACTATTAAGAAATGACAAAGTTATAGCCAACGTTAAGTTTTTGTGACGGACGGACGCCTTTTATCTTCACGTTAAAATTACATCTTTGTTTAATTCTGATTATGGTTATTGTCTCAAAAACACTTTGAAAATATGTCTAAGTCAAAAAGTTATCCGATGTCTTTGCCCTCCTAAAAAATTCTATATTATTGTACTTTCAATATGCAGTATGTTCGTATTTTGAAAATCACTAGTTTAGCTCAGACTCTGCCTGCAGTATTATTTGTCGATTTTTACAGCATATTATTTATCGTTTTCAATAACTTTGATATATCAGTAAAGTTTTTTGTGCTTGAGGCGCTTGTGATTTCCTGTAAATTCAATAAATGCTGTGTAAAATGTTTCTCAGCGTGGTAATATTTGTTAATTGTTCTCGTTTGTTTGAGACAAATATTTATGAGTGGATTCCAAACATTCAATGTTTTAGCTAACACAGGCATGTCGTATATTTGCAACAATAGATATAACAAGCTCATAATTATAAAATCGATTAAACAAAGACTTTTAGATATTTATAAAAAGCAATAAATCAACATAATTAGAATCGTATTTTAGGTTTAAAGATACTGAAATTCGAATACTAGTAAAATCTGGATTTGAAAATAAATAACGCATGGCTTTAATATCGGCTTATGAAATTGAGAAAGGAAGACAGATTTTTACACCATATCAGAAAAAAAAATGCAAAATGAAAAAGCGACTATTTTTTCATTCTAGTCTGCCTTTAAATTGAAATTTACGATTACAATATTTTAAGCCATATTAAAACAACTGGCCAAATATTATTGAAGAACAACTCATGACAGGGAATTTATAAAGACTTATAACATTGCAAATTTCAGTTTAAAAATTTTCAGCTGTCAACGAAAGACAATACCATTTTGAAAATTATACTATTAATGTTCAGTCTTACTGTGCCTCTAATAATATTTGTATGTTGACTTGAAGCACTGTGTTTAATGCAATAAATGCGATTTGCTCGTTGTGTTTAATGCAATAAACGCGAATATTGCTGTTGTTGGTGTTGTTGTTATTGTTTTTTTTATTTAAAATTACAATTGGTGTTTTCATTCAACCTATTAGCGCAAAATGTCAGCATTCTAGCAAAATCAGTTTATTCCAATCTACAAAGAATCTAAGCCGCATGAATAAGTAAAGTTAACACATTTTAGAACAACTATTGTATTAAAAATAAAGCATAATAAATCTCTGAATGAAATTAGCAGTAACAAAGTAACTTACATTCAAGCGGTAGAATGTTCTGATCGATCTCGTTATGGTAGAGGACAAAATTGACATGCTTGGTTCAAGAAGGTCAGCAGCGTTTTATTCCCGTGACCCGTGATTATTCTTTTATAAATTTTAATGGTAGATTGTTCTTTATAACACCATGATAAAAGAGGACATAACGATTATGACGTACTTGGTTCACGTAGGTCTGCACCGTTTTATTCCCATGGCCCATATATAGGATATTTTAAACATCAAATTAAAACCAGTAACACTGTTAAAAGCAAAACTTATATACACTAGTCAAAAGTTCTAAGTGCACACTTGATAAATGTTAATTTTTCCAATAATTTAATTGAATCTTTCAAAATAGTGTAAATTACAATGAAGAAGAATCAATATTCTATTAAAGCACACCAAACATTTTAAGTCTGCTTAACCAGATTAAAAAATAATAATATTTTAGCTCACTTGTTCTCAGAAAGAAATTCTCAAGTTAATTATCATTGCATTCGGCTATCATTTGTGATCGTTTTCTCATCTCTGTATAATTTAAATTTCACGCAGATTTAAAGGAAATACCGTAGTTTGCCATTCCATTGCACTGAAATAGCTTTCTGTAGCTTTATAATGGTCTGCTGGGCACGATGCGCCAACATACTCAACTTTATTTTATCCATAACGTTTTTACAGGATTTCAAGGAGAAAATTCCTTTGTTCACACAATGATTTGTGCCAAAAGTTTTTGAATTGTCTAGCACTTTGGGATGATACAATTTTCTATGATACGAGATAGATGTGTAACAGCCTTTCCAAACGAAACAAAATGTATTCATTTCGGTAAAATTGACCAGTTTTCGGATACGCCTTTTGACCGAATGAACGTCATTTTCGAATAATTTGATATTGAAGTTTATTGAATTTCTATAAATTTTAGTTTTAAATTTTTATTTATTGGACACTTATCCAACAAATTTTACACTAATTTTTTCGAGTTTACGTTGTTTTACGTAAATATTTAATGACGTAATTTAGTAATATCAGCGTTCAACGTAAGCAACGTAATCAATCTAGAAAAAACATATCGTTTGATTTTCTTCTTAAATTAATAAAATATGCAAAATAAGGTATTTCTTTTGCATTTACGAAAACCGTCAAGATTTCTTTACAACAAATTTGAAGTTGTGCCTGTGAAAAGAATTTTGACGGCAATGTCGTTGTCTGCTGACGTCAACCGATCCATGGTTACAATTTGTTGGTGTGTTTTTCGTGTTTGTCTTGAGTCGGTGAACATGTGAAAAACAAAAACGATTGTAAAAAAATAAATTTCGCTTGCCGCACGGGGATAATGCATAAAAAGCGTATGCCGACGTGGATGACGTAAAACGTAAAACATATGCACGGTTTTCAAAAAATTATTGTTGTTTGATCATTATTAACTTTAAGTCAAACTTTCATTCAATTTGAATAAGTTTACTTTAAGATATTCAAAATTGAAAAGTGTGCACTTAGAACTTTTGACCAGTGTATTGCACCTTTATTTAACCAATATCTTATAACCCACAAAACATTAATAATTATAATTATATTTTTTTTGAAAAGAAACAATTAGAATGAAAACTTTATTTTATTGGTAGAATGTTCTTACAACACTATGATAACAGAGGACACAATGATTATGACTGGATTGGTTCACTTAGGTCAGCAGCGTTTTATTCCCGTGGACCATTTATATATGATTCTTTAAACATCAAATTAAACCCCTCAACACTTTTGTAAGCAAAACTCATAAATTGTAATTTTTTTAACCAGTATTTAATAATCCATAAAACATGAATAGTTATAATTATGTAGTTATATTTTTTTTGGAAAGAAACAATAAGAACGAACATTAATTTTATTGGTAGAATTGTCTTACAACACTGATAGAAGATGACAAAATGATTATGTCAGGCTAGATTCACGTAGGTCAGAGGCGTTTTATTCCCATGACCCAGATATAAGATTTTTTAAACGTCAAAATTTAATACTCCATACATTTTGAGCTAATGCAATATATTGCTACTTTTATCATCCAATACCTTAAATTCATAAAACATTGCTTTTGAGCAAATATGGCAGATATTGCTTTTTTAAGTGCATAAATGCATAAATACAAACTTACATGATCTTATGACCAAATAAATTTAAATAGCTTTAAAAACGAACGAAAGTTTCTCAAATAAGACATCGGAAAACTTGTGTTGCATTTACAATGGTTATGTTGAAATAATTTATAAATGAAATATCCGCGGTATGTGTCAAAGCATGAAATAAAAGGAACGTAGTGTTTTTCACTAATCTTTAAATGACTCCATGTTAGGTTTCAATGATAATTTCTCTTAAAAAAAAGAATAAAAGCAGGGAACTATCTCGAATTTCTAAAACACCCGGTATTGTTTTGCTTGTTTTACAAAATTAGCCTCAATGTATGATTGCAGATTATTATATTAAAATGAAATTTGAATTGTTGCTTCAACACATATTTGATAGAAAATTATTCTCTCTTTAATAAGTATAATAATAGTTTCAAGTTTCAAGTTTATTGGCATATCGGCAAAAAACATGCCTTTGGCCATTTATAATAGAACATATGGCAAAGACACATAGACATTTACATTCAACAAATAATGACATACACAATTTCATGTATACATACATACTTCTTTAGGAAACAGTCAACATAGCAAGGGTATCAGTGCGAAGAGAGTTAGCATCCCTAATAAATTTGCAAATTTTTAGCATTGTACACTTGTTTTTTGATGACATAAGATGTTTATATTTCTCTAATGTAAGCCACGCAGTGGCACCAAAATACTTTCTTCTAATGTCAGAATATTTTGTACAACATAACAAAAAGTGATATTCCGTTTCTATAGTATTTTGATTGCACATTTTGCAAATACGATTTTCCCCATTTATATTGTTATAACGACCATCTTCAATTTCAAGCGAATGAGAGCTTAAACGCATACAGCTAAGTTGCTTTCTTAATGAAAAAATGTTTTATAAAAGAGAGATAATCTTCAAAAACAAAACTTGTCTTAAACTGTTTATAGTATACTAGTTTTTGCATACTATTAATATACTCAACAAAAAAGAAACCTGACACTGTAACTTTGAATAAGTATGAGGTGCATATTCAAAATCTATATACTTTTGCACCATCCAAAAGAAAATAACCACTGAATCACTTGTTTCATGCACCAAAAATATCAAAATGCATAATTAAGTTCAAAACATTCACAATTTTTATTACATACCACAATTCAATTAGCTTTAAATCTGATTCCATGAAAATACACCAAATATAAAGTGTCAGGTTTCTATTTTTGTTGAGTATAGTTTCAGACCATTTTTGTATAAACTGATCTCTAATTCTTTGTCGAATAATAGGAAAATAATTTAAATTTGGATCGAAATTTTCTAACAAATGCGAAAAACCTAATCTGTCAATATAACTTTTCATAGCTTTAGCCCAGTTGTTTGATTTATATGATTTTTATGGGCGAATTTTCGTTTTTCATTATTTTCAACCAAATTTTACAGCCCTTTCTTGACATAATACTGAGATCGGGAACCTTCCAAGTTCACCATAAACTGCAAAATTTGGTGTTTGTTGTTTAACACCTAAAATATATTTACAAAATCGTATATGTAGTTTATCTATTTCTTGGAAATTATAAATACCGGACACTTCAGAACCATATAATAAAATTGGCACTACCATGCTGTCAAAAAGATAGAGTTTAGTTTTAATGTCAAAATCGATTCTATCAAAAAGTAATAAAAGATTATGTATGCATTTAAGGCTTGCTCTGATAGAGTGTTTACTGCATATGATAAGTTACCCGTATAATAAAATTTCATGCCCAGATAAATGAAGGAGTCTACCATCTCAACTTTTTCACCATTAATAAAGACGTCATTATATATCGTATTCCTATTTCTTCTCTTTTCGAAAACGCAAACTTTTGTTTTATTTACGTTTATCTTTAATCCCCATTTTTCTGAATACAAATATAAATTATCAAGTTGACTTTGTAGAATTGCATGGTCTGTGGTAAAAAGAACAATGTCATCTGCAAATAGGATCAAATACATAGAGAGCACATTCAAATCATTTGCATTTAGGCAGTTGAAATCAATATAATTTGATATATCATTTACAAATAAAATAGATAAAAGGAGAGATAACGGTTCACCTTGTATTTGTATTCTCTTATCACGGTATCAAAAGCCCTCTCGAAGTCGATAAAAGTATACCAAAGTTTTAGCTTTTTCGATATAACATTTTGAATAATACTATGTAATATAAATATGGCATCAGCTGTAGAACGATCATCGCGAAAACCATACTGAGCTTCATTAAACACGTTATTACTTTCACACCATTTATTAATTCTATTTCTTAACAATAATGAGAAAACTTTTGACATAATATTAACTATTGTTATACCTCTTAGTCTATAGTTTCCAGGATTATCGGTGTTACCTTTTTTGAAAATTGGAACAATAAAACCTTTACTCCATGCATCTGGGTAAATACCTGAATCATATATATTATTAAATATTGTGCATAGATAAGGGTCTATATATTCCTTTGTATCGATAAAAAATTCCGCTATGTTTCCATCCAGATCACTGCATTTATTTCTTTTTAAATTAGAGATCGTTTTAATTATTTCTTCTGTCGTAATGGGTGTATCTAACATATCAATTCGTAGAGTATAATCGCGCTGGTGCGTAAAAGACTCAGTATCATATTGTTTATGAGATGTATTTGAAACAGTTTCGAAATATTCTTTAAATTGATTTAGATTTATAGTATTACTCGATTTATCTTTTTGATTTCCCTATTTTGTTATATATTTCCAAAAGTTGCGGGATGATTTTCTGCTCATATCAATAATATGCCCCTACATAAATTGTTTCGCACTATTGGTACACTAGTTATGAAACTGGTATGATACCAATGGATTGCTAATCTATTATTTATTCTGCATTTATAAAAACAAAAGTGATATATGCATATCAGGAATCGCCACACTCACAAAACACACTCACACTCTCCACGCAGCGAAAAAAGAAGAGAGGAAAAATAAAGCACGTGTTTATAAGCTTGTCAAATTCAAATAAGATACCACAACAATTGACGAAATCAACACATGTTGTCTTGTTGATATAATTCCAACCCACCCATCAAAGAGAGAGTGCATTTTCAAATTATTTTAATACCATCAATTTAATAAATAAGATAAAACAAATAATTCACTTAAGAACAAAATTGGTAACACACAGTCTTTAAACGATCATTCGTCTATCCTAAGTAACAGCCAACCTTCTTTGCAGTTACCGATTTAAACAGTACTGACTATGTACGGGGAGACATTTTATGGCCACCACAATGCACAAATAGCGAAATCGTGAATTTCAATTGATATTGCCTATACCTGGGAGCGAACCCGCACCGTCACGACAATAGCGCCTAGCCCTGAAATTTCTACAACGCAATCAATTGAGCTAACCGGGACAGCCCCAAAACAGGTTGATCGGATAGCCATGGTATACGTTAACATCACTGCATGACATCAGTAACGGGTTATTATACTGAAAACAGCACTGACTATATGTACGGGGAGTCTTTTTACGGCCGCTTCACTGCACAAATAGCGCTACTGTAAATTTCAAGCCTCTACCTGGGGGCGAAATGGTCAAGGGTAAAACAAATATGTTCATAATTTAAAGTCAAAAGATTTTTTCTTGTAAAAATGCCCACTTTTCCGGAATTCTCTTGTATCATAAAATCAATAAAAGGGGTCAAAAATGGAAAAGTTTAATTTTTTGCATCAAAATGCAAGAATTCATCTGTTGAAATTCTTGTTGAGACACATGCAGTTTATCAACAACGTACGAACCGACACAGTTTACAACTCATTACGTGCACAGCTAATGTATTATCCATGAAGGAAGACACCGACAAGTCAATAAAATAGTAAGAAGTACTTTTAGTAATAAGCACCACCTAATAATGATAAATATTCAACACTTAATGGTTTGCATCACATTGCACTTGAATTGTTCGATAAAATTTATACCAAAAGCAACCAGCAATAATCTCGTTTTAGCAAGGTTAAAGCCATTACTTATATCGGCCTATCAAACATCTAGCTTTTAAATATAATAAATGAGTTAAGTATATTATAAGAAGACAAAATGTTGATATCTCATTTAAATAAAATTAAACGTCTCTCATAACGCTTCAACAAGCTTGTATAATTATTAGGATATTTTCTTTCGTATATATTCAAACACACTGGCATAAAACGCAAAAATAGTTGTACATGAGTCAAGATAATGAAACTAAAATTAGATACAGGTCTCCAGTCTCAAGCATCTGTTTGGCTGAAATAGAGAGAAGTTTCCGATCAGATGCTTAAGACATTTATTCTTTTGAGCCTATCAGATGATTGAGACATTTGTTCTTTTGAGCCAATCAGATGCTTGAGATATTAATTCTTTTGAGCCAATCAGATGCTAGAGATATTAACCCAGTTGCTCGTATTTTTCGTTAAATTAACGGATATATTTTAACGTTAACGTTAAATTACTAAAGTTGACGTTAGATAACGGTCCGTTAAAATCTGGTTATTCTTTTGAGCCAATCAGATGCTTGAGACTTTTATTCTTTTATGCCAATCAGATGCTAGAGACTTTTATTCTTTTGATCGAATCAGATGCTTGAGAAATTTATTCTTTTTAGCCAATCAGATGCTAGAGACATTTATTCTTTTGAGCCAATCAGATGCTTGAGACATTTATTCTTTTGAGCCAATCAGATGCTTGAGACATTTGTTCTTTTGATCCAAACATATGCTTGAGACATTTGTTGTTTTGAGCCAATCAGGTGCTTGAAACATTTGTTATTTTAAACCAATAAGGTTCTTGAGACATTTGTTCTTTTGAGTTTATCAGATGCTTGAGACAGTTGTTCTTTTGAGCCAATCAACTGCTGGAGACATTAATTTTGTTCTTTTGATCTTATCAGATGCTTGAGACATTCCTTCGTTTCAACCCATCAGATGCTTGAAATTATCATTTCAGCCAATCAGATGCTTGAGATTCGAGATTGATCTCCAGTGTTGTTTTCAGTATACTGGGCACAAGCCAATTTGATAAGGATTTTTAATAGGTAGGAATGAAAATTCAAAAAATGCCGACGCCGATTAGAACTTTCTTGAACCTTATCTTGCAAACTTTTTTTGAAATACAATTTATGACGAAGATCACGGAACCTTCCGTTTGTTTGTTTTAATACTTTTGATAATTATGATCGAAGGAATTATTGAATTACTTAAAACAATTAAAAGCAGTTTGGACTTTTCATCCAAACAACACTGAAGACTGAAAGTCAACATCGTTAAAATACTCGTAAATAAGCCATACATGTTTTCGATAAAATGAAAGAAGATTTGCTAGCACGCCCTTATTTTTTAAAATTATTTATCAGTAAGGAGCGAAATAAACTCTCTTTCTCTTTATATGGGTGTGATTAAGTGAATTCGCTTAAATAATGAGAAGTCACATTCAATTTAGTAAATAGTTGATACAAAATGAACACCTACAAATGCTAAACGCAACACTGAATATACAAAACATTCTTTATTTTTTTGTTCAATATCACTTTAATGATGGAGCTATGGTTTATTAACAAATTATGTACATAGTATTTATTACGATATAAATCAGCCACAAAGAGGACATACCCGGATACATCTGTCATGTAAAGTTCAAAGTTTAAATACTTGTATAATATACACTTATTTTAAGTTCTATGTGCACAATTGTACTTTTTTATATCTCAATTTTTTCGAATTTAAATAACAATTATATTACAAATTACACAACGTTTTAAGCCATTTCTGAAAATTTCCGCTTTTGCGAAAAATAAATACAAATGATTAATTTAAGTAATATATATTAACTTAAGTAAAACATATTGAGAACGAATTATAATAAGTACGAATCGAATGTGACGACATACTACCCAAGTACCGGAGATTTTGCCGTACAGTAAAATAAACTGAACACACAAAGAAACTTACCTGTTGTTTTTATTCCTTAATTGTGTTCATTGATGCTATATTTTATCCTTAATTTAATTTGCGGTATTTGCACATATCTGAACATTTGATAAAACTATGTATTGCTATTTTTCACAAAGGTCAATATCTCCTTTGTCCAAAGTAATGAAGGGATCATTATGTTTGTACAAATGTCTTATTTCAAACCATGCAGCATATCAATCATTGTGGGTTGCAGTATAAAGGCATACTTGAACTATCCTGTATTGGAGAAACGGATGGTAAAGACTGTGTGTGTCTCTAGCGTGGTTGGCTAGGTGCTGTTGCCGTACTTGTATGGCTATCTATACAGTTCAAGTATATTCATTGACTGTCTAATTAAGAAATGTATGGTACGTACGGAACAACACAACACAACAGTCCACTGATTCAAAGAAATAAGATACAGTTACTTAAATAAAACGTTTGCCAACTATTGCCCTTTTAATGAAAGAAAGAGACAAAAATCTAACCCTTCATTTGTCACAACCATTATTATTTATCTTTTTTATAACTAAACTAACTAAATACTAAACCGACAACTTCCAATATAATGCTGATCAAATTCCTTCAGATATTTGAATTCACTGGCATCATAAATGCAATTGAAGTTGTTTCCCATCTTTTTTATCAAGCTTCCATTTTGGTTCAGTATAAAACAGATTTATTTAAGATATCCATATCGGAAAATGTGTGTCAATGTGAATAAAGGAGATTCTCTAAGTATGAGCCTATGCTTCAAAGTTCACGTTAATTAGCTTTTTTTCATCCATCCGTGTTTAATGGGGAAGTATATTTAATAGAATAAATTAGGTAATAAATCTGGGAAGTTACACATTTTTTAAACAGAGGCAAATGTACTTTACCAAACTTAAAGAGAAGTTTTGACTTGTTTGCCATAAAGTTATAGAGACCCGTTGATATGTCATGAAATATGAATCATCGTTATAGAAACCTATAGCTATGCAAACTAGTTAGTTTAAATTAATAAACCGTACTGACGCTCCTTTAAATCATATAGGTTATTTTGGATTATCACAACATATAAAAGTTATATAATTATTTTTGTCTTCAGTATTCAATACTGAACATTTGACAGTCAAATACATCACAAGCATGCAATATAACTTTGATAAAAATAATGAATGTCTCTTTTTTTTTTAAATTCGGTTTACAGAAACGTCAAAGAGGCAAAAATAATGTGATTATTTGTATAAGCAGGATAATTCTTTAAAAGTGAAAAATGAATATATATATAATGTGGGAAAAACGGTCTCTCACAGGGTCAACAATTAGACATGTAGTAACAAACACCCTATCAATGCAGTCAAATAGCAACGTTCTAGCTGTCAGTCGAGCTAAAATGAAATATGTATATTAGGAATGGAAACGTCCAGAAAACAAAGCATTACAAGAATTAAGATGTTTAGATCAAACGTTTCAGTCGCATTAGTCGCATGTGATAAATGACGTTGTAAATTAAAGTTCCCGTAACTTTTAGCGATAAGTTATACAATAAAAAAATAGTTCAGCGATAATTTTCTGCAACATTTACCAAAACAATGTCAAAGTCCGAAATAGCAGGTTAATAAATAATTAGAAATTTACAGGATATTCTTCATTTTTTCCTAAAGAAAAGAACGATTATCATCAGTCACTTGATTTGTGAACTTGTAAATAGCATTTTGGTAAACAAAATTGTCGGATTTATAATTGATATTTGGTGGTTGAAAGTGATTTAACCGTGAAAAAGCAGACTGAATCTTATAAACCAATGTAAGCAAATACACGAAAAACATTAAAAAACGAGTTTTTTTCTATTACAATTACATAAATTTTAGACACCGCTTATTCTATTACTTTGGGGGATCCGTTGTGAAAACTCGCATTCATTTTGAACGCTATGAAACCCGAACCAGTTTATCTTTATCATCTTCTCAGCTATAATACCTTTTGTTTTCCAGGTCTTCCAGGCACACCGGGAGTTCCGGGCGCTGTCGGCCGACGTGGGCAGAAAGGCCACAAAGGTGTCGCTGGTCCACCGGGGCTCAGGGGACCCCATGGACCATATGGGCCTCCGGGATGGAAGGGTCCACCTGGATTTATCGGTACTGAAGGTATAAAGGGAGAGAAAGGTTTGCCTGGATTCGATGGCATGCCAGGACTAATTGGAGATGTCGGTTTAGTTGGATATAATGGTGAACACGGGCGTATGGGACCGCCAGGGTTAATGGGGCATGTTGGTTTTATCGGAATGATTGGCTTTCCTGGACCTAGAGGAGATCCAGGAATAGTTGGTTATACCGGCCCGTCAGGGGATCAGGGAAGTTACGGGGTCCCTGGACCAGTGGGGGTATATGGTGAACCCGGACCAATGGGTGAGTACGGATTTATGGGACCACCTGGTGAGATTGGATACAAAGGAGCGAAAGGAGAGCGTGGTCATGATGGTGAAACTGGACCATGGGGTCCAGTCGGTATGCCAGGACCCATATACGATCCTTACGCAGGCTTTACCCAGCTGGCACCCATATTTACAAATCACAATGAAACACAGATTGGAAATTGCACTGACCTAGATGAAGGAGTTCCTAACTGTTCCTCTTTTGAAGGAATTCCAATGGCGGCAGAAGCGCAGTTCTCTAGCAAATCTTTACCCGCCTTCTACCACCTACCTCCAAATGCACATGTCATGCCTGCTCAATCGGTTTTAAGTAAATTTCAGATGCCTGGAATACCCAGTAAACAATATTCACCTGCATATGGTCCAAACATTGAATACAACGAGGACGAAAACGATATACTTACAGAGAAAGAATACTTGGAAATGATGAAATCTCATAACATTTCGGAAGGGGAAATAAGAAATACCGAATACGAGTATGAAATAACAGAAGATTCTCACAATGAAGTCAGTCTTGAAGAATCTCAGGAAATGGAAGACTATGACAAATCTTCTCAAGAAGTTCATAATGACATGGACAGTCAAGAAGATCAAACAGAAGGAGGTACTGTAGATTTCTACGCTGATTCAACAACTGAGAGTGTAACAGTAACTACCGAGCCTATAACAGAACCAGAATCAGACTCAGATGATGATTCCGACTAAAAAATGTGATTTTTTTTTATAAATTTGAACTATTCAACATTATTTAGAAAACAAGCGCATGTTTATTTCGAATAAAGCGTAACAATGACATGTAAACAGACCTTTTTTAAATTCACAACGTTTAAGAACTTACTGATTCAATGTTAAATTTGAACTATTCAACATTATTAAGAAAACAATAGAATGCATCCATATAATTGTCATTGGTGTCCGCCATGTTGTCCTGATTACGTCATCATTCGTTTCGCGGTATGTGAAAATTCTTGGAATAAATCGAACACTCGTAGGTTTAGAACACTAAATGTTTAATCAGATAACAAGTCATTTAAAGTGTGATAGGTGAACATGTCAAAACTTTAACTGTTAACTAAATTTTAACAAATAACAACTGTTAATCACACTGACTGTAAAAAATTATTTTGTTTCATGGTCACAGTACTTTCATTCCATATTTAATATTTAGTGGTTGGTTACCTATCTGATTTAAAATTTAGTGGTCGGTTACCTATGTGATTTAAAATTTAGTGGTCGGTTACCTAACTACATATAAACACTTCCGGGGCTATGGGCGGGGCAGACGAACTTGTAAACAAAGCAAAATAGGACAAAAATAAGGGCTGAAGGTGAGTTTTTTTGCTTCATTTCAAACAAAAACACTATATTTGATGTATACGAACAAATACTCACCAAGAAACTGCTCATAACTGTTGAAAAAACGTTTTTTCGTCAAACCACAAATATAGGTCAGCAACGTGACAACGTAAACAATCGGTAGAGGGCGTAACGCAAATACCGCGAGACGAACGATGACGCGACACCAATGATGACGAGTATAATTCGATGTTAAAACGCGAATATCTAAAACTTATTTCAAACCTCCGTCTTGAATATAAATTATTGATGAAAATGTAACGATAAGAAGATAGATATTGGTGTTAACCTATTTGAATCAACAATTAAGTCTTAATTTGTTATTTAATGTTGTTGTTTTTTCACCGTGTAAAAAGGCGACTGTTCGAGATATATTTCGCTACAATAGAAAATGAATTTTGAAAATAGAATATTTTATATTATTAATAAAACTTTTACAGTAAAAGTGATAAAGATATGCTGCCATCCTATTGGGTTATCTGTTATTCTTGAAACTGATCAGTAGTCGATGTTTTCAAAATATCAGTCTTAAAGAATCATTAGTCTGTTTTAAAAGCAGTCTCAATAATTCAGATGCTCTTATTTGTATCTCGCAAGATTTTGAGGCTATTTCCAGTATGAGAAATTTCAATATCGCTATTTGTACAATGTGTCGGCGTAAAAAGTCTTTCCGTTCATATAATCAGTACTGCTATCAGTAAATAATCGGTTAACGATAACATGTAATGAATATGATCAGGGTAATCCGCACCACCTTTATTTTGTGGTCGTCCCAGCTACCGTAGTGAGCTAGCTCATTCGGAAGCGTGTTCGGTTTTACATGGCTAGGCGCTCTCGGCCTACGGTACAAGTTCGATTCCCAGTATAGGATATATCATTTATTGAAATCTACTTTTTAGCAATCCTGTATGTAGTAGAATCAAGAAATAATCAATAGCTTCCGGTGAATTATCCTGCGAAATTCACCGGAAACTATTGATTATTCCAATTCTAACACGACACATCTGACTGATGTAATAATCATAACTCAATTTTAGCGCGTCGTAATAAACGGAAATTGGTTTTAAGGTCGGCAGTTAGTGTTTACTCCCTAAACATCTCCATAATTCAAAAATTGATAATAATTAAAAGATTAAATGACAAATTTGAATACATGTCCATCAAACCGCGCATCCAGCACTCTCTAGTTGTCGTTCGAACCGTTTTTGTCATTCCAACGTTTGAATACTGCACCAGAAAATAACATGTAAACAACGGAAATGACGTGACGTCGTTAAAATGGCGCGTTAACGTCACCTTAACGTTGCCGCAAAATAGCGGAAAATAATTATGGTATTTTATCTAAATATATAAAATAAACATTATTCTATAACTGTATCATCATATTACGCCCGGGTAAAAAATTCGCGTATTTTTTGCTTTCTAAAATGCGCGAAATTAAATCCCAGCGAAAAATACAATTGTCACGTGATAAGTTTATACCGACAGGTAATTAGTAATAGCCGTGAATTATCGTGTAATAATTCGCAGCAAATTCAATGGGAAAAACGTCAAGTCGTGTTAGAATAAAAATTAATTATGGTTGATTGAACAACAGCCAGCTTTCACAAAAGACCAGTTCAATTGTTACTTTAGTCGCAGTTGCCTTTCGTATTCGCTTTCCAGTAAAGGCAATTTCATTTTAAGAGCAGATGTCTATTTTTATATTTATTTATACAAATATACAGAATATTATGTGGGATTTACTACAAATTTCGAGTTCAGTTAGATTTTGGCTTGCAACCAAAAACATCAAACACGATGCGCGGCGACTGATATTTTCGTTGAGAAGTAGCGCGGGACGGTATAAATGACACAACTTTTTTCATTGTTAATCACGCCTTCAGGTTGCTTGACTTTAAGCCACACCTTTTTCATTGTTTCAACATCCACAAAGGAAATGAATAAACAGTGACAAAAATTTGGTTGACAGCAAAACCTAATTTGGAAGTAAAATACAGCGACATTTGATTGGAGCGGCAGTTCTAACAGTCGTCTCATGACCAGAAACTTGTGAAGTGCTGCAGTTTAACTGGTGTTAACGGAGGTTGCTCGCTTTACAAAATCAAATTGAAATCGAAATTTGTAGTAACAAGAGGTACACACTCTAAGGAAAAAAATTAAATAAATGACGTCATCGGTTGACAACGTGTTTGACCCGCGAAAGTAATCAATATTGAATCAATAGTTTTGTTGCCAATTTTAGAACCAAAAACCGGGGAAAAACGAAGAAGAAGACGACGAATAAGAAAAAGAATAAATTAATTACAATACGATCATAGATAATTTCGTGAAATATTAACTCCCTTAATTTTTTTAAAATTGCGTTGTATCTTCTGAAAACAAAACTGCCAGTAGTTTTTTTCTAGTAACGATTCTATGTCTTTTCCACCAAATATACGTTGTTTTCTATAAATTACTGAAAATGTGATAAGGGCATCTTTTGTAGACTGTAATTATTATTGTTAAGGTTACGAATTTAAGCAGTTTATGATTCGTTAAGTTTTTGTTGTGTTTTATATAAATATATATAAAACCGATGAATTAGTCAACACAATTGAATTATTGAACTATAAAATGAGTCTAGAATTGTGTAAGAGGGAAAACATACAGTCTAAAAAAGTAGCCCTTATCTAATTTTGAGTAGTATATATATATACCTATTTGTAAAGGTCATTATAAACGTACGTCATCGCATAGCCTAATGGTTCCATCTTGTAAAAAATTTTAATCAGAGCGAACTTAAAGAATCCGATTCAAGTTCAACTACGAAGTGATGGTTCGCAAACACTAACTCTGAAACTTTGTTAAGGGCCTGCCACACTCCTCCCAATTCTATTAATCGATAAAAAGAAAATTATCAAAATCTCAATAACGGCAAACTGCTGTTAATTGAAACTTTGCACAAATGTATGTTATTAATGTATCTTTATTTTACAGATGGTAAGACACGTTAGAAAAGTAAAGAACAATAGCGAGATAAAAAAATTCCCTCAACTTCTATTTACATAAATTCAAAAACTAAAGAACACAAAACATCATTTTAAATGCCCACATGCGTAATATGATACTGACAACAATTTATTGTGCCCTCGTGATTTACATATGTAAACTTTACGAGATATTAGTAAAAGTGTGTTTGACCTTCAATTTCCTGGTCGCGTAAACTGATGACAATCACTGATTTCGCTTTTAATAGTTGAAAGTTTTTTACAAAGTACACAACATTTTCTTGTCAGTATCATTGCGCTCACGAGGGAATTTAAAATTATGTTCTGCATCCCTTAGTTTTTGTGAATTTATGCAAATAGAATTCAAGGAATTTTTAGGTCTAGCTTTGTTTCTTTACTTTTCTAACGTGTCGTTCTGTATGCAAAATAAAGTTACATTAGTAACATTCATTTGTGCAAAGTTTCATTGAACGGCATTTTGCCATTACTGAGATTTGATGATTTTTATTGTATCGATGAATAGAATTGGGAGGAGTGTGGCAAGCCCTTAAGCAATCATGACATCGTTACATTTGTAACTCATGCAATTTTACAGTTCATAAGCTACTGTCACTTTCCACAATGCCTATTTGACAGTTAATTGCCATTACATTTTATCACATATATGTTTTGGAATTTGTTAACAATTAGCAGACAATAATCTATCTCCGCTTGCATGAAATCAAACACTGTTAACTACTTACACACAGCTAAAATTGCACCATATCAATTTACATTGTGATCAAACAAAACAGTGTTCCATTTCTAATAATTAAATTTCAGCGATGAATGCATCTGTTACCCTACACACCTAAACAAAGGCAACAATTTGTGAATTCTGCTAAAAGTACGAGGAGTGTTCGAAAATTAATGCAAAAAAGTAATATATGCATATCAGGAATCGCCACACACACAAAACACAGCCTCCCCGCGCAGCGGAAAAGAAGTCATTCCAGTATTCCTATTGATAAGTGAAAGCACGTTATACGAATGTCTGCTGTAAGCATAACATTTATACAAATACCAATTGTGTGTTGACGATAACTTCTCAGGCAGTACATCCATATATAAAAATGTGAGATTCCGTTGAAAAATATAAATCCTTATTCTTCATCGAAACAGTGTTTCTCTTTGGACATGTTAAGCCAGCGTCATTCAAGTTTTCTGGACGAATTATGGGTCATAATATATTATTACTATGTAACTATTACTTGATGATCTTTACTTTAGTACAACTAGTCCGGCCGAAGGGGAATTTTGGCCCGGCTTTAAATAGAGGTTTATAGCGAATGTTGAGTACCATGTGGCCCGGCTTTATATATAGATCGTTGAGTACTGAACGGGAACCATGTTGTATGTACAACAGTACGGTTTTACCAAAGGAAATCTTATTAGTAAGAGGGAAGATGTCAACGTATTTTTTATGTTGCTTGATTATATGGGCTTTTATTGTTAAATTATGTCGTAGGTTATGTATGCAAAAGTTTTATGTTTATATATAAACAAAATATTTACATGACCAAGATGCAATTCCATGTAGGTTTAGTCAGATAATTGATTGTTGTGATTTCTCGTGATAACAATGAACTGACCCGTCTGGTTTTTCAAGATGGCGTTCATCACGCAAAGCATGTATACATGATTAGGTAGTGCGAGTGGATATAGTCATATAGGATTGTTTGCGGTAAGATTTTGTTATCTACATCTACTAGATAGTTTCGTTTTCTAGATCACTGTTGATCGGGAATGTGAGCCAGGTTATAAAGGTATCGATGAGTTTTGTGTTTTCTTTTAAGCGTTAGCGAACGTTAAGTACCAGCTCAAGCTATTTATAATTGAGTATATAAATAGATCTATGTATAGAGTATAAATATATATATATAGAGATTTTATAAATAGATCGATGAGTTGGTGTTTTCTTTTAATTAAAATATATGCGAATTGAAAGTTTATTGTTGTAAGCAGTTATATAAAGAGTGTACATAATTATTATGTAGTAAGAGACATTGTTCAGATAGTTATTCTTGGCAGTTAACGAATATTGGCGATCCTGTGACTTGATTTTGGCGCGTGAATGTGACCTATATATGATGGTTCTTTGATTACAAATGTTTCTGATGTTGAAATTGACGGTTCTAGTGGGTTTCTGTTTTACAAGAAGAAGGTGATTTCGTGTCTATAAAGTAAATAATGATTGTATAACCATTTTTGTAGGTCTTTTTCTGTTGTTCTGTTGTTCCCATCCCCCAGCCCCCTGGTTTACGGGATCAAGATGCTGTGTCTGAATATAGAAAGTTAGTTTGATTTTCATCCTGAAAGTACCAATTTGAAAGAAATTGCCATGTTCGTGGTAGGGAAATTTTGAAAGGTACTGTTGAGTTTATACAGAGCAAATTCATTGTAATGTGGTTAGTGCTATGATAATGTTTAACTTCCAGGTAACTCTTTCATGAAAATTAAATGTTGGTGTAACTGTCCACAAAGTGCAAGGTCTAACATTATCTTCAGATGCTGTTGATATCGAGAAAACAATATTACAAGGAGCAATGGCTTACATAGCTGTCAGTAGAGTATTTACTTATGAAAATCTACAATGACAATAATGAAAAATCAGTTACATTTATGAAATTTTGAGTGCCCTTAACGATCCACTAAACTCCTCCTTGTTCGACCATCGATTAAAAAGAAAATTATCAAACTAAACAAAATTAACATTCATTTGTGCAAAATTTCATTGAAAGGCATTTTTCCGTTTTAGAAATGTTGATACTTTTCTTTTTTATCGATAACGGTGTAAGGAGGAGTGTAGTAAATCCTTAAAATGTAAGAAATTATTTTTCATCCTAAATGAATACATAACAACACATATAGTTCTGGCAATTCTTCATCATAATGCATGTTACCATATCAACAATCTCTTCCACTATTTTCCAGCTAGTTATCATAATATTTAAAAGGAAAACGTTTGTTTTCAAATCATTCACTACATTTACTGCAAACTTGTAAATGTTCAGCAAACAAATTTCATCATAAATCCCAAGCCATACCATTTCCGGTATATTTCATTTCAAACTGCACTCCTTGTATACAACGCGTTCCACAATTACATGTAATACACAAGCACATCCTTCAACATTCAATAGCATTTGCCAATAAAAGACAACAATATACTATCACTGATTCTTTCTTTGTTTAAAAACAATCCATCACCTGCATGAACTCTTACACCCAACATCAAACTTCTTTCAAATGTCGTCCACATATAACACATCTGTGTTATACTTTTCTTGTTAAAACTGATAATTTCAGTAGTTATATTGTAATAATGTTATAGAAATTATTTTACTTCTAACATAAAATTTCTACAACATAATATTTCATGAATAAGAAAAATGATGAAGCGAACTTGTTTTTTGGTTTATTCTTGGAACATTCGCAGTAACCTTTATATACACTAGAAAATGTTAGAAAAGGTTCTGGCTCAGCTACTCAAAACTGGTCGAAAATTTTCGAGTATTCACCTTATTTAGAGGATGATTGTTGCATCTAAGAATAATTTGGGGCGCGTCACGGGAAAACGTACCTTCGGACAGTTGACGTCAATACTTGAAATGACGTCATAAAGTTGAACGGACGACATTGATTATTATGCATTTCGCGGTAAAAATAACATTTTATCGTCAAAAGATGTAACAAAATCACCTTTTAGTTATTGGATAATAGAAAATAATTGTACGTTCTTTCTAAATATAGTAAAAACTAAAATGTCACAAAATATGACCGAAGGTACCTTTTCCCGTGACGTGCCCCATTTGAAACATTTTAAAATTCAATATATGTTCTGCAATACACCTGCATTTGCCTTACTTTTCGAACACCCTTCCCATTTTAACTATTGCTAATCGTACTACTTTTGAACGGGGAATAAATAGAAAAATCTAAAAACCTGAATTTCAAGGACCATAAAGATTAATTTCATATGATAAAAAATATGATAAAAATGCAAAAGCGAGCATATGAATTCATCTTTTACCATTTTCCCACGGTGACTACAGTACCGTATTGATTGGCGCATGGGAAAAATGTGAATACATATTTTGTTAATTTTGTTATTTTTAAAGAAGCGAATGCAACCTTTTCCTGGGTTCATAAATTCGCAGATTTATTATTTTATGTTTCGTATTTGCGATAGATTGAACTTTGTGAGTATGCTTTCCAAACATTTCACAAACGTTTCTACCCGTCAAATATAAAAGCATTAACATTATTCTTTATTTCACATAAGTTACAATTTTTGTCATAAACATGTCGTCAAAAAATGCGCCCGAATGGAAATAGTGCAGTTGAAATGCCTGCATGGATGAAAGACATGGAAAGAAATCCACATATTAATTTTCTAGTATCAAGTATAATATGTTCAATATATCTTACAAGTGGCTATGTCTTATCCAAATTTCTTATTCAGAAAAAACGTTTAGAATATTCTTTTTCGCCTGCCATATTAATTTACTCCTGTTAAGAACACTCTATCAATATTTTTTAGATTTCGTAAATAAATATCGTTTTCAACGGCCTTCAAATGGAGTTAAGTGAGATTTTTTTTATGTTAGAAAACATCCATCAATGCTAAACATTAAATAAAAATATTTGAAGAGAAAAGGGTAGCAAATCTTAAAAAATTATTTGTCGCCAGACTTCAGATTTTAAATTTAAAGTTTATTGAGCTTTAATTTTGACACCTTAACAGCAAGGACTAAAAATACCCGGTTATATTAAAACACCGTTAAAGTGACAATTAAATCTTAATAATCGTACTGAAGACAAGAAAATACAATAGGTGTTGTAAATTCAGACATATCTTGAAAAATAGTTGTTATCACTTCGAAAAATAGTACACGGAAAATGAATGTTTGCTACAAAGTAAGTGCCATTTTGGTTGAGACAAAAAGTTCTGACCAAAACACTTCGCTTAAACATTCATCCAAATGTAATTTCGACATTCTTTAAAAAAAATTAATAAAATATGTCATCATACTTGTTTTGAAAAACATACTTTTCGTTTAAAACATATTATGATACATATGACATATATGATAACCCCAAGTACGTTAATTGTCAGCAAGTTATGATTTTCTTTTCATACATTTTATCTTTTTTAGGGTATTAAAAATATTTTGCAAACCAGAAACAAAGATAAAATATGTGAGAAAAATCTTTAACTCATTTGAATGAAAAAAACACGTTTTTTTTTATAAAAAATACCCGTTCATTACATAAATTGCAAAAGTATTTTATCATAAAATTTTCAGATGATGTAATTTTTTTTCAAGGAAAAAGTGTCCCACAAATGATTTAATGAAACTTTAATATCCTCATATGCATACCATTGTTTGGGATGGATCATAATAGTACTGTTTATTGGTGAAAATATTGAGTTGCGCTCAACCCGGGGCTAGGCGGCGTGGACAGTTATAAGCATTTCCATTACTGCCCATAAACAGGCTCAATCAAACCGAGCCTGCAATATTTTCATATTTGTCGTGTTCGAGGGTCTTCAAAGTTCCCTTTTAATCTATTTCATAACATTTTTTAATACAATGTTCTTATACCTTGGGTTTATGTTTCTTACCAAATGTAAAGTTTCAAATTTTAGAATTTTACATGAAACACGCTTATCATGAATAGTCACATTCAGAAAATTTAACCTACCCACACTCACCCGAAAAGCAGAGAGGAAAAGAGAGCAAGGATAAATAAAATGATCTTTTCCAAAATGGACGACACGAACAATTAACGAACAAAAATATCTGTGTGGTTAACTGCCCAGGAACGGACAGTGGAAAAACAATTCGTAACTGGGTTTTAAACAACCTCACACCTGCCCGGACAGATTTTTATCCATCAACTCTACAATTTCGCATGCAAGTGCACAGTCACATTTGTTAAAACACAATAAGCCATTAGTATGTCAAGCAAAGAAGGCTGGTAGCCATTGATCTCATTAAGACCGAGCATTGTTTGTAAAATTATCCAAAGCTTGACGGCAAGAGGTGTATAAAAGAAACAAATCAAGATTCTACGTTTTTTAAGAAAAATAAATCGATAAGAAACCTTCATAAACGCAACAACTGAAACCGTCTTGTTATCAGAGGTAGGCGGAGCGATCAACTGAAGATGTGGTAACAGTTAGTTAATAGTTTTCAGTATTACCCTGTTAGGTCCTTCAAACGTAATTATCACAAGAACCATCTGTGACATCTCTCTGTATGTTTACCCCGTTAGGTCCTTCAAACGTAATTATCACAAGAACCATCTGTGAAATCTCAATGTATGTTTACCCCGTTAGGTCATTCAAACGTTATTATCACAAGAACCATCTGTGAAATCTCAATGTATGTTTACCCCGTTAGGTCATTCAAACGTTATTATCACAAGAACCAGCTGTGAAATCTCAATGTATGTTTACCCCGTTAGGTCCTTCAAACGTAATTATCACAAGAACCAGCTGTGAAATCTCAATGTATGTTTACCCCGTTAGGTCCTTCAAACGTAACTATCACAAGAACCAGCTGTGAAATCTCCCTGTATGTTTACCCCGTTAGGTCCTTCAAACGTAATTATCACAAGAACCAGCTGTGAAATCTCCCTGTATGTTTACCCCGTTAGGTCCTTCAAACGTAATTATCACAAGAACCATCTGTAAAATCTCCCCATACGTTTACCCCGTTAGGTCCTTCAAACGTAATTATCACAAGAACCATCTGTGAAATCTCCCTGTATGTTATACAAGTAAGAACTTGTTATCAGTTTTTTTAGCGAGACTGCTGAGCTAGTCACATTTTAAGTTAAGGAGTAATTTCAAGTTACACAATAAAACGGCTGGAAATTGTTTGTTGATTTAAGCTTCTCTAAAACTTCGCCTCCGTTTTAAATGGATCAAATTCTTTATTAGCCAGTTTTTAAAACTTTTGTTAAAGAACGTAATAATAATAATAATAATAATAATAATAATAATAATAATAATAATAATAATAATAACGGTCAAATTAAGCATGAGAACCCTTCATGGTGACCGTAATAATAAATTAATTTGAATTTAAAATAAGATTGATTTATTGTTTCTATACACCAAATGAATAGGCTGCTATGATTTATTAATACAGAATGGAAACTGTTCGAATCATCACTAAACTGTTATGACATACCATTTGGTCAATGAGTGAGACAATCTGAAAATTTAATTAATAAATACTTAAGTTTTAGTGCTTTTCTGGAAATGGCTTGATAACTACCAGTTGCTATTATCAAATTGCATGCTTATTATTGCTATAAAAATAGACAACAATGATTGCATAGATTTCACACCTCTACCTTTATACAGCAAATTGTGCAACCTTTGACTGTAGACCCATGTCATACTCAAACTGATATTTTTAAGTCATTTACCAACCGCTTTTATCTCGTTTTTGTCATTAACTCTGCAAGCAATTAATCTTGATATAATTGTTAGTATTGATATTATTTATTTGTTATAATATAAAATTTACGAAAAAAAAACAACTTGCGAGCGGAACATTTTTGTTGGGTATTATATTTTGGCGCTTGATCGTTATGCTTACCTGTATGTTTGCACGACGGTTGCAGAGGTTAAAGAGTTTATGCCGTTTATAGCGATATCTTTTAAAGAAATAAGAAGCTCGATTTTTATCACCTTTATCGTATTCTTGCTTATTTGACTCCAAGGGTTCTGATCTCGGTAAGGTCATTGAGTACCTGCCCTTTTGCTTTACAATGCTATTAGCTTCTTATGTTTTATATGTTTGTGTGATTTGATACAACATTGTCAAGTTGATGGGTTGGTTTGAGTAAATTCACTAAGAGAACTTGATCATATGAGAACCTGTTGGGGCAAATGTGAGGTTGGTGCACCATAGAACCTGGTTTTAAACCCCCAGTGGCAAATCTTGCCACTAACCGTTCCAAGGCGGTAACCCAAAGGGTCCTCCTTTTCGTTAATTGCTTGTGGTGTCTTATTTGAAATTTATGTTATAAACATACGCTATCTTTTCTCTTTACATTTCCGCTGCGTGCGGAGTCTGAGTTATCTGTGTGTGGCGGTTCCTGATATGCATTTTGCACTTTGTATTGCTTAGTTCATGCTCATATAATTGGTATCTTAGTCCATTTGAAATCAGTCATATTATAAGTCTCTTTCGTTTGGCTGTATTGATTTGGTTTTTTTCTTAATGAAGCTATTCCTGATTATACGTTTGCGTAATTTTACTGTTTGCAAAATACATCGTACGTAATGTTCAACTTATTATATCGTTTGATAACATAGTCTGACATAGTCAGCCTTAAACATTATGTAATATCAACACATACTTTTTAAAGTATTTAAAAATTCCATGGTGACAGATTCTAGACGGACTCGATGCATTGCATTTCATAATTGTGACACATATTCATACCAATTTTATATTTATCTTTATCGTGTAATTAAAAAAACAACACTATAATGTATTTACATTTGTACAAAAATAGCATTGAGGTATGTGAAGTTATGAGTTAGAAGAAACAACAACACACATTTTAATAGCTTAATATATTATGTATTAATTCCAAACATACAGTAACTAAAATATTAAAAAACACAATATATTTATACTAATCTTTCATGTAAATAGTTTAAGGATTCCTATGATTTGGGACAAACTTAATGTCAATAGAATCTACTAATTTACTAAGCTACAAAATTATCTGCTATAATCATGTATAATGAACCTTTTTAATTCATAGCTATTGCTTGCCCATGTATTTTTCATAAATTTAGTGTTGTTGTTTTTTTTTAATTTATTTCTGATATACATGTAGCAACATGTAAGCGAACTGAACACTTGCTTCCATTTATAATTATTTTTTGTTTCAGATTATACAAAACAAAGATAAAGAACAAGGAGAGAAGTGACAACGCTGTCAGATGAAAATAAGGATCATTTAACGATACAACTATCGGATATATAATACATAATTCATATTGCTGCGGTCGGTTGAAAGAGTGATTGGTTGACAGATTACAATCGCTAACCCCCCCTTACCAGTAAAAAGAACGATTTCTTTCAAGTAATTGTTCTCGCTTCTTTATACCTTGCAGTGGCATACTTCATGACGAGACTTGTGAACTATGTAGGATGAAGATAAGGAACTTTAAAAGATACTTGACAACCAAGGGGCGACCGGATCGATCTGCCTAAGAAAAATAATGGGACCTTTTACAAAACATGGTGATAATCAATGAACCCAGCAGACGCTCTCTCTTTTCAAGACTAACAACAGAGCATGCGACTCTTTAATTGTAAGAAAGAAAGAAGAAACTGAAAGTATTGAACAATTTCAGAGAGTTCAACGAACAAAGAAAGTCTTCTCCTTTCAGCAGAAATAGCATAAACATCAATCAATCGGATGCTTTGTCTTGCTTTCCCGTCCTTTTTTGAAATTGGAATTTTTAGAAATAGTACGAGGTTGAAGACGCGGTATTTCAGAGGAATACACAGATAACTTAATATGCATGATTAGCAACAACATAGGCAACACAAAGAAGATCCGATATAGAGAAAACGCTTAAAAGCTCAGCGTGTATTTATTTATTTATTTTTATTGATTTATGTTTTATTAATTAATTAATTAATTTATTTATTTATTTATTTATTTATTTAATGCACACATTCATGCCTGCATCGTTATTTATAAAGTATTGATCATGAGCTTTAAAATGTTAACATCGAAACCAAACATGCTTATTATTAATATTTTAAGCAGAAGATTGATAGTAGTTACCTAAATTTAGTTAATGTCTGTTCTGTATTTCTATTTATATCGTTGTTTTTAATGTATTTATAATAAACACGTAAGAGGAAATCAGCAAAACGACAACTTGCTTCCATTATTTTTATTTTTAGATTAAACTAAACCGAAAGAATGTTCAAGGAGAGAAGTGAAGAAAGCTGTCAGGTAATACATAAGAATGTTTTCGTGAAATGTTCAAATTGTTAATGATAGAACTATCAGATAGACAATTCTATCAGCGGTGGACACCTGACTTTTGTTAACATACCCCACTGATTGTTCTCAATTAAATCATACATAGTTTAAGGCGAGAAGTGAGAACTCTGTCAGATGAATATTAAGGGAAAAGTTCGGATTGTTATCAAAAGAACTACTTCTTCAGGTCAGCTTTCTTAGGACACATTTTCCGTGGTGTCGGTCGACTGTTACAACATATGTCAATTTACAATTTTAGTTCGTAACAAAAAACACAAGAAATATTAAACAATACCTTACAAGACACACTATAAAATAGACTTTTCGTTATTCTGGTAAAGGTCCTCTAAAGAAGTGTTTTTCCCCATTAGTTATAAATTGTTAATTAAGAGCTAAATACAAAATGCGGAATAATAATCATTATTTCCCAAACAGAAAAGAAACTTTCAAAGTATGCTAATGGACAAAAGTCTTGCCCGGTCTACAAAACTACAATAAAGGAAACAAAGTCTTGTCCGGACTACAAAAGCTACAATATCTTCATTGTTTGTTACCCCACACACATAAATTTGCCATCATTGGAAAGAGGGAATTTATATGCATTCAATGAAAACCAGATTTTTTAAAAATTTAAGCCAGTACTATCGATATACTTATTTGTAGAAAATTGGCATTTTTGGATTTTAAGCGTTTAAAAGATATTATATACCGGACAAGACTTTTGTCCATAAGTATAGTTAAATGGTAGGCATTCATAAACAACAACGTACACTTAAATCTGTTTTATCGAAACTTTGTTGTACCAAGTTATGGTGTTTGACTGAATGTCAGAGTTTAAACTGTCTTCTTTTACTTTAAAGTAATATTCATAATTTATTTTGACATATGATTTTAGTTGTTATGTATTCAAAACATTCTGGAGGTCTTATAATAATGAATAACATACAGATAAGGCCAGAAAAAAAATTAGATTCTCATCTGGATTTTGGGGAAAAAGGGGCGGGTGGACGTTTTTTAATTTGTATTTTTTTATTAACGAAATGCCTGAGATCAAAAGTAAATATTAACTTAAAATTTTGAGAAAAAGGCATTTATAGTTACCAGAAACTTTGGTGTAGAATATTCGTCCATCTTTTCAATTTCTTCCAAAAAATCATGATAACAAATTACAAAAGTAGCAGGTTGGTTGAAAAGCCATACCAGTCTTAAATAGTCACACTATCACCTTCGGTAAGCTTTGAAATGATGAACGTTTTATTTAATTATTGTCGGCCATGTTTTTTCCCATATCCGGGATGGTCTCAAGCCCGTTCTGTGCGGAAAAGAATATGTTCCGATTTTTTTAACAATAAATTTTTTTGGGGCGGGTGGTTTTGGACAGGGGCGGGCGGGGATGAGAATCTAAAATATTTTTTTCTATTGCCTAATGATCTGAAACAAATATTTCTAGCTTCGATTCATTACAATTGATTTTGCGGCGTAAGATTAACTGATTTCTACAGTGTTGTCTGGGTTGTCCAAATTCTCCCTTCTTGAATCCAGAGACAATTCAGATTTGTCCAACTGAAAAAATATAAGATTTTAATGAAAAATAAAACAATTCGATGGAAATATATCCTAAATATTATCCCTCTTTTGAACCGACAACAAATTTTTGTAGCTAATCTTATACATATAAAATCAATGGCGTTTTACTATACGACGTGTAAAAATGTTTTTACAAAGCTATTAATTGGTCAAATTATACCTACTGCATTACGAAAATCCAAAAGAAACGAAATAGTTTTTATATGAATATATTAACAAGAGCCAGTCGGAAACGACAGCACGCTCGACTAAACAAAAGTTTCTTAATCCAAGTTAGGAAATCAATAAATTACACTTAATTTATTATTGTAGTTTTTTTAGAGGGTTTACACAACCCAGTCCATACACCCCTGCCCACCTATAGTGTGGTGTAGTATAGTAAGGTATGGTATTGTTGTTGGTGGTGTTGTTGACGGTGTTGTTGGTGGTGTTGTTGTTGGTGGTGTTGTTGGTGTTGTTGTTGTTATTAGGGTTTTTTGTTGGTTGTGTTGTTGGTGTTGTTGTTGTTGGTGGTGGTGGTGTTGTTGTCAGTGTTGTTGCTGTTGGTGGTGGTTGTTGATGTTATTGTTGGTGTAGATGTTGTTGTTGGTGGTGTTGTTGACGGTGTTGTTGGTGGTGTAGTTGTTGTTATTTGTGTTATTGTTGGTTGTGTTGTTGGTGTTATTGTTGGTGGTGGTGTTGGTGGTATGTGGTGGGGGTTGGTGGTAGTGTGGTGTGGTGTGGTGGGTGGTGGTGGGTGGGTGGTGGTGGTGGGTAGTGGTAGGGGGTGGTGGTGGGTGGTGGTGGGTGGGTGGGTGTGGGGTGGGTGGGGGTGGGGTGGGTGGGTGTGGGGTGGTGGTGGGGGTGGGTGGGTGGTGGGTGGGGGTGGGGGTGGTGGGTGGGTGGGTGTGGGTGAGGGGTGGGTGGTGGTGGTGGGTGGTGGTGGTGGGTTGTGGTTTGATGTGGTGTGGTGGGTGGTGGTGGGTGGTGGTGGGTGGGTGGTGGCGGGGGGTGGTTGGTGGGTGGTGGTGGGGGGTGGTGGGTGGGTGGGTGTGGGGTGGGTGGTGGTGGTGGAAGGTGGTGGTGGGAGGTGGGTGTGGGGTGGGTGGGTGTGGGGTGGGTGTGGGGTGGTGGTGGTGGGTGGGTGGGGTGGGTGGGTGTGGGGTGGGTGGGGGTGCTGGTGTGTGGTGGTGTGTGGGTGGGTGGGGTGGGTGGTGGTGTGGTGTGGTGTGGTGTGGTGTGGTGTGGTGTGGTATGGTATGGTATGGTATGGTATGGTATGGTATGGTATGGTATGGTATGGTATGGTATGGTATGGTATCGTATAGTATAGTATAGTATAATATAGTATAGTATAGTATAGTATAGTATAGTATAGTATAGTATAGTATAGTATAGTATAGTATAGTATAGTATAGTATAGTATAACCACTCAACACTTTCAACCAAAGTATGTTAAGTACATCTGTTTTAAACCTTTTCTATAGCATTACCTATGAAAAACACTAACATTGAAACTTTAACCATAATTTCTAAGTCTTAATTCTAATTTCTAAGCGAAAAAGGGCAAAATTAAATAAAAAAGCAAGGATGAGTTATGGGCCTTTGAAAATCAACCTGATGTTTGATAAAATAAAGGTATACAAAGTTTTAAAGTTGTCATTTTAATAGAATGAAAGATATGAGGTTTCACCACCTTGCACGCAAACTTTAACCTTAATTTCTAAGTCTAAAAAGGGCAATAATTTGATATAAATCAAAGAAAGAGTTATGGTTCTTGGCATACATAGTCAGGGTCATGATAGTGAACAAGTTTCAAAGCTATAGTACAAGAAGTATGAAAGTAACTAGCTTGCACGCAAACTTTAACCTGAAATTCTAAGTTGAAAAAGGGCCATAATTTGATTAAAAATTAAAGAAAGAGTTATGGTTCTTGGCATACATAGTCAGGGTCATGATGGTAAACAAGTGTTGAAAGTTTCAAAGTTATAGTACAAGAAGTATGAAAGTAACTAGCTTGCACGCAAACTTTAACCTGAAATTCTAAGTTGAAAAAGGGCCATAATTTGAACAAAATGGAAGTTAGAGTTATGCTTCTTGGCATACCCACTCGGGATATGATAATGAACAAGTGCTGAAAGTTTCAAAGCTGTAGTATAAGTAGTATGGAAGTTACGGATTTGTACACTAGCTTGCACGCAAACTTTAACCTGTAATTCTAAGTCGAAAAAGGGCTATAATTTTAATAAAATGAAAGTTAGAGTTTTGGTTCTTTGCATACACACTTGGAAGATGATGATGAACAAGTGTGCCAAGTTTCAAAGTTGTAGTATAAGTAGTATTGAAGTTATGTGTTTGTACAGTAGCTTGCACGCAAACTTTAACCTGAAATTCTAAGTCGAAAAAAAGGGCCATAATTTGATGAAAATGAAAGTTAGAGTTATGGTTCTTGGCATACACACTCGGGACATGATGATGAACAAGTGTGCCAAGTTTCAAAGCTGTAGTTTAAGTAGTATTGAAGTTATGTGTTTGTACAGTAGCTTGCACGCAAACTTTAACCTGAAATTCTAAGTCAAATAAGGGCCATAATTTGATCAAAATGAAAGTTAGAGTTATGGTTCTTGGCATACACACTCGGGACATGATGATGAACAAGTGTGCCAAGTTTCAAAGCTGTAGTATAAGTTGTATTGAAGTTATGTGTCTGTACATTAGCTTGCACGCAAACTTTAACCTGAAATTCTTAGTCGAAAAAGGGCCATAATTTGATCAAAATGAAAGTTAGAGTTATGGTTCTTGGCATACATACTTGGGACATAATGAAGAACAAGTGTGCCAAGTTTTAAAGCTGTAGCTGTAGTAGTTTTTAAGATATCAGTAGGTTGCACGCAAACTTTTACCAAAGCGGGACGCCGACGCCGACGCTTACGCCGACGCCGACGCCCAAGTGAGTACAATAGCTCGACATATTCTTCGAATAGTCGAGCTAAAAATTATTATTGGATTAGACCAAATTTCATAAAATTCAAAGAACTTATTAATTCAAACAACACAAATATGGTGAGGAAGCTTGCTACATTTGTTTTTAAAGCATTTGAAAAAAGAGACCAGATAATAAAATACTTTTGAAAATTTTCTTACAATTTGCCTTTAATTGTTAATAACATTTCACAAAATGTCTCTCCTAAATACCCAAATACATAAATTTGAGGTTTTAAAATATTAGGTCATAACTGTAATAGTGTACAAGTAACATTTATGTATTATCGTGCATCATTATCTTACCATGCCACATTGTGTTATTTTGTGTTATTCTGTGTTTTATGTATGTATGTTCATGGGCCATTATGGCTTATTACATAATAAACTACTGCATGAATATCTCTCCAACTTACCAAGCAAAGATGTTAAAAAATGCAGCATTTTTCAAAGACCAGCCGTGGAATTAAAACCCACTCTTACACTCACCCACATCCACAAAAACATCCAGCTCAAATTTTATTTTATTTAAAATAGCTCTGTGCAAATGGAGCTGACTCGAGAGCAAACAAAAAGTATATATGGGGCGCGTCACGGGAAAAGGTACCTTCGGACAGTCGACGTCAATCATTGAAATGACGTCATAAATTTGAGCAGTCGACACTATTTAATATGCTTTTCGCGGCAGAAATACCATTTTATTGTCAAAATGAGTAACAAAAATCACATTTTAGATATAAAAAATTGATTTATAGTTGTAAGTTCTTTCTAAATTTATTAAAAACTAAAAATCACTAAAATTGACCGAAGGTACCTTTTCCCGTGACGTGCCCCATACGTTATTTACTTGTTACTGGGGACGTAAGACGAAGACCATTTCCAAACTTGAATCATGCTTCTATTTGGCTTTTGTGCGAAGTACCTTAATAGTGATCGACAACAGTATGTGACAAAACACGAGTGTTATTTCATCATTTAGGTAATAGTTAATGGCCTGGAAAAAATCAAAAACAAACAGATTAAACAGTACTGAAACAAGCTTTTGGAGCAAGAGTATCAATATTTTTCACCTGGGCTAGATTTAGAATAGAATATGCAACTATATGTTAACAGTATGTTACAACAAGAATAACTGAAACATTATTAGTATCAAGGATAAATATATTAGAAAATTTATTACAGAAACTTAACAAAGCGGGACAAATAAAATATACAAAAAGTATAACAATTTTACTTTTAAAATTTAAAACTCTATTTCTTGGCTTAAATAACCACAAATATAGAAGATGAAATCTAATGGGGATATTAAAAAGAGTGAATATTGTTTTAAGTTGGCTGCAAGAACATTCATTTTAAAGGCAATAAGAGGTTTTGAAAATTATTTACCTAAAGAGAAAAATCAGTTAATTTAATGTCTGCAAATTCATCCACAGATTTTACAAAAAAGTAAAGTAAAAATAAAATAATCACTTATCAATATCCTTGTGAGAATTCGTTTTATACTACTGGAAGACAATGCCAGCTTGGCGTTAAAGAATAAGAATTAATTTAAGTCAATAAAATAAGTATTTTATAAGAAGACTGAGTTATTCATTATGCTTTGATACTGAACTAAAATCATTTATTGTATTCTTGCTTGCATTCGGTCTTAAATGTAAGTTATAAATATTATGACTATTGACACACAGCCTTCCCATGCAACGAAAGAATAAAGAAGAAAAGAGAGAATGTGTTTATATGAATATCAATTATCGATCAAGACAACAGAAACAATTAACGAAAAAGAGAACCTTTGGGGTTACCGCCTTGGAACGGTCAGTGGCAAAACTATTTGCAAATGGGGGTTTAAACCATGTTCTTGGGTGCATCAAACCTCACACTTGCCCCAATAGGTTCTCATTGGAACAAACCAAACAAGTTCCAGTTGAATTAGATCTAACTCCAATCCACCCATCTACTCGAGAATGTTGCATGCAAAAGCACACAAAAATATAATGCATGTTCCTAGGCGTAACCCCAGGGGTTCTCCATGTCGTTAATTGTTCGTGGTGTGTTATTTGAATTGACAACATGCTGCTGTCTTTTCCATTCTTCTTTTCTGGGGAGACTGTGTTTTGTGAGTGTGGCGATTCCTCATATGCATATGTCACTTTTTATGAAAAGATAATAGCATTGTAAAGAAAAGGGGCGGGTACTCAACGACCTTACCGAGAACAGAGCACCTGGAGTCAAATCAGCAAAAACACGATGACAGGGATAAAAGAAACAGATTGAGCTTGTTAGTTCTTTTACAAGACTTATAAGAAAGTGAAATATGCATATGCATGTGGAATTGCCACATTCAGAAAATACAGCCTCTCCACACAGTCAAGAAGAAGAGAAAGAGAGAGAGCATGGTTAATAAAATGATCAGCTTCAAAACAGACACCACAAACAATTAACAAAAATGAGAACCCGATGGGTTACCGTAATTAATAAAACATTAAAATATTAAATAAAACAAATTAATTATAATTATTTTTATTATTTCATTATTATATTATATTATAATTATTAAATATTATTAAATAAACATTATTACATTACAATACCAGATTTTTTAAATTATTGATGAAGCCTTACTTGACAAGAATGGGTGGCAATAATGTTATAAATTTTGAATCGAATATAAAACACAATATTGGGATATGTCGAGTTTGGTGTATGTACGAAAGAAAATTACGCCTAATCTTGCCACCTGAGTTGAGGTTAATTTGTTAAAATACTGGTTAAAACATTTTCTCTCTCTAATTAACAAAATAAATCATAATTCCAGCTTAATTAACCAAACGTTTGAGAAAAGCAAGCAAACTTTCTTTATTATCCTGATCATTGTTAAAAAAAATGTAAGTTTGTGAAAAATGAACTTACCTTATCAGAATTGTTGAATGCATAGTTCCGCGCGATTTTATGTCCTTGTATTTTGGCAATCTAATTACTTAAGGACTACACGCCGCTGTTCATTGAATGGTATTTATCTGAAAATGATGGAAAATGAGCCATCATCTTATGTAAACAATATCGGAAATGGATAATAATTGTGTTTTGATTACTTGCAACGCTAAGCACGGAGCTAGCTGGAGTGTGTAGTAAAATTTATTACCATTTCCCAATAAACCATCATAAACTCTTAAACCCCTGCCACCGTCGTGCAACCAAAGAGGTAAGCATAATGATCAACTGTAGAAGGGTTAATCACCAGGCATGCAGAGCGCTGTAAAATATCATGTTGGTAACCTTTCTTTTTAAATTTAAAGATGGTTTTTACGAATAACCGGGAGAAATCAACATTTCCCTTTATCTTCTTAAGTTTATAAATTAAATCTCCATAAAAAACTGGCTGTGAAATTGTTTCTTGCAATAGTGATTTTAAACTGCACCTGTATTTATGAATTAGATCTGGGTATCGGCGATAAAACTTGCAAAATGTTTTCCTTAATTTGTGATACTGATATCCTTGTTTTAAAAGTTTTGTCTGTAATGCAAAGATTACGTTCATTGAAATCATTAACATCGTTGCAAGCTCTTAAAAAGCGAACAAGCTGTGAAATATAAACCCATTAACATGTTGCACGGGAAACATCACCGTCTAAAAACGGAAAATTTACTATATTAAAATTAAAATAATCTCTTTTATCATATATTTTAGTAGTGACGTAATCATCTTCAATTGACAGATTTAGATCGAGAAAGTTTGCTTGCTTTTCTGAAGTGTTCGCTATATTAAGTTGTAGTTCTTTAGGGTAAATCTTATTAACCAGTAATGGAAAATTGGTATTATCTATATTTAATAAATCATCAAGGTACCTCGAGGTGTTGTTAAAAGCTGTAATAATATCATCTTGATGTTCAGTAGAAAGAGATTATATAAGGTCTCTTTCATAACAGTATAAAACAGATCAGCAACAAGGGGTGCATAATTAGTAGTACCCATTGGGATGCCTATTTCTTGTTTATAAATAGAGGTACCGAATCTAACATAAATATTATCCAGTAAGAAAGTTTGCGACTAGGTCTTTACAAGTCCATAAGGTATAATTATCAAATGATTAAAAAATTCCCTATGTTCATAACAAGCGATGAAGGTTTTATTTTCTCTAGCAAACGTTTTTTTTTCAATGAGACTGGTTAGCTTGTCTCTTATTAAATTACGAGGGAGCGAAGTGTATAAAGTTGAGAAATCATAAGTAGACAAACAGAACGCCTGAAAATTATTTGATTTAAGCTTTTTCAAAACGTCATTTGAATTTTTAATCGACCAATATAAATTTTTGCCAGAAGTTTCAAAAACCTTATCGCAATACCTAATTATATGTTCTTTAATAGCTGTAAGACAAGATGTTAAGAGCACGGATAATTTAGTAGTAGTGCAAGAACTAGAGTTAGCAATAAATCTTGCTTTGTACGGTGTTTTATGCATTTTAGGCAACCAATACATAGTAGGTACTTTGTCTTGTTTCAATACTGATTGCGTCGTTGATTCCACTGTTCGATTTACAAAAGTTAAAACGATGTTTGTTTTAAGATTACATTTCTTTTCTACTAACTCGCAATCGAGTGTCAATTATTTTAAAGATCTTTTTAGTTCATCAATATGCTCAAAATACCTGCTTCCTTTTAAAGATTTTGCAGTTAAGATTTTACCAATCCCATTGACAAAAAATCTAAATCAGGTACGATCGGAATATTATTTCTGTTTATGTTACACATTTTTATATATTAACATTAAGACTCGGACCATATACACCATTAAACGACATCGGTATCAATAGATCATCAATAGATCATCAAAAATAAACAAAAATAATAAAGATCGCTTTCTTTTCAGTCCTGATAAAAAAATTCTAATAATTAAAATGTACTTCTTTCAGAAAATATGAACTTATCTGGAAATATTGACAGTAAAAGAGCTCTACAATAGATGTAACATCGAAAGTTTGCTTTTCTGAAGTATATTTTTATAAAACTGACGTTCAATAATTAATATAAAATGCTATTGGCAATGGTTGGTCGCAAACAGTTAATAATCTGTGTATAATGCTATGTAATTCATTGTGATACCGCAAAATGTTATTTTAATGCATACAAATCCTAAGAAAACGAAATATTTATACCATGAACCATGCCGATATTTGTAAAATTTATCTTTTGAAAACAAATTCTCTTAATCTCTGTCAAATTTTGGGGCGGACGCCGAGGAGAAACAAGCAAGACTTCGTTGACCTATGTCAGATTTAACATTATTTTTCTTACCTTTATTTTTTAAAAATGTAAACTTTAGTTTAATATTATGTTATAAATATTTGAAAAATACTGATTAAATTAAATACAATATGTAGTACGTGAACGAATATTATCTTTGCTTAACTTCCCAACGCAAAATTCTGCACTTCTCATTCAGAAAGATATATTAAAATGTTTACTTGTAATAACCTTAATATTTCGAAGAAATGCAACTAGCTTTTTGCGCGGAATCTTAGTTACATTTATTAAGGAAAATATAAGGTAGGGTTTGACAAATTAAAAAAAAGATTGTACATAGGTTGCAATTAAATACAGTATGCCATGAATTTAACTTGTATGCAAAATTATTTGCCGAAAGTTACCGCTACTTTAGAAACGCTTCTTTTCGATGGAACGAATATGAGCTTGATTTATATTTGAAACTATTCGATGTAGTTCAGAGAGTACAAGTTGTCTATCATCCGAGGTTCTATAATTTAATTTATTCAAGCTTCTCTTAATATACTTAAAATCGTCCAGTGCTTCAGTGCTTGCAATAGACTTTACTTCACGGCTCTCATATATCACTCTATGAGCTTATGAATTTAACAAATACTTACAGATTAGAAGATTGAAATGTGCAATTTTAACAAAAAACAATGTGTTTACTCGTTTATTATATTTTTAGCTCATTTAATTAAAAGGGAATTTGGGGAAACACTAAATTGTCATTCCTGGATTTGTAGTCATAACAGAGCAAATAGCCTTTGGATACACGAATGAAATTATAAAAGCTATGAAACTGATAACCCCCAAAGATGTTCTGTTTGTACTAATTTTTGAAATAAATAAGATTATTACATGAACTATAAATAGACGCAACGCGATTGGTCACACCCCCAAAATAACCGAGTCAATAAATCTAGATATTGACCCGCTTTCGCTGATATTGACCTGTCTATAAATAGAATCCGAAAGTTTCCATCTTTTATATTATTTATAGTTCATTGAATAAACTATTATATATATATATATATATATATATATATATATATATATATATATATATATATATATATATATATATATATATATATATATATATATATATATATATATATATATATATATAGTTTATTACATAACTATTTATAGTTCATGTAATAAAATAATTATTTACTTATTAGCTGGGAAATATGCTGTTGATATTGACCGCAAAAATCGTTATTGACCTCGGCTATCGCCTCGGTCAATAACGATTTTTTAGGTCAATATCACAGCATATTTCCCAGCTAATAAGTAAATAATTGTATAATATTTCAGCAAAAATATTTAATCGATTGAGTAAATATGTAAATATGTAAATATGTAAATATGTAAATATGTAAATATGTAATTATGTAAAGAAATAAGCATGTACTCACGCTCAAATTATTACAGAATATTCTTATAAACATTTTTGTATCAATCACATAGAATCATAAATCATCGTTGTTTGTTTCCTATCTTACTTCTGAATGCATGATGTAAAGCTATAATTACCGATGTATGAAATTTATAACTGACAATTCGACTTGATTTACACATCATCGATAGGTTCAGTTAATGTCATCATTGTCATGTGACATATCGTTATAACCACTTATTTTTAACGCCCATAATTTGTTACGTTCAAAGAATAAAGTCTGATAGTGTATGTCATTTTATATCAAAGTTTGATTAAAATCAGATTATTTTTCTTTTGAATAACCCAAAATACTGTTGCTTATTACACAATAAATTTTGAAAAGCAACTCTAAGTATAATTCGGTATGAATTCGGTCTAAAAATCGACTTAAAATTCGATTTGGGCGAGATGTGAATTAACCATCTGTGTTGTGCGGTTTGGTGGCCATTTGTTTAGGTAGGATTTTATTACATAAAGTAAGACAGAAAAGAATGTAGTTTACATGTTATTGTTTAATTTTTAACAGCAACATATGGGGAAATCCATGTGGACAATAATGGTCAAGTAAATAGTTATATTGTCATATCTAACGATATAAAAGCCAAAATTACAAATTAAATACAGATAACTAAATTTCGTTCCTTTATTTACAAAAAGCATGCATTATATTTAAAAAGTAATTTGTTTATATACGTAATTTTACGTTTGACATCAAGAATCACCAGTATTTGCCGTTCCGTCACAGCGTTTAGTTTGTTTCAGTTTGATATCGTTTGCTGTATTTCAAGAACAGTTGAAGAACTGAACACAATTTTATACCATGTCCCACGACACTTTGCTATGAACAGACTTGACTTCCAATTTTGAAAACTAATTCTGCCAATTGAATTTGCCTCTGCGGTAGTTGCACCGAGCTTTAGCTTGAACGATCAAACTGTTACTTTTAACGACAAATAATTTGAAATATGACATTAGCGAGACAGATGCAGCACTTGCACTTAATTGCAAATCCTTTCAAAAAGCAAGATTTATTGATATTTTACAAACTCGTATCAATATATTGTTTAAAAAATGTATTACGGTTACAACAAGAAAATAAAGAATGTGCAATTCGCGTTTGGCAAATCTCAGGGTTTTTTTTAATTATCGTTATTTTTTTTTAATTTACAATTCACGATTGAAGGGAAACACACAGAGAGTTTGTACTTAATAATCTTCATCATCATCATATTACATAACAAATGTTCTGGCCAATAAACTTTGTGTTTATATAACTCTATATCACGTGAAATAAACAACTTTGTACCATTAATTCTTAGCCAGAGTGTTCCGTAGTAAAACTATTAATGTTATTTAATTATCAACTGCTTGTTTTTCCTGATCAAATGCTTTGCCTGATAAAATAAGGACTGCGGATTACTAGGAAAATCCTCTCTCTCTCTCTCTCTCTCTCTCTCTCTCTCTCTCTCTCAGCTAAACTCCACATAGAAGTTTACTTAAAATAAGACAGAATGTAGAAATAAAGAACATATGACTTTTCCTTAAAGCTAATGTTCTCGCATTTGGTTCAAATGTCAAATAACATTTGTGCATATATATATATTTATATACATATGTATTTAGTATCAACATGAAAGCTCCATTTGATTAAGCCATTTCATGGGAAGTATGGAAATGCATGTCCACGCTGCCTAGCCCAGGGTTGGGCGTTACTCAGCAGCTTTCAAATGGACGTGATTGATGACAGCTCTGATTGAATGTTAATTCGCCACAAGGCACAAACAACGCCCCTGTGATATTTAATCAGATGACAATTAAACTTTGAAAGACACCGATTACGACGAACAATCAAAATATAATAAATACGAAGAAAATAAAATTATAAGAATATTTATTATTGATTGTTCTTTGACATGTAAACTTAAATAAAATTACCTACGTATTATCTTATGGTAGTTTTAGTCAGCTTACTATTGTCACATGGTCGGTAACACGAGTGTCTACAAAAATACACTGAAAATCACGAAATTTCAGGGTGTGTAATCCTTTAGTCACGTTTTAAGGATTGAATCGATATTTGATGATTTTCATTTGGGCATGGAAAACAGTTGGGTTGTCTAAAGTGCGTGAAGCCCGAAAGGCTTCTCGCGTACTTTAAACAGTCCAACTGTTTTTCCTACCCAAATGAAAAACATCACATATCGATTCAATCCTTATATTTACACTCATAAATACTTTCATTAGTTCAAAAATTAGAAGAGAAGAATTCGTGATATTACGGCTTTTTCAAAAGGCTGTTGGAACAGCAACGTTTGACGACACAGTGAATGACGGCACGCTTTTTCGCAGCAACTCGTGGCAAAACGTGCGTGCTCGGCGACGTCACACGTCAAAACATAGTGCAACGTCCAATGAATTATGAACGGCTCTACTATAGCCACGCCTTATAAAATAATACGTCACACTGTTTACCAACAGAAAATATGATCCGTTTGATGAATAAGACTTTATCGTACTCCAAATATTTAGAGAAATGCATGCTTCTTTAACCTTTAACACTTAATATTTTGACATTATATATTTTTTATTTATTGGCAAGCGTTACCTCTAAACGCGATGCATCAAAAATGTGTCGCATATTTAGTTTTAACAAAAAGTTTACAGAAAGTCATAATTTCAGCTTTAAATGATTAGACACTGAAAATGTATAACAAAATTCACCTTTAAGCATCAAATCATCGGTAAACATGAATTAAATCCGGTGAGAAATTATATTCAAGTACTGTGTATGCAGAACTTTCACTTGACATATTCCCGATTAAGAGTTGCGTAAAAATTTCGTAGACGAAAATAATATTTTCAATAGTTAGGTTATGTCCTTTAAACAGAAGGAAAAACAATCAAACTATTGAAGGCTAACTTTAATTATCAAGAAAATATATATTTCTGTCCGATTTTATGGGGAAGTCTGATTTATATTATAACAAGAAAAGTATAACACAGATGTGTTATATGTGGACGACATTTGAAAGAAGTTAGATGTTGGGTGTAAGAGTTCATGGTGATGGATTGTTTTTAAACAAAGAAAGAATTAAGTGATAATATATTGTTGTCTTTTATTGGCAAAGGGTATTGAACGTTGAAGGATGTGCGTGTGTATTACATGTAGTTGTGGAACGCGTTGTATACAAGGAGTGCGGTTTGAAATGAAATATACCGGAAATGGTATGGCCTGGGATTTATGATGAAATTTGTTTGCTGAACATTTACAAGTTTGCAGTAAATGTAGTGAATGATTTGAAAACAAACGTTTTCCTTTTAAATATAATGATAACTAGCTGGAAAATAGTGGAAGAGATGGTTGCAATGGTAACATGCATCATGATGAAGAATTGCCAGAACTATATGTGTTGTTATGTATTCATTAAGGATGCAAAATAATTTCTCACAGTTTAAGGATTTACTACACTCCTCCTTACACCTTTATCGATAAAAAAGAAAAGTATCAACATTTAAAAAACGGTAAAATGCCTTTCAATGAAATTTTGCACAAATGAATGTTAATTTCGTTTAGTTTGATAATTTTCTTTTTAATCGATGGTTGAACAAGGAGGAGTTTATAGAGGATCGTTAAGAGCACTCAAAATTTCATAAATGTAACTGATTTTTCATTATTGTCATTGTAGATTTTCATTAGTAGATACTCTACTGAGAGCTATTTAAGCCATTCCTCTTTGTAATATCGTTTTATCGATATCAACAGCATCTGAAGATAATGTTAGACCTTGCACTTTGTGAATAGTTACACCAACATTTAATTTTCATGAAGGAGTTACCTGGTAGTTAAACATTATCATAGCACTAACCGCATTACAATGAATTTGCTCTATATAAACTCAACAGTACCTTTCAAAATTGTCCTACCACGAACATGGCAATTTCTTTCAAATTGGTACTTTCAGGATGAAAATCTATACTAACTTTCTATATTCAGACACAGCATCTTGATCCCGTAAACCAGGGGGCTGGGGGATGGGAGTGGGTGGGGGTGAGTCACACTGCAGTCACACTGCAATACCACCTCAAACCAATTTATTCTGAACAACAGAATAAGACCTACAAAAAATGGTTATACAATTATTATTTACTTTATAGACACGAAATCGCCTTCTTCTTGTAAAACGGAAACTCACTTTCAACATCAGAAACATTTGTAAACAAAGAACCATCATATATAGATCACACTCACGCGCAAAAATCAAGTCACAGGATTGCCAATATTCGTAAACTGAACACAAACTTCAATATCTGCCAGGAAATAACTATCCGAACAATGTCTCTTACTACATGTACACTCTTTCTATAACTGCTTACAACAATAAACTTTTAATTCGCATATATTTTAATTAAAAGAAAACACCAACTCATCGATCTATTTATATATATATATATATATATATATATATATATATATATATATATATATATATATATATATATATATATATATATACATAGATCTATACTCTATACATAGATCTATACTCTATACATAGATCTATTTATATACTCAGTTATAAATAGCTTGAGCTTAAAAGAAAACACAAAACTCATCGATCCCTTTATAACCTGGCTTACATTCCCGATCAACAGCGATCTAGAAAACGAAACTATCTAGTAGTTCTAGATTACAAAAACTTTCCGCAAACAATCCTATATGACTATATCCACTCGCCCTACCTAATCATGTATACATGCTTTACGTGATGAACACCATCTTGAAAAACCAGTGGGGTCAGTTCAAGGTTATCACGAGAAATCACAACAATCAATTATCTGACTAAACCTACATGGAATTGCATCTTGGTCATGTAAATATTTTGTTTATATATTAACATAAAACTTTTGCATACATAACCTACGACATAATTTAACAATAAAAGTCCACATAGTCAAGCAACATAAAAAATACGTTGACATCTTCCCTCTTACTAATAAGATTTCCTTGGGTAATACCGTACCGTTATACATACAACATGGTTCCCGTTCAGTACTCAACGATCTATATATAAAGCCGGGCCACATGGTACTCAACATTCGCTATAAACCTCTATTTAAAGCCGGGCCAAAATTCCCCTTCAGCCGGACTAGTTGTACTATAGTAAAGATCATCAAGTAATAGTTACATAGTAATAATATATTATGACCCATAATTCGTCCAGAAAATCATCTATTTATTTGTAATTCGTCCAATTAGTATTGTATAACATGAGGTGGTTGCATGATTTGCGTGAGCCAATCAGAATCGAGCAATGTCTACACGGCTGAGAGCCTCATATACAAAAATACAGTGGTTGAAATTAAAATGGATTTTCGTAGTTTATAACTGGATAATGTAAGTAATTTTTGTGACTGAAGCAAGAATAAGAGTAATATTAATGAAATATTGCTATAGGTAGGCCTGTCATGTTATAAATTTGCAGATAACTTAGATAATTGTCCCGACTGAAAATCGGTCGGAACATGCGACAGGAAAACTGCGTTCGGCGATATGACGTCGTAATTGCTATAAAATAAAAAAAAGATAAACATTTACGACGTCATATTTATAGGACTAGACTTTATCGTTAAGGACATAGTTTTCCTAGTAGTTCGCTATGCAGACTATATTATGACAATTACTCAGACATTACGCGAGTGGTGACAACTGTTTTGAATCCTGTTCAAACTGCTAGGATCTGTACATCACTTACCCTATAAAGTAACTTTTATGGCACATAACAAATGTTAAATTGTTGTTGGCGAGTCCTAAAACTAATCCACACAGGCATTCCATAATCCATAAAGGCGGTCAAAATCCGTACAGGCTTTATTCCTTTCAGAAAATAGTTTTTACCATTTAAAGCAATGTGTTTAAAAAGAAAAAAAGAGTAACCCCTTATACAAGCCTTCCCCTACATTCCCCAGCCATCTACTTGATTTTTTACTAGTTTTTAAAATTTATTTTACAAACATAATTTATAGAATTGCATTTTTAACGAAGTACGAGTTGTTGTTTTTTTCTATTCAACAATGTTTTCATTCACTACTTTACTTAAATATGTTGATACTAACGCTTCTTTCATTAATGAACGCATTATGTACACCTTTTAATGCTACCTAGCAACCTATCAATAACTTTAAAAAGTTCCAGCTAAAAATGGCTGTAGGTTTCTATTGCGGAAAAGTAGTTTCATATTTGTCGTGTTCGGTGGCCTTTAAAGTTCGATTTTTCATCGGTTTCATACTAGTCTAAGAGAGTATGTTCATGGCATGTCATTTCAATACACATGCTAGTGTACCGAACGGAAAAACTGTGCAAACGAATTATAACCTTATGAACTCAAGCTTAATAAAGCAAACAATTCAGAAAAGCAAACTTTGGCAGTGGTTTAAGATAAATGAAAAGTGAACTTTGAAAACCACCGAACACGACAACACAATATGAAAATATTGCAGGCTCGGTTTGCCTTAGTCTGTTCATGGGCAGTAATGGAAAGTCAGTTCATGGGCAGTAATGGAAAGGCATAGTACTGCCCACGCCGCCTGGTGTCGGGTTGAGAGGTAAGAGTTTATGAAGGCTTCTATGTAAATCTTGTAAAAGAACCTAAGAGCTCGATCAGTGCCCAAGATCATAAAACTAAGTTTTGAGATCAGTCTCAAATCTCAAGGATCTGATTGACTGAAATGGTGACTGGTCGCCATTTTAGTTAATCAGATGCCTGAGATTTGAGACTGATCTCAAAACTTAGTTTTAAGATCTAGGGCACTATTTCTTTTGTTCATGTCTTCATGTTCTTGCTGATTTCACTCCAGTTGCTCTCGTCTCAGTAAGATGATTGAGTATTCATCTTTTTGCTTGACAATGCTGTTAATTTCTTATGTTTTGTATGTTTTTGTGCTTTTGCATGGAACATTGTCGAGGTAATGGGTGGGTAAAAGCTTAAGTTTTTTACGCTTTTGGAACCTTCCATTTTACAAAAATCCAATTCGTTAACATTTATCTTTCATTTTATATTTTGATTTACCATTAATTATTTCTTTTATATAACAATAACTGAAAAAAATTCTATGAAAAGATTTAATTTAATAAAACTGTATAAAATGTCCTTCAATTAGTTTCTGGGGTGCAATAACATTACGCTTGCAATAACAGCTTTCCATCTGCACATAAAAGTACAAACTGCAATTTTAAACTGCAATTCAATTTTTGAGAACATCTGGATAACAATCTTGGAAGTTATAAATTATAGTTTTTATTCCTTTATGAAATAATATATAATGTGACATATAAGTCAACTGATACTTCCATTATAACTAAAATAATATGCACTTAAAATTTACGGTACATTGATCGAAGATATAATTGTTCAAATTTCAATAAACTTCTTCACTGCTAGTCCTAGAGGTAGAGTACCCAATTTTGCAAATATTTACTCATTAACTTCATCGTCTACGATGAAGTCTTATTCATCTAACGAATCATATTTTCTGATGGCATTTTTAACTCTTTTACAACAAATTTAAATAACAGAAATATTCTGATAATAGTAAATCAATATATCCAACTGGGGCTAAGACGAGTGGAACTGAACTATTTTATACCTTTGGAAAAGGTGCGAAAACTAGTGAAACCAAATTTTCGAGTACCGGTCCTTGCCGTTTACTTGTCGAAATCCTAAGCTAAACAAATGTAGGTGTGATAAAAAAAAATATTGGAAACGCTTTCTAGAGTAGTATTGTTTTACGTTACATATACATTTAGTTTAATAAAAGCTATATTGAAAGGTCTGAGCTATAACACAAGTACATGCAAAATCCATGCGTGCGTAGATTGCGCATCCTTTATACCCCTGCAAGGGAGATAATAACTCTTTTATCCCTGTCGTTACATGTTCTTGCTTATATGACTCCAAGCGGTCTGGTTTCAGTAAGATATTGAGTACCCGAATTTTTTGTTCTGCAATGCTTTTAGCTTCTTATGTTGTCACATTGTTGAGCTGATGGATGGGTTAGAGTTATTTCACCAAGACACCTTGTACTTGTTTGTTCATATGAGAACAGGTTGGGACAAGTAAAGGTATGGGTTTATAAACTGGTATCAATGTGAGAACATATTCACCCAACTCGCACTTAAACTCCCGGATCATTGGATATATGTCGCCCGTTAACATTCGGCACCGAAGCCAGCCACGGAACATTGGCTTATAGTCCTCACAGGTACCCATTAATAAACCTGGGTGGAGAGAAGCAATTAATGCTTAATTTAATGCTCAAAGAAATTAGCGGCTGGACTGGGGCTCGAACCTGGGATCCTCGATCCACGACCACCACTGCCTACTACCGGTATAGTGTGAGGTTGGTGCACAATAGAACCTAGTTCAAAACCCCAGTGGCAAATTGTTTTGTGTTGCCACTGACTGTTCCAAGGCGGTAATCCCTCGGGTTCTCAATTTCGTAAATTGTTTGTGGCGTCTATTTTGAAACTGATCATTGTATAACCATGCTCTCTTCTCTACTTTTCGGCTGTGTGGGGATGCTGTATCTGCTGGATGCGTCCATTCGTGATATGCATATTTCACTTTTTCACAAATAATGTACTTGTACAGTATTCGGATAAGAGTTCTAAATTTCTGATTCGGGAAGCCACAAACCAAATAATAAGCCATCAATATAAAAAACGGGCATTTTGCAATAGTTCAAAAGGAGAAAAAATAATGACGCATTTAATTGATTAGTACTTTCAGACTTTCCCAGAAACTTGATTCCATTATACATGTCATGCCGATAATTCTGTGCATAGTAGCCCACACACCGTTGGCTGCAATAACAAAACTGCATAAGATGAAAGATTTTAGGGGAAAAAAATCAAAATGTATGCACTTTTTATTATTTTTTGTGCAGAATACATGCTTGTTGTTTTCATTTCCATCAAGTGATAAAACAAGAGTTAAAAATATTTTTTAAAGAAAATTTTCAGATTATTTTTTTCTTGCAATTTCAAAAGTATTAGTGATTTATGTGCATGTTCATGTTTGCTCTGTATATATAAATAATGCTTTGGGTACAGTTATTTTTATTTAAAACTGTCATTTTGACAGTATTAAGCATAACTGATTACCCTCCCAATTTACAACTACATGTGTCCTCTGACACTGATTCCCCCCACTGCAACAATATTGTAAAATGGGCCATAACTCTGGTAAACTAGAATGTTGTGTTCTGCAGAACACATGTCTCGCCTGCATGGAAAGTTGAAATGTGGGCCTATGTTTAATCATATATAATAAAAATATTTTATTCAAGTTGATTTCAATACTGCACCACAGAACACAGGTGTCATTTAAATTGCATTTAAACGGGGAATAACTTAAATAATGGTGAAACCTGAGTAATCATCTTCAAAAATTGGTTTGTAAATGCAGATGAGTTATTCAAAGTATTAAGTGAATAAATTGAACAAGTACTTTCCATTTTACAGGCAATACTAAGTTTCATGTTAAAGTTGCATTTGAAAGGGACATAACTAATAAAATATTGAAACTGGAGTTATCATTCTTGTCGTCACAGATGGCATTGTTCATGCTGATAATATATTCCAAGTATGAAGTGAATAGGACAAGTACTTTCAAAGTTATAGGCAACATTAAGTTTCAGGTTAAAGTTGCATTTGAAAGGGGCATAACTCAAAAAAATTGAACCTGGAGTTATCATTCTTGTCGTCACAGATGACATTGTTCATGCTGATGATATATTCCAAGTATGAAGTGAATAGGAAAGCACTTTGAAAGTTAAAGTCAACATTAAGTTTCATGTTAAAGTTGCATTAGAAAGGGACATAACTCAAATAATTTTGAAATTGGACTTATCATTCTTGTCGTGACAGATGGCATTGTTCGTGCTGATGATATATTCCAAGTACGAAGTGAATAGGACAAGTACTTTCAAAGTTATAGGCAACATTAAGTTTCAGGTTAAAGTTGCATTTAAAAGGGACATAAATAAAAAAAGATTGAAACTGGAGTTATCATTCTTGTCGTCACATACGGCATTGTTCATGCTGATGATATATTCAAAGTATGAAGTGAATAGGACTAGTACTTTCAGTTATAGGCAACATTAAGTTTCAGGTTAAAGTTGCATTTGAAAGGGGCATAACTCAAAAAATATTGAAACTGGAGTTATCATTCTTGTCATCACAGATGGCATTGTTTGTGCTGATGATATATTCCAAGTATGAAGTGAAAAGGTCAAGTACTTTCAAAGTTATAGGCAACATTAAGTTTCAGGTTAAAGGTGCATTTGAAAGGGGCATAACTCAAAAAAGATTGAATCTGGAGTTATCATTCTTGTTGTCACAGATGGCATTGTTCGTGCTGATGATATATTCCAAGTATGAAGTGAATAGGACAAGTACTTTCAAAGTTATAGGCAACATTAAGTTTCAGGTTAAAGTTGCATTTAAAAGGGACATAAATAAAAAAAGATTGAAACTGGAGTTATCATTCTTGTCGTCACATATGGCATTGTTCATGCTGATGATATATTCCAAGTACGATGTGAATAGGACAAGTACTTTCAGTTATATGCAACATTAAGTTTCAGGTTAAAGTTGCATTTGAAAGGGGCATAACTCAAAAAATATTGAAACTGGAGTTATCATTCTTGTCATCACAGATGGCATTGTTTGTGCTGATGATATATTCCAAGTATGAAGTGAAAAGGTCAAGTACTTTCAAAGTTATAGGCAACATTAAGTTTCAGGTTAAAGGTGCATTTGAAAGGGGCATAACTCAAAAAAGATTGAATCTGGAGTTAATCATTCTTGTTGTCACAGATGGCATTGTTCGTGCTGATGATATATTCCAAGTATGAAGTGAATAGGACAAGTACTTTCAAAGTTATAGGCAACATTAAATTTCAGGTTAAAGTTGGGGGACTACCGGACAACGGCACTGACGAGGACGACGACGAAGACGACAACGGCGCCGGACAATAGGATCCCTATGTGTCTACCTGCTATCGCAGGCGACACAAAAATAGTCAGAGAAAAAATATTTTAAGATCATCTCCACATCCTGCTTGATCATCTATGCAAGTTTGAAAGAAATCTGCCTGTTAGTTAATGAGGAGTTGATGCCACAAGATTTGGAGGAGAGATAGTAAAGAGTAAGACAGACAATTCCTTAATGTACCATAAAATTGTGACTTTTATCACTACCTTGATTAAATGTCTGTGGTTTCTAAATGCTTGAAGAGAATTTAATTTTGTTTTCATACAAAGAAGTGAAAATGATGCATCTTATTCTATTTTAAGTTGGCAGTGTATATCCCAAATCCTTGCATTGGTCAAGTATATATTTCTTTTTTTTAAATTTAATATTAGATTTTACCTTACACAGCGAAAAAAAAAAGAAAATTTAATAATTATAGAACTTGTACAATACCTCTATTTATTTGTTTTTTTTCCCTCAATTTTTGTCAATGGAAGAAATATGAGAAATAATTTTGTAAAAGAAGAATGTTCAGATTATTACTTGTGTCATACAGCAACTAAAGGCAATTCAAAAGAAACTGATGAGTAAAATGGTGTACGAGATTTAGGGAAGTTAGTCACAAAAAAATTATGCAAAACACGGATAAAAAGAAACAGAAACTAGAACAAAAGAGTCATTATTTATTTCTTATGTAAGACAATTTCTGGCATTCATTTCAACCAAGATATTGATGATTAAATCAGAGCATTATTTATTAAGTAATCCAGAAAAGAATACAAACATTTCTTTACTGAAACAGAGACACTATCAAAATTATTATGTAATGTGGTAGTTCGAACTTCCTCAAAATTACAAATGCGGTTAGACAAATGAAATACAACATGAGCAAAAGATATCAATCAGATTCTCATCAGTATGTTTATTTTGAACCCTCCCCCCACAGAGCCACAATTTCTGGCATTGTTCTAAACAGTTAAAATTCAGTTTGGAAAGTTTTTCCCATTTAATACCTGTAACAGTAACTAAATTTTAGGCGATTATACTAAAGCCTCACAATTTTTCCACAAATTGAAAATGTAAAGCTATGACATCAAAGCACAACATCAACTTTGCGCAAAAATGGTATCATTAAAACAAGAAGGATGTCATTATCATACTTAGGTGCTGACATCTGATCAGCAATCAATTTCATTCCACTTTTCCTTTTTCAGTGAAAATTAAATTAAAGCATCCAAATCAGAAATATTTCTTCTATTTTCCTTTTTTTCAATGAAAATTAAAATAAAGCACATCCAACCAGCAATATGTGTTCAGTGTTTCCTTTTGTTCCATGAAAATTAAAAATGTCTGTCACAACTGTACCACAATTACAAAATGTAGTCCAGCTCATATCGGAGAAAATTATTTTTAGCATCATTAGGAACTCTGGGATATGCCGGAATCATTCCATCTTGTGCTCCAATATATACTGTGTTATATACCTTCCAATAGACATCTCGGACTTTACGGGCTGGGTGAAATAAACCCTGCAAAGAGAATTACAGTCTAGTTTAACAATGCAAAATACCGGGGAAAAAGAACAAGCTAGAAGACTCTGCAATACGAAGAAACCAGGTTAACTTTTAAGTTTTAAGTGAAGAAAGGGGCATAGCTATGACAAAATACAGTCAATGAGTATGACTCTTGTCCTAATAATTGATATTGTTATATGGCACAACTATGTTAAGTTTCAAAGCTCTATCTTGAACGGTTACTAAGAAAAACAAAACTATGAAATTCTTTGAGGTACTGTGGTATCATTTTATTTAGCGATGGCTTAATTTTCGTGCTCGGGCCAGTGCGTGAATTTCAAATCTAAGCTAATATTCAACAATGTAGTTTCACATATGTATCCAAAACTCGCTGTCCGAATGTGCCTACATTTTCTTTTAAGTTGCCTGTATCGCTATTTGATATAAATCAGAGGTATTGAATAATTATATTAAATAAAGGAAATAAAATAAGTTATTACTATGGAAATTCTTTTGAATAATTTTTCAATATTCCTTCGGAACTATAACGACAATTAACTCCGTTCATTTAGCTAAGGTCATGTTTTACCAAAAAGTATCGTTGTTATCCCATTCAGTTTATATTGACAAGTAATTCTGTTACTTACTGGTAACATTTTTTGTTCAATTTACCCTTTTTCGTTTAAGTGTTATACAATAAATTGACACTTTGTATCATATAACTAGAACGCAATTTAACATGCCAATTATGTTAAGAATAGTCCAGATAGATGGATCAAACAGGCCCCGCGTCAATTAGTGGCGCCGAATAAAAAGAAGTCCAATAATTGACAAACAAATAAGTGTTAACTGACAGGGGCCAACTGACACATGATTAGCCCGTGTGTTCAAAAAATCATTAGATACTGAATAAGGGTGAGTCAAATATCAATTATAATAATTTTTTTCTGATTTTGGTTGTTTTTGTTTTGTTTGTTTTTTTAAATCGGATTTGCGCGAATTTAAGTCCGCGCGAAACAGTGTTTTTTGGCGATTGTGCGAAATTTCGTGCTAGCAAAATTAAATGATACCACAGTAATTGGAATATGGTTATAAATCCTTGAGTCATCTGCGAAAACTATGCTGACATAAATAACCCATGTTCGAGAAATGCGATTTTAAGCCTTCTATTAAGTAATAACTATATTGATGTTAACTGTGTGCATCTTATAGGAAATATCTGCAGGATTTAATAAATTGCATCAGTTTAGCAAGAACTTACCTGTAAAGCATACTGCAGGACTTTAGAAGGCCCAATACCAACTCTCATGCCCTCTATAGCTCCCATGAATGCTTGAACTACGTGTGGCGATGTCTCAAACACATTGGGCCAAACATGGTTCAATAAGTGAATGAGGGCATCTTCACAGCCAAAGCCATAAACCCCCAGGGCCATGTGCTGTATGGCTGACATAGATGTCTGTCTATGTACCAGATCTCTGGAAAAACAATAGCGAAAACATTAAAATCATTGCCACACATAATTGCTTTTTCTCCATATATACATGTGGGCGAATAGTGTAGATCCAAATCAGGCGGCACATCTGTGCCATCTGATCAGGATCTACAATGTTTTGCTTTCAGATTCATTAAGTTATTTCTTACTAAGATGTGACCAGTGTAGATCAAGCTGATCAGGATCTTCACAGGTTGCTCATGCGATAAAAAATGTATATATGGAGTTTAGAGTTAAAATACATGTTCCTTGAAACTTGGAGAAAATAAATTTAAAGCTTCAGATTCATGTGGGAAAATATTTCAAAATATTTAACTATTATCTTGAATATTCTATCAACCAAGGATTCCATCGCCTACCAACCCCAAAATATTCAGTGATGTTGAAAACTGTAGGGTAACTATTAAACTCAACTTCTAAACTACAGTATGAAAGAAGGGAAATAACTCTAAAATATATGAAATTATAAAGCCTTATAATTTCTATTGAATTTAGAAGACATAAGTCCTAATATGCCAGCTGCTGTGATCATAATAACGACTTAACCCTTTCCTCCGTAGATACACCTTTATTGCATGGGCAAACAGTGTAGATCCAAATCAGCCTGAACATCCGTGCCTTCTGATCAGGATCTGCACTGTTCCCTTTTTATTTGTTATGTTATTTTTGACCAAAATGCAACCAGTGCAGATCCTGATCAGACGGCATGGATGCACTGGTCGAACATGCATAAAAATGCATATATATGGAGGAGAGGGATAAAGATTTACCTGTCCATCAATGCATCTTCAAACAGTGGGGTCACAGCATATATGTAGTCTTTGCCCATCTCTCCGATGTATTCAAACATAAAAGACAAGGATTTCAAAACACCATTTTGTACATTCAGTTCAGGCACACGATATTCGTTCATTAAAGCGGGTAGCACTGTGAATGGGGAGCAGGTCTCAGCAACGATCGCTATGGCAACTGTAGTACACACACGATTCTGACGCTCCTGCACTTTCAGATTGTTTAACAGCGTAGCGAGTACATCATGAGGACTGAAAAAAGAAAATTTCTTACATTCTGTAAAGATTTCAAACACATAATAATCTTCTGACATATCGTCGCTGTAAATCTAAAAAGAAGTGATTCTAAAATGTTGTAAAACAAATTTGCCTTAATTTGTTATTTGCCTGTTTAGAAGGACTTCACTAATACACCGATGGTTGTGACTTACTACAATATGACTTATCACTTTGAAAACAGTTAATATTCTGTCCTTATCACTGGCAAACAGTTGATCATAAACATCCACAGAAATAATCAACACTAAATAAATCCAAACAAATTAAGGATATCAGTTTTAGATTAATCTTCATACATTTTCTCAAGGACATAAACTTGTGTATTTGTATTATTCTCACAGATATATGTGGCTAAATACTCCCTAGAGTTTATTTTTCACATTGCTTAGCCCAAATGAAAATTAAACTCACACAAAATGTAATGATACCACAGTATTAATATTCAAACAATCTATTAAAACTAGAGATGGAATGATAAGCCTTTTTAAGTCTCTGAATTAACGTTATTTTTATGTCTTTGACCTATTAATGTTTTAATAACCTTATTTAACCATAACTTTTGACTCACCCAATAGCCTTAGCAATATAACCAAACGTGTTGACGGTGGCTCTGCGGATAGCCTTCTTATGTGCTTTCAGTAACTCGAGCAGTTCAAAGCAGATCCTCATCCACTCCCTGGCTGACACATACTCGGCACCTCGATCTGCTATACGCCCAACAAGATCTATACAGTTCTCTTGGACCTTCTCATGTCTGAAAAACAACCACACAAAATGAGATCCTTTATCAGCAGCACAGCAGGAACACTTACTCTTAGGATATATATGCAAAATTCTTGGTGTGGGGCATGCTCTTTCAGGAGTTTTTTTCTAAGGTTGTCTCGGGTGCAATTTGGGGGCATTTTACATAAGGAACAGTCAACATTTTTCAATTTAACAACTGATATTTTTCTGTTAAAGGCCCAATAAACTTGTCAAACAGCATATTTTTTATTAACCTAAACATTTTAGATTTCACCTGTATGCATAATAACGCAAAAAATAAACTTTACAATAAGAAAAGGGTATTATCTTATTGATTTGCAGCATGTTTTGCGGATCGTTTATCTTGTTTACAAAACAAACAGCGAATCTTTCCGAGCTGTCGCCAATTATGCAACAGTGCATAAATTTATGACGTATTCCCCACTAAAAGCCATTACTGGGATGACGTCACCGCATTCTGCGTTTTTACGGCCCAAAAAACGGAAAAAACCGATAACTTTTTGCCGAGTGATTGTAAACATTGGTTAGTAATTTTGTGGGCTACAAAAATACTGTTCAATGATTGGGGATTGTTTGGGGATTGTTTGAGAACATAAATATTTGGTCATTTATACTTTCTTTTGAAAAGGGTCAAAGTGGTTAATTAATTTTCACAAAGAAAAAAAAAACGTTTTGACAAGTTTATTGGGCCTTTAAAAGATTTATATCAAGATTTCTGCAGAGAGTATTTGGAGTATGCATTTGCATAATTTGAGAAAAGGTAGCTACATGCCTGTTCATAGTATCATTTCATACCTCATCAAATATAATTTGATACTGTCATGACATCTTTCTTTTGTTCCATGACAAAGCATGACTTCCAAACAATTTTACCTAGGGAGATTTCATTTTCACAGGCTGTCAACCAGGTCAACTCCAAAATATAGGAAAAATATAGGAATATTTTTGCAACAAATATAGGAGTTTTTGGTTGATTTTGAGGCAAAATATAGGAGTTTGGAACCGATAATAGTTTTATTTATTTGCACTTATACAAATGATTTTCACATGTGCATTTACTGTTTCTACAATTATCAATGTCCAAAATGTCCTCTGTAAAAATGATGGAAACCATTAACTTTAACATCAGCACCATCAAGCACATCACCAGCATCTGAATGACCATTCAAACAAGGGGGAAATGCAGAAAATGCATTAACAAAGCCGGATTTTTCAGTTTTAGTTTGTCTTCTACATAGTACTGTACACAGCATCGACCCATCCACTCATAGTAATATTGCTTTGTGTGTAAAAATCTGGGTTACAATGTCCAAAAGGGTTCAATCAAAATTGACCCCAAGGCCTTACTTTGGTCAAACTCTATTGAGAACCTGTAGGCAATCCATCATACAAAATTATATGCCCTTCACTAATCTAGAAGTTCCCGAATAAACAATTTTCAATATGATTCCATTTATTTATTTAATCTGCATGGAACAGTACTGCAGTCAAATAAGTTAGTAAACCTACATACAAAGAATATTGCAACAAGTTTCAAGAGAAATGATAAAAACTTATCAAGTTATAACCATAACTGAACTTTAATTCAAACAGCCATTAAATTTCTATACAAAAGCAATAATTCTTCAAAAGCAAAGCCTTTTTGGGAATAGATGGACATTATTCCTTTCAGGTTCATTTAAGTTTAACAGTAATTTAACATTTATCCATTGAGTGGTTCCATGAAAAAATTTTTTTTTAGTTTTTTTAGAAAACTATGCAAATATTTTGCAGATTATCCAAATAAAAAAATTATAAAGTTATCTCAATTTATTTAACAGTTGTTGCAAATTATCAAATAATATTGTTTTTATTACCTCCCTTTATTTGACTTTGCCTTTTGAAAATTATTGTTTTTGTAAAGACACCTTCTTTTGCATACACTCTTTTCCAACAGAGTTTGATAACAGTCTTTTCAAACTGGAAAACTAAACACAAAAGTCAGCTGAAGAATTCTTGTTCACAGTCAAGCATGTTTTTCCCAGGTGTCCATCTTGACATTTTAGACAACACATACACCATACCGAATATAAGCTCTCTAGTCCTTGCAGTTGGTGAATAAAATTTAATGATCTTTAACATTTTTTTGCATTTCGTTGCAACTGCAACAAGAATTCTGCATAGAAGTGAAAATTTGTTTTTGTTAGGTAAGCCTTAATACACAGAAACCTGCTACAAAGTTGTTAGAGAATCAGATTAAGACTTAAGTAAATGCCACCCGCCAAGTTTTCACCAATCTAAAAGTAGAGTTTCGTTCTTGAAAAGAAAGAAGGAAGCAAAAGCAGTATCAAAGCAATATTTACTCTCTTCATTAATCGGCAAAAACAAATACTAAAAAATATAGGAATACACATAAAAATATAGGAGAAATATAGGAATATAGGAGGCTTTTCAGAATATAGGATTCTGATCCAAAATATAGGAGAAATATAGGAATATAGGAATCGGTTGACAGCCTGTTTTCATTAACTGTATTCTCCATGGATACTTTTATTATAATTTCGGTGACCAGTGTAGATCCAAGTCGGTCAACGCATTTAATTAAGACAAAAACACATATTCAGTAAACATGGTACTTTGAAAATGGATAGAAAGATAAAACAAGATGACAAACTAATTCCACAAAACCAGGGTTTTTTTAAATTTTAAGTGAAAAGGGGCATAACTATGACACAATACAAGCAAGAGTTATGAAACTTGTCCTGATATTTGCTATTATTTATGATGTCATAAAATTACGCTTAGTTTCAAAGATCTATTTTGACTGCCAACTCCCTCCTCATCCCCCGGCTGCAGACCTGTCAAAACACACACCCCAATCTAAAACAAGGGTTTCCAAATAAGATCTGGGTAACAAACTAAGTATCCCTATAATGTTCCTACCTGTTTTTTAGGATAGGTGTGAGTCGGGGTAACAGATCTTTGATTGGCGGTGTCATCTTTGTCATTCCGATAACGTTGACAATAGCTTTGAGAGCTCCGAGAATGCTACCAAGGACTTCTGGGTATTCTTCTCCGAGGTACTCGTATAACACCACACCCAAGTGACCCATCAACTTCTCCTGTAAATAAAAACACAATGGTTTTATGTGAGAGATAAGGAGGTTTACAGCTTTATGTCAAGCATGACCAAGACCTAACGCCAACAGAGATTTGTAATTCTGCAGAAATACTGAACCAGGGTTGAAGGTTATAAAACTGAGTTTGGAAACCAGGCTCAAATCTCAAGCATCTGATTGGCTGAAATGGCGACTGGTCACCATTTCAGCGAATCAGATGCTTGAGATTTGAGACTGGTTTCCATGCTCAGTTTTATTACCTTTGGCACAGGAATCATAGACAACTCTTTAGATAAAACAGCTATAGAGCTGAATGACCAGAAATAAAATACTTAATAAGTGTTTCAAACTCATCGAAAAAAATTGTTCATTAAAAGGGAAATAAGTACAATGTAATATTCTTTCACTGATGGATGCATAGTGGGTTATCCCCTAGAGTTGCTTTCGCTGTCTTCAATTAAACACAATACAAAGTAGAGTGAAAGAACTATACTCAACAAAAAAAGAAACCTGACACTGAAACTTTGAATAAGTATGAGGTGCATATTCAAAATCTATATATTTTTGCACCATCCAAAAGAAAATAGCCACTGAATCACTTGTTTCATGCACCAAAAATATCAAAATGCATAATTAAGTTCAAAACATGCACAATTTTTATTACATACCACAATTCAATTAGCTTTAAATCTGATTCCAGGAAAATACACCAAATATAAAGTGTCAGGTTTCTATTTTTGTTGAGTATATAATTAAGCGATTAAATACCCACAAAGTAATGCTTTGTTTTAGGTGTAATGTAATGCTTATCTACACTTCAGTAACAATTTTAACCAATGCCCAAGGTTATGAAAATGAGCATGGAAACCAGTCTCAAATCTCAAGCATCTGATTGGATGAAATGGCGATGAGTCGCCATTTCAGCCAATCAGATACTTGAGATTTGAGACTGGTTTCCTATCTCAGTTTTATAACCTTCAGCCCATGTTTAATTGCAAAACCTGGGAAACTGTGAAAGTAGTCTGTGACACATACAATCTGTCAGGGACTGCCTGATCGTATGGTTGATGAAGCTAATATACTCTTTTCAAGCATTTTTTGTAGGCTACTATAACAACAGATGTTTGTTAACCCTTTCCTCCATAGACACACCTTTTTTGTATGAGCGAACAGTGTAGATCCAGATCAGCCTGCACATCCGTGCCGTCTGATCAGTATTTGCACCGTTCACTTTATGATTCGTTAGGTTATTTCTGAACAAAATGCGACCAGTGCAGATCCTGATCAGACGGCACGAATGTGCCAGCTGATCTGGATCTACACTGGTCGCACACGCGTAAAAATGCGTATATATGGAGGAAAGGGTTTAACATATATGCCCTCCAAACACCAATTGGATAGTAATCTGCTGTTATTTTATTGAAGGTCTCTGTGACATTCTTCTTGGACATACTAACCCTAAAATAAAATGGGGTGATCTAAATGTGATGACAAACTTCCCTTCCAAAGCTGAGGACTGTAAGCCAATTGGATGTCTAATTATTGATTAGGTTGGCTTCCGACCGCTAGAAAGACTGACTGACATGTAGAAAAGGAATATACACCTGCTTCTTCAAAAGGGCATAAAATAGAACATGTATAATTACCTCTTGGCATGTCTTCATCACAATAGCTATCCTGGAGATTAGATCTGCAGCCTGTTGTCGCACCTTGGCCGACTTGTTGTTCAGACGCCAAAGGATTGTACCGCAGATCTGGGGCAGGTAAGGCTTCACACGCTTACCCAGGGCATTTACAACTGTACCAAAACCATTTAACATCACCACATCCTGCAACAAGTATATCATTAAGTTTATAATTATTCTACTGTTTTAATCAAGTGAGAGTTCAGTTTTACTGAGAGTCAACTTATTTTCAATCATATTTATTTGAAACCTTAGTTTTAAAGTAATCTCGAAATAAATGGTCTACTTTGAATAAGATCTTCGACAGATGTCATGGTTTTCAAATTTATTAGTGAAACATGGAACAGAATATAATTAAAGATACACTTCTGCAAAAATGGAAAGAAATATTCAAAATTAATAATGCTGCTACGTTTTATAATGATGCATCTTTAAAGTGAACTAAAGACCTTTTTACGATCATGTTCCAAAAAACTAGCTAATATTAACAATATTAATGTACTGTCAACTGAAAAAAGCTACAGTAAAACCCTTGACTAATACCTTAATTCCATAGAACCCATATAGAAAACCAGTGTAAGTTTTCTACTTCATGATCAAAGTCAGCAGTTTTAATAGTTCTGAAACATTTATTGGTTAAACATTTAGGTAAGCAGACCATTGATAAAAGTTACTGATATCTTAACCCTTTCCTCCATAGATACACCTTTATTGCATGGGCGAACAGTTTAGATCCAAATCAGATGGTACATCCGTGCCATCTGATCAGGATCTAAACTGTTTGCTTTTTTTATTCATTAGGCTATTACTAACCAAAATGCGACTAGTTCTGATCCTTTGCCCAAGGTTATAAAACTGAGCATGGAAACCAGTCTCAAACCTCAAGCATCTGATTGGCTGAAATGGCGACCAGTCGCCATTTCAGCCAATCAGATGCTTGAGATTTGAGACTGGTTTCCAATCTCAGCTTTATAACCTTGGGACCTGGTCAGACAGAACGAATGTGCCGGCTGATCTGAATATATACACTGGTCAGACAAGCGTAAAAATGCATATATATGGAGGAAAGGGTTGAAGTGTACAAAGAATTATAAATCACATGTGTAAAATTATAAGATCTGTAGAAGATAATGTTGCTCGCTATACCCACCTCAGTTGTCTGTTCCTGGAAGGCGTACAGGATACCGTCAATAAGCTGTTCCTCCAGACGAGAGTCGATGTCAGCAGCTCCCAGGTTCGCCATGACCTTCTCAATTGTCTCCATCACCATCTTTCTGTACTGTTCCGCCTCATCTTTCAGGTCATCAACAACACGACCAATGATCTCTGCTGCTCCCACTTTGTTGGCAATCTCAACTGTAGTGTCGACAAGCTAGCCAATAGAAAGCACAACATTTTGTTTTAACATCTTTATTCAAAAATTCACAAACACGCATATAAATAACAATAAAACAATGAAACAATTTAATATTACAGTCACAAAAGAGACTAATCTGAAATATATTCTAATTTTTTAAGATTCAATATTCAATAGGTTACTTAAAATTAGTAAGAAAATATCTTCAAACTTATTCAACAAGTAAGACAAGAACACACAATAGGAACATGACCTTCAACATTTTCTCATAGGAATTGTAATCTCATAGGAATTGCGAATTGCAATCTCATAGGAATTGCAAAGGAATGATTGTGATAATAATATTATACATCATCACTACACATACATAATCCTTGCATGACTGCATTTTTTTTTATGTTGAAAACCGCTTTAATTTTTCACTTAGCAAAGAAGAGCTAACATTTTTAAAACTGCATAATGAAAATCAATCAGATGGATAGATATATTTCACTGGTTTACCAACTTCATGTTTAATATATCCTTGCCATCTGAACTCAACCAAGATAAATCCTTCTATATATCACCATGGCTATTTATTATTTCTGAAGTCCAGAAAACCTGAATTAACCTCAAACTCAAGGGTGTCTTATAAACTGTAACATCTTTAAGACATACCATAGTATTGTGCCCAAGGTTATAAAACTGAGCATGGAAACCAGTCTCAAATCTCAAGCATCTGATTGGCTGAAATGCAACCAGTCGCCATTTCAGCCAATCAGATGCTTGAGATTTGAGACTGGTTTCCAAACTCAGTTTTATAACCTTCAGCCTTGGTATTACTTCAATAGATAATGATTTTAAAATTATCTACATCAATCATAGATGCAATGCAACAAATAGTGTTATGACAAATTATCTTGGAATTGTATATTGTTAAGACAAATTTACAAATAAAAAGACTCAAAATATTCTCTGACAGATAACGGACATGTGTATCCAAGGTGTAAACTTCCGTTGAAGTTTGCCAGTCTGTCTCAAGTAATCTGCAAAACAAGCTTAAATCCTGATCAACATACTTTTAACTTTAAGCCTGACTGAATCAAAGTTGACACTTACGTGTACAACACTAAATTTCAAAATTTTGTTAAAGATCATCTGACCAAATCTTGATTCAGACAGTACTTAGGAAATTGCAAATAAATTGGCATTGCACAAAATCAAGTTTGATCATAAAATGTATAGACGATCTGAAGCGAGAAAACATCGAGAAAACATCAAGAAAACAGTCATTATTTAAACAAACATATAACCATAATAAAGTGCATACTGTATTTGTTTAGGAAAAGGTTCCTTTCTCTTCTAATATTTCCTGTATGGATAAAGTTTCCTTCCTCAAGTGTGCTTTAAACAAAGGGCTCATAAACTTTCCATTGTCTATTTTGCTAGAATTTAAAACATTCTCAAAGTTTAAATGACATGGAGGATAATAGTATTTACACCTTGGAAATTCAACATTGATTTTCTGAACAACCTGTCTATAATTCCTCCTATCCAAAGCCATTCGCTGGTTCCAGAAATGCTTGAAAAAAGGCGGCAAAATCTCATCTTTAATGTATTGTGGCTCCACACCATCGGTCGCACAGCACTGCTTGACGACTTTGAGCACAATTTTTTTCATTTCCTCATCAGGGGACTGGAACTCTCGGATCAGGATCAACATGACTTCCCTTGTGTAGTAGTTTGCGTACTCCGCATCCATCAGAGGGATAAGGTAACCAATAGCTTTCAAGAAAGCTGCAAGACCCTGAATAATAATAGTTCATTAAGTATGTCATACCTGCATGGGAAAGAGAAATTGTTATCCTCTTGATATAAACAAGACCTGAAAGTTATAAACCTTGTGCTTTTAACCTGACTTAGATCTCACTGTTCTGACCTGTTGAATATTAAAGCTCAGACTTAACGAATGGCAAGCTTGAGATGGTCACAGTTATGTAACTCAGAATGGAGACCAGTCTCACATCTCGGCATTCTGATTGGTTGAAATTAAGCATGACCTTGATCAAACTGACAAATCTGTGCCCAAGGTTGTAACGCTAAGCATGGAAACCAGTCTCAAATCTCAAGCATCTGATTGGCTGAAATGGCGACCAATCGCCATGGCGACCAATCGCCATTTCAGCCTTTTAGATGCTTGAGATTTGAGACTGGTTTCCATGCTCAGCTTTTTAACCTTCAGGCCAGAAGCTTAATCTGAGACTGGTTTACACACAATGTTTGGTAGCCATGGAACCTTGTCTCTAGTCAGTTGGATAACTTTCTATACAATGTACATAATGATAAATTAAGCATTGAATTCTTAGAATTACAAAATGACTTGGTCAAAGCAACAAAGCATTAAGAAAGAAAAAAATAAATATGTTAACTTGAACCATTTGGAGCTACATGTATCTATCCTAGAATTTATACAAAGTTGATCATCAGAAGTTACCAACCTTTCCTCTATGTTGTCTGATACCCTTCCAGAGTGGTTTAAGAACACTGTCAAAGGACTCGATACCGTACGGTGTGGCTGCCTCGGCCAGGGCAGCTAGAGCCAAGGCTGTGATGGTTCGGACCTTCTGCTGCTCATCTACCAGACCTGAAAAGATATATTAAGATGTATTAATTCTCAGTACATATAGCTAACCTTAATAAACTCCTTCCTCCACTGATATGAATCATGGCATGGTCAAACAGTGTAGATCCAGATCAGATGGCACATTGTCTCATTACAGCATATCTTACTGAGAAGCAAACAGTTTAAATCCTGATCAGACAGCATGTATGTTCTGGCTGATCTTCACCTACACTCTTCACACACGCAAACATGTATATCTGGAGTAAATTTAACTTTTTAAATTAAAAAAATTAGGATGTAACATGTTAATCATACAGGCTAGTTTTTTAAGCTAACAAGCACCCTTTACAATCCTATTTGTGTAATAATAATTATAATAATAATAATCTAAACAATATATGACTGTTCAAAATCTAAAACCAACAGTAAAAACATTTGTGAGCAAAAAAATGGTAGAAAAATGTCCAAAATTGATAAACTAAGAAATGATTAAGAAATCCATGTTCAAAAATTCAATGATCAACAACAGTAATGCAAAGAATTCTGCCAGACATCACCTGCTTTGGGGGAAATAGAGAGACTGGTATAACGTGTTTCATAACTTTAGGCATTTATTATTCAACAAACTTACCATGTTCAATGATTTCCACAAGGGATTTCAGATGCGGCAGTATGGCACAACCCATTAGTATAGCAATCTGCTGTACGATCTTGATACCAGTGTGCCGAGCCTGCCACGACTTCTTGCTCTTACACACAGCTTTCAGGAAAGGCAGGAGGGACGGGATACCCAGAGCCGAGGCTACAACAGCAAATGCACGAGCTGTCGTGTTACGAACGTATTCGTCCATGTTGTCTATATCAGGTCTCATTGTGGATATCATCGTAGCCAAACCAGCGGCCTGCAAACAGTAAACAGCATTTGATTTGCAGATATATCAGTGCCAATTTTACTTTTTGATTTTTAAATGCCTTCCAATATCTGTTTTATTTAGGAATTTGAACATTTTATAATAATAAATGATAATGTTCCTGCACTTGAAATGGACACACACAGATCAATTACACATCTATTCAGTTTGAGTTTTAGATCAGTTACACATCTATTCAGTTTGAGTTTTAGATCAGTTACACATCTATTCAGTTTGAGTTTTGTAGACAGTTATCCTTTTATCTGCTGAATTTGTGAAATAGACCGACTTTTCTTTGAATAAAAACCATTCCATTCAATGATATTATTATCAGTGGTGGTTTGCAGATATTCATGGACTGAATAGCAAATGGTGTGGACCCCATTTAGATTGCCCCAAAAAGCTTTCTGACTACAGGTCACAAATTAATGTGTTAAATGCTATGCTAAGCCCTAATAGAATAAAAAAAGGAGATTAATATGAAGTTTTTCATTAAGTTTCAGTTCTTACCTTAGCTAAATTCGAGATGATCTCTCTGCCTTCTACTCTAGCATAATAATCTTCATCGATCAACAGTGGCTCAATCACGACCAGGATCTTGTGTACGTACGGACGAACAAGATCATCAAGTTTGTACAGAATACGATCAATGACCTTCACCAGCAAGTGCCGCTCCTGGTCTTCTAGTGTGGGGGACATGAGAAGGGGCAGGATCTGGTTAAACAAGGGACCAGCCCCAAACTCCCGAGCTTTGTCGGTCACCTGTCTCAGGGCAGCCTGTAAAAAAAGATCATGTCATCTCAATATAAAATTATAAAAATTCCCAGTTAAAGGACCATAATGCCTCTTAACGAGTGTGGTCCAATGAAGAGTAATTTCGTATAACAAATATATCTCAAGGTGCTAGGCGCACCTTTTGTGCCAGGATGACTAAATCTGAATCCCAAAAACATCATTTCAAAAGTCAACTTTGAATCAAGTGTAAAGTTCTGTATTTTATATTGTTTATTTTAACAAAAGTTATGTTAACAAAAGTTTACGACTGACAGATTAACCATGTGTCTACATCAAAAATAACCCTGTGCAATTGCAATGTCTTTTTACACAATACCATTTGGGCAAATACAATTTGTAAAATACAAGTCAAACCATACCTTTCTCATGGGTGGAGTTCCATTCTTTATTTTCAGTAAGAGTTTCATGATCTTGCGTTCTTTCTGTTCCTCTGGTGACAAGGATTCCTCATCTACATCTTGCAGAAGCTTGTCAAAATACTGCATGTCATCAGGCTTCATCATTGGTAAGTTACCTGAAAACACCACAAAATCCTTATCTGTTAGTACTTACCAATGTGTTTAAATCTGATATGTTTTCTTTACCTTTTACTCCTTAGATACACCGTTCTAGCAATGGCAAACAGTGTAGATCCAGATCAGCCAGCACATTCATGACTTCATCAGGATCTACAGTGTTTGCTTTAGGTTCATTAAGATATTTCTAAACAAGATGCGACCACAGTAGATCCAGATCAGACAGCACTGAAAATACACTGGTCACACTTGTATTAAAATGTGTATACAAATTTATGGGTTTATTGATTTTCTTAATGCCTTGGCAGTGTCTTAAATGTTTTGAAATGTTTGTCTATCAGTGATTCCTTAACCTAAAGTTTAGTGAATTTAAAGTCTACCTTTGGGTTGCATGTCCACTACCGATGTTTTATGGTCTGGTGTCTGCATTCTGAAGCCCTGTGGTGTGGCTGCCATTGGTGTGGGTGTGGCAATCAGCTTCCTGGCTGGGGTTCGGATGGGAATGTACCCAGTTGGGGGTTGCAGAACCTAAAAGCATGACGTAAGACGATATTACAGCAGACCTGCATTCACATTTATGTGTGCATCTCTAAAACGCAACTGTCATTTTCATGAGAAATGATGTTGCTAAATGACATTTCACAATGCTGTACTGTTTACTTTTTAAAGTGGATTATGTGAGGAAAGTTTTGTACGAATTGATTTCAGAATATATAACCTAAATATTATTTTAGAAGTCACCCTACATTTGAAGCCAATCAGAAGCTTAAATTCCTTTGTGATTTATTATAATAAAACTTTCTATTTTATATTTTACAATGAACAAAAAAACTTGATCTATCTATTTACAACTGCGCATGCGCATGGCTACAAATGTGCAACTTTTAGAAGGATAGAGTCTATTAAGACGTTTCTAAAGAAAATAGAAGCCGGCACTGACTGCGCTTATTTTCGCTTATATTTTCTATAGAAATGTCTTAATATACTTTATCCTATACATACATGTACACATATTTTTATTTCTTTTTTGTAAATATGTAATTCAATGTTATTCTCGAGCATATGTTTGATTGGGGGTTGCAGAACCTGAATGTATGTTATATAATGATTGGGGATTGATTGGGGGTTGCAGATACCTGGGATTAAAGAGTTATTAATTTCTCTTTAAACTTTGTACATCATTTTAAAAAACAAATGTGTTTTCAAACGAGGGGAAAACACTTAAAATTCGACAATTTTTTCACTAATGTCAAAAACACACCAGCTCCTTTAATATGGACAACAGTTTCTTCATTTAACTATAAGGAAGGGCTGTTCAGAGTAGATAGAGCTGCTTTATGATAAATAACATCTTCATATTCTACAATTTAAAGGCTTTAAGGTAAGGCATAGCCCTGAGTTTTCACAGTTTTCTTGATAAAGCATTCATTATAATGACTGGCATCAAAGAAGTGGAAGTAGAATGATAAACAAACCTTGTATCCTGGGGGGAACATGGCATCAAGTTCCTCATCTGCTAGAGGTCTATTCCTTTCATCTATCTCTCTCTGCCAGGTATATGCCTGAAGCTGTTCAGGGGTCATAGACATCAGGTGTCCGGGGGTTGGCGTGGCCATTGCCATAGCCTTAGCTCCTGTTGGTGTCACACCACTGGGTGTAAATCCTCCTGGGGTAAGACCTCCAGGTGTGAATCCACTTGGTGTTCCACCACCTGGTGTTGTCATTCCACTCATGCCACTAGGGGTCATCCCTCCAGGGGTGTGCCCTCCTGGGGTCATGCTGGGGGTCATATTTCCTGGAGTCATCGTTGGAGTTTGCGCACCAGGTGTTTCATCCCAACGAGACCGCCTTTTACTTGCAGCAGGCGTGGGTGTGTCTTCAATAAGGTCACCACCTCTGTCAGTTTTGGGGGTTTCAGCCCAGCCTGCCTGGTGACCTCCTGGTGTTGTGTGGCCTGGGGTAGCTTCAGCCCTTGGAGTCTCATCCCATCTGTTCCTTCTAGCACTGGGTGTCGCTTGATGACCTGGGGTATCACGCCCAGGTGTGGCTGCTCCAGGAGTGGCATGACCGGGTGTAGAATCCCACATTCTAGTGCTGGCACCTGGGGTAGCCCCTGGTGTTGCCGAGCCTTTTGATTTACCTGGTGTTTCATCCCATTTGGCCTGAAATAGAGAAAACAAAAAAAGCTTTAGCTTCATTGTTTGAATGGATTATCATTATAGTCTTCAAGTAACCTTTGGAACTTAAAAAAAACTCTCCAGGACCTGTATTGAGTCACTAGTGGTTTTATGTTCCTCATTAATAAGGTGCATTTACTGCCCAGATGCCTTTTGGCAACATGTCTAGCCCATTGTGAAGAAAGAAATTGAAAACAAGCTATGTAAAACAAAACAGATGTAATAAACATTATGTAAATGTTATGTTGCATAACTAGCACACCTTATTAAAGAACTTAGGTGCATGATGCCATGATATATCACATATTTCAATAACAAGAGAAGAATGTGCGGTATTAATCCTATACTCCATATTATTTTTCCTATATTTAACGCATGTGCATCCAGTGTAGATCCTGATCAGCTGTCACATCTTTGCAGTCTGATCAGGATCTGCCTGGTCACATCTGGGTCAGAAATAACCTAATGAATCAAAAGGGAACAGTGTTGGTCCTAATCAAATGGCACACAGATCTACACTGTAAACCTACGCCATAAATGCGTAAATATGGAGGAAATCGTTAAGAAGATATATACATACATGTGATGGTGTTCCAACTTCGGCTTGGTCCCAAGTTGAGGACTTCTTCTTTGCTGGTTCCTCTCCTCCAGCAGGCTGGTCCCAGCGCCGTTTCTTCTTCTCCTGCTGAGCTTTCTGGGAACTGTTGACGGGTCGCAGCTCGCCAGCCTTCGCTTTTTCCTTCATCTGTTCACGAAGGCCTTTCTGTAATTTGAACCCAAATCATAAGCATTGAAAACAATTCTATTACTTCATTAGCTTCATTATTATGTTTCTTGCATGATTTTTCTGTTCAGATTTTTAAAACAAACAATGATATAATGTTGCCTTTACTCCCCATATATATGCATTTTATTGATCTAGATAAGCTTGATCATATTTTATGTATTCACATTGATGTACAATTCTATATTTCATATACATTAAGTCATGGAATAATCAGCCTATAAAAATTAGTTCCTCACAAGTATTAACCCTTTCCTCTATAGTAACACCTTTATTGTGAGGGCAAACAGTTTAGATCCAGATCAGCCAGCACATCCGTGCCGTCTGATCAGGATCTAAACTGTTTGCTTCATGATTTGTTAGGTTATTTCTAACCAAAACGCGACCAGTGCAGATCCTGATCACACGGCATGGACGTGCCAGCTGATCTGAATCTACACTGGTCGCACATGCATAAAATTACGCATATATATGGAGGAAAGGGTTAATAAATTCACATAAATATCTATTGGGAGTAAAGCCCACCCATAGGTGGAAGAATAAAATTAAATGAAAGTAAAACTAACAAACCTCTTGTGCTGCAAGTGCCTTCTCCTGCATGATCTGATGATATGTTCTGGCTTGAGGATCGGGAGTCTTTCCACCTGCAAACAGAAAACAGAATGGTCACGACACAAGGCCGTGACGCAACACTTCCATTAGTCAAATCATCAAAAATATAAACATTTATTAAAAAAAACTTGAATTTATTTTATCGTTTTATCAGAAAAAGTTAACAGCAACTTCTTGACAAAATATTACCAAAAGCAACATTGAATTTATTGTTCCAGTCAACTCTAAATATCTTAAATCACCATCACATACTAACAGTTCTATAAATTTTGTCTTTTTTATGTAAACTTTGAACATAACAAAATGAACAATCTGGAGCTTTTGGAAAGAACTGGTAAATATAAATAAAACATCAAATATATCCAACACCAATACTAATTTTCCAAAATCAAATAAGCATGGCATAATAGAACACAGATGTCAGGGCTCTAAATGAAAAAAAGTAAGATATGAGACCAGTCTCAAATTTCAAGTATCTGACTGAAATATGGACTAGAATCCATTTCAACTGAATAGATGCTGGAGAGTTGAGACTGGAAGAATCACTTGTATATGATATTAGAGTTGACTGTTGTTGTTTACATTATACGTACTTTACCGCCACTGGTACCGCTCTGGATCAAACTGTAATGACAGCTTTAACACCTACAATAGTTCTAGAATTAGTGTAGAGCTTTTTCTATACTCGCATCTTTCACTCAATTCAACTCTCTCACAATGTTAACCGGGTTTTAAATATTACCAAATCCTGTCATGATTTTGTTTTCAGTGAGACAAAGAAACAATTATTTTCTTAATTATCTGTAATATATTTAAGTAAAACATTTCTTTTTTCAAATCTTAACCCTTTACTCTATGGGATATGGCTGTTATTCGATGAGCAAACAGTGTAGATCCAGATCTGAGGCACATCTGAGCTGTCTTAGGATATACACTGTTTGCTATAGATTCATTAGGTTATTTCTGACCAAAAAGTGACTAGTGAAGAGCTAGATCAGATGGCGTGAATGTGCCAGCTGGTCAGGATCTACACTGGTCGCACTTGCCATAAAATTGTATATAAATTATAAGGAGTAAGGGGTTAATGCTTACTGCTGATTTCTAAATTTGAATTTTACCTTTTATAAAATTATGAAAACTTTTTTATGCCATTTTGTTAGATGGCTCTTAATGAAATGATGTAATTTAGGTGTTTAAGAATATATTGTTTTAAATGTTGTTGCTGGTAGACTCCTCATCAGCGTCGAGCTAGAAAGGAAAATTGTCTAATTAGTCTCGGTTTTTTGTAAGATGGCATAACATTTAATATACACAATAATATATAAGATATGTAACAGCACACTCAAGTGAGGTTGATTTAAAAAAGCAACTCATACTTCAATACTATCTGAATTAGAATATTTTAAATAGTCCTGCACTCAATACACACCAAAAAATGCAAGTTTTTTGACAATTTGAGAAGATCAGAAACTCTCCAGTCTTCACCCACTCCAAAAAAAATAAATTTGTTGTTTTTACATTTAAATCACACTGCTCTAACACAACTACAGTTGCTTTTTTGACACAATAATGTTATAAATTGTCAAAGTCCAATGTGTTAAGAAAGACAAATCAGAGGGTCTAGGTGAAAGATGTTTTGTGTCACATATCACTGTGCCCAAGACCATTAAACTTACCCACGAGACCAGTCTTAAATCTCAAGCATCTAAATGGTTGAAATGGAGACAAGTCTCCATGTCTCCATGCCAACCAATCAGATGCTTGAGATTTGAATCTCTTTTCCAATCTCAGTTTTATGATCTTTTCCCTTAGTAGAAACAGCCATACAAATACTTCTGGCCTATCATTTTACCACTTTTATTTTGCCTCATCATAAATTAATTGTTCAGTAATGGGAAGGACTCAACTAGAAAACAACAACAACAACCACATATTTTCTCTTTCTCACTAAACGCTTCTCTCTGCCAGTTTCAAGAATTCCATACTTAATGAAAAAACAGAATGTGTGCTTGCTGATCAACCAATTAACTGATAGCCTATGATGTCCATTTAATACAGACATGTACTCCAATAATAAAATTTTTTCAACACTACACAATGATGTAGTTTGATTAACCATTTTAACAAGGCACCCAGTTATTTTGGTTAACCAGTCACTTAAAACCATTTTCTTGCAAATAAGATTAAAATACCGTTAATAGAATACTGACCGTCAGCGAAGGGATCATATCTCTCAGGGGAGATAATCATCTGTCGACGGCGAGCCATATATTCATCCTCCCTGTCCGAGATTTTTGCTCGGCGATGCTCTGCCATAGGGTCATACTCCTAAAACAGAAATGGCAAAGTTACAGCCAAAGTGATCGCTATGTTTTGCCTATTCTTCAACACAAAAAGAGTACATCTATATCATTGACTTATTCTATCCAATTATTGTACTTATCATGAAAAAATAAACTCACTGCTACATAAAATATGGATTTTATCAATCTAAAAGTAGACACATTTATTTGGAACTCTAAAATCTAGAACCCCGAGTTGATCTTACTTTATAGTTGAGGGCACTGAGAGACAATAGACTAAATATAACCTGGTGTCTGCTAACTAGTCATCTTCACTGATCATACTTTATCATAATCAATGATCTTACCTTATCGTTGAGGGAGTCATTGAGGGCATTAAGAGGTGCGGCAGATCGCACAGGGCCTGCCGTCTCTACTGGGTTCACATCATCATCATCCTGTAAGATATAATTTGGATATATACTATTCTGTTTTTGACATTTTAATTTTAGTATCTACAGATTACATACATTTCAAACAGGATTATCTGGCTCAATATTGCCACAACTGACCAGGCAGGTAACAGATAAAACTGAAACAAATCAAATATGAAAGAAATTATAACTAACCATGAATAACAACATTGCTGTGAGGTAATTCACTCTACAGACTTGTGACTAACACTTCATATTGGATGTACATGTAGTGAAATTCACTGAGAAATTGTTGTTGTATCTTAATATCTCTAGATCATCAAGCCTTTTTTACAAACACCCTTTGCTTGGATGGGGCTAGGTGGCACTGGCAGTAATAACTAAAATGCATTTCCTTCCCTGCCCATTCATGAACAAGCTCAATTAAACGAAGCCAGCCTTATTTTTATATTAATTTTGTCATGTATGTTGGTTTTCAAAGATCCTTTTACATTTTTTTAAGTACTCCAAACAATGAGTTCCATCAAATGAGCCTTGTGTTTTAAACTGAGACAATGCCTTAGAATCTGCTCTCCTTCATAGTTTATCACATTAACTAGTTTTGCATAAAGCTTTCTTTTTTGTTAATGTGCTTACCTCAGCATCCTCTGCAGGGATATATGTGTGGTATCCTTCAAACTTGCTTCTGGTTGAGCCATAGATGTCTGTATCAAAGTGGCCTCCGGCACCAAGCCCCACCCTCTGCTTCTCTGGGGATCTATCTTCAAGGTTCTCCTTGTTTAGGGCCTGTTTTCTGGCCTGTATACTTCGCACCTGCTCCTCTATAGCTGAAATACACAATATATCCAAATACAGTATATGACTTTAACTTCTTTGTATCCAAAATATTACACATGAATCTTGAGTTTATCATACTTCATGTTTTTAATCAGTGCTCTAGATAATTATCAAGAGTATTACGTAGACCTTTGTAAAATGCAATCAGTAATAACCCAGGTTTTTCATACATTTATACATGTATTACATTGTGTGATATCACTGTATCAGTGTAGATCTAGTCTCAATAATTCGACGGCAAGCACAGACCCGTTATTATACTGACTTTTTATAGATGTCTGTCCTTTACGTCTCAAGCAGTTAGGATCAAAACTGTGATGGAAATTGACCCGATTTAAATTCTGTTATTTTTCACTCCCACATGAAAATTTCAACACTGGTATGTTCAATTGTTGTTATAAAACATAAATAATGATAAAAGTATCAATAAAATGACGAACATTCCACAAAATAACTTGTTAAACTTACCACGTTATATGCCGTTTACATGTTGATACGAAAACCAGATAACCAATGAAAACGTTTCTTTTTATTCAAACATATTTTTACAATGCGGGAGGCTGTACGCGGAGAAAAACTCATAACGTACTCTTATTTTCTTATTTGTCATGTTCGATGTTTGTCAAAGTTTTTTTTCCTTTGTTTTGATACCCGCCCCGATATATTAAGTTATATTAAGTTTCAATCGCATCTTTAATATTGTTGTGTATATTACCTTATTAATTATATTTGCAGATAGTTATACTTTCTTTTATTCATCAAACCTTTATCCATAAGTTGCTTTGTATTGTCCGTAGCAAGAATTTCCGCAGTACATATTTCAAGCTGGTAAGGCTCTACTTGAATGTGGCTTTTCAGGTATGTAAATTTTTAAAGATACATATAATTTAAGATGCTTTATGGAGTCACCAATATGGATTACAGTCAAAACGGCCTCATGTAAAAACGGCCTCAGGTTAAAACGGCCTCATTTTGGTTAAAACGTCCTCACTTTCAAAAAAATATTGGTTAAATCGGCCTCACTATTTTTTAAGTAGATGACCCTTGTTTGAATTACATTTTTTAAAGATGTTGTAGTAAATTGATGTGAAGAAAGAAATAGACACAACAAATTATTGCCATTATCATATTACTCATGTGCGCATTTGAAAAGATTTTTTGTGTTGTTTAGATTTTGTGAATTTATGTAATTTAAATAGAACGAGAATTTTTTTCTAGTTACTGTTCTAACGTGCGTTAATAAATGCAAAATGAAGATACATTTATGTGTTCAAAGGTTCAAACGACATTTTGCTGTTACAGAGATTTTGATATTTTTATTTTACTGATGTCAGTGCAATGACAACTCAAGATGGCCCTTAATTCAGAAAGACATTTCAAACAGAATACTGGAGAAGGTGTACATTGATAATTAAATAAACACAGAAGGCAAAGAATTATACGTTTAATTAATATACCAAATGTTTAATGATGAACAAAAATATATCAAAGTAAATATTTAACTAATTAGAATTAGTTGCTTCTATACACCATTATTAATAGACCATCTGGGCAAGTGGCGATCTTGTAGAATTTCAGTTCGCACACGCGTAGAGTCCTTCACACTTACTCAACATGACACCATTATTTTTGGGACAGACTGGCAAGTGAGAATATCCTGTCAATTACTGGCAATTAACAGTAACGGGATGGTATTCAAAATTGTATTACACAGTGTGATTTTAAGTTCTTAAAGAAATTGATGATTAAACTGAAGAAAAGTTATTAAATAAAATTAACAAAATTGGTAACATATATCACATGTCATAACACCTATGCAATGACCTCTCTTCCATTTTTCTAACAACATTAACATTTGTGCTGTCCCAGTCAAACATTATTTTAATGGAAAACAAAATGAAATATTCATAAAAATGTAACAATTACTTTAAATCATTTACTAAATAAACGAATTGCAAAGTAGTTTCCTTATAATAAATTTTAATTGATGCGGAAATAGAAGATTATATAAGTGATGGGAAAATATACAAAATGTCAAGACTACTTACACCGATTTTAACCTTTTACCCCCCTACCCTTTTCTTTAACAAATACATAGCTCTAGTTCAGAAACAGACTGCCTTTTTTAATTTTCTTAAAATTTTTAATTTAAAAACATACTTCTATTATCACTAAAGTTATTTCATCCCATTATTTTTATTGTCATTATCACTATCAATTATTGTTTAGTAGTTTAGTGAAAATTACTGTTAGAAATTTGTTAATCTATATTAACATCTGTAATATAATAATTATTAAATATTAACAGGATTAAATTAGGTTTTCCTTAAAAAAAAAGCATGCTGTTTTACAAAGAAATGTAACATAATTACCTGTATAAGAAATATCAACTAATAATTTATTATAGACACCTGCACAAATTAGTAAGATAATCAAATAATGTCATCAAGGATGCGCGGTGGTAGATTAAAGTTGGCGAAATTAACCAAACTGAATACTGGAAGTCTTTTTCAATGAACAGTATGCATTAATTTTAGATTGGTCAATCATTGTTTTAGATGAAAATAAAACAAGTATTAATTACTAAATTTGACCAATCACGGAATAAATGAACTTGTATACAAACGTTGATTGTTATTGTTTACATCCCAATATTTACGCACATGCGCAGTACCTGGTTGGCAAAATATCTTTTCCGGAACCGTTACAGCTACAGAAACCATATATCCCATGTAACAATTTCGGCGGATAATAGTGCAAAAAATTTTAATTTGGCATGCAATAAAATGTAGATGTACGATCAAATTATATTTAACTTACAGTTTCATTTAGCGTTTATGCATGCTGATCATGCGAAAATTAACTAAAACCGTTCCGTCTATATATCCTTGCGGGGATGGTTCTTAGTTAATGTGTTCGCAAAAACGGTTGTTTTGGGGTTGAGTAATAAAAATAATATACTATTTTCATTTTGTTGAGTAAATACATCATCTCCGTCTTGGCTTATTATACAGCGAACTGCATAGAATATTTAGAATACATTTAAAAAATTGAAGATATGCCTTTTAAATATAGGGTAACCCTTTTGTATCCGCCTATGGCTAAATGGACTAGAATATTAATAATAGACCCTTTGCACGTAACTGCGGTCCGTAATCTGACGCATGCGCATAAACGCTTCCGGGTGGCAAACTATGACAACCGTGTAAACAACGATGATTGATAACTTTCACTTTCGATCCGAGTTTTCATCAAATTTGAAAACTTTTGACGCTGTTAATTGAGACAAATATGCATTGGCAACTAAATGTGGACTGCTTATGTCTGCCAGATCGATCAACATAAGCCAACCAAAGACAAATCGTGGATCGGCGAATCACATGGCGGATCAGTGAACTTGACATATTTTCGGAAAAGTATCAAAATATGGATGCTTAGGTGTGGACGGACATAATGTGGTTCTTACTGAAGCAAAGCATTGATTTCCAAAGCAAAATAGAGTAAGCATCTCATGGCTTTTTAGTGTTATGTGTACTTTTATCTGTTGACACCACACAAGTTGAGACTTGAGCCTTTGAGGACTTGTCCAGCAGTATTGGAGGCTGTCGAGATTGATATTTCTTAATATGAAAAAAGCAAATAATGTTGATTTGAGTATTTATATGTCTTATTACTGAAAAATGACTTTGTGTATGATTGTGTTCCAGGCAAGGATCTATATCAATATTTGTAAATGCTCAAATCCCTACCAATGCATAAAACTGAAGAAAAAAGGGACACCTGCAGTTTACCAGTACGGCTGTTGTCGCCCCATAACCCCGCTGGCATTATTAATCATATATTCATTGAACAGTTAGTTCAAAATATAGTGGTGAATGGGGGCTGCCGCCCCCACGCCCCCGCCTGCATTATATAACTAATATATAACTATTACGCAAGCTCTATGTAAACATCCGTACCGGTAAACTGCATTCTAGCCGAAAAAAAACCTACCTTGTTTAAGCTGAGTCTGATGCAAGTAAAGCCCCATCATGCCATCAATATGTTACATTTATATTAAATGATTAAAAAATATAGAAATACGTTTACTTATTAAGTAAATACATGTACATATAAACATTGGGATGCCAGCTCAGGCAATATCCAGTATCCTTAGCTACTCTGACCAGACTACAACATTTTTAAAATTGAATGAATCATCAGCTGGTTAATATGTCAGTGTAATCTAAAATTCTGGTCAAAGTGTGTACAGAAGCAATTATTTCAACAGTAACTTGTATTGAATAATGGCTTGGTTACTCAACTTGCCTTGAAATTTAAAATATTTTAATTTTTAAGATGGGTTTACTTAAGTTAATTTCTGTACAGTGCAAATATTATGAAAGTTTAAGCCAGTTCATTCTGACCAAACTGTTGATTTTGATAAAGATATTTGACAAACTAGTAAAAAAAATGGTCCTATGTACTTAGTTTTTAAACATTCAGAGCATTTGAAACTTAATTCATTGGTATAAAAAAGAAATCATTGTTCATTGCTACCCAAAATTTAGGGAAGGACAACAGTACTGTAAACACAAATTTTGAGGTTGGCCTTACATGGAGTATTTAAATAAGTATCCCATACACACATAAACATTCACTTACAATTACTTAAATTACCACAAGTTACCTCAGCTACATAATTTTATGTGACCTTTACAGGTGCTGTGCAGATAACTGCATCATAGACAGATACTTGTACTTGGGCATCCCTATATGAATAGTTATTAATGGTATGTCTTTCAGTTCTGTCCTATAATTTTAAAATTTCTGAATAAAATTGATGGTTATGTTCTTTTAAGGGTATTCCATTTTACTACAGAAAAAGTAAAGTGCTTATTTTATTTTGCAGCTGCCAGCATGCTTAAAAATAAATATTTAAGTTTGGCTGGTTTTAAGAATAGAATTTAGAGTTAACTGTTGTAATTGTTTTAAATGATAATCATTGGTTATTAAAATTTGTGAATAGTTATTATGTGTGTAACACATATTATTTTATACAACAATTATAAACGTTTAATTTTTAGCCTATTTTTTTTCAGCTCCCATGTTACACAGAGGAACTTGCAGCCAGTAGAGCATCTTTTCAAATAGCACTGACATAGAACTTGGAATCTGCTGGTGACTTGAATTTTGTTGGGATGAGAATTAATTTACAGCATTGAATATTAAATAATGAAATTGTGTTCATGAGTTGACAGTTATTTTAATGCTTTAACAAATCATCCACTTCATCCACTTAGTCTAGTAAAGACAAGAAGTTTTAGTGCTTACATGAAATAGTGATAAAACTGACTTATAAATGACAGCATTCAACAAATCACCATGCACATTGTGGGTATGTTGATCAATGATGTGATGCATTTAGTGGAGATTAATATAAACTTCATGAAAGCATATCTTTTTTTATTATAAAAATACTACCAAAAATAGATGGACAATTTTCTGTAAACAAGATTGGACCATGCATTAGGTTATGAAAACACACAAGGCTCATTTTGAAGTGTTGCATATGAACTAATAGAAAACTGATAATAATATGTTAAGGAAAACTGGAATGGAAAGTGATATAACATTCTTTTTCTCCAAATATTAATAATAATTTATTCAGTATCTAAATTGCTATATCTTGTAAATAAAAATCATGATATCACCTTGTCTTGTTTTGTTTACTGTGAGGATGTGATTTAATGATTTTAATCCTGAAACATGGGCCGTTTTTTTATTTTGGCATTTTATGGAATTAAGTGTGTCATATTCAAGGGATGCACTGATTTTATTATACAAGGCTATATTTATTTTGTTAGAAAGCCTTTTTTAAATATAAAATCAAGAAGTATTTCCATAACATCTACCAGAGCAGAATCTCATTCAGAAATATCAAGATCAATTTCTATAATGATGAAATAACAAAAAGTGAGTGGAAATCTAAAAATGACCTATTACCTGATTTGAGTTCAATAAAAAATTTCTAGTGGTACACGAATTCGACCTTAATTTTCAAAATTAGAGTCTGAAGCTTGAACCCCATGATAGATCTCTATAAAATGATCCCAATAAAATGGATTTCTATGAGGAACTATATATTATGGGCAGCAATAGATTCTACAATTCTATTAAATAAGAATATTAACTCCTCTCTGTTCAATCAAGATGTTCTGGCCCCGTCACATCTCGGGAGGTGAAGGGGGAGGGGTCGGGGATTCAGAGAGGGTTCATTGATGTAGCTCGAACCCCCTTTTCTGGGCAGATATATTTCATATTAATGTGGATTTCGGCATGAATGTTGGAAATTTTCACGAAACTACGCTAAGACTGCCCAAAACAAATTTCCTTTTAAGAAATTTTGCATCCGACCGACCGAGCATCTACACTCTGATAATCGGAGCTAAGGGGTTAAAAGATTTAAATGAATAGTGTATGTATATGTAGGCCTTATCATAAAGATTTATAAAATATCTTATTCAAATGTTAATTATGTAATAATGTTTGCGTAATCTTGTAAAATAAACTCCAGGTTGGCTCATCAAGTTTACCCCACCCACCCCTATATTCTGCAAAAGTTGAATTCAACAGGCCAATTCTTAAATTGTTGGTTTTAAATCAATCATCATATCAATTAATATCAAAACAATAAGTATTGATGGTAGTCAGAAAAGAAAACCAACGAAGTCGTAAATTATCAGTGTTTATTTGAACATTTTAAACAATCGCGGTTCGTAATCTTGGTCGCTAAGGTAAACAAAACCAATCGGTTTTATTTAGCGGAATGGATTTCGGCAAAAGATGCGGAAGGGAATATATAAAAACAAACAGGCCTTCTCATTGAAATAAATTTATTATTATTCTGACTCTTCACGTTCAAGAAAATCTCCGTGAAAGTGACAAACAAATTATGAGCAATTTTACGCCGCTTCCTACGATTTGCCACCCGGAAGCGTTTGTGCGCATGTGTGAATAAATTATGGAAAGGGTCTATTCTGCGCTTAGCAAATAGGCGATTAATATACAACTATCAAAATGTGTTGCTATCCTAAATCTGGTTTTAAATGACAACGATACAGAACTCGAACAGTCTCTTTATTGTTTTAGTAAAAAGGTGTATTAATTAAGAATATGCATTTCAGAAAAAGCACTTTGAGCCTTTTTATTTACACTTTTTACGCTACGCTTTATTACCGCTTTAAAACCGGACTACCCACTCAGCAAGGGAAACCACTCTCAATGGGAGGTAACTCAGTATATCGGTAGGCCCTCATTAATTTTATGAAAGTATGTGAAGTTTTGTATTCCAATATTATCGCAAGACTTTATTTATAATTATATTAAATTTAGCGACATGAATTACATATCCGTTTCCCGTCGAATCATTTAAATGATTGGTACTGATGTTGTCTTATATTTATTCTTGATCCCACTGCAGAAAATAAGAAGAGTAAACTCAATGGTAAATACTGCAATGCCAGTCTGTTTTTTTTTGTTGGGCAGGTACTACGAAAAGATTTGCGAACATTCAGATATTTTACGATCATTGACGGAAGATTGTTTAATTCGGCAGTCCAGTGCAGAAAACAATATACAGCCTTTACTTGTTTTATTTGTAGAAGTTGGAGTATTGTTTTGAAATTTTGTGATATTTCTTTGAATTAAGAAGAAACACTAAATATTGACGAATCTGTCTATATATAAAAAAATCATAGGCGGAAACAAATACTTACTAAATTATTCATGACATGTAGAATTAAGTCTGCGTTCCCTATTTGTCTTTTCGATATAGTTGTAAATTAAAATCCGATTAATATAATAAATCCAGATGAAAGTCTAAAAAGGTGATAATTGTAACATATTACAATGAACCCCAGGTAAATCAACAGGTAAGAAATATGAGTCACAAAAAATTGTCAATCATAAGAAAATGCATAAAGAAATTAAAATCGCCATTATGTAGTCTCATAATATATAAGCCTATCTAAGACAAAAACCACATGTATATTAAGGTAAAACAAGCCCCCAATTTTTTAGAGTTTCCTCAGGAAAGTTCGCATACATATATTAATTGAGCATTTGCCTGATTTGGATGTGTGCTTACTTTTTTGGTATTCTTAGCCGTTTCGAAACTACAAGCCTTCAAAGTATGCCAGTAACGTCACTCAAGTTTGAGACGTCTGTCAAATTACAAGTATTCAGATACGAACAAATCGATCAATCAATCAATCAGCCAGTCAGTCAGACAGTCAGGGAATGAAGGAATAAATCAATAAAGGAAGGAATTAATTAGTGAATGATTTTGGGTTCTGATCTATAACAACATGAATAATTATTCCGCTGTTTTTATTTTATTGTTTTCTGCTTGTATCCTTAAAATTACAATACATGTTAATTCTAATAGAGTTCTTTCATATTGTTACCTCCCCTTAGCGCTCTCTAAAATTGAAGAGCATAATTAGTCGATAACTGCAAGCGAGGGGGCATTGTTTACTATTGTTAATATGACCAGGGTCTATTTAATCAATTAAATAGACCCTGATATGACTAAGAGATTATAAAATTAAGAACATATGTTGATTAACTATTTCAAATTTATAAATAAGTGAGTTCAGTCAAATAAAGAAGAATTTACAAAAATGCTATGATCATTTACAAGCACATCAAGCAAGGTTATGCGCATTTTAACAGTGTTCATCGCGATGTTTTCAGGATGCGACTATCCAACGGATTTGTTTGATTTTTTTATGAAAATAATCACGTGAATTTTGTTTATTGAAAATGAATATGATGTGTATAATTGCAATTCAGACGAACACTATCAGACATTTTACCGTTTTACGTCATTTTTGGTAACGCTATAATTATTTGTGGAATGAGACACATATTTCGTATGTTGCCCGTCGGCGACTTAATACGCGTTTTTACGTCTTTTGTTTTTTGATGTACCGTATACCCCCGTTTTAGCGCCCCCGGGGGCGTAACATTTTATGCGAAAAAAATAATACCTTACAAGTTTACCGTTATTGTTAAAGTTGTGATAATAAAAAGTGTTTAACAGTTTTCAATTGATTTGTGTTGGAATAATACTGGATTATTGTCAGAAAAGGTAAGATCTAATTTAATTATTTGTACTTTTTTGTCAATTTTAAATGTCTTTCTGCCCCTGATTGAAAAATTTTAGAATGAAAAAGGGGAGGGGGCGTTTATTAGGGGGGGGGAGCGTTAAAACGGGGTATACGGTATTCATGAAATGCGACTTAAACTAATGTCTTATTTACTATGGCTGACGATTTTTTAAAAAGTGATTTTTATAATAAGATGAATAAGACATATACTACTACATTATCGACCATTTCAACGCTACAAAATATAGTTATAGAAATACGGGACTGAACTCATGGCAATTTTTACATATTCGAAAAGTTAGTTAGAGGCGACAATAACAGTTACTTTCAATTTTATGATTTGAGATAATTAATTTCATTTGAAAGTAAAATAGAATTATGTCTCCTCAAATGTCAGATGCCAAACAAGTTTTCGCATCTCAATATGTCACCATCGTTTTCTGGTCAGAATGGGAAATGGGAATATTTTGTCAAATATATAGGGACAATAAACAGTAACAAGGTCGTGTTCAAAGTATGATTTCTAGTTCTTAAACATAAACATTTAAATCAAGGACTTGTAAAAGAAATATACGAAAGATAACAGTAAATGTTAGTTTAAAACATATGTTTGGACGAAATAAAAAAGTAAACAAAATTAGAAAGCTTAACGGGTGTTGAACACAACGACGATACATTGCTGAATTCGTCCGTTTACCTCCAATTTAGAGAGATCATGTAACATAAAATATATTTCTTGAAGTAAACGCATTTTGTCAGAAAAACTCGAGACGCTTATTTATGTGTGTGTGGAAAATATACAGTAACGTGTAATCCACAATGTATTTGTTTTCATATAAGACTTTCTGATTCAAAGTAGCAACCACGTCTTTGACTGTTTTACGCTTTTCACAGTCAAATCTTGCCGACCAGACGTTTTAAGTCTATTATATTCGGAAATTCTAAAACTAGAATTTATTATGCTTTATCATAATTATTATTATAATTTATCTTTAGCTTTAAGACGACGCTGTGATCATGTCTGTTCATTCTGTTAGCAATGACACAGTTAAATGCCCCCTCACTTGTCGGTTTAGGATAAAACCAATATTTTCCGCACCTAACGTGGCGTATGACGCATGCGCACAACAATGTGAAAGACCTCTATTTGAAATTGAAAAAAAAAACGATGTTTACTGAACTGTTGATAAACTAATTTTATTACTTAATGTTTTTGTTGTTCGCTACAGTAACGTTACATAATACGCCATTTTTGCCAACCAGCCGGTGCGCATGTAACTTTAGCAAGTGCGTGTGACGTCACTCGTCAACATTCGTATAAAGAACAAACCAAGAATTAAACTAATTGGCATGTACTCATCAAGAGTATTAGAGCAGTATAAAAGATACCTAATTTTTTTTGCTAATATTCAGGGGTTTTTTTTGCTATGTAACTGTAGCTGTTTAATGGCGCCTTCCCCACCCGAAAATAAATTCCCCTCAAGATAAAAATTTCCCCTCTGACTGAAAAATTTCCCTCTGTATAAATAAAATCACATAATCTGTTTGCCTTTAAAAACCCGCATTTTTGTTCAAATCGTCGGTGTTTACAACAGGAATAATCCACTTCCGTAAGTGTAAAAACCAGGTCCTGGTATAAAATCTGCCGTTAATTGACTCTTACCCAGTTGTTACTCGTTATCTTTTGAAGAAGGGACATGCACAGTGAAAGAGTCTATGCAGTCAGTAGAATTTCCAGCCGTTTTCTGAATCGTAAAAACATTAGTTTTTTTACTCAATCTCGTTAAAAAATTTGTTTGTTTTTTACTGATATAATATTTATAACTGAATAACGATGTCATTATCAATGTTTTGATAGTTGGAACATAGGAAGTAACTGCTGGCCAGCCTTGCCTTTATAATTCCGAACTTGAAACTATCGTGTAATCCAGGGTTTGTACAGACTTGCTGACCTAAAATTCCATGACTTTTCCATGATAAATTTCAATATTCCATGATATCAAATTTCATCTGTTTAACAACACCAGTGCTCAATATCGTAAAGAAAAAACATATAAAAATGATTTCATTCATTAATTTAATAAAATGCATTTAAATGAATGTTTTTTTTTAAATTATTACTTATATGCACTTTTAATTTTATCGTCAATTTCTTCTATTTCCATCTTTTTGTCTTTGGCTGTCCTCCTTAAAGAGTTTGCTTGGGTAACAAATGAGACTTTTCCAGTCATCTCTGCCTTGTCACTTAGTTTTTCACTAGCATTCATCAGATCTTTTACTTCCTCTTCCAGCTTTAGTTTTTTCTTCTTCAAGACTGTCACTTCATCATGCACTTTCTTTCTTTTTCCTAGTTCAGCTTTGGATTTTTCTGCCTCTCTTTTTTGCTGTAAATACATTTCGTACTTGTGCCTGGATGCCTTACAAGACTGCAGTAACTCTTTACTTAAGTCAACATTTTGAATGCCTCCTACTTTGTTCACATGGTCACAAATCAGTCTGTGAGCTATGATGCTTTTATGTTTCAGATTCTCAACCTCTGCCTTTTTGTTGATACTGAACCCTCTCTCGACTGCCGCCTGTCCATGTGACATAGTTAATAGCAATTGTATCAATTCAAGCAATGCTTGGTACTTTGAATTTTGTGACAAACATTCATAGAACAGTTCATCAACTGAAGTAATGTTTTTATTAAAATTTTTGAATCTATCTGAACCGGAAGTAACTGAACCGGTGTCGCAGCAATTTCTACCCATGAAAAATTTTTTACCCGTGAAAAAAATACTGCATACATAGGTGTTACACTACTAATTCCCGATTTCGAACGCCAGTGTCGTATAACGTAGACGTATAAAGTTAAATAGTTCATTTTTCTTTCAAGCGAGTAATACTCTGCAAATAATATAATTCAAGGATATTTATTAGGAATTCCATGATTATTTTGAGAAATTCCATGATAATTCCCTGATAATTTTCCAAATTTCAGAATTCCCTGAGTTTTCCATGATTTCTTAAAAAAAACGATTTTCCATGACTTTTCCAGGTCTGTACGAACCCTGGTAATCGGTTTTCGCGATGTTGCAAAAATGCTGATGCTACGTGAAAAGGTTGATATTATTGACTTACTAATCCATATTTAGTAATTATGATTGTTATGACATATTTTAAGAGTGTCAGTGGAATGTATGGACAAACTAGAGGGTGTTGACAAGCCAGTTAGTGTTGACAAATCAGTTTGTTTTGACTCTAATATCAATGAAGATAAGCAGCATCAGACTGTCTATAGGAAATGCTAGTACCTTGAGTGATTCCAGCTAGGACTGGTTGATATGTGTAAGGAATGAAGGGCCAGGAAGAAGGCTCTCTGAATTGTTTCTGTTTAGGACTCTTGACTGTTGATCCAAGTGTTTATTGTGCATATATTAACATGTTTTTTTATATGAGGGTTTTCCCCAAATTGTGATTTTCGCGCGCTATTTTTCCCCTACTGAAAGGCCAGGCCTTTTCCCCAAAACCAAAAAAACCCCTGAATTATATAATATTCAAAATTTATTTTAAAATTGAGGCCATTTTGACCAAAAAGTGAGGCTGTTTTAACTAAAAGTGAGGCCGTTTTAACCAAAAACTAAAAATGTGAGGCCGTTTTGACCAAAAAGTGAGGCCGTTTTAACTTGAGGCCGTTTTAACCGGTTGTGGGTAAAACCCTGACCAGACCCAGACCCAGACCAGACCCCGGAAACTAACGATATGGTACGGAAATCTTCGCTCGTTTCCGACATTACATTACGATAACAATAACGACATGAAATTGTGTGTTATTTAGCGATTCGTTTTTTTTTGGTGTGTTTTTTGAAGCTTTAAATTATTTCCTAATCTTAATTCTTTTCACTGCTAGAAATATGAAATAATAAATTTCAGAATTAACCGAGAACAGACTGCTTTACAATCTCCATAATCATAATTTGACGGACAAAACTCATTGTATAATATATGAGAAAGCTCTGGTCAATATTCTGTTTATTGCAATCTTCGCCAAATACTTTCATCACTAGTTATGAAAAAAATGATTTTAAAACAATTATCACACAAGATAATAATTTTTAAACCATTTAAAGACAAGTCAGCATAATAATCATATTACGATTCTTAAGTGCTAATCGGTGACTTTTTACAGCTTAAATCAGTAAATACACAAAACCAACCTCAATGATCTTATTTTCTGTAATTTTCTATATTAATTTACATTTGTGACTTAAAATTAAAGCATTTCATCAATTAAATTAAATTGCGCACCTAATTGATTATAAAATTAATACAATCCCATAACTGATTGACAATAGTTCGTACATTTTAATATAATTTTACTTTAATACCCTTTAGGGCAAATCTCAATTTGATAACAAATTCATAAGCGCCCACATCTTATAGAATGCTTAATCCTGCACAAATTTCTATAGTTTTCCACACAAAAAAAGAAACAAATATATCTCTTTATATATAGTCACCGTGATTGTTTTAGACAATTGTCGGAAACGAACGAAGATTTCCGTACCATATCGTTAGTTTCCGGGGTCTGGTCTGGGTCTGGTCAGGGTTTTACCCACAACCTTTTAACCAGCACCCACCAATATATAGACATAGAAGAAAAATTTTCCGCATTGATTTGAATAGTAACTGGGTTGTGCGCGAAGGGCGACCATCGTATTTAATTATAGAAAAGCCCTTGTTGCGCACAAATAGTTGGACTAAGTGTAGCTCCAGATCAGCTGTGATTGACAAAAGATTTTTAGTTTGTAATAGATTTGACACAGAAATATGTGGTTGCTTGTTATATGCTCCGACTTTCAAAATAAATATTACTTGACTTGACTTGGTTGTTGCAACATGATCGTGGGTGTTGGTGTATGCCAATTATGTAAACTGATGATAATGTCACATGAACTTTGTTTCTTTTTCTGGCACAAAAATGAAACATGCCAATCGAAAATATAAAGAGGACCATAAATAATTATTTAGATAATTATTTAGAGCATTATTTTCGTGGCATCCAATTAAAGTTTAAAATGAAAGTATTGAAAATCTAAACCGTTATCAGTACTAGGAATATCTGTACAACCTGTGTGTACACTAGCTTGGAAGTAGTGTGAATCATGTTCGTAAGAAAACGTTGCACTTGACACGCGAAAAAATCATCGCTTACAAACATGCGATTCGGGTCGTATGCCTATACATTTGAATTGATGAAAGAATTCTAACTGTATATAACTGATACGAAGCTTTGTTAACATTATGTCAGCTGTGCATCCACTGGTTTTTAAGGAAAATAGTTTACCTTCGTGGGTTTGAAACGGTGCGGCCATTTTGTGTATTTTTTTCTGTATGCTTCCCACAAGACACTGCGGTATTCGGTGTAACTAAAATAAATCTAGGACTAACAAAATACGCAACGGAATTTAAAAAAAATGTATTTAGTAAATAATTCTCAACTGGTTAAGTTTATGGTTAAAATACGAACTCTCATAATGTTGGTTTTTAATTAAAAACAGTTCATGCATTTCATTAAGTAATTATTTTTGGTAGCAAGACATTTGACCCCAAGAAAATTGACTGGACATTTCAACCCCAGGACGTTTCGGCTCCAAGCCAAAAACATTTTGACCCCCAATGAGACATTTAACCCCAGGATATTAAAAAGGTATTTTTAAGAACCCCTTGTTGTTGCTTAATGCTTTGAATGCTAAGAGTTTATGGTAAAAAATAAAACAATTGTAAATGAATTCATGCTAGCATAATTAACATGCTTCATCAATATGCTTCATAAATTTATTTATATTTTTATAAATTTATATAACATGGGTAATGTTTATTTGTGTAAATGTTAAGTTGCGCTCAAACCGGCGACTAGGCGGCGTGGGCAGTAATATGTATTTCCATTACTGCCGATGAATCAATAATGGACAGGCTCTATTTAACTGGGTTATACTATACCTAAAGGTAAAACCCAGATTAAATCAAGCCTGCAATATTTTCATATGGTCGTATTCGGTGGAGCTTTCATATTCCCCGTTTCATTTATTTTCACAGCAAATCTTGGCAAAGGTATGTGCAGGATAGTGTTACGTGAATAATTCACTGTTGCGATTCAATTTACAGTAGTTGCTAAAATTTAATTTAAAGTAAACGTAGGTCTATTTGACTTATTAAAATAATATCTTAAGTTTTCATAAATAGCGGAACACTAATAATGTACACACTATACTGAAAGGAAATTTATTTTGAAAAAAAGCAACAAAAAAAACACATGCGCTTGAAAGCATGATCACCAACAGACGACGCTAAGATGTAAAAAAAATATACGTCTTGTCGGTTCTAAACTAACACTTAGCAAAAAACACTTGTACCTTTAGTGTTTTAACATGACACCAATCATTGTCGAAAATTTTCCATAAATTTTAGTTATTGATATTAATAAACAACTAAACTAAAGTAAACATAAAACAAAACATAATAAAAATCTGAATAATTTGGCCAATAATGTTTGAACAGCACGTTCACTGTCAGAATCATCTGTTTTAGTAAAATGTAAACAAAGTAATAAAAGCGATGTTGAAATGTAATTGGGTCGAAATGTCTTCCTGGTTGAACCTTATTGGGGTCGAAATGTCTTGAATACAAGACAGTTAGACCCCAAAACATTTCGACCCCTAAGACATTTTGACCTGAAGGCATGTCAACCCCAAGACAAAACTGATCTCGAAGACATTTCAACTCCAAGACATTTTAACGCGTCTTTATTACTTTGTTTTACATTTTAAGAAAACAGAGGAGTAATTTCAACGAAATACTCAGTACATATTTTTGTTTAGTGTATTTTTAGTTTAGTTTTTTTAAGCAATATATTGGAACATCGTTTGCAAGTCTTCGGTGTCTTGTTGAACACCTAAAAGGAAAATAAAGATTAAAGAAATAAGTACCCGTGACTTTGTCAACCTGTTTTGCTAAGTGTTTGTTTAGAATTAAACAGACGTTGTAATGTTCAAAAAAGTAATATATGCATATCAGGAATCACCACACTCACAAAACACAGTCAATTCAAATAGGACGCCACAAACAACAAACGAAAAAGAAAACCTTTGGGGATACCGTCTTGGAACGGTCAGTGGCAAAACAAATTGCCACTGGGGATTTAAACCAGGTTCTAGGGTGCACCAACCTCACACTTGCCCCAACAGGTTCTCGTATCACAAAACAAGTACAAATTGTCTTGGTGAAATAACTCCACCCCACCCATCGGCTTAACAATGTTGCATGCAAAAGCACACAAACATATAAAACATAAGAAGCTAATAGCATTGCAAAGCCAAAGGGCGGGTACTCAATGATATTACCGAGACCAGAGCACCTGGAGTCAAATCAGCAAGAACACGATGACAGCGATAAAAGAATCAAATCGAGCTTCTAGGTTCATATGCGACATACTGCTAGGTTCTTTTAAGAAAAGATTTCCACATAAACCGTCATAAACTCTTAAACTCCTGCCACCGTCGTGCAACCAAAGAGGAAAGCATAATGATCAACTGTAGATGGGTTAATCACCAGGCCTGCAGAGCGCTGTAAAATATCATGTTGGTAACTTTTCTTTTTTAATTTACAGATGGTTTTTACGAATAACCGGGAGAAATTAACATTGCCTTTTATCTTCTTAAGTTTATAAATTAAATCTCTATAAAAAAAAAACTGGCTTTGAAATACCTTGTTGCAATAGTGATTTTAAACTGCACCTGTATTTATGAATTAGATCTGGGTATCGGCGATAAAACTTGCAAAAGGTTTTCCTTAATTCGTGATACCGATAACCTTGTTTTAATAGTTTTTCTGTAATGCAAAGATTACGTTCACTGAAATCATTCACATCGTTGCAAGCTCTTGAAAAGCGAACAAGTTGTGAGATATAAACCCCGTAAGATGTTGCACGAGGAACATCGCCGTCTAAAAACGGAAAATTTACTGTATTAAAATTAAAATAATCTCTTTTATCATATATTTTAGTAGTGAAGTAACCATTTTCAATGGACAGATTTAGATCAAGAAAGTTTGCTTGCATTTCTGAAGTGTTCGCTTTATTCAGCTGTAGTTCTTTAGGATAAATCTTATTAACCAGTGATGGAAAGTGGTTATTATCTATATTTAATAAATCATCAAGGTACCTAGAGGTGTTGTTAAAAGCTCTAATAATATCATCTTGATGTTCGGTAGAAAGAGATAACATAAAGTCTCTTTCATAACAGTATAAAAACAGATCAGCAACAAGGGGTGCACAATTAGTACACATTGGAATGCCTATTTCTTGTTTATAAATAGAGGTACCAAATCTCAAATAAATATTATCCAATAAAAATGTGAGCGCCTGGATAAGGTCTTGACAGGTCCTTGAAGTAAAATTATCATAAGAACCATCTGTAAAAAATGCTCTATGTTCATTACAAGGGATAAATAATTTATTTTCTCTAGCAAAAGTTTTTTTCAATAAGACTGGTTAGCTTGTCTCTTATTAATTTGTGAGGGAGAGAAGTATATAAGTAGAAAAATCATATGTAGACAAACAGAACGCCTGAAAATTATTTGATTTAAGCTTCTTCAAGACGTCATTTGAATTTTTTATAGACCAAAATAAATTTTTGCCAGTGGTTTCAAAAACTTTTTCGCAATACCTAATTACATGTTCTTAAATAGCTGTAAGACAAGATGTTAAGAGCACGGATAATTTTGTTGTTGTACAAGAACTAGAGTTTGCAATAAATCTTGCTTTGTACGGTGTTTTGTGCATTTTGGGCAACAAATACATAGTAGGTACTTTGTCTTGTTCAACATATTTAGAGACTTAGCGCTATTGATCAGTCAGTGATGCGTTCAAATGCAATTGTTATTTTCTTAAACTGAATTTCTTTTCAGTAGCTGTGAAGTTAGTGATAACAATATTAAGGTTCCGCTATTCATATGTGATAAAATATATATATATGTGATAAAATATATTTTTTAATCTAAAGTAAACCTCGTAGCGGTTTTCATGAGATCATTTTAATCCGATTGCATATGACGGTAAACATGGGACCTTTAATGCGGTATTTTATGAAAGTGAAACTTCAGATAATAAACTTGAGTGCTAATTTTTGATGTTAATGAAAATATCAGTTAAAATATAGAATTGTATAAACTTAATAATAAATCACCATCATCAATCCACATGACGACACTGACATGCTCAATTTATTCGTCTATCTCAAATTTAGAGAGCTAATGGAAATTATCACGAAGTTAACACCTAAGAAATTCAACAAAGTCGTCCTAAAAGCCCATATCACAACCTCTTACAACTAATTATTGGTAGCAACTTCAACATTATATATCAACAAGTCGGGAAAAACACAAAGTGTCAGGTGTACCAAAACTAAAAATATTCCTCAATGATGCACTAGCTTTCATTTTTCCTCTGTTCTACAAACAATAAGAAACCGGGATCAAACAGTATATTAATTCTTATCTCAACATGTAGTCATTTACAAAAACATATTGACGATTAGGTTCCCATTTTTTTTAATTGTGGTTTTGAAATTGAAAAAAAATAAACCCATGCTCTATTTTCTTCTCTGTTTTTGGATGTGTAGGTAGGCTGTTACGTTCGTCTGAAAGTGGCTTTTCCCGAGAATGCATAATTCACTTCGTTTGATTATAAATGAAGTTAAGCTAGCATGAATTATTTTAAAATCGTTTTATAATTGTTTAATTAACTGTTAGAATTCAACAAAAATAAACGGGGCTTCAAAGTGTGCTTATGTGTTTTCTTGCGCAATCTTTTTTTTTTTTTTTAAAAAACCCTACCAGCTCGATTTTTTTTATCCCTGTCATCGTGTTCTTGCTGATTTGACACAGGTGCTCTGGTCTTGGTAAGGTCATTGCGTACCCGTCCCTTTGGCTTTTCAATGCTATTAGCTTCTTATGTTTGTGTGCTTTTGCATGCAACATTGTTGAGCTGATGGGTGGGTTGGAGTTATTTCACTAAGACGACTCGTGCTTGTTTTGTGATATGAGAACCTGTTGGGGGCAAGTGTGAGGTTGGTGCACCCTATAACCTGGTTAAAACCCCCAGTGGCAATTTGTTTTGCCACTGACCGTTCCAAGGCTTCTTTAAAAGTAAACTTTTGTCCCTTAAACTCACATTATGTTCACATATATCTTCTTTTCAGAATTTTCGTTTAGTACTACTATCCAAGGTTTTTTCCTTAGAATTTATGCTCCTGGTACCAGAGGAAAATTTACCACAACTTTCAAGTTCACATGCACCGTTACAGAAAACACAATCTCGCACCGGAAGAGAATCGACGGGAAGTGAGTCAGAAAAGACTTTCCCAAGGTGGCAGAAAAGGGTTATTCTGAGATATCGCAAACCAGAGAATCACAGCCGACACGACAAGTCCACTTGCTCCCTACTAGCACATACCTGAAACAGAAAGGGCACATAACTGACATCACAATGAATTACAGTTTATGAAAACAAAGCAAAATTATATTCAAAACACATCAGTTGATTTTTAAGCACCATTAACTTTCAAATTTTGGTCGTGAAAACTAGTCGGCCGACGAGGCAAAATTTCAAACATTCATCAGTTCACAGCTTTCTTATTGCCAATGACCAAAATAAATGCTTGCCACTCACACATGGTAAAATCCCTACTGATTCATTAAATCATACTCAAAATATACCATAACCACCTCGATTTTTCACTACTCACACTTGTTTGTATGTCCCTTGAGAATTGCAAGTTAAACTGAAGGCAGAGCCAGAAATGTATTAGTTTCGCATTTCCAAGCACATGCCTCACACTGAAAGTGTCAAGGTCAAAAAGAGCATGTCAGACAATTTTTGGGGATCCTAGCTACAGATGTGAAACTGCAAATATAGCATCTAAAAATATTTTAAAGTGCCATGAAGCTTACAGTTTGCCCACTTACCTCTTATCTTCAAATTTGACCGGGGCCAATTCGCATCTACGGCTACAAACTATTTACTGCATCCCAAATTTCAAAGGATGTTTATCTTACAAATAATATCTCTTTCTTTGTTATCACCGGATTAGACCGAAGTGCCATGACTTAAAATACTTTTATTTATTGTTGCAAATGTAAAGATGTATGTCACAATGTGATGATTGTTTGCAAATCGTGTTTAAAAACTCGCTCTTGGGCCTGTCCGTTTGAGGCTGAGCTAGAGCGAGTTGATTTGACTTCAAATACGTAATGGGAAATTCTGGTACCAAACAAGAACACTTTAAGCGCAACGAGCATAGACTTTCCAGCATGCCGATTCGACTGCCAATGCCTGAACCAGGTGAACTGGACCGCAGATTCACTAAAGTTTTGGTAAGATACATGTATACTTAAAACATATTTTATAATGTTTATTATTGTCTTTCAACAGACACTGATCATTCGATTTAATATAGTAATTATTTCGTGAACAAAATATAATATAAATAAAATCTTTACCCATTGCTGTAATTTGATGTGTCAGTGTGAGAGGTGCAGCCAGCTCGAGACTTGACCCCAGCCCAAGATCCCTTAATCCTTTACTCCATTTATACGCCTTTTAACATGTGGGATCAGTGTAGATCCAAATTAGCCGGCACATCAGTGCCATCCAATCAGAATGTACACTTTTTAGTAGGGAATAACCTAATAAATCAAACAGCAAACAGTGCAGATCCTGATCTTGATGTGGGCTGTTTAAAAAAAATGGCTGGTTTGGGTTTTCCTGTTATAAAAATGTACAACAAACAGTAACTTCCATTTTCCTTCTTTGCAGAGGTGTCTCATCATGCTCTTTAAAGATTTGGGAAGTTTCATCAAAATCGCACCATCCGTTAAAAAAATATTCTAAAATAATGGGCAAAAAATTAGCAACCACAGCTGATAAGGCTTCCACTATAAGAATATTGGTAAAAATCAATACCTGGTGCTGGTTTTTAATTAATATCTTTAAAACGCTTTAACTGATATTTTTACAAATTACATATAATAAAAGAGGATAAAATTATCTTTCGATTGATGTAAATTATATATATGTGAGTTATATATTTTTCCTTTTATCAGACTTTAAATGCAATACACAATAGAAATTTCCGGTGAATTTCCAATAGCATCCGAGTGCACATAAACTGGTGCATAGGTCTCGCGCCATACCGTTTGCGGGTTATTTAATTGCTTTGAATATTCATAAAATTAATTTAACCAATCAGAAAAATGAATTCTCTACAACCCTTATGTTGACTTTTTTCCGTACGTTAACAAACAAAGAAGTTATGGAAGCCCAAAGTCTAGCTCAGTTTTTGCATCATCCAAGCGGCTGACAGGTAAAAGTCATATACCATTAAAAAATTTAACCTTTCCTCTTTAAAATGATGTACTGGACATCAATTTTGGTTTTTATTTAGTACACTGCATCCGCTGATGAAATAAGTCATGTCGGCAAAAACGAGCGACTCGATTGCCGAGTCGGCGTCCGCCATATTGGAAACCTGACCCGATAAATTTTGACATCAATTTTACCGATGAATTTCAATCTGCAGTTCTTTATCCAAAAATAATACATTAAAGATGTTAGTAATTATTATATTTGAACGTAAATGTTGTATTTTTGTTTTTAAATTTGCATTTTTATGTTTAAATTGACTGTTTCCATATCGGGCACATGCTGATCACTCAGTAATTTTTGCTCGAAAATTTCTGACTTTTAAGACACATTTTGGCGAAAATTTGACTTGTTTTCATACAAACTGTTGATCTTCTGTTGATGATTAATATTTCTGGTTGATAACTGTCGATAATTTGTTTAAATGAAGCTAAACGAAAAAAATATGCGATCTTTTTGTAAATTACCCCACCCACTTATATTATTATGTACTAGTTCATGATAATTTTTTTTTAACTTTCAGGGTTGCACTGGTGATTGTTGGTATAAATTGTTAAAGTAAACATGGAAGAAGATAACAATCATCCTTTTTTTTCAAGAAATACAGCTTTCAAGAGACAAATTGAATAACCTATCTAAAATTAAACCAATTGAAACTGTTGCATAAAAACTGATGTTTTATTTGAACTTGATGCACATCTGAAAACAGTTGAAAAGTGATTGAGGTCGTCAAATATATTCAGCCAAGATTGTCTCAGTCCATTGATGTAACATTGCGCACAAAAATAAATCGATTACTTGCAGTGAAGAAAAAATCTTGGTGCGAAGAAAAAAGTTAAAGGGGTGTCGTCAGTTGCAGAATTACTACAGCAGAGATTTGAAGTTCAAACAAGTAAAATGCAAATCAATAGTGACTATAATTGATTCCATTGATGACAAGTTGAAGACAAGAAAATGAAATACACCAACCAGACAATGACAAATGCAATTCCCTAATTAAACAACACAAAAAAAACTACAGTTTGTGACAATGATGAAAGTCCGAATTCATTCTCGAAAGAAAATTTTTAATGTATATATGGATGAACTCCGCAAAAAGTAAAAGAAATAAAATAAACTGTTAAATGAAATTGAGTCACCAAAGACTGAATTAAAGTAACTGTTGCTAAAAAGTAATGTTGGCCACTACATGTATGCTGTGAGAAATGTAAATCAACAAGATGAAAAGGCCAGAGCAGCAGGATAAACTTAAAGGAAGTCTGAGGCCAATGTTTGTTCAACTGCAAACTGTAAAGACTGACAATAAATTGTTAAAAGAAGATCTTACAATACAGAATAAAATCTATCTTCAATATAATATTTTCATTATTTCTTAAAATTATAATTGTGTATGTTGTTGTACTACTTGCTGTGGTCGGAAATTAATTAAAAAATATCTAGAAAATAAATTCTACAACCTCTTCATTTCTAATTGCAATAACTTCATAGGTTGCAAATATATAACAAAACTGATTGCAACAATGGATTTAGCATAGAATTTTACTATAGAGTTGAAAATTTCATGCAGTTATCTTTAATATTAAAAAAGTTTCAGGGATTTTACTGAATTTCACTCGTTTTTCGGTGCCATGAATTCCATGCATATTCTTACAGGGATTCCACTTGGCTCTGAAAGCCAAGGGTCAATGACCCTTGGGCCAAAATTTTCAAGGGTCATTTTAAAATTTTCAGGGGTCATCATCAAATTTTCAGGGGTCATGTATGCGTTAAACAATGCTTAACGAAACCGACTGCTCACAATCAAAAACAATACTGATAAAATCAATTTTACACTATCTTTATTTATAGAATGTTAACCAGTCTTGTCTTCACATATATTGAACAATATGACAAATAACATTTTATATATGTTTATTAATGAAATAAAAATTCAACAGTCACAAGTTTCAAGACTGCATAACAACAAGTTAAGTATCCTCAGGGTTGTTAACTCAGCTGATATTTGAACAAAGTCTCAAAAGGGGTGGAGTGTTGGAGGGGAGATGGTTCACTTGAAAAAACAATATTTGATAACACCAAGCAAATATCAATATTTCATAAATCTGCTCTATTTTACAGTCCTTTAATAGCTTACTTTTTTCTATTTTTCATGGAATCAAACAACTTCACAACTGGCTGAACATCAAAGTTCATTACATCTGGTCCTTCTTCCATAACCCTTATCAGTTTTGCCACTTTGTCATGGTCCAGCTTGGCTCTGTACTTTGTTTTCAACCTGTTCTGACTGGAGAAACCCCTTTCACAACTAACACTGGTCAATGGGGCTGTTAACATGTACTTGGCAAGAACACAGAAATCTGGAAATGAGTCACTATACTTCTGTATGAGGGTTTCACATACATTCTTAAGGGTTTTCCATACATTTTCTTCAATATAAGTTTAAACTGAAAATAATCTTTCTTCATCTGATCAGTATTTACAAGCCCTGGGTAATTTTCCAATGGGCCAAGCCACTGAATAATTGTATTCAGTTCATCATGTCCATATTCATGCAGCTCCTTGGAAGAAGAGGGCAAGTGGCAGGGGTTCAGTATCTTGTCAGCTGTAGTGAGTTTGCCCATTGATGATTCTTCAAATCTCTCATCCAAGTTATCCACAATGCTGTCAAGATACTTTGAACAGGACGACTGAAATCCCATTCTCAATTGAGGGGTGTCAGTCAGCTTAATGTCTTTGTATTTCCCATCTATGATGTTGTTATATGTCTCTTCTAGGGTAAATCCATTGACAACTTTAAATGATGTCAAAGTCTCTTTAGTGCAAGTCACCATACTGTCAACTTTTTCAATATCCAACTCATCTTTCTGAAACACCTTACACAGTTTATTTACAACTGAGAGCACATCAACAAGGAAAACAGTAATCAACAAAAACTGAACACTTCTCACACTTTTAAGCAGTCCTTTAGCATCACAATTGCCGTTCCCAGCCTCATTCTCTAGAGCCATTACAAGTGCCGGGTACACAGCATAAACAGAATCAACAGCATTCTGGAGAGATAACCAGCGGAAACTGGCTGGTTCCTTCAGGGTTACATGATTTGTGTCTTTTGATTCATCGGCAAGGATGTCCTCCATTTCTCGTAATCCATTGTATCTCACTGCAGAATTGTGGAAGTATCTGTACACAGTTTTTACAGTATTTTGGTAATCCGAAAATGATGGAACATCTTTGCAAGCCTGGCTTGCACACAATGCCAATCTATGGGCCACACAGTGAATTTGTACAAGTCTAGGATTGTGCTGCTCTCTTAGTTTGACACCTACTCCACCCTTTTTTCCCATCATAACACTGGCCCCATCACTTGCCATAGAAATCACCTTTAACATATCGATGCCAATAAGTTAACACACGTTCACAATTTCTCTTACCAACGTGTCAGCCTTCCCATTTTCAATTGACAAACAATCAACAAAGTGAGTGTTTTTCTAAGGTAATGCTATAGAAAAGGTTTAAAACAGATGTACTCAACATACTTTGGTGAAAGTGTTGAGTGGTTACTATACTATACTATACTATACTATACTATCTATACTGTGCTGTGCTGTGCTGTGCTGTGCTGTGCTGTGCTGTGCTATGCCACACCACACCACACCACACCACACCACACCACACCACACCACACCACACCACACCCACCACCACTATACTATACTATACTATACTATACTATACTATACTATACTATACTATACTATACTATACTATACTATAATATACCATACCACACCACACCACACCACACCACACCACACCCCACCACCCCCACCACCACCACACCACCACCACCCCCACACCACCACCACACCCACCACCCCCACCACACCACCCCATCTCACACCACACCACCACCACAACACCAACAATAATACCGTCAACAACACCATCAACAACACCACCAACAACACCGTCAACAACACCACCAACAACTCCGTCAACAACACCACCAACAACACCGTCAACAACACCACCAACAACAACACCACCACCAACAACAATAGCATCAACAACACCAACAACCAACAACAAAAGCATCAACAACACCAACAACTGACAACACCAACAACAACACTGACAACTACACCAACAACAACACCAACACTACCAACAACACCAACATTACCAACACCAACAACAATACCAACAACAGCAACAACACCCACACCACCAACAACAGCAACCAGCATACCATACCTTAATATACTACACCACACCCCACCACATCACTATAGGTGGGCAGGGATAGTGGGTTGATGGGTGTGGGATCAGGGGTGTATGGACTGGGTTGTGTAAACCCTCTAAAAAAACTACAATAATAAAGTAACTGTAATTTATTGATTTCCTAACTTGGATTAAGAAACTTTTGTTCATGTGTGTGTGTTGGGTGTCATAAACTCCTGAATCACTCCCCAGTTTAAATGAAGCCCAGTTTTAAATGTGCTTAAATATGTCTGACTTCGAATAGTCGAGTGTGCAGTCGTTTCCGACTGGCTTTTGTTATGATAAATTCTTTTCATGTACAGGTTCTGGCACCAGACGGTTATTTTCATTATTTAGAACTAACTTGTGATTTTAGTTGCAGTTGTAACACTGTGCTATCATTTAAAATTTGTATCGTTACAAACTTCGCTACCGGGGGCATATGTGTTTTACGAACACAGCTTCTTGTTATTTTCATTTTTTGGGTATCTTTAAACAAGTTCACAAGAACTGTTGTTCTTTTTTTTTGTTGTTATAAAAGTTCTTTTTTTTTTTTGGAAATTATCAAAATACAAGTAAAAAATGTCTAACAAATTCTGAAAAAAAATTGGGACTCGGAATTTGCTATGTCCTGAATTTCAATAGCATCCTTCACAGTGTTTTTGCTTTCTATGGTTTTCTTCGCCTGCAAAGATTCAAGATGTTCGGGGTTAGCTTTACCATGCCTGTCAAGAGCACTATGCTGAAAGTTAGTGCTGCCGCTACCATTTCTACACAAAGTGCAGAACATTGCCATGATTCCATCACTGTTTGGCTCATGCGCTAGCCAGTCAAATTCTGTCAGCCAATTGGGGTTAAACTTCCTCAAAACTTTTTTAGAAGCACTTGAGAGACTTTCAGTGGAATCATCTGCCTTTTAAGCTCACCTGAGCACAAAGTGCTCATGGTGAGCTTTTGTGATCTCCTGATGTCCGTCATCCGTCGTCCGTCCATCCGTGCGTGCGTCGTCAACTTTTTCTTCAAACGACTTCTTCTCCTGAACTCCTGGGCCAATCTTGCTGAAACTTGGCAGGAATGTTACCTGCATGAAGCTTTACCAAAATTGTTCAAATGGTTCCAGTCCATTGCCTATCTAGGTCACAGAGGTTAAAAATATATTTTGAACATGAAATTTTAAAAAATCTTCTTCTCTGAAACCGTAAGGCCTAGAACTTTGATATTTGCTGTGTAGCATCACCTAGTGGTCCTCTACCAAGATTGTTCAAATTATAGCCCTGGGGTCAAAATTGGCCCCGCCCCAGGGGTCACTTGATTTTACATAGACTTATATAGGAAAAACTATAAAAATCTTCTTGTCTGAAACCACAAGGCCTAGAGCTTAGATATTTGGCATTTAGCATCCTCTAGTGGAACTCTACAAAGTTTGTTCAAATTATTTCCCTGGGGTCAAAATTGGCCCCGCCTCAGGGGTCACTTCATTTTGCATAGACTTATATAGGAAAAACTTTAAAAATCTTCTTGTCTGAAACCACAAGGCCTAGAGCTTAGATATTTGGCATTTAGCACCCTCTAGTGGAACTCTACAAAGATTGTTCAAATTATTTCCCTGGGGTCAAAATTGGCCCCGCCCCAGGGGTCACTTCATTTGACATAGACTTATATAGGAAAAACTTTAAAAATCTTCTTGTCTGAAACCACAAGGCCTAGAGCTTAGATATTTGGCATTTAGCATCCTCTAGTAGAACTCTACAAAGATTGTTCAAATTATTTCCCTGGGGTCAAAATTGGCCCCGCCCCAGGGGTCACTTCATTTTGCATAGACTTATATAGAAAAAAACTTAAAAAATCTTCTTGTCTGAAACCACAAGGCCTAGAGCTTAGATATTTGGCATTTAGCACCCTCTAGTGGAACTCTACAAAGATTGTTCAAATTATTTCCCCTGGGGTCAAAATTGGCCCCACCCCAGGGGTCACTTCATTTGACATAGACTTATATAGGAAAAACTTTAAAAGTCTTCTCGTCTGAAACCCCAAGGCCTAGAGCTTAGATATTTGGCATTTAGCATCCTCTAGTGGAACTCAACAAAGTTTGTTCAAATTATTTCCCTGGGGTCAAAATTGGCCCCGCCCCAGGGGTCACTTCATTTTGCATAGACTTATATAGGAAAAACTTAAAAAAATCTTCTTCTCTGAAACCACAAGGCCTAGAGCTTAGATATTTGGCATTTAGCAACCTCTAGTGGAACTCTACAAAGATTGTTCAAATTATTTCCCTGGGGTCAAAATTGGCCCCGCCCCAGGGGTCACTTCATTTTACATAGTCTTATATAGGAAAAACTTTAAAAATCTTCTTGTCTGAAACCACAAGGCCTAGAGCTTAGATATTTGGCATTTAGCATCCTCTAGAGGAACTCTACAAAGTTTGTTCAAATTATTTCCCTGGGGTCAAAATTGGCCTCGCTCTAGGGGTCACTTCATTTTGCATAGACTTATATAGGAAAAACTTTAAAAATCTTCTTGTCTGAAACCACAAGGCCTAGAGCTTAGATATTTAGCATTTAGCACCCTCTAGTGGAACTCTACAAAGATTGTTCAAATTATTTCCCTGGGGTCAAAATTGGCCCCGCCCCAGGGGTCACTTCATTTTACATAGACTTATATAGGAAAAACTTTAAAAATCTTCTTGTCTGAAACCACAAGGCCTAGAGCTTAGATATTTGGCATTTAGCATCCTCTAGTAGAACTCTACAAAGATTGTTCAAATTATTTCCCTGGGGTCAAAATTGGCCCCGCCCCAGGGGTCACTTCATTTTATATAGACTTGTATAGGAAAAACTTTAAAAATCTTGTTGTTTGAAACCACAAGCTGAGAGTACTTTTGTACTCAGGTGAGCGATATAGGGCCAGCATGGCCCTCTTGTTTCTTTTTACGGGAGTACCGGGCAAACTCTCGGAATCGGATATTGCTTCAACACCTGAATCCTCAACGGGTCTCTTTCGATCGCCAGACATGAATTGTAATAAGCTGGTTTGAAATTGAACCATGTTTTGCGATGCATTAATCCGGATTTCCGAGGAAAATTAAAACCTCATCCTTCGAAATTCAGTTGCAAAGTGACACAGCTTCTATAAAGTTGTACAATTATAATCTCAAAGACAAAAGATCCACTTACCGTTTCACGGCGTTATCCGAAAACGTTTGATTATTTAACTCGCCGATAATCCTTTCATTACTCAACAAATTTGATTAAACCAATTAACCTTTTATGTTTCTATAATTGTCCCATCAACAGCGATCATATACAGGTGCGCGTGAATTATCGATAATTTGTTTACACAGCAATTAACTTTCTAACCACAGGTGTGTTGTAACACGTTTCACTAAGCGAGACTGATTATTGGAAAATCGGCATTTACGATTGGCCAGTTGCGATTGGGATAGGTGGGCTTTCGAAGTTATTTTTGATTTGATTGACGCACAGGTCAAATTCGCCCCGGGTCACGATGACGCATGCACTAGATTTACGACGGGTCAATTTGGCGTATTTTAAAAATCTCCCGGGTCAAAACCCGAGCTTCCGGGTCAAATGGAACGCCTCACAACCACCTTGTACATAGTTCACATATGGGACGATGCTCCAGAGAGAGCCCTGCATATTACGGAAGAAGAAGAAGTACAGACATTCTCACCCACTGGCTCATCAACTTATCACTGCTAGAACTGATTATTACAAATACCTGTATTTGTTTATCCCTCCAACCATATTCCATTGGAACAATTTACCACCAGACATTGTTTCATGTCAGACGATTGAGCAGCTCAACAAAGCTGTAAGCCGTGTTGGTATGTCACCCCATAAGCTAACATGGTACACTTCAGGGTTTCCCCCAGGCCATTTTGCTTGTCGCATGCGACAAGTCATAATTTCAGGACTCAATTTGCGACATGCCATAATTTGTCCGACATGCCTTATCTCCCGCAGCGACTTGTGTACCTGTTGATTGCATTATCAGTATGAAAACTTTTTTCTTAATAAACAAGAGACAGCTGATCGCGCCGATAATTGAAAGCGTCATCAGCTTGCGAGTTAACCAATCAGTAACAAGAACTGATGGATAACGCATGTCGGCTCCACCCACATGTTGGCGACAGTTGATTATGACCGCATGTGATATAAATCGTAGCCGAATCACTATTCGTCTGTGTTGTCAGTAATTAGAACAAAACTTTATAAAAATGACTTACTTCTGCCATCTGACCATTTCGAGCAAAGAAGCATCCCCTTTTTGATAATATCCACGGAATTCAAAATATAACTTTCTGACATCTTGATTATTCCGTAACATAGCCTCTAATGAAATTCAACAACAGTCAACAGCAACAAAGCTATTTTCACTTCGATTAAATCGAAAACAAAATAACCTAGACACTGACATCGTTTTCAGAACATCGTCGGTTCGATCTTATCACATCCGCAGAATAAAAGAGAGAACAAAAGAACAAAAGAAAACACATTTTCAATCCAAAGTACGCTGTAACATCCAGCAAACATTCAATATTGTCGTATGCCGCAGCGAATGTTTACACAAATGATGTCATACAGTAGTTCGACTTCAGAAGCCGTTTACGGTTATAATTTTTTCTTTCTAGACGTTCCGCAGTTAAAATGATCGATTTTATTACATGTTTTGCAAATGGGACAATGGTACGATAATTTTTTGTTGGGCTTATGTATCAGAGAAAGCATGCAGCATCAAGTTTGTGTAAATTATAGAAGTTTTTTTAATAAAAAAAGCGTGAGTTATTATTTGCGTTCCTATTAGGCTATTTTTCTTTAATTGAGAAGGCATGGCGCATCATTTCTTTTTCGCACGGGTAGGTATAATTAGTAAATTATATGAGTTTTAATTGCAATCAAAAAAGCGAAAGGTGATATTCGCGGTCCGTTTGTTCTGTATTTGAGAAGAAACGGTGATTACGGAAAAAGAGCGCAGTTCGAGCAAGTTTTGCTGATCTTGAAAAAAGGGAGGTAATAAAAAGTGCAACTGCGTAGTTTCCACCATCAAAAGATGTTTTATTGAAAAAAAATGCTTTTAGTTTTCCTGATACATCTTTATATAATTACAAATAAACACATTATATTGTAATTTCCATTTATTTTAGTTTTTGTGTTCATAAATATTTCTAATTGATATTAGATCTAATTACAAATAATCGGATCTGAGGAATTTCAGCCGTTGTAATATAATTAGGATTTGTGTTTCAATTTAAAAAAAGCATAAGATTTTTTGGTGTAAGAATTATCATTTACGACTTTTGAATCTTTGTTATAAATCTGCTAACCTACATCAGCAACAGAACAGTGTGTGTGAATACTCATTTATTATTAACATTTATGTCATTTAAAAGGCTTTAAATGAAAGCCACTTAAGAATAAAAACAAAATTTATTTTTTTCATTTATTTAAATGAGAAGCAAAAATGATATATACATAAGACTGAAAATTAAACACCGGGTTGCAGCGCGCGACAAAATGGATAAAATCAGTCTTTGCTGCGACGACCCTTCCTGAAATCCTGGGGGAAACCCTGCAGTGATATCTACAAGTCCGTATATGATGCGGTACATCATCACCGTTTTGGTGTATTTCCTCCTTTGTTGTAGCCTAGGGGTTCCCAACCAAGCTCCTTTATCATGTTGCTGGTGCTGCTAGTTGTCTTGTAGTCTCCTGTGACAAACCTAGCAGTGCGTCTCTGTACCGCTTCCAGCTGTTGGATGTTCTTGGTGGTGTAAGGGTCCCAAGCAGCTGATGCATATTCTAGGATTGGTCTCACCAGGCTTGTATAGCACTGTGCTTTAATATCTTGTGGGCATCTGGTGAGGTTTCTCCTTAAGAATGATAGGCTGTTGTTGGCTTTCTTGTTGGTTGTGGCACCAATGTGGGCATTCCAACTCATGTTGTCTTAGTTCATAGTCATTGGGATAAGGTTTCCAGAAATGGGAATTTCTGAAAGATAGTTGGTTATCTCATACATCATGGCGAGATAACTGTCTATGCGCGTTTACTCTAATTTGCGCCAGTGTAGAGATTTAAGCATCTCTGATACACTGGAAAGTCTCCCGTAATCACCGAGGGGGGAGGGGGGGGGGGGGTTCAAGCATCTCTGATACACTGGAGAAAGTCTCCCGTAATCACCGGGAGGGTGGTGGGTTCCGTTCTAATAAACCAAACCACCCAAAACTACACCAAACCACCCCAAACTACTTCAAATGTAATATATGTGGTTGTGAATAATGATAAATACATATTAATGTGACAAATAATAACGTTTTTGCTATACTGATAAATGACATGACTGACCATAAATAGGTCCGACAGAATGACGACATACAGCGAGTGTGAAATACCCCAAACCATATCTGCAGTGTTAACCCCAAACCACTTGAAATCGACTACATTTATTTTCTCAAGTGTTACAATCAGCTTAAAGAAAGGTAAAATGCATGGCTTGTTGCTGAAGTTTAACAACCCCCCAAAGTTATGTAATTATTTTCATTGAGTATTATTAAATTATGGTTGAAGCATCAAGTCATTCAGAAGCAGCAAGTTTAACACATTTTAGACAGCTATAAATCCCATTGCAGAAAAAAACTGTACTGTACTGGAACATGTTTATTGTTCAAATTAAATTCTATAGTCATTTCACGGAACCACCATGTTAATTTATGGGCCTTAGGCCTGCAAATCATGTTTTCTACCAAACAAAATGGTAATAAATTGTTTTCTATAAAAGAAAACAGGTCAAAATCTGTTCAGGCAACGTCGGCAGTTGATGCAAAAACAGAAAAGTAAATGAAAAGCCTTTCAGGCATGATTATCTATTTAAGGCATGCAAAATGTACGACAAACATGGCCAGAAAAGGTGTATGTTCCATGAAAAATACAAGAAAGACATGGGTAAACATTGCACCAAGAGCTAAAACCTCTTCATTAACATTTTCATCTCCAAGTTTATGATGAAACAGTAAATTGCCGATTGAAATATATACTTTGCGCCACAGAATGCACACACTTATATTGTAAAATACAAAGAAGAAGCTACTTACTTTGAATAAAACCGGCTGAAAGCGGTCACACGACTTACCGGAATCCACTAAAATTACCGGAATCCACGGAATCCACTTTGATTTACCGGAATCCACTTTAAAAATGGGTTTAATTGCATAAATATGCATTAAATTTGATTTAATTTCATAAAGTATATGTAATATATTCAATTGCTTTTAATTAAAAGATGTTTTTAGCGGAAATGATGTTTATATTTCAAAAATTGTTTACGACACTTAATTGGCGGGAATTTGTTCGTTGCTATGCGCTGTTAATCGAATAATTTACTAAACCAAATGTTTTAATAAGTTATATTTTTTGGAATTGAGAACAAGACAGTTCTTTAATGCGGTATTAAAACGAATTATGTTAAGATTTACCGATTAGATATTCACCAATTTCCCGCGCGCTATGAAATTTCGTGCACGTATTAACTTACATTTCATGTGCATAGAGAATACCTAATGGCGTTAAACAAAATATCAAAAGAGATTGTAAAACTCAATATTAACAATCTCTGTTAATCCCTTTTAATTATTTGTCTTTCAATTTTTAGCTCGACTATTCGAAGAATATGTCGAGCTATTGTACTCACTTGGGCGTCGGCGTCGGCGTCCTGCTTTGGTTAAAGTTTACGTGCAACCTACCTATATCTTAAAAACTACTATAGCTACAGCTTTTAAACTTGGCACACTCGTTCGTCAGCATGTCCCGAGTATGCCAAGAACCATAACTCTAACTTTCATTTTGATCAAATTATGGCCCTTTTTTGACTTAGAATTTCAGGTTAAAGTTTGCGTGCAAGCTACTGTACAAACTCATAACTTCAATACTACTTATACTACAGCTTTAAAACTTGGCACACTTGTTCATCATCATGTCCCGAGTGTGTATACCAAGAACCATAACTCTGACTTTCATTTTGATCAAATTATGGCCCTTTTTCGACTTAGAATTTCAGGTTAAAGTTTGCGTGCAAGCTACTTTACAAACTAATAACTTCAATACTACTTATACTACAGCTTTGAAACTTTCAACACTTGTTCATCATCATATCCCAAGTGTGTATGCCAAGAACCATAACTCTAACTTTCATTTTTATCAAATTATGCCCCTTTTTCGACTTAGAATTTCAGGTTAAAGTTTGCGTGCAAGCTACTGTACAAACCCATAACTTCCATACTACTTATACTACAGCTTTGAAACTTTCAACACTTGTTCATCATCATATTTGAAGTTTGTATGCCAAGAACCATAACTCTAACTTCCATTTTGTTCAAATTATGGCCCTTTTTCGACTTAGAATTTCAGGTTAAAGTTTGCGTGCAAGCTAGTTACTTTCATACTTCTTGTACTACAGCTTTGAAACTTAAGACACTTGTTAACCATCATGACCCTGACTATTTCTACCAAGAACCATAACTCTTTCATTCATTTTTAATCAAATTATGGCCCTTTTTCAATTTAGAATTTCAGGTTAAAGTTTGCGTGCAAGCTAGTTACTTTCATACTTCTTGTACTATAGCTTTGAGACTTAAGACACTTGTTTACCATCATGACCCTGACTATGTATGCCAAGAACCATAACTCTTTCTTTCATTTTTAATCAAATTAAGGCCCTTTTTCGACTTAGAATTTCAGGTTAAAGTTTGCGTGCAAGCTAGTTACTTTCATACTTCTTGTACTATAGCTTTGAAACTTATTCACCATCATGACCCTGACTATGTATGCCAAGAACCATAACTCTTTGATTTTTTTCAAATTACTGCCCTTTTTAGACTTAAAAATTAAGGTTTAAAACTTTGTATACCTTTATTTTATCTTACATCGGGTTTATTTTCAAAGGCCCATAACTCATCCTTGCTTTTTTATATTTGATTTTTGCCCCTTTTCACTTGAAATTAGAATTAAGACTTATACATAATTGTTAAAGTTTCAATGTTAGTGTTTTTCATATGTAATGCTATATAAAAGGTGTAAAACAGATGTCCTTAACATACTTTGGTTGAAAGTGTTGAGTAATTGTGGGGTGGGTGGGTGCATAGACTATACTATACTATACCATACCATACCATACCATACCATACCATACCATACCATACCATACCATACCATACCATACCATACCATACCATACCATACCATACCATACCATACCATACCACTGTACTGTACTGTACCACCACCACCTCCACATACCAACACCACCAACAACAACAACTACAACAACACCAACACAAACAACAACAACACCAACAAAACCACCACCAACAACAACACCACCAACACCACCACCAACACCACCACCAACAACAACACCACCACCAACAACAACACCAACAACAATATCAACACCACCAACAACAACAACACAAACACAAAAAACAACACCACCACCACCAACAACAACAACACCACTAACAACACCAACAACACCATCACCACCACCAACAACAACACAACCTCCAACAACAACAACACCAACACAAACAACTACACCACCATCGCCAACAACAACACCACCAACAACAACACCATCAACAACAACAACAACACCACCACCAACACCACCACCACCACCAACAACAACACCACCACCACCAACAACAACACCAACACCACCAACAACACCACCACCACCAACAACAACACCACTACCAACAACAACAACAACACCACCACTAACAACACCACCACCAACACCAGCACCAACAACAACACCACCACCACCAGCAACACCAACACCACCAACAACAACAACATCAACACCAACAACAACATCAACACCACCACCAACAACAGCAACAACAACAACACCAACAACAACAACACAAACAACAACACCACCAACAACAACATCAACACCACCACCACCAGCAACACCAACACCACCACCACCAACAACACCAACAACATCAACACCAACAACAACGTCAACATCACCACCAACAACAGCAACAACAACAACACCAACAACCAACACCACCACCACCACCACCAGCAACAACACTACCACCACCACCAACAACAACACCAACAATGCCAACACCAACAACACCACCACCAACAACAACACCAACAACAGCAACAACACCACCACCAACAACAACAACACCACCACCAACAACAGCAACCAGCATACTATTCTGTACTTCACCACGCCACACCAGGTGGGCAAAGATAGTGGGTTGATGGGTGTGGGATCAGGGGTTTATGGGCTGGGTTGTGTAAACCCTAAAAAAAATCTACAAGAATAAATTAAGTGTAATTTATTGATTTCCTAACTTGGATTAAGAAACTTTTGTTCATGTGTGTTTGTTGGTGGTGTCATAAACTCCTGAATCACTCCCCAGTTTAAATGAAGCCCAGTTACAATGTGCTTAATAATTCTGACTTTTCGAATAGTCGAGCGTGCAGTCGTTTCCGACTGGCTCTTGTTAATTTATACAATCATGTTGATCGATCAAAGAAATCAGTGGCTATTGACTATAATATGTTTCACATGGCGGCGTTTTCCAAAACATAAATAATATGACACTAACTACTCAGCCACCTGTACTTCCAATCTTAGGCACCAGTGCTTCCAATTGCAACCTAATTAAAAGTTTTAGATCTTGCCGTCTTCAATTGTAGCAGTTCGGCGTTTTTAAAGAATAAAAGAGATGTCACTTATTACTCGGACACCTGTGTTTCTACTCTCGGCAAAGGTAACGTAATTAAATTTGTTAGATCATGCCGTCTTTAATTGTCTTTTAATTGTCTTTAATTGTCACACATCGTTGTTGAGCATATACAGCCACAATATATATACTCTTAATACAGGCCTATTAGGATATTCCTCTCCAAAAACTTGGTTGTTAATAACCTTTCTAATTTACAGAATTTTCTTCAAAACGTTTAATTTTCATTAACAATATACGGATTACAAAGTGTTCATGTTAATTTCTTAGTGTTTTTTGTGGATATTGTTTCTGTCATCCGAATTAAGTGATTTGTTTTTTTATATATTTGTTTTGTGACAGGGATTATTCCTGTTAATTTTTTCTAACTCTGACACGGATTATTTTGTGCTTTTTCTATAGTAATTAAAATCACAACCGAAAAAGCGAATCTCTGCAGGAACCTGTAAGTAAAAAAAAGTACATAAATAACTATAATACATGAATGAAATTGTCCAGAACTAATTGAGACGAGACTAATTTTTATATCAATATCTATATAAGATTATTGAATCAAATAATTATCTAATAACTTACTTTCATATCATATTTCGTAAATCTTCCCAGGCGTTTTACATAACTGTCTCCATAAATTGCTATTCTCATGCCTTTGTCCATCTTGAAATTGTACGTTTCGAAGCTCGAGTCTGAAGTCTGATTTTAAACGACTGATTGTATTTGTAAATATACCTATATATATACCTCGCATGTCAATTATTCGGCTTGAGCAATTAGCGCCCGTAACAACAAACGCATTGTTTCACGGCGTGGATTTGCAGTTATTAGCATTCAGTTTTTAATTGTTTGTAAAAGTTGTAGAAAACATAAATTTTCATACATAAGCTGATAATATAAGCTTTTATGATATATTCATCATGAATTGTCAAACTGTTGACATGGTATTTTGAGTGAATAATATCGTAAATATCCTTTTGTGTATTCGCAAACAGTAGAAATAAAAATACTGAATGATTAAAATTATTAATATATCTAATTAATACAATGATTAATACAATGAATATCAGGTTAGCGTATTTTATTTGTCAATGATTAACAGCGCACAGCAACGAACATATTCCCGTCAATTCAGCGTCGCAAACAATTTTTGAAATATAAACATCATTTCCGCTAAAAACATCTTTTAATTAAAAGCAATTGAATATATTACATATACTTTATGAAATTAAATAAAATTTAATGCATATTTATGCAATTAAACCCATTTTTAAAGTTCCGGTAAATCAAAGTGGATTCCGGTAATTTTGGTGGATTCCGGTAAGTCGTGTGACCCGCTGAAAGTCCTCAGATTTTGACGAATTTACGCCACAGGGCTTTTCATCAGTAAATTGGGAAGAGGCCCTGGCCTTTCCAATTGGGAAATTTATGCGTGATAATTGTTTCATTTGGGAAAACAAAATTTATTGAAAGATGGGTTCTAGTTCATAAAATTGAATAGTAATAGGTATTTTTTACTTAAATCTAATTTTTAAAGCTCTTCATTTTTCAGATTCAGTTTTCAAACACCCATCAAAGGAGTTTAACTATTTTTTGGACATCTTACCTAGCATTTTGGGAAGAGTTTCTGCCGCAGTTGGGAAAAAATACTATATTTTTGGATTGGGAAGAGGCCTTTTATAGGCCTCTGTTATATAAGGATGAAAAGCCCTGCGCCATTTTGTTTTCTGCAAAACATTTTCCCCACTTAATGTTTTCTATAAACTACTTAACGTCCTATCCCCTGTTGTCCGCCATTCTAGGCGTATACTTTCGCCCATCCAGGTCTAAGATCTGCCAATCTAAGCTGTTGTCTGGGGCATATCTACAATGAGACATAGTGTCCATTAACTACTGTACCTAGGTTTTCACATTGTAGATTTTGGAAAATAAAGCATGTTCAGTGCAAAACTAATGCAGTTGAAAAAAAAACAACATATGCCGTCTCCAGTGACATGCAAAGATTTTCATGAGTGCCAGCTTTATCAACAGTGCTGAAACTTGCTGTAAATTTATCCAAGTTGTAAAAATATTACCTGATTGGCTACAATTTCTTTTGTTTTGTTAGTTTGAGATTTTTTAACATGATTGTGTTGTGTTTGTTAGTGTGTGTCTCTAGGTTAATAGTTTATGTTTATTTTGTTGCAGATTGGAATAAATTAACACATTCTAGAGTGATTGTATTGAATTCAGTTCATCACATTTTTTTCATTATATTTTCTCTGTGTGTGTCTGTGTGTGGTTTGCATATACTGGAATATTTTTTGTGTAATTATGTTCAGTTTCATTACATTTTTTGTTGTTGACTTATTGTTTTAGAAACAGTTCCACGTTTGCTGCTTCCTGCACAATGATAGTTTTTTATGCCCCCGCCATGAAATGGCGACGGGCATTAAGAGTTGCTCCTGTCCGTCCGTCCCTCCATCCGTCCGTCCGTCCTTCCGTCCGTCCGTCCGTCCGTCCGTCCGATATTCTCGTAAACGCAACTCCTCCTACACTACTGGTGGGAATTTAATGAAACTTGACCACAATGCTTGGCCTGATATGTAGTTGTGCATGAAGGTGGGGTTTCGCTCTTACATGTTCCGTTCAGAAGTTATGGCCCTTTGATACTTCCATTTACATTAGTTTTAATAGGAGTATATCTCGTGAACGCAACTCCTCCTACACTACTGGTGGGAATTCAATGAAACTTGACCACAATGCTTGGCCTGATATGTTGTTGTGCATAAAGGTGGGGTTTCGCTCTTACATGTTCCGTTCAGAAGTTATGGCCCTTTGATACTTCCATTTACATTAGTTTTAATAGGAGTATATCTCGTGAACGCAACTCCTCCTACACTACTGGTGGGAATTTAATGAAACTTGACCACAATGCTTGGCCTGATATGTTGTTGTGCATGAAGGTGGGGTTTCGCTCTTACTTGTTCCGTTCAGAAGTTATGGCCCTTTGATACTTCCATTTACATTAGTTTTAATAGGAGTATATTTCATGAACGCAACTCCTCCTACACTACTGGTGGGAATTCAATGAAACTTGACCACAATGCTTGGCCTGATATGTTGTTGTGCATAGAGGTGGGGTTTTGCTCTTACATGTTCCGTTCAGAAGTTATGGCCCTTTGATACTTCCATTTACATTAGTTTTAATAGGAATATATCTTGTTTCTTATATTTTGTGTTAAGCAAAATATGCATTTATCCCATAACTTTAAAACTTCTTGAGATACTGCCTTGAAACTTGAAATATATTTTCACCATCAAAATCTACATCATAACCAACAAGACCCATAACCCTGCTTCCAATATTTTTCAAATTATGCCCCTTTCTCACTTACTTTTTGTGTTAAGAAAAATATACACTTTGCCCTTAACTTTGTTTGGAATGGAGGGATTTCAAAATAACTTGGCACAAATGTTCAACATAACAAGGCGGTGTGTCGTGACAATACCCATGCCGGTAGGTCCAAGGTCAAGGTCACTGTTACTAAAAATAGAATTTTCTTGCAAAATCTTGTCCGCTCTGTAACTTTGTTATTTCTTATTGGATTTTTGAATAACTTGGTATAATTGTTCACCATATCAAGACGGTATGTCACGTACATGCCCAAGCCATTATGTGGAAGGTCAAGGTCACTGTTACTAAAAATAGAATTTTCTTGTCCGGGCTGTTACTTTGTTATGAATGGAGGGATTTCAAAATAACTTGGCACAAATGTTAACCATGACAGGGCGATGTGTCGCGTACCATGCCCATGCCTGTCGGTCAAAGGTCAAGGTCACTGTTACTAAAAGTAGAATTCTCTTGTCTGGGCTGTTACTTTGATATGAATGGAGGGATTTCAAAATAACTTTGTTCAAATGTTCACTATGACAAGGCAGTGTGTCCGCACAATACCCAAGCCTGAAGGTCCAAGGTCAGGGTCACTGTTACTAAAAATAGAATTTTCTTGTCTGGGCTGTAACTTCATTATAAATGGAGGAATTTTAAAATAACTTGACACAAGTGTCAACCATGACAGGGCGGTGTATCGTGTATCATGCCCATGCCTGTAGGTCAAGGTCACTGTTACTAAAAATAGAATTCTCTTGTCCGGGCTGTAACTTTGTTAGGAATAGATTTATTTCAAAATTCAATGACAAAATTTTCACTAGGCCAGTGAATTGAGCTTGTTGCCTGCAGGCACTGGGCAAAGGATTTTTCTGACCCTGTCTTAATGTTCAGGTTTTTTTAGCTCACCTGAGCACTTGTGCTCATGGTGAGCTTTTAGGATCACCCTGTGTCCTTCGTGCGTCGTGCGTCGGGCGTCGTGCGTCGTCAATTTTTGCTTTAAACAACATCTCCTCTTGAACCCCTGGGCCAAAGTTGATGAAACTTGCCATGGATGTTCCTTGCATGAAGCTCTTCCAAAGTTGTTCAAAGAAATCAATTCCATGCAGAACTCTGGTTGCCATGGCAACCGAAAGGAAAAACTTTAAAAATCTTCTTGTCTGAAACCAAAAGGCCTAGAGCTTAGATATTTGGCATTTAGCACCCTCTAGTTGAACTCTACAAAGATTGTTCAAATTATTTCCCTGGGGTCAAAATTGGCCCCGCCCCAGGGGTCACTTCATTTTATATAGACTTATATAGGAAAAACTTTAAAAATCTTCTTGTCTGAAACCACAAGGCCTAGAGCTTAGATATTTGGCATTTAGCACCCTCTAGTGGAACTCTACAAATATTGTTCAAATTATTTCCCTGGGGTCAAAATTGGCCCCGCCCCAGGGGTCACTTCATTTTATATAGACTTATATAGGAAAAACTTTAAAAATCTTCTTGTCTGAAACCACAAGGCCTAGAGCTTAGATATTTGACATTTAGCATCCTCTAGTGGAACTCTACAAAGATTGTTCAAATTATTTCCCTGGGGTCAATTGGCCCCGCCCCAGGGGTCACTTCATTTTATATAGACTTATATAGGAAAAACTTGAAATCTTTAAAAAGCTTCTTCCACAAACCACAATGCGTACAGCTTAGATATTTTGTAAGTAGCATTGTCTAATGGATGTCTACTAAATTTGTTCAAATTATGTCCCCTGCGCCAAAATCTGCCATGCCCTAGGGTTCTCTTGGTTAACAGATAGTTATATAGGAAAAACATGAAAAATCATTTTTCTCCAAAACCAATAGGACTAGATCTTAGATATTTGGTGCTGAGTATTGTGTAGAGACCCTTTATCAACTGTGTTTAAAAGTTGGCCCTGGGGTCAAAATTGTCCCCGCCCCGGGGGCCCTTAATATGTGAAAAAGGCAAACTTTAAAAATCTTTCTACTTGAAACCTCAATGCCTAAAGCTTAGATATTTGGTATGTAGCATTGTCTAGTGGATGTCTACCAAGTCTGTTCAAATTATGTTCCCTGGGCCAAAATTGGCCACGCCCCAGGGTTCTCTTAGTTTACATTGATTTATGTAGGAAAACATAAATAATCATTTTTCTCTGAAACTAATGCGACTAGACCTTAGATATTTCGTTTTGAGTATTGTGAAGAGAACCTTTACCAGCATTATTTAAATGTAGGCCCTTGGGTAAAGCTGAGAGTACTTTTGTACTCAGGTGAGCAATATAGGGCCATCATGGCCCTCTTGTTACTTAAAAGAAATAGTTAACCTGTTTCAGCAAGTTGGAAAATCTTCAATTTTAGTCATGTGCCTCTAGTAAATGCCCATCCCCAATACTTGCATCACCAGTGTTTCTACTAAATGCCTAGGCATTTATTGCATAAACTACTTTAAAATGTTGCAGATTTGTCTTGAATAATCTGGACTTTATTCTTGTATTATTAGTTGAATTTATATGTTAAATTTTTCATGTACAGGTTCTGGCACCAGTGTTTTTTTTCAATATTCAACACTAACTTGTGATTTAATGTTCACCATATCAAGACGGTGTGTCGCGTACAATACCCATGCCTGTAGGTCCCAGGTCAAGGTCACTGTTACTAAAAATAGAATCTTCTTGTCCGGGCTGAAACTTCCTTATGAATGGAGGGATTTCAAAATAACTTGGCACAAATGTTTACCATGATAAGGCGATGTGTCCCGTACAACACCCATGCCTGGAAGTCCAAGGTCAAGGTCACTGTTACTAAAAATAGAATTTTGTTGGAAAAATCTTGTCCGCTCTGTAACTTTGTTATTTCTTATTGGATTTTAAAATAACTTGGTATAAATGTTCACCATATCAAGACGGTATGTCGCGTACAACACCCATGCCTAAAGGTCAAAGGTCAAGGTCACTGTTACTAAAAATAGAATTTTGTTATAAAAATCTTGTCTGCTCTGTTACTTTGTTATTTCTTATTGGATTTTAAAATAACTTGGTATAAATGTTCATTATATCAAGAGGATGTGTTGTGTACTATACCCATGCCTGTAGTTCCAAGGTCAAGGTCACTGTTCAAAAAATTGAAATTTCTTGTACTGGCTATAACTTCATTATTAACAGAGTGATTTCAAAATAATTTGGCACAAATGTTCACTATGACAAGGTGTTGTGTTGTGTACAATTCCCATGCCTGTAGGTCCAAGGTCAAGGTCACTATTACTAAAACCAAAATTTTCTTGTCTGGGCTGTGAGTTTGTTATTACTTATTGGATTTTAAACTAACTTGGTATAAATGTTCACCATGACAAGCATACATAACGGGGGGCATCCATGTCCTATGGACACATTTCTAGTTAAGATTTATTTTTACTAAACAGAAATTAATTAATGTACAAAACAAAGATCGCTGTCATAAATTTCCAACAGTGGTATTATTGTTTCCGGAACTTTCAACTGATCGATGATCTGTTGGTCGGTCATGATCGGCGATGTTAGTTGGTCGTCGTCCGTCGTTTACCAGCTTGATATGTCGACGAGCAGGTAATGTTAAAACAACAAACTGTTTTGACGTTTCCTTCTCATGTCTATTATGGTTAGCACCTTTTATTAATTGACGCTAATTTGCGGTTTGTCTCGTGAACGAATTTCTGCCAGTACGGTATCAGTTTGGTGTTTTTCGCACCTATTGTTCGTCACAAAGGGGGTTTCATGTCAAATCAGAAGCAACAGAATTGTAAAAAAAACCTCTCATCTATTTTGATACGTTTGATGTTAAATAGTACATGTATCTGCTGGTTAACACCTCTTAAATCCCTGCATACAAAATGTAATAAACAGCCTATGCCGATAATGATGTAATACGACACGGAAAAAGCGTGCGTTTCGTGAAATTTCGCCAAGGTTGATTAAATAATTTGATCTTTTTACCACCCACGAAGAATGAACAAACATATAAATTGTAAATGTACAAAAAATTGGGATCCACGGACCAAGCCCGATGTATTGGATATTGCGATATAACGGATCGCGATATAACTGAGTTGCAGTGTATTTGGAATATATCATCTGCATGAACAAAGTAATCAGAGATGACAAGAATGATAACTCCTGGTTTACATTTTTACCCCCCCCCCTCCCCCACTCTTAAAGAGGGGGGGGGGGGGGCATATAGATGTAGGTTTGCCCTTGTCTGTGCTTCACTCCATCCATCCTTCCGTCCCTCAGTCTGAAACTTGTGTCATGCATAACTCAAAAGTCTGAAACTTGTGTCATGCATAACTCAAAAAGTATAAAAGCCATACTCGTGAAACTTTTCAGGGACATTCACCATCATGTGTAGTCATGCACCTGGGGTTTTGTTTTAGGCTATGTCAGTTAAGACAAGAGTTATGGCCCCTTATGCTCTATATTATGCATTCAGCACATAATCTTGTGTTGCATGTAAGTCCAAAAGTATATGAGTCACTATCATGAAACTTGTCATGCATGTTAACCAGCATGTGTAAATGTGCACCTGGGGTTTTGTTTCTGGCCACGCCCATTAAGGCCAGTTTTATAGCCCTTATGCATTTCAATATAATGCATTCAGCAGTGTCACATGCAAGTCCAAAAGTATATGTGCCACAGTTATTAACATTTACAGGCATGTTAACCATCATGTTTAGATGTGCACCAGTCCTGGGGTTTTGTTTCTGGCCATGCCCATTAAGACCTTAGTTATAGCCACTTAAGCATTTCAGTTTAATGCATTCAGCATGACATTGTAATCTTAAGTCTTATGTAAGTCCAAAAGTATATGAGTCACAGTCATGAAGTTTTACAGGCATGTTAACCATCAAGTGAAGTTGTGCACCTGGTGGTTTCTTTCCTGCCACACCCATTCAAACCAGAGTTATGGCCCCTTATATATTTCAGTATAATACATTTACCATGTAATGTTGTGTTGCAAGTTACTCAAAAATGATTAGAGCCACACTCATGAAACTTTACAGGTATGTTGACCATCATGTGTAGTTATGCACCTGGGGTTTTGTTTCTTGTCACGCTCATTAAGACCAGAATTATAGCCCATTATGCATTTCAATATAATGTATTCAGCATGTAATCTTGTGTCGCATGTAAGTCCAAAAGTATATGGAGTCACAGTCATGAAACTATACAGGCATGTTGACCATCATGTATAGTTGTGCACCTGGGGTTTTGTTTCTTTCCACATCTATCAAAACCAGAGTTATGGCCCCTTATGTATTTCAGTAAATATAAAATCAACTGTGTTATTTTGTGTGGCACGTAACTCAAAAAGTAGACAGCCACAATTGAAACTTTACAGGTACATGTATAATGACCATTATGTGTAGTTGTGCACCTTGGCTTATGTTAAAGGCCATTCACATTAAAACCAGATTTATAGCCCCTTATGAATTTTATTATATTGTGTTGAGCATGTAATCTTGTGTCGCATGTAACTCAGATAGTATGAGAGCCACAGTCATAAAACTTTACAGGTATGTTAACCACTAAGTTGTACACTTGGGGTTTAGTTTCTGGCCAGGTTCTTTGAACCAAATTTATGACCCATTATGTATTTAAGTTCACTTCAAATGTAATATTGTGTTGCATATAACTCCTACAATATATAAGCCAAAGTCATTAAACTTAAGAAGTTTTGTTGACCATCATGAGTACCCGTAGTAGTACTTTAGTGCGAGGTAAAACTGTGATTGGATTATTTGTTAAGTGTATTGTGACCACACTATTGGCTTATCATGAGTACCCGTAGTAGTACGTTAGTGTAAGGTAAAACTGTGATTGGATTATTTGTTAAGTGTATTGTGACCACACTATTGGCTTTCTTGACAATGACAACTTAGAATGGGTGCAATCCGTGTCCTATGGACACATCTCCTGTTTAGTTATGCACCTTTAATGCAGTTTTAGGCAACACATGTAAGATGGAACATCAAATGTTAGTTTAAAGATTTAAAAAAAAATATTTATTTAGACTTCAGGTAAAATATGTAAGGAAACCTTTTAAAGTAAACTTTTATTACTATTTCTTTTACTATTGTTTTCCAGAGATCTGGTGCACAGACAGACATCCATGTCAGCAATACAGCACATGGCCCTGGGGGTGTATGGCTTTGGCTGTGAAGATGCCCTCATTCACTTATTGAACCATGTTTGGCCAAATGTGTTTGAGACTTCACCTCACGTAGTCCAAGCATTCATGGGAGCTATAGAAGGCATGAGAGTCGGTATTGGGCCTTCTAAAGTTCTGCAGTATGCTTTACAGGTAAGTTCTTGCTAAACTGATTTAATTTATTAAATCATGTAGATCCTCTAGGATTCAATCAGTCCTTGTGACTGCATTGTGTTTGGATTAAAAATATTGTGTATGAATAAAAAATATTGGAATATTTTGACTGAATACTGTACTCTTATGAATATTTTGAAAATTAAAAAATTTCTCCAAATTTGTTCCGTTTCTTCTGTGCTTATCTCAATTTGCTTTGATTCCTTTGCAGTTTTACTCTGTTTAAAATCTTACAGCAATGCATTTATATTTCCATCTTATCCACTGCACTTCACTTCATTCTGAATTTTTAGGGTTTTTGTGTTGCCATATTGAAGAAAAGAAGATACATAGTGATCGCTTTGTCCATCTGTCAAACTAAACCTTGGCTGTATAGGTCCAGGTCACATTTGATGCAGCTATGCTCTTTTTTGTACTTTTGACATGAAATTTTTATGTTGGCTTTTGCTAAGAAAATCTTAATATTTCTTCATCAAGCTTTAAAATAATATTGCAAATGACAACACGGTAGTGATGTTAAATTCATCAAGGTCAAATTCGATAGAGTTATGCCCCATTTTGTACTTGCATTTTTATTCTGACATAGCTCTAGATGGCGACACTAGTGTTCAACTGTACACCTTTCTAGTCTCCTTTAAGCTGTTCAGCAAACACTAGGTAGTCCAATTTTTCTCAGTAACCATTCAAAGAAGTGCTTTGAAACTTGATGTACTAGTAGTTGTCTGACATCACAATAGCAATTACTAGGACAAGTTTCATAACTCTTGACATTATTTTGTCATAGTTTTACCCCTTTATAACTTATAAATTTAAGAAGAAATCCTGGTTTGGTCAAATATCAGTGACTTCCTCTTTGTTCTTTTCCTCAATATTTTGCTTTGTGTTACTAGAATACTGTATTATTTTTATTGCAGGGATTATTTCACCCAGCCCGTAAAGTCAGAGACGTCTACTGGAAGGTATATAACACAGTATATATTGGAGCACAAGATGGAATGATTCCGGCATATCCCAGAGTTCCTAATGATGCTAAAAATAATTTTCTTCGATATGAGCTGGACTACATTTAGTAATTGTGCTACAGTTGTGACAGACATTTTTAATGTTTCATTAAATGAGGGGAAAGGTTGCTGGTTGGACGACTTTATTTTAATTTTCATTGAAAATGACAAAACATTGAAGAAAAATTACTATTTGATGAGCTTGAATTTAATTTTCATTGATATGGAAGCGTAGAGATATTGCTAATCAGATGTCATCAGATCTCATTACCTTAGGTGATCTGCTTTGATTTCATTACTTTACATTTTCATTTTGTAGAAAAATTTTGAAGTTTTAAACACCTAAAAATACCGGTAGTTATTATTATTACAGGTATTAAATAGGAAATATTAATTTTACCTATTTGAATTTGAACTGTTTAAAATGACGCCTGGAAATTTGGCGCTGACTTGGTTGGGGTTTCAAAATAAGCATCCTGATGGGAATCTGATTGATATCATTCATTTGCTCATTTGTTGTATTTCATTTATCTAACCTGATTTGGAATTTTGAGGTAGTATGAACTACAGAATTACATTATAATTTTGATAATGTCACTATTTCAGTGAAGAAATGTATTGTTCTGTGGATTACTTAAATGATGTCCTAATTTAAACATCAATATCCCGGTTGAAATCAATGTCAGAGATTGTCATTTATAAGTAATAAATAATGACTCTTTGTTCTTATTTGTGTTTTTTTTTCTTCCGTGATAGTTTGATAGATAAGTATCAGCTCTAAACAACATGTACAATGTACGAACATAAAAAATGTAAATTTTGTCTGGCTAGTTAAGATGTGGTCTCAAAACTCAAGCATTTTATTGCTATATTTGGAGATGTGTCTCAATTTAAAGCAGCAAGATGCTCGAGAATTAGGATTGGTCTCCAGTCAATGTTATGATCTTGGGCAGGAGTTCGAACAAATAGGTCATTGAGCTTGTTTGTTCGTTAATTCATGAATGTTAATTTTTCAAAGCTTGTGCATCAAAAGAAAATAGATTATTCGTATGTCTTTAACAGGTTTAAGACCATCGACTGACGAACGCTATAATCTGTTTATTGAGGTGATATTATGCACTGCTAGGCATTAGTATCTTTACATTTGTGAACGGGAGTCATCAACCGGTCTGTTGAAAAAGGTTGTCACATGATCTTCTACAATTTTCAAGTTTTAGACTTGAAACTTTAATCATATTATCTTCAGCATGAAGTGTAGATGTGCGTGATATATTTTTTCACGTTTCCATTATTTTTGGGCTGCAAGATTTCATAAAATCCACTGACACGAATTACTGATACAGTTTTGAAGATATATGCACAAAAAACTTAAGTATACGAATGTTTGACTTGAGATGTAGGTATGCACGATATATTTTTCATGTGGATCAATTCATTCTTTTTAAGGGGATCAGAATTTAACATAAACTTGCGACAGGAACAACTTCTACAGCTTTGAAGATAATGACTAAAAGCGAATGTTCGGTACTAAGTGTAAATGTGGCTGACATATATATACTCAGCAAATATTAAAATTATTCAACTTTAATATTTTTGATTTTCAAAATTACAGGATGAAATTTCATTTATCTGAAGTCATTGCAAGGAAATAAAATGTTTTTGAAAATGTTCTGTCACGAATGAGTTTCCCCTTAATATAATTGGGGGTTAAGAAAGAAGTCAGTTGTTCTAAATGATATTCGATTTATTGGGTACAGATCATTTTTTTAAGTTCTTGATATCAATAAAATCACAAAATTTCAATAAATAAAAAACTAGTCCTTGACGAAAAGCATTTGAAATTTCAACCATTTCCAAATATCTCCCTTTTAATGGAAAATACAGTTTTTTTTCAAGGCTTTCTACTGCTTCCTACGTTTTTAGACAGCGCCCTAATTTGCACTACTTTTTTTCCAAAACAGCCCTATTATCCCTACTATTCCATTTAAAAAAAATATAAAAAAATAAGTTAATTGCAAAATAGTATTTATTTATGATCCTTTAGTTTATTTTTATTTCCTTGTGTAGTAGTTCAGAAGTGTTTATGTGGTTTTATTGGTAAAATCGATCCTTGAAAGCAAAGTGCTTTAGTTAGTCATTCAGAAAATTGCCAACAGGTTTCTGTCTCGTGCACGGAAAGAACTTGTTATAGAGCTGTATTGAGGAATAAAAAGGACTGGGTGCTGCCAAACAGGGGAAGGGTGCAATTAAAAGGGAGAGGGAGAACGAAGTATTGGGTATATTTATAAAGATGCCTATAAAGACCTATCTGAAATGTTGTCATCCAAATAATATGCACATCCACTAAATCAGTTTTCCTTAAATGTTAAGAAGATCAAATACAAGAGCAATTTGCATTATGAAAACTATGTTTCTGTAGGATTGAAGTCAATTTGAAACTATTTACTATAGTACGGAATTAAAATAAAGGCTTTTTAGAAAGACGAAACGATTGAGATTAATCTTTTACGGCCGTGTTAAACTTTATTCAGTAAATATCCAAGTTTTCAGTCACTTCAAAGTTGAACATTTAAAGGTCTTTTGATTCAATTAAGTTTCATAGTAACATAATTATAGGTTATTGTACATTTTACTGTACAATACGGGAATATATTGGGACGAGTTCATTGGGAAAAGTCATATTGGACGAGCCGATAGGCGAGTCCAATATGACTTTTCAAGCTGTGTACGAGTCCAAATACATTCCCGTATTGTACAGTTTAATGTATAATAACCTTATTGTTATATATCTTTAGTGCACATGTACCCAACCGTCCAATATATTTTTTGGATCCAATACGGGAATATATTGGACGGTCACGTGGTACAAATGTAGATTGTTTAGTGCACATGTACCCAATATAAAATTAATATATATTTTTTGGATCCAATACGGGAATACAATGGACGGTTACGTGGTACAAATGCAGATTGTCGATTGGTAACATTTATTAGATATATAATAATAATGTTTCTAAAGCAAAAGTCTGGTTAAAAAGTAATAGCTGGGCTTTACACTATTGGCACAAATTCAATATGGTCAAGGTGTCTCCTTTTTTGCAAATTATTGTCAAACAACCACAGTATGGAATGCAAATAATTATGTTAAAACCAGCGGTTGTACGCTCATACACTATATAACGTTAAATAACGATGAGATACATAAAACAAAATCTGTATTTTTGCAACTTCTCTTAAAAATATTTGTTTCATGCCCTAGAAATATTAAAATGCACAGATAAGTTCAAAACATTATCATTTATAACCACAATAGCTTGTCCAAATGATTCTATCTAAGTTGATTTTCCAGTCAAACGAAGTAAAATGAATATTTATTAGTCACATGTAGTGATTCAAAATTAGACTAGAATGTGTCCTCGGACACTGATGGTTCTACTGCTGCAACACAAGTTTGGTAAAATGGTCGCATGAAAAAATCTTTTCTTTACGATCATCTACACACCATATTTGATCTTCTGTTAAGTTTGAAAGAAATCCGCCTGGTAGTTTAGAAGTTGATGCCACAAGATTTCCGTACGGACGGACGGACGGACGAGTGCAACTACATGCCTCCCACTTTGTTGGGGCATAAAATATGTATAAATGCCCTCGTTCACTTATGAAAGTAGAGTAGCGTTCACTTATGAAAGTCATACTGCAAAAACTAGCTCACTGGACTAGAAGACCAATAACTCTTGATTAGATCTTCCGCCGAGCGATAGATTATTTAACCGATATACCCTTAAGGCGAAAATAATAGCGCGCACATCTTTATTTAACTAAAATAATATGGATGGTGGGGTTAAGATGTCGTTTTCAATAAATTATGAAGGAATATGTTAATTATTTGAAAGAAAAATACACGTGTATTCATATTCGTATTTTATTTTTCGTAATAATATTTTTCGTCTACTTCAACACATGCATTACAGTAACTAGCAGAAAATATTATCAACCAATTTTTTTTGAAACAGTTCATTTCATCATAATAAAATGAAAGCTATATGTTAGGAAAGAAACACGTATGTTTAACGATTTCATTTAAAATAGCGTGCACCCTTTTGTTTCTGCTTTGCGGGTTACAGCAAAACTGGGATGGGGGCGAGAATGGGGTCTGTTTGCGCTGAAATGTTCACTTTAGAGTTCAGCAACTCCAGCAGTTTCTCTCTTTCTTTACTGAGTTTGGTTTAAATTATTAAATCCATATTAATATAACAATACTATAATTAACCTGTGATATCAGGAACCGAGTATAATTTTGTGACCCGAGTAGACCCAATAAATTTTAAACCCGTGTAATGACGCGAAGTCATTTAGAATAAAGGTGATACACGCTTCAAGTTTTTGCGAAATTATTTTTAAAAATCTAAATAGGTAATACATGTACCGATTATACAGCGTGTTACGTTGATAATTTATCAAGACTTTTTAATGTTTTTACTTCCACAGTCTTAACCCTTTCCTCCATGTATACACATTTTTACGCATGTGCGACCAGTGTAGATCCAGATCAGCCAGCATATCTATGACATCTGATCAGGATCTGCACTGGTCGCATTTTGGTCAGAGATAACCTGACAAATAAAAAAGCGAATAGTTTAAACGGCACGGATGTGCCAGCTGATCTGGATCTACACTGTTCGCCCATGCAATAAAGTTGTATGTCAACCTCCGCGCAGTGATTTGTTTCGTTTCGCTACACAAATTTGAAACTGTAAGGGGAAGTAACCACTGCGGGGAGTTTGGTTGTATGTATGGAGGAAATGGTTAATATTCAAATTAAAGATTCCACTCCGGCAATTGAAGTCGAAAATGGATTCTCAAAGAATATATTAATTTAGCAAATTTTTCAGGACTTAAAAAGTCTTCTGCATATTTAAAGTTGCATAATTCTTCTGTTTTGTACCGGTCTCATGCTTTTTTACCAGGGAGGTAAAACAAATCAAATTGGAGGATCAGTGTACGTACTTGTTTCCTGCTTAACGGGGCACTTAATCCGGATGTTATCAGCTAGGCTTATTACTCATAAAGATATTTCCGACAACGAACAATAAACATATACATGTACATGGATTTTGTCTAGTAAATGTACACTGTATATGATAAACAAAAGATGAACAGCTTATAAATTTATTAAACCAAAGCAAATAAAATGTGTAGAGAACACTGAACAGAGATTAGCTACTTATTTTGCTGACAACGAATCTACGAACTTGTGCAGCATTTTGTGAAACTCGGGGATCAGAGGTATCCCAGGGAATGTTTTGCATGGTTTAGCTAGCTCGATATGGATACATCCGTCGGTACTTTCTTGATAATTTTGCTTAACTGTTTTGAATGTAAAAATTATCTTTGGAACACCGAACACACAGTTTTGCAGAAATCTTAAATCGGGTAATGAAACAGAAAATAGTAGACACTACAAGTTTAAGCTTTACTTAGTTGTAATTTGGTTTTGAATCAACACAATAATCTTTGGAACATGCGAACACACATACTTCTGCAGAAGTATCAAATCGGGTCATGCAACTGTCAATAATAGACAATACAAAATTTTGCTTTCCAAAAAGCTAGTCGGTCATTAGCATAACCTTTTAACAAAGACGGCGCTGTAGTGCGTTAGGTTGTTATTCGAAGTCATGAGACATACTAAGTAAATACCAACATTCTAACGATATTGTTCAAGATCAGAAAGAACAATTTTATCATACCTGTGAGTCCCTGACAGACTGTTCACGTTTTTCTCTCCCATCCTATGACTGTGAAAAAACTTTGTTTTTTTACATATTCTGAAGCTTTTGATATATATTTACAGCTTGATAATCGTTGCTTTCTAACACTTTCTGACACAAAAATATTGTTTGACAAACATTTCCATTTTCGTTTACTTCCAGAGAAATTATTAACTTGTTCGCAAACAGGGTTAGATTTATCACCAGGTTAAACACATCTTATTCGAAAGAGGAAATACCTATAAGTAAACTTTCATTTTTGTATGGCATCCAATAAAAGTGGCTTAAAATTCAAACTTTTCTGCCGTCATGTTAAAATGTTGAGTTAATGACCCACTAGCTTTTTGGAAAGCTAAAACTTGTTAAACTATAATCATGTGCAATAAAACACCAGTTGACGTTTATTTAATACCTAAGGGCAGATTTTTGTTTTGTTTTAAAAACTAATTAAAATAAAACAGAAATGTAAAAAATTGTTGTGTAAAATAAAACTACTGCTAATTTTATAAATCCATCAAACAAATAAAGCAAAATGGTGTTCAAATCAATGAATTTAGTTTAGTCATATTGAAGTCAGAATATTAAATAGGAATTAGTGTTGATTTTATTCAGTTAATTTACTGTTCTGACTCGATCATTTCGAAAATACTTTGTAATTGAATATAAATTAACTATCTTGTTAGGTTACGCAAATTCTCTGAAATTCGGTATTATAAATCTGTTTAGATAATTTAACTTAATCTTAAGTCAGGTTTGTTGTTGTTGTTGTTTTCGCTGAGAAGAATCCATCATCCGAATTTGTGTCAGTTACTAAATGACAGGTGCGGAACCGTGGACATATGTCAAAAATGTGGATTCAAATCTTTCACTGACAGGAAAAAACACCTGAGAGATAAACCCCAGTATAATTGTTAGATTATGTAAATTCCTTAATGAAGCCTACCAATTACGATCAAGACATCTCGGCGGTTAAAATTAGTACAGAATATAACATGTTTATTTTGACTACTGTAAACATAATTATGCTCTTCAATTGTTGTTGTATTTTCTATTATTTGTTAAAAACTTAGCATGTTTTAGCACTGTTATCTATTTGTTTTTCTGTTCATTGCCAAAACCATGTAAATGGTGAAATGCAATAAATGGTTGTTGTTGTTGTTGTTGTTGTTGTTGTTGTTTTTTTTTGATATTCTTCGTTTGTATTCACTTCGCTCAGGTGTGAAATTTCATACTTTTTAAGGACAAAAGTGATGATTCTCCGATAGATAAATGCATAAAGATGACTTTAATAAATTCAGAATTTGTTTCGTTTCTGGTTGGACAAGTTTGAAGCTTCAATGCCTCAAAATGTAAATTCTATATTTTTATGAATATTACAACAACAACAATTTTGACTTGACGAAATTTATCATAACTTTACTATCACCAGCAAAACAACAACACCAAATCATATTGAAAGTAAAACACAAAGCATTGATTGAGTTTAATCTCTATAACTCACAAATATTATACATGATCGTGTTTATACGAATTTGCTTTTTTTTTTTCATTTTACAGCTCAAGTAAAATAGTTTTATTTAAATGATGAAATGGCACCTTGTTAAACCGTCTCCATTCAACCGCGAAATAAGGTAAATGCCGCGGAACGATTATCGATTCAGCGCAATATGTATCGGCTCCCTCCTTTTTAGAAAAACTAAAACATAGTCTAACTTCAACCTCAAAACAGACTATCGCAACATAATATTTACAAAGAAGAACAAATCACTTAAAAGATAAATTTGTCTTCTTTTTGGATCCGTATTCACTTAAGCTTTTATTTCAATAGAAATAGTGTAATTAATTCAGTAACAACGAACAGATCGCCGGTTTTGCACGATTTTTAATAGAGTATATAGGAGGCTGAGATGGCTAACTGTAACCTTAAAACAGACTATCGCAATATCCTTCAATATTTATGAAATAAATATATAAATGTCAAGCCAAGATTAAATTTTATGAAACCGTTTGCACCTAAGGATTGAGATGAGCAGAAAAAAAGTTATGCACATTAAACCTGTAAGTGCCTTCTTTGTTCTATATAGCGAAAATTTCGCTTATCGGATAACCCGGTGGGGTAGTTTTTGCAGTATGAGCTCTACTCACTCACTTATTACAACACAAGAAAAGTGTAACCTTGCGTTGAGCATATTAACAAAGATAATGTGGTAAGAGATAAAAGGCAAAGCCAAAGGTCAAAAGGGTCTATTTTTTAAAAAGGAACAGGGTTCGCCATCCTGCTGTTAATTTTTTAAAGCACTAAATGAAGCACATAACCTGTTGTGATCGTGCTGTAATTATATGGTGGTAATAATGACCTTAACAGAGAAGAAATTCCTACTTTACCCCTACTTTTTAATGTCCGAAATTCCTACTTTGCCATACTTTTAAAATAAAAAAATTCCCTACTTTTGTAAGAAGTGGCAGTAGAAAGCCTGTTTTCATTCGTCATTCAATGGTCAGATTGTCACTTCTTAGTGCGGAAGATTATGATGATGGTCAATTAAACTTATAAACTATTGAGATCTACTTATAAAACAATGTTTAAAGCGCTCATCATCAAATGAAAATACCTTAATGAGAATATAATTTTTGTAGAGTATACTTCATTTGATCAGTCTACTATTTTCAAATGATATAGAGAAGCAGAATTGTACCAAATCTTTTGGAACAAATATCCGGCATTTTTTTCTAGATAATGACTGGATTAGTCTATTATCTCTTTAAGGGAGCTGGATGTTACAAAACATTTTGCTTTGAACTACTTCTACAGGTTTGAAGATAATGACTTGAATATTGAACATTAGTTCGTCATTATTAAGATATATGTGACATACTATTCCTCTAGATCTGTCCGTTAAATGTGTGAGGGGAGCTGATCTTTACTAAATTTCGTGACTGTGACTTTCGTCTTCTTTTTGCAGATAATGGCCTGAAACATTACCCATATGTTTGTCTTGACCGATTCTCTGTAAGAACCAAAATTTTAAAGAAGGGGTCCGGCACTCAATCTCTTGGATTTTGTAGAAATTAACAGCAAATGTTGAGTTTGATGCCCATACATGAAAAACAATGTTGGTTAGTCAAAATCTTTTGCCGTTGTCATGGCAACCGGCATTCCTTATTTTTCGGTTATTTTCAGAAAATTGTTCACAATTTTGTCACAAAATTGTCAATTTTGTGACTTCCGGGACATTTTAATGTATATAACCACTCAATAAAATACCATGGTAAATGTATGTACTAACTTAGTAGATTATTTTACAAATTCAACACATGATTCTAATAATGTAAAAGTTCAATTTTACAATGGATTAAGTACACCACGTGTCCAGATTTTTCATTTTTCAAGTAAAACGGGCAACAGGGGGTATCACAAAATGACTGTAAAACTAGTTTGCAGCATTTCTGACATTGTTTACCCAATAATTCATTTAGTATAATGGTTGTCTTATCAAACTTTAAGAAAAACTTTTTGGGGCTTTCAAATTTGAAAAACCTACAAATAAATAAAATTGGGGTAAAAACAAATAAAAGCAGTTGTCTTTTTCATTCTATGTATTCTAAACGTCCAATATTTAACAATAAAAACTTACTTCATGTGTATAAAAGGATGTCAATTTTATCAATTATGATATAAAACTTACTAACTTAAAAAAAAAACAAAGGAAAAAAAATTTTACTAATCGGTTTCCATGGCAACGATTTTTAAATAATGAAAAAAATGGACTAATTCTTCAGTAAAACGTGATAAATAAAAAATTGTAAAGTCAAAATCAACAGAACAAAACATTTTCAATGAGTATAGCTTCATTTGATGTAGTTCATGAAAATGTGTTGCCATAGCAACAAAAAAGACTTTTATAAATAGTGGTTTATACAGAATTTTCTTAAATATTTAAGTAAATGGCCATAAAATTTGATTGTTTATTTAAGAAAAAACAATAAGTAGTAAAAATTACTGCTTTTTATACCTGTTTCCATTGCAACACATATTTTATTTGAATTCCTTAGTAAGTTCAGGTGGTTAACATACAGGCATATCATTAATGATACAATCTAGACAAGCTAGTAATGATACAAACTGACACAGCAATCAAAATGTACACATGTCATTTAATGAAAGATCAGTTGAAATGATTTGTCACACTTTCATCACACTTTTCACAGTAATTCAGTATTCAGTAATCTCCAATCAAGTTCAACAGAACTTGTGATTAGAAGATAAGTCACAAAATCAAGGAACTGCCACAAAAATCTCCCACAACAATCAACTTACTTTGTGTTCTTGGTTTACAGAGTTGCTTGAACTGAACATATGAGAAAAGTGTAGTTTTAATATTACAGTTGATATTTATTATACATTTGTTTTAACCAGCCCGGTTAGCTCAGTAGGTAGAGCGTCCGCTTCCGGACTGGGAGGTCGTGGGGTCGATCCCCGGCCGGGTCATACCGAAGACTTTAAAAATGGTGGTAATGGCTTCCCTCCTCGGCGCTCAGGGTGTAAGGGTTAGCATTACGACCGATTCGGCGGGTGTCGGTATAGGAGGACCCGCAAGGAGATCCGAAGTCGGAGGTGCTGAGCCTGCAATATGGCGGTCTCCTATCCAAAAGCGCAGCACCACGCTTACACGCCGAAAAGGTGAACGCCAAAATAAAAAAAAATACATTTGTTTTCAAGTTTAAACCTATTTTGTGATAGTTTTGTTAATATATAAATAACAAGCACTGTTAATACATACTGTATTCTGTTTAGCCAATATATTTTTAATCATAATCATTGGATACTTAGTATATACAAATTGTGATTAAGTCTGTAATCATCACACAAAAAGCTGTCCAATTAAATAATTTGTACAGCCCAATTCTCAACACTAAGCATGTCCAATGTCATAGTTAGAATTCTATAATCAACTGTTTTTGTGTACCACAACATTACTCAAGTTGTTAAGTATCACAAATCTGCCTTTTATAAACAGATCCTTGATCCTCTGGTTTCATGACTGAACAGTTTGTTATTAAACTGCTCTTCCATCTTCATGTTCTTCAAAAACCTTTCCACCTGGAAAAAAACAACAGCGTTTAGTTCACTTATAAAAAGAAATGAGATTTGAACATGACAGCATGCTCTAATATCTGAACAGTAGTTTTTTTTAAAAGATTTTGTTTGAAATTTAAATTGTTGTGTTTGGTAGTGGACAGACTGGATACCCAAACTCCTGCACTATACTCTTATAACAATTTTTGTTTCATCCCTAGATATTGAATTTTTAACAGAACTTTGTTTCATTCATTGCATACAAAATATCCTTTAATTCATAGAAAATGACATTTTAACCATTTGTTTGTTTTATAAGGGGTGAGTATCCAATTCACCCTTGATCCTTTCTCTCCTACACATCCCCACAACACACCACAAACATAATTTTTGTTCAAGCTATGAAAAATAATTAGTTTGTTTTATCTTGGGAATGGGGGGGGGGGGAGGGAGGCGCATCATGACCTTACCCACCCCCCACCCCCCTTCTTTCATAACTCAGATAGCCAGTTTGTTAATTTAAGTTAAGGATTATTTTTTCCATTATTATATAAAATACCGTTATATATATAATGCAAATCACAAGTTTGGTACTTGACAAACAAACCAGGTTTATGTTCCAAGTTTGAAAGCTGTAGCCATTGAACTTTTTAAAATATCACGATTTGCATCATGAACTTCTACAAAAACAGGACGGCAACACTAACACAAACAACAGTCAGTAGAATAACTTAGCGTATTCTCAAAATAGTAACTATTAATATTTAAAAGAATGTTTTGGTAGGGGGGGGGGGGCTTTAGAATGTGAAAACTGTAAAAAAAACAAACACAAAAACAGGCTACCAGAGTATTGCAAGTTTTCTCAGTCCCTTAACAGTGAAAACCCATATCAAAAATTTCTGCCAGAAACTGACATTCAAAGTAACTGACTTAACCTTAAATTTTTTGTGGAAAATGTTTTGCATAATCCTGTCATCAGCTTAATAACAAGTAATGATGATCTTGTGTACTTTTTTGAGTTATTACAGAATTAAATTTTTTCTATTTTCAAGTATTCATCTTGATTTTGATAAAAAAAGGTCATGAATAATTCCAAAAATAAAATTTAAATGTATAATAAATTTTGTAAAAAGATCTTGATTGCTTCTTGGATTATACATGGTAGATTTTTTATGAAAAATAAAAGGTTCTGCATAATTCTCATATTGCTGTGTAAATGTATACCAAGTTTAGTGACATCTTGAGAAAAAATAAAATGTTCTGCATTATCTTTTTATCAACTTAACATACTCAATATTAAGTTACATAATGATATCTTGAAAACTTGCTAACATGGGGACTGATTGACAGAGGGCAAATGTATTGTATCCGCCCGTAAAGCAGTAGGGGACTAAAACCAATTTGCAAACATTTTGTGAGGGGGCTAATGCCTTGATGGCATTGGTGAACAAAGTAGATCCGATTCAGCTGGCATTGATTTTTATTTACCTTGGTTATATATGACCAAAAGAACACTACAGTGCAATATGTGGAGAAAAGGGTTAAGAAATGGTAAACATAGGAAAGTTGAAATGAAGTTAAGTTGTTGGTTTGTGTTTAAAACTGAAAAAGCTAAATGAATATTCATTTGAAAATGGGATCCACCCTTGCCTCCAATTATCACCAATGCAAAACTGTTGTTTTGTAGATAGGGATTAGAAATTTAAAAATATAAAATTTGAAAATACTGGTATGTGTATGGGGTATATCCCTGCCTACCCCAACCCCTCTCTTCCTTACTCACCCTCACCTGAATTGTTTGTTGGTGTGATTTTAGGAAATTTAAAAATGACCCATCTCTTTAATGAAACAGCCCACAAGGATAGAATCTAAAGGCATCAAAAGTATAAAACAAATTCAAATTTTCAAGAATATGCAAATATATTTCACCATTGTTATTCTTCTTGTCCTGATGCATGTGTTTTTCGGTAGAACAAACAATTCCAATAGTCAAGTTCAATACATTTATAAATATTTACCTTCTGCCTTTCTGTTCCGTTTTTATTCTTTTTCCTTGCCAAAAACACTTAATTACTTAATTCTAAATACATGTATTATTATAGAAAATAAAACATAGTGGTTTGATATCTTAAGTTATATAACAGGCTTATAGTAAAGGTGTCACAAAATTTTAATTATCAAAAAACTACCAATGTTGTCATTTACATGTAAATGTAATAACCAAACCAAGTATGAAATAATTAGATAATTATCTTTTTAAGAAATAATCAAACATTAAAAATAAAATGTTGTTTCAGTTTTTTTGGTGCATGTTAAACTTTTAATAGGATTCAAAAGTACATTTTCTTCATGCTGGAGTCATTGTAACATATTATTGCATGTAATATTTGTGCTCCACTTTATACAAGATGACAAGGAAAACTTTAATCATTCACTATAATTTGGAAATTACTGAGCAAGATTCTAATTTTATGTCACAGGATGAAAAATATTATGTAATTTCAAGTGATTGAAATGTTTGTAAAATTCATAAAGAAATAATGATGATTATTAATTTTAAATTTATTGATAACCAGTCTTTTTACAGTTTTGTTTGGTCTGATAAGTTATGTAACCTAATACAACAGCATTTAAACCACTTACTACATTGATGCAACATTTAGTACATGAGCAAAACAGTGTAGATCCCGGTCAGCCAGCACAACCAAAATTTAACATGCTATGCAAATACTTTGCAGTATGCATGAATAATGGATTTTTTAACCTTGATCAATCTAATGAAATAATTTAAGTCCCAAAGAAAAATATTTTTTAATATTTCTATCGTTAAGTAACTGCCTTTTTTGCTTCACCACTGAGCATAATCAGTATTTCAATAAGTAAATTTCTTGTTCATTTCCATAAGAAAAGCTTACGTTGTTTAAAACTTTAATTTTTTTGGTGTCAATAACGTTGTGGATACAGATAACCTGTTTTATAATCTGCTTCACATAGTGATCAAAGACCACTACAATATTGGTTGTATTGGCATTTTCTACACCAAAAGAATTTTTACTAATACAACAGTTAATTTAGTGTTCACAATTACAACCATGGCTTTTCATCAGAAAATTGGGAAGAGGCCCAGGTCTTTCCAATTGGGAAATTTATGCGCGATAATTGTTTATTTTGGGAAAACAAAATTGATTGAAAGATGGGTTCTAGTTTATAAAATTGATAAGTAATTATAAATAGGTATTTTTTTACTTAAAACTAATTTTTAAAGCTTTTTATTTTTCAGACTTCAATTTTCAAACACCCCTCATAGGAGTTTTAACCATTTTTGGACATCTTACTTAGCATTTTGTGAAGAGTTTTTGCCACAATTGTGGAAAAATACTATTTTTTTGGATTGGGTAGAAGCCTATTTTAATCCTCTGTTATATAAGCCTGAAAAGCCCTGACAACTTATATAAAAAGGTTTGTAAATTACTTGTCGATATCTCAGCAAAACAAAAGATAAGATATATGAGGAACAGATGGCCAGGAAGTTAGCAGTGCAGCAGTAACAGCAGTAACACTGCAGTAACACTGCTGGCAGTAACAGCAGTAACACTGCTGTAACACTGCTGGCAGTAACAGCAGTAACACTGCTGTAACACTGCTGGCAGTAACAGCAGTAACACTGCAGTAACACTGCTGGCAGTAACAGCAGTAACACTGCAGTAACACTGCTGGCAGTAACAGCAGTAACAGTGCTGTAACACTGCTGGCAGTAACAGCAGTAATACTGCTGGGACTAACAGCAGTAATACAACAGCAGTAATACTGCTGGCAGTAACAGCAGTATTAACACTAACACCAGTAACACTGCCGGCAGTTACATCAGTAACACTTCTTGAGGAACAGCAGTAATACAAGTGATACTGCTGGTAGTAACAACACTGCTGTTGGTATACTGATGACACCAACAACTGTTAGCAAAAGCATATGTATCAGAACATATACGTTTGAAATTTGAACCAGGAAAATCTTCAACCATGCTAGCATTATCACTGCTGACAGTCATATGCATTTCAAAAGTATCCACATTCAGAAAACACAGCCTCATACAGCTGTAAAGAATACAGGAAATGAGAACGAGTTTATATTATGATTAATTTCAAATCACGGTTCATTAAAAAAATGATGATAATCCGAGGTTTCACTACCGTAGTAACTGTTTGCGGTAACGTCAGAAACATTATTATAATTGCTGCCAGTAACAGAATCAACAGCGAGTATACTGCTTGTAGTAATAGGGGTTAGAACAGTAATACTTCTGGCAGAAGATTTCGTTATAGCAGTCATAATCCCAACAGTAACAGCAGTAACTTCACTACAATGCCACAAGTATTACTTTATTGTAGTTTCAGCATAAAGATAAAATTTACTGATTATGTATGAGCAATAGCAATGCAGCAGTCAGCAATAAAAGTAGAAGCACTTAAGGCAGCTGCAGTATTATTACTGCTAGCAGTAGCATAAATAAGAGCAAAGAAGCTGCTAATAGTAGGATGACACTTATGGGAATTAGTAAAAAAAGTACATCTGACTGTTACATCAGTATTGCGGCGTGAAAAGCAAGATAATCTTTCCTTATTGTTATCCTCTGTTTAGAAACAACCACTGACGATTCCACTTAGGGCGCCACTATAATATCTTACTAATGTTAAAAAAAGTGAAATGTGCATATCAGGAATCGAAACATACAGAGGACACAGCCTCCCCACACAGTCAAGAAGAAGAGAAAGAGAGAGAAAGAGATCATGTTTAATAAAATGATCAGTTTCAAAACTGACACCACAAACAATTAAAAAAATTGAGAACCCGAGGGGTTACCGCCTTGGAACGGTCAGTGGCAAAACAATTTGCCACGGGCGGGGGGGGGGGGGGGGTTGGGTTAAACCAGGTTCTAGGGTGCACCAACCTCACACTTGCACCTAAAAAGCGTGTAGCTAAATATACATTCGCGCAGTTTTACTTCTGGATGAGGTTTAAAACGGTAAAATATTTGTTGTTGTTTTTTTTTGCTAAGAAGAACTTGTAGAATTCCTGATTTATAATCGTAGGATAAACCACGATCACCAGTAGTAAAGGCTTGGGTGATATTGTGTATTTTAGCAGGATTTTGCGGTATGCGGTGATTGTGGGATATAAAACTGAGATATAACATGGATGGAGTTCTCTGTTATAATTTATCTTACAATGTTCACACTTCTGCAGACGTTTTAATGTCTGAATTGTATAATATAGCTTATTTTCTATTCTTTGTACAGGCATAATTGCACACATATACACGAAGATTAAGTAGAAAAATAAAATGGTTTGGGCATAAAGTGCTTACAACATGTGCCCTTCCCTTAATTGTTTAATGATATGAAATGGATGCAATTGATGTTTATGATATGCGATATGATATGTGAAATAATTTATTTGTAATAAATGGACTTTAAATACATTATATGAAAAGAACCAATGACATGGTAACAGCTACTTTACAGATGTACTTAAAGGATAATGCAAGTTCGTAATTATTGATAAACCTTTATCAAGCCTTTTTATTTTATTCGACCACAAGTAGACTCACAATAATTATTTAGACCTCTTTTCAACAACAGCAACTTAATTTTGTCATATTTGCTTTGCGGTATTTTATGGTAATTTTGATGGAATTAGAACACCAGCTTTAATGCATACTACAACGATGTTATTTGCGGTTCCACGCTAATAAAGTTCAATGTTTTTATGAAGTGTAAGTCTCAGTTGTCTCTTTTTTATTGTTGCATTGTACCCACAAAGTTAAATAACACGATCACTAACACCAAATAAGTACTGCGTGTGAATTCAGTAGGATTGGTGCAAATCAATAAAGAAACATACCGTTATATAACTCATAGACGTCTAAAATTACTGAACATCTAGTAAATATTAATTTGTAGGTGCTATGGAACAATAAAGTACAGAAGAGACAATTAACCTACACTTCCATTAGTCCGAATATATATAATTACTAACAGAACTAAGCAATGACATGTTTATAGTATGCATAAAACCAGGATCTAACCGGACACGGACGTGCACTACATTAAACTAAAACAATACTATTATAACAACAACGACAGTATAAAATTTACGTCAAAACTGTTCTATAATTCAAAAGATATTACTTGAAATAAAAGAAATTATTAACCAGTTACGTTTGGAGTATATCAAGAGACACAGTGTAACATAATAAATCAATAAACGTGTTTAAAAACCAACTGTTTCCTCATTACATTCAGCAGTAAAGCTTGCTGACATACGTACAGAAACCATGGAAATTTACCAAAAAAGGTGAACTATGCATATCAGGAATCGCCACATTCAGAAAAAAACAGCCTCCCCACACAGTCAAGAAGCAGAGAGGGGGAGAGAGCATGGTTAATAAAATAATCAGTTTCAAAAAAGACGCCACTAACAATAAACAAAAAAATGAGAACCCGAGGGGTTACCGCCTTGGAACGGTCAGTGGCAAATCAAATTGCCACTGGGGGTCTAAACCAGGTTCTATGGTGCACCAACCTCACACTTGCCCCAACAGGTTCTCGTATCACAAAACAAGTACAAATTGTCTTAGTGAAATAACTCCAACCCACCCATCAGCTCAACAATGTTGCATGCAAAAGCATACAAACATATAAACATAAGAATTTAATAGCATTGCAAAGCCAAAGGGCGGGTACTCAATGATCTTTCCGAGACCAGAGCACCTGGAGTAAAATCAGCAAGAACACGATGACAGGGATGAAAGAAAGAAATCGAGCTTCTAGGTTCTTTTAAGAAAAGATTTCCCCATTAACCTTCATAAACTCTTAAAACCCTGCCACCGTCGTGCAACCAAAGAGGTAAGCATAATGATCAACTGTAGAAGGGTTAATCACTAGGCCTGCAGAGCGCTGTAAAATATCATGTTGGTAACCTTTCTTTTTAAATTTACAGATGGTTTTTACGAATAACCGGGAGAAATTAACACTGCCTTTTATCTTTTTAAGTTTATAAATTAAATCTCCATAAAAAACTGGTTGTGAAATACCTTGTTGCAAAAGTGATTTTAAACTGCATTTGTATTTATGAATTAAATCTGGGTATCGGCGATAAAACTTGCAAAATGTTTTCCTTAATTTGTGATACCGATAACCTTGTTTTAAAAGTTTTTCTGTATTGCAAAGATTACGTTCATTGAAATCATTAACATTGTTGCAAGCTCTTGAAAAGCGAACAAGCTGTGAGATATAAACCCCATAAGATGTTGCACGGGGAACATCATAAAATTAAAATCATCTCTTTTATCATAAATTTTAGTAGTGACATAACCATTTTCAATGGACAGATTTAGATCGAGAAATTTTGCTTGCTTTTCTGAAGTGTTCGCTTTGTTAATTTGTAGTTCTTTAGGATAAATCTTATTTACAAGTAATGGAAAATGGTTATTGTCTATATTTAATAAATCATCAAGGTACCTCGAGGTGTTGTTAAAAGCTGTAATTATATCATTTTGATGTTCAGTAGAAAGAGATAACATAAAGTCTCTTTCATAACAGTATAAAAACAGATCAGCAACAAGGGGTGCACAATTAGTACCCATTGGGATGCCTATTACTTGTTTATAAATAGAGGTACCGAATCTAACATAAATATTATCCAGTAAGAAAGTTAGCGACTCTATAAGGTCTTGACAAGTCCATAAGGTATGATTATCATAAGAACCATCTGTAAAAAATGCCCTATGTTCATTACAAGCGATGAAGGCTTTATTCTCTCTAGCAAACGTTTTTTCAATGAGACTGGTTAGTTTGTCTCTTATTAAATTATGAGGGAGCGAAGTGTATAATGTTGAGAAATCGTAAGTAGAGAAACAGAACGCCCGATAATTATTTGATTTAAGCTTTTTCAAAACGTCATTTGAATTTTTAATCGACCAAAATAAATTTTTGCCAGAAGTTTCAAAAACCTTATCACAATACCTAATTACGTATTCTTTTATAGATGTAAGACAAGATGTTAAGAGCACGGATAAAATAGTAGTAGTGCAAGAACTAGAGTTAGCAATAAATCTTGCTTTATACCGTGTTTTATGCACTTTAGGTAACCAATACATAGTAGGTACTTTGTCTTGTTTCGGCTCAATACTGAATCTAAATTTTGTAATTTGTAGAGTGTGTGCAGTAACAATATCACTCTCAGATGAAGAAGGCAGTATATAAGCATTAGTGCTTTTCAGTTCTTCAGTTTGAATATTGATATAGTGTATTCGTCACACTATAATTACATTATTAGAAGCCTTATCAGCAGGTGTTAAAACAAATCTGTTATGAAAGTCTTGAATTCCTTTTTTCAAATGACGAAAGTTAAAACGAGGTCGAGGTGGTAATAAAGCAATGTTTCTTTCATAAAATGATATACGGGTGTCAATTATTTTGAATATGTGCTTTTTCCAGTTAGAAAGTGCATTAGGCTCGGCATGTTCTCTTTTGCACCATTTATTGCAAAATAAGTTCAAAGACTCGGCAATTTCTGCACGGCATGCATTAAAGTCAATTTTGGATGATATTCTATATTTGGGACCTTTAGAAATTAAATTACGAATTCTAGAGTCTTTGATTAAATTAAGATCACCGGTAACAATATGACCGGCAGGCTTATAGCAATATTTAGAAGTTAAACAATCTCAAGATTTTGGTGTATTTTCAATGATCTGTAAATCCGATGTAATTTTATTGTAATTAAAAATTGTATTTCTAGTTGGTTTGTTGTATTTATAACAAACCATAGGCGATTCAGTAATCTTAAAATAAATAGGAACCGCCGATTGAACTGTTTTATCTTTAAATATACTAGGAAGGTCAATAAAATCTATTCCTTTATTTAAAAAAGAAATTTTAAGGAAATGTCTTTGATGGTCAGATTCCAAGTCAATATGCGGCCTGAGAACATGCCGAGTATAACACTGAATAAGACTAGCAACCTCGTAAAATGGATGGGTTCTAATGACGATGTCGTCGGCTTCCTCATCCAGTTTCTGCAAACTTGATATAGAAAGAGAAGCTAACCTAGATAGCATAGCGTGTCTGCCAGATTGTTTTAAAATAATATGTAGGTCATGAATAGAACAACGAATACGTGATTTTCTTTTTATGTTTCCATTAGTTCTGCTTCCGTGCGACCTCGATTTTCTTTTACGTATTTCAAGTAATTCAAAGACGTCATAATCAGGATTTTTAGAAATGTTGCCTTCTTGATAAATATTATCATTTAAACCAAGTGGGTAAGGAGTTTGTAATTTTTTAATCCATTTCTGCTCCGAAACGAGCCTGGCCCTGATTTTAAATGCTCTTGAAGCAGTGCTGTCAAATGAAAGTTTTTCTACTGGTTGAACGGAAATATTTTGTAAACGGTGTCCTGAATGCTTAAAGTGTTGGTATAAAAATGTTTTAAATTTACTGTTGTTTCGAATTTTAGAACAATGTTGTCCAAAACGTGTTTTTAAAGGGCGACCTGTTTGTCCCACATATTGAATACCACAGTTATTAGAATTTCAAGTTAAAACGTAAACAATATTATCAGTTCGTCAGTCTATATCATTATTAATGTTAACTGAGAAAGTTCTGCCGTTAACTGTGGATTTAATGATAGAATTACAATTCAAATAATCACAGCATCTGCACCTCTTAGAATTGCACTTGAAAATAGAAGGATAAGGTCTGCGTCTTCCGTCATTCAAATTATTTGTTGTAGAAATATTATACTTTCGAAGAATAGGAGATTTTAAAGGTGAAAGAGTAATTTTTAAATTGTTTTTAAATAAATTAGTACAGTGAGCCCTCTGCAGACCTGTCATATTGATTGGATTTAACTCGATCCAAGCTGTCGTCGAATGGCAGTAACTAGCAGTAAAAACATATGAAATTGCATTGATGCCATGCTTTTTTTTCTATGAAAATTTCACGTTATATACACAGAGTCGTATTTTAACACCGACACTAACGCTACCAAGTCAACATCGTGAATAGATTCAATAGCATATAGGCTGGATCATCTGGATACCTGTAAATAATGTTTGTTGCCGACGACAACAATGGGAAACAGATTGGCTACTATTAAAGTTTAATAGTGCCTTTCCCACTCTTCATATTGGCAATGCCTCAGTGTGCTTGAAATGTCCAAGGGATGCGTTGAAATGCAACGTAATAATGGTACCCAAATACCACAGTTTAATGAACCTTAATAATTATAGTCCTGCTTTTCCAAGAAATGCTCAACAGAACTTTGTAAAAGTTTCTTAACATTTTCCCGATTATACCGTAAATGAGACCTTAAATTCATAATCTCACGTTCAGCAATAAAACTTAATGAAATAGACAAAGGCAGATTTTTCTTATTCTCTAAGTTGAAATTGCAAATAAGTCTAATGCCACCTGGGATAAACAGTCGGCGTCAGTAAAACAGCTTCTTTCGCCGACGAACAGTCGGTCAGGACACGTAAGATTTCAGAAGAGAAGTATTTTTACACGGACACTAACGCTGCCAGCTCCGCCCCTGACTCGTTGTGCAAAGAAACTTTCCGACCAATTTTAGGATATGACTATCCACTCTCAACCACAAGTGACCGCTTCTCGATCCAAGCGGTGGTCGAATGTCAGTAACTAGCAGTAAAAACGTATCAAATTGCATTGATGCCATGCTTTTTTTTCTATGAAAATTTCACGTTATATACACATTAGGCATTAGAACTTTGTGATTTAACAAGTGCAGATATTCATTATTTTCCTTGCTTATATTGTTACATGTAATAAGTCCAACGCCATCTGGATTTAACAGTCGGCAAAGGTGAAGAAGCTTCCGTTGCCGACGGCAAGCCTTTCAGGCAATGCCACCCTTCAACAGAGTCGTATTTTAACACCGACACTAACGCTGCCAGCTCCGCACCTGACACCTTGGGCAAAAAAACATTCCGACTAATTTAAGGATATGACTATCCCCTCTCAACCACAAGTTACCGCTTCTCGATCCAAGCTGTCGTCGAATGGCAGTAACTAGCAGTAAAAACATATGAAATTGCATTGATGCCATGCTTTTTTTTCTATGAAAATTTCACGTTATATACACATTAGGCATTAGAACTTTGTGATTTAAAAAGTGCAGATAATCATTATTTTCCTTGCTAATATTGTTAATAGGTCAAACACCATTTGGGTTTAACAGTCGGCGAAGGTGAAGAAGCTTCCGTTGCCGACGGCAAGCCTTTCAGGCAATGCCACCCTTCAACAGAGTCGTATTTTTACACCGACACTAACGCTGCCAGCTCCGCACCTGACTCGTTGTGCACAAAAACGTTAGGACTAATTTTAGTATATGACTATCCCCTCTCAACCACAAGTTACCGCTTCTCGATCCCAGCTGTCGTCGAATGGCAGTAACCAGCAGTAAAAACATATCAAATTGCTTTGATGCCATGCTTTTTTTCTATGAAAATTTCACGTTATATACACATTCAGCATTAGAACTTTGTAATTAAATAAGCGCAGATATTCATTCTTTTCCTAGCTAACATTGTAAATAGGTCCAATGCCATTTGGGTTTAATAGTCGGTGAAGTTGAAACAGTTTCCGTTGCCGACGGCAAGCCTTTCAGGCAATGACACCCTTCAACAGAGTCGTATTTTTACACCTACACTAACGTTGCCAGCTCCGCACCTGACTCGTTGTGCAAAAAAACATTCCGACTAATTTAAGGATATGACTATCCCCTCTCAACCACAAGTTACCGCTTGTCGATCCAAGCTGTGGTCGAATGGCAGTAACCAGCAGTAAAAACATATCAAATTGCTTTGACGCCATGCTTTTTTTCTATGAAAATTTCACGTTATATACACATTAGGCATTAGAACTTTGTGATTTAACAAGTGCAGATATTCATCATTTTCCTTGCTAATATTGTTAATAGGTCCAACACCATCTGGGTTTAACAGTCGGTGAAGGTGAATAAGCTTCCGTTGCCGACGGCAAGCCTTTCAGGCAATGCCACCCTTCAACAGAGTCGTATTTTTACACCGACACTAACGCTGCCAGCTCCGCACCTGACACCTTGGGCAAAAAAACATTCCGACTAATTTAAGGATATGACTATCCCCTCTCAACCACAAGTTACCGCTTCTCGATCCAAGCTGTCGTCGAATGGCAGTAACTAGCAGTAAAAACATATGAAATTGCATTGGTGCCATGCTTTTTTTCTATGAAAATTTCACGTTATATACACATTAGGCATTAGAACTTTGTGATTTAACAAGTGCAGATAATCATTATTTTCCTAGCTAACATTGTAAATAGGTCCAACACCATTTGGGTTTAACAGTCGGCGAATGTGAAGAAGCTTCCATTGCCGACGGCAAGCCTTTCAGGCAATGCCACCCTTCAACAGAGTCGTATTTTTACAACGACACTAACTCTGCCAGCTCCGCACCTGACTCGTTGTGCACAAAAACGTTAGGACTAATTTTAGTATATGACTATCCCCTCTCAACCACAAGTTACCGCTTCTCGATCCCAGCTGTCGTCGAATGGCAGTAACCAGCAGTAAAAACATATCAAATTGCTTTGATGCCATGCTTTTGTTTCTATGAAAATTTCACGTTATATACACCTTCAGCATTAGAACTTTGTAATTAAATAAGCGCAGATATTCATTCTTTTCCTAGCTAACATTGTAAATAGGTCCAATGCCATTTGGGTTTAATAGTCGGTGAAGTTGAAACAGTTTCCGTTGCCGACGGCAAGCCTTTCAGGCAATGCCACCCTTCAACAGAGTCGTATTTTTACACCTACACTAACGTTGCCAGCTCCGCACATGACTCGGCTTGTGCAAAAAAACATTCCGACTAATTTTAGGATATGACTATCCCCTCTCAACCACAAGTTACCGCTTGTCGATCCAAGCTGTGGTCGAATGGCAGTAACCAGCAGTAAAAACATATCAAATTGCTTTGACGCCATGCTTTTTTTTCTATGAAAATTTCACGTTATATACACATTAGGCATTAGAACTTTGTGATTTAACAAGTGCAGATAATCATTATTTTCCTTGCTAATATTGTTAATAGGTCCAACATCATTTGGGTTTAACAGTCGGCGAAGGTGAAGAAGCTTCCGTTGCCGACGGCAAGCCTTTCAGGCAATGCCACCCTTCAACAGAGTCGTATTTTTACACCGACACTAACGCTGCCAGCTCCGCACCTGACTCGTTGTGCACAAAAACGTTAGGACTAATTGTAGTATATGACTATCCCCTCTCAACCACAAGTTACCGCTTCTCGATCCCAGCTGTCGTCGAATGGTAGTAACCAGCAGTAAAAACATATCAAATTGCTTTGATGCCATGCTTTTGTTTCTATGAAAATTTCACGTTATATACACCTTCAGCATTAGAACTTTGTAATTAAATAAGCGCAGATATTCATTCTTTTCCTAGCTAACATTGTAAATAGGTCCAATGCCATTTGGGTTTAATAGTCGGTGAAGTTGAAACAGTTTCCGTTGCCGACGGCAAGCCTTTCAGGCAATGCCACCCTTCAACAGAGTCGTATTTTTACACCTACACTAACGTTGCCAGCTCAGCACCTGACTCGTTGTGCAAAAAAACATTCCGACTAATTTTAGGATATGACTATCCCCTCTCAACCACAAGTTACCGCTTGTCGATCCAAGCTGTGGTCGAATGGCAGTAACCAGCAGTAAAAACTTATCAAATTGCTTTGACGCCATGCTTTTTTTCTATGAAAATTTCACGTTATATACACATTAGGCATTAGAACTTTGTGATTTAACAAGTGCAGATAATCATTATTTTCCTTGCTAATATTGTTAATAGGTCCAACATCATTTGGGTTTAACAGTCGGCGAAGGTGAAGAAGCTTCCGTTGCCGACGGCAAGCCTTTCAGGCAATGCCACCCTTCAACAGAGTCGTATTTTTACACCGACGCTAACGCTGCCAGCTCCGCACCTGACTCGTTGTGCACAAAAACGTTAGGACTAATTTTAGTATATGACTATCCCCTCTCAACCACAAGTTACCGCTTCTCGATCCCAGCTGTCGTCGAATGGCAGTAACCAGCAGTAAAAACATATCAAATTGCTTTGATGCCATGCTTTTTTTCTATGAAAATTTCACGTTATATACACCTTCAGCATTAGAACTTTGTAATTAAATAAGCGCAGATATTCATTCTTTTCCTAGCTAACATTGTAAATAGGTCCAATGCCATTTGGGTTTAATAGTCGGTGAAGTTGAAACAGTTTCCGTTGCCGACGGCAAGCCTTTCAGGCAATGCCACCCTTCAACAGAGTCGTATTTTTACACCTACACTAACGTTGCCAGCTCCGCACCTGACTCGTTGTGCAAAAAAACATTCCGACTAATTTTAGGATATGACTATCCCCTCTCAACCACAAGTTACCGCTTGTCGATCCAAGCTGTGGTCGAATGGCAGTAACCAGCAGTAAAAACATATCAAATTGCTTTGACGCCATGCTTTTTTTCTATGAAAATTTCACGTTATATACACATTAGGCATTAGAACTTTGTGATTTAACAAGTGCAGATATTCATCATTTTCCTTGCTTATATTGTTAATAGGTCCAACACCATCTGGGTTTAACAGTCGGTGAAGGTGAATAAGCTTCCGTTGCCGACGGCAAGCCTTTCAGGCAACGCCACCCTTCAACAGAGTCGTATTTTTACACCGACACTAACGCTGCCAGCTCCGCACCTGACACCTTGGGCAAAAAAACATTCCGACCAATTTTAGGATATGACTATCCCCTCTCAACCACAAGTTACCGCTTGTCGATCCAAGCTGTGGTCGAATGGCAGTAACCAGCAGTAAAACCATATCAAATTGCTTTGACGCCATGCTTTTTTTCTATGAAAATTTCACGTTATATACACATTCAGCATTAGAACTTTGTAATTAAATAAGCGCAGATATTCATTCTTTTCCTAGCTAACATTGTAAATAGGTCCAATGCCATTTGGGTTTAATAGTCGGTGAAGTTGAAACAGTTTCCGTTGCCGACGGCAAGCCTTTCAGGCAATGCCACCCTTCAACAGAGTCGTATTTTTACACCTACACTAACGTTGCCAGCTCCGCACCTGACTCGTTGTGCAAAAAAACATTCCGACTAATTTTAGGATATGACTATCCCCTCTCAACCACAAGTTACCGCTTGTCGATCCAAGCTGTGGTCGAATGGCAGTAACCAGCAGTAAAAACATATCAAATTGCTTTGACACCATGCTTTTTTTCTATGAAAATTTCACGTTATATACACATTAGGCATTAGAACTTTGTGATTTAACAAGTGCAGATATTCATCATTTTCCTTGCTAATATTGTTAATAGGTCCAACACCATCTGGGTTTAACAGTCGGTGAAGGTGAATAAGCTTCCGTTGCCGACGGCAAGCCTTTCAGGCAATGCCACCCTTCAACAGAGTCGTATTTTTACACCGACACTAACGCTGCCAGCTCCGCACCTGACACCTTGGGCAAAAAAACATTCCGACCAATTTTAGGATATGACTATCCCCTCTCAACCACAAGTTACCGCTTGTCGATCCAAGCTGTTGTCGAATGGCAGTAACCAGCAGTAAAAACATATCAAATTGCTTTGACGCCATGCTTTTTTTCTATGAAAATTTCACGTTATATACACATTCAGCATTAGAACTTTGTAATTAAATAAGCGCAGATATTCATTCTTTTCCTAGCTAACATTGTAAATAGGTCCAATGCCATTTGGGTTTAATAGTCGGTGAAGTTGAAACAGTTTCCGTTGCCGACGGCAAGCCTTTCAGGCAATGCCACCCTTCAACAGAGTCGTATTTTTACACCTACTATACGTTGCCAACTCCGCACCTGACTCGTTGTGCAAAAAAAACATTCCGACTTAATTTTAGGATATGACTATCCCCTCTCAACCACAAGTTACCGCTTGTCGATCCAAGCTGTGGTCGAATGGCAGTAACCAGCAGTATAAACATATCAAATTGCTTTGACGCCATGCTTTTTTTCTATGAAAATTTCACGTTATATACACATTAGGCATTAGAACTTTGTGATTTAACAAGTGCAGATATTCACTGTTTTCCTTGCTAATATTGTTAATAGGTCCAACACCATCTGGGTTTAACAGTCGGTGAAGGTGAATAAGCTTCCGTTGCCGACGGCAAGCCTTTCAGGCAATGCCACCCTTCAACAGAGTCGTATTTTTACACCGACACTAACGCTGCCAGCTCCGCACCTGACACCTTGGGCAAAAAAACATTCCGACCAATTTTAGGATAGGACTATCCCCTCTCAACCACAAGTTACCGCTTGTCGATCCCAGCTGTGGTCGAATGGCAGTAACCAGCAGTAAAAACATATCAAATTGCTTTGACGCCATGCTTTTTTTCTATGAAAATTTCACGTTATATACACATTAGGCATTAGAACTTTGTGATTTAACAAGTGCAGATAATCATTATTTTCCTTGCTAATATTGTTAATAGGTCCAACATCATTTGGGTTTAACAGTCGGCGAAGGTGAAGAAGCTTCCGTTGCCGACGGCAAGCCTTTCAGGCAATGCCACCCTTCAACAGAGTCGTATTTTTACACCGACACTAACGCTGCCAGCTCCGCACCTGACTCGTTGTGCACAAAAACGTTAGGACTAATTTTAGTATATGACTATCCCCTCTCAACCACAAGTTACCGCTTCTCGATCCCAGCTGTCGTCGAATGGTAGTAACCAGCAGTAAAAACATATCAAATTGCTTTGATGCCATGCTTTTTTTCTATGAAAATTTCACGTTATATACACCTTCAGCATTAGAACTTTGTAATTAAATAAGCGCAGATATTCATTCTTTTCCTAGCTAACATTGTAAATAGGTCCAATGCCATTTGGGTTTAATAGTCGGTGAAGTTGAAACAGTTTCCGTTGCCGACGGCAAGCCTTTCAGGCAATGCCACCCTTCAACAGAGTCGTATTTTTACACCTACACTAACGTTGCCAGCTCCGCACCTGACTCGTTGTGCAAAAAAACATTCCGACTAATTTTAGGATATGACTATCCCCTCTCAACCACAAGTTACCGCTTGTCGATCCAAGCTGTGGTCGAATGGCAGTAACCAGCAGTAAAAACATATCAAATTGCTTTGGCGCCATGCTTTTTTTCTATGAAAATTTCACGTTATATACACATTAGGCATTAGAACTTTGTGATTTAACAAGTGCAGATATTCATCATTTTCCTTGCTTATATTGTTAATAGGTCCAACACCATCTGGGTTTAACAGTCGGTGAAGGTGAATAAGCTTCCGTTGCCGACGGCAAGCCTTTCAGGCAACGCCGCCCTTCAACAGAGTCGTATTTTTACACCGACACTAACGCTGCCAGCTCCGCACCTGACACCTTGGGCAAAAAAACATTCCGACCAATTTTAGGATATGACTATCCCCTCTCAACCACAAGTTACCGCTTGTCGATCCAAGCTGTGGTCGAATGGCAGTAACCAGCAGTAAAACCATATCAAATTGCTTTGACGCCATGCTTTTTTTCTATGAAAATTTCACGTTATATACACATTCAGCATTAGAACTTTGTAATTAAATAAGCGCAGATATTCATTCTTTTCCTAGCTAACATTGTAAATAGGTCCAATGCCATTTGGGTTTAATAGTCGGTGAAGTTGAAACAGTTTCCGTTGCCGACGGCAAGCCTTTCAGGCAATGCCACCCTTCAACAGAGTCGTATTTTTACACCTACACTAACGTTGGCAGCTCCGCACCTGACTCGTTGTGCAAAAAAAACATTCCGACTAATTTTAGGATATGACTATCCCCTCTCAACCACAAGTTACCGCTTGTCGATCCAAGCTGTGGTCGAATGGCAGTAACCAGCAGTATAAACATATCAAATTGCTTTGACGCCATGCTTTTTTTCTATGAAAATTTCACGTTATATACACATTCAGCATTAGAACTTTGTAATTAAATAAGCGCAGATATTCATTCTTTTCCTAGCTAACATTGTAAATAGGTCCACTGCCATTTGGGTTTAATAGTCGGTGAAGTTGAAACAGTTTCCGTTGCCGACGGCAAGCCTTTCAGGCAATGCCACCCTTCAACAGAGTCGTATTTTTACACCTACACTAACGTTGCCAGCTCCGCACCTGACTCGTTGTGCAAAAAAACATTCCGACTAATTTTAGGATATGACTATCCCCTCTCAACCACAAGTTACCGCTTGTCGATCCAAGCTGTGGTCGAATGGCAGTACCCAGCAGTATAAACATATCAAATTGCTTTGACACCATGCTTTTTTTCTATGAAAATTTCACGTTATATACACATTAGGCATTAGAACTTTGTGATTTAACAAGTGCAGATATTCATCATTTTCCTTGCTAATATTGTTAATAGGTCCAACACCATCTGGGTTTAACAGTCGGTGAAGGTGAATAAGCTTCCGTTGCCGACGGCAAGCCTTTCAGGCAATGCCACCCTTCAACAGAGTCGTATTTTTACACCGACACTAACGCTGCCAGCTCCGCACCTGACACCTTGGGCAAAAAAACATTCCGACCAATTTTAGGATAGGACTATCCCCTCTCAACCACAAGTTACCGCTTGTCGATCCCAGCTGTGGTCGAATGGCAGTAACCAGCAGTAAAAACATATCAAATTGCTTTGACGCCATGCTTTTTTTCTATGAAAATTTCACGTTATATACACATTAGGCATTAGAACTTTGTAATTAAATAAGCGCAGATATTCATTCTTTTCCTAGCTAACATTGTAAATAGGTCCAATGCCATTTGGGTTTAATAGTCGGTAAAGTTGAAACAGTTTCCGTTGCCGACGGCAAGCCTTTCAGGCAATGCCACCCTTCAACAGAGTCGTATTTTTACACCTACACTAACGTTGCCAGCTCCGCACCTGACTCGTTGTGCAAAAAAACATTCCGACTAATTTTAGGATATGACTATCCCCTCTCAACCACAAGTTACCGCTTGTCGATCCAAGCTGTGGTCGAATGGCAGTAACCAGCAGTAAATCATATCAAATTGCTTTGACGCCATGCTTTTTTTCTATGAAAATTTCACGTTATATACACATTAGGCATTAGAACTTTGTGATTTAACAAGTGCAGATATTCATCATTTTCCTTGCTAATATTGTTAATAGGTCCAACACCATCTGGGTTTAACAGTCGGTGAAGGTGAATAAGCTTTCGTTGCCGACGGCAAGCCTTTCAGGCAACGCCACCCTTCAACAGAGTCGTATTTTTACACCGACACTAACGCTGCCAGCTCCGCACCTGACACCTTGGGCAAAAAAACATTCCGACCAATTTTAGGATATGACTATCCCCTCTCAACCACAAGTTACCGCTTCTCGATCCCAGCTGTCGTCGAATGGCAGTAACCAGCAGTAAAAACATATCAAGTTGCTTTGATGCCATGCTTTTTTTTCTATGAAAATTTCACGTTATATACACATTAGGCATTAGAACTTTGTAATTAAATAAGCGCAGATATTCATTCTTTTCCTAGCTAACATTGTTAATAGGTCCAATGCCATTTGGGTTTAACAGTCGGTGAAGTTGAAACAGTTTCCGTTGCCGACGGCAAGCCTTTCAGGCAATGCCACCCTTCAACAGAGTCGTATTTTTACACCTACACTAACGTTGCCAGCTCCGCTCCTGACTCGTTGTGCAAAAAAAACATTCCGACTAATTTTAGGATATGACTATCCCCTCTCAACCACAAGTTACCGCTTGTCGATCCAAGCTGTGCTCGAATGGCAGTAATCAGCAGTAAAAACATATAAAATTGCTTTGGTGCCATCCTTTTTTTTTCCATGAAAATTTCGCGTTATATACACATTCAGCATTAGAACTTTGTGATTAAACAAGCGCAGATATTCACTGTTTTCCTTGCTAACATTGTTAATAGGTCCAATGCCATCTGGGTTTAATGGTCGGTGAAGTTAAAACAGTTTCCGTTGCCGACGGTAAGCCTTTCAGAAATTTTCATAGAAAAAAAGCATGGCATTAAAGCAATTTCATGTGTTTTTACTGCTGGTTACTGCCATTCGACGACAGCTTGGATCGAGAAGCGGTAACTTGTGGTTGAGAGGGGCTATTCATATCCTAAAATTGGTCGGAATGTTTTTTTGCCCAAGGTGTCAGGTGCGTAGCTGGCAGCGTTAGTGTCGGTGTAAAAATACGACTCTGTTGAAGGGTGGCATTGCCTGAAAGGCCTGCCGTCGGCAACGGAAGCTTATTCACCTTCACCGACTGTTAAATCCAGATGGCATTGGACCTATTAACAATATTAGCAAGGAAATTGATGAATATCTGCACTTGTTAAATCACAAAGTTCTAATACCTAATGTGTATATAACGTGAAATTTTCATAGAAAAAAAAAGCATGGCATCAAAGGAATTTCATATGTTTTTACTGCTGGTTACTGCCATTCGACCACACCTTGGATCGAGAAGCGGTAACTTGTTGTTGAGAAGGGATAGTCATATCCTAAAATTGCTCGGACTGTTTTTTTTTCACAAACACACAGGGGCGGAGCTGGCGACGTTATCGGTGTAAAAAAAATACTTTGTTGAAGGGTTGCCTTGCCTAAAAGGCTTGCCGTCGGCAACGGAAGCTGTTTCAACTTCACCGACTATTAAACCCAGATGGCATTGGACCTATAAAAAGGTGAAATATGCATATCAGGAATCGCCACATTCAGAAAAAACAGCCTCCCCACACAGTCAAGAAGCAGAGAGGGGGAGAGAGCATGGTTAATAAAATAATCAGTTTCAAAAAAGACACCACTAACAATTAACAAAAATGAGAACCCGAGGGGTTACCGCCTTGGAACGGTCAGTGGCAAATCAAATTGCCACTGGGGGTTTAAACCAGGTTCTAGGGTGCACCAACCTCACACTTGCCCCAACAGGTTCTCATATCACAAAACAAGTACAAGTTGTCTTGGTGAAAAGACTCCAACCCACTTATCTGCTTAACAATGTTGCATGCAAAAGCACACAAACATATAAAACATAAGAAGCTAAGAGCATTGCAAAGCCGAAAGGGGTAATCAATGATCTTACCGAGACCAGAGCTCCTGGAGTAAAATCAGCAAGAACACGATGACAGGGAAAAAAAGAAACAAATCGAGTTTCTAGGTTCTTTTAAGAAAAGATTTCCCCAATAACCTTCATAAACTCTTAAACCCCTGCCACCGTCGTGCAACCAAAGAGGTAAGCATAATGATCAACTGTAGAAGGGTTAATCACCAGGCCTGCAGAGCGCTGTAAAATATCATGTTGGTAACCTTTCTTTTTAAATTTACAGATGGTTTTTACGAATAACCGGGAGAAATTAACACTGCCTTTAATCTTTTTAAGTTTATAAATTAAATCTCCATAAAAAACTGGTTGTGAAATACCTTGTTGCAAAAGTGATTTAAAACTGCATTTGTATTTATGAATTAAATCTGGGTATCGGCGATAAAACTTGCAAAAGGTTTTCCTTAATTTGTGATACCGATAACCTTGTTTTAAGAGTTTTTCTGTAATGCAAAGATTACGTTCATTGAAGTCATTAACATTGTTGCAAGCTCTTGAAAAGCGAACAAGCTGTGAGATATAAACCCCATAAGATGTTGCACGGGGAACATCGCCGTCTAAAAACGGAAAATTTACTATATTAAAATTAAAATCATCTCTTTTATCATAAATTTTAGTAGTGACATAACCATTTTCAATGGACAGATTTAGATCGAGAAAGTTTGCTTGCTTTTCTGAAGTGTTCGCTTTGTTAAGTTGTAGTTCTTTGGGATAAATCTTATTAACCAGTAATGGAAAATGGTTATTGTCTATATTTAATAAATCATCAAGGTACCTCGAGGTGTTGTTAAAAGCTGTAATTATATCATCTTGATGTTCAGTAGAAAGAGATAACATAAAGTCTCTTTCATAACAGTATAAAAACAGATCAGCAACAAGGGGTGCACAATTAGTACCCATTGGGATGCCTATTACTTGTTTATAAATAGAGGTACCGAATCTAACATAAATATTATCCAGTAAGAAAGTTAGCGACTCTATAAGGTCTTGACAAGTCCATAATGTATAATTATCATAAGAACCATCTGTAAAAAATGCCCTATGTTCATTACAAGCGATGAAGGTTTTATTTTCTCTAGCAAACGTTTTTTCAATGAGACTGGTTAGTTTGTCTCTTATTAAATTATGAGGGAGCGAAGTGTATAATGTTGAGAAATCATAAGTAGACAAACAGAACGCCCGAAAATTATTTGATTTAAGCTTTTTCAAAACGTCATTTGAATTTTTAATCGACCAAAATAAATTTTTGCCAGAAGTTTCAAAAACCTTATCACAATACCTAATTACGTGTTCTTTTATAGCTGTAAGACAAGATGTTAAGAGCACGGATAATTTAGTAGTAGTGCAAGAACTAGAGTTAGCAATAAATCTTGCTTTATACGGTGTTTTATGCATTTTAGGTAACCAATACATAGTAGGTACTTTGTCTTGTTTCGGCTCAATACTGATTCTAAATTTTGTAATTTGTAGAGTGTGTGCAGTAACAATATCACTCTCAGATGAAGAAGTCAGTATATAAGCATTAGTGCTGTTCAGTTCTTCAGTTTGAATATTAATATAGTGTATTCGTCACACTATAATTACATTATTAGAAGCCTTATCAGCAGGTGTTAAAACAAATCTGTTATGAAAGTCTTGAATTCCTTTTTTCAAATGACGAAAGTTAAAACGAGGTCGAGGTGGTAATAAAGCAATGTTTCTTTCATAAAATGATATACGGGTGTCAATTATTTTGAATATGTGCTTTTTCCAGTTAGAAAGTGCATTAGGCTCGGCATATTCTCTTTTGCACCATTTATTGCAAAATAATTTCAAAGACTCAGCAATTTCTGCACGGCATGCATTAAAGTCAATTTTGGATGATATTCTATATTTGGGACCTTTAGAAATTAAATTACGAATTCTAGAGTCTTTGATTAAATTAAGATCACCGGTAACAATATGACCGGCAGACTTATAGAAATATTTAGAAGTTAAACACTCTCAAGATTTTGGTGTATTTTCAATGATCTGTAAATCCGATGTAATTTTATTGTAATTAAAAATTATATTTCTAGTTGGTTTGTTGTATTTATAACAAACCATAGGCGATTCAGTATAAACAATGTTAGCAAGGAAAACAATGAATATCTGCACTTGTGAAATCACAAAGTTCTAATGCTGAATGTGTATATAACGCGAAATTTTCATAGAAAAAAAAAAGCATGGCATCAAGCAATTTGATATGTTTTTACTGCTGGTTACTGCCATTCGACGACAGCTGGGATCGAGAAGCGGTAACTTGTGGTTGAGAGGGGATAGTCATATTCTAAAATTAGTCGGAATGTTTTTGTGCACAACGAGTCAGGTGCAGAGCTGGCAGCGTTAGTGTCGGTGTAAAAATACGACTCTGTTGAAGGGTGGCATTGCCTGAAAGGCTTACCGTCGGCAACGGAAGCTTCTTCACCTTCGCCGACTGTTAAACCCAAATGGTGTTGGACCTATTTACAATATTACCAAGGAAAATCATGAATATCTGCACTTGTTAAATCACAAAGTTCTAATGCCTAATGTGTATATAACGTGAAATTTTCATAGAAAAAAGCATGGCATCAATGCAATTTCATATGTTTTTACTGCTGGTTACTGCCATTCGACGACAGCTTGTATCGAGAAGCGGTAACTTGTGGTTGAGAGGGGATAGTCATATACTAAAATTAGTCATAATGTTTTTTTGCACAACGAGTCAGTGCAGAGCTGGCAGCGTTAGTGTCGGTGTAAAAATACGACTCTGTTGAAGGGTGGCATTGCCTGAAAGGCTTGCAGTCGGCAACGGAAGCTTCTTCACCTTCGCCGACTGTTAAACCCAAATGGCATTGGACCTATTAACAATATTACCAAGGAAAATAATGAATATCTGCACTTGTTAAATCACAAAGTTCTAATGCCTATTGTGTATATAACGTGAAATTTTCATAGAAAACAAGCATGGCGTCAAAGCAATTTGATATGTTTTTACTGCTGATTACTGCCATTCGACCACAGCTTGGATCGAGAAGCGGTAACTTGTGGTTGAGAGGGGATAGTCATGTCCTAAAATTGCTCTGACTGTTTTTTTGCACAAAGACACAGGGGCGGAGCTGGCGGCGTTAGTGTCGGTGTAAAAAAAAACTGTGTTGAAGGGTGGCATTGTCTGAAAGGCTTACCGTCGGCAACGGAAACTGTTTTAACTTCACCGACCATTAAACCCAGATGGCGTTGGACCTATTAACAATGTTAGCAAGGAAAACAGTGAATATCTGCGCTTGTTTAATCACAAAGTTCTAATGCTGAATGTGTATATAACGCGAAATTTTCATGGAAAAAAAGGATGGCACCAAAGCAATTTTATATGTTTTTACTGCTGATTACTGCCATTCGAGCACAGCTTGGATCGACAAGCGGTAACTTGTGGTTGAGAGGGGATAGTCATATCCTAAAATTAGTCGGAATGTTTTTTGCACAACGAGTCAGGAGCGGAGCTGGCAACGTTAGATAAGGTGTAAAAATACGACTCTGTTGAAGGGTGGCATTGCCTGAAAGGCTTGCCGTCGGCAACGGAAACTGTTTCAACTTCACCGACTGTTAAACCCAAATGGCATTGGACCTATTTACAATGTTAGCTAAGAAAAGAATGAATATCTGCGCTTATTTAATTACAAAGTACTAATGCTGAATGTGTATATAACGTGGAATTTTCATAGAAAAAAAGCATGGCATCAAAGCAATTTGATATGTTTTTACTGCTGGTTACTGCCATTCGACGACAGCTGGGATCGAGAAGCGGTAACTTGTGGTTGAGAGGGGATAGTCATATACTAAAATTAGTCCTAACGTTTTTGTGCACAACGAGTCAGGTGCGGAGCTGGCAGCGTTAGTGTCGGTGTAAAAATACGACTCTGTTGAAGGGTGGCATTGCCTGAAAGGCTTGCCGTCGACAACGGAAGCTTCTTCACCTTCGCCGACTGTTAAACCCAAATGGTGTTGGACCTATTAACAATATTAGCAAGGAAAATAATGATTATCTGCACTTTTTAAATCACAAAGTTCTAATGCCTAATGTGTATATAACGTGAAATTTTCATAGAAAAAAAGCATGGCATCAATGCAATTTGATATGTTTTTACTGCTAGTTACTGCCATTCGACGACAGCTTGGATCGAGAAGCGGTAACTTGTGGTTGAGAGGGGATAGTCATATACTAAAATTAGTCGGAACGTTTTTTTGCACAACGAGTCAGGTGCAGAGCTGGCAGCGTTAGTGTCGGTGTAAAAATACGACTCTGTTGAAGGGTGGCATTGCCTGAAAGGCTTGCCGTCGGCAACGGAAACTGTTTCTACGTCACCGACTGTTAAATCAAGATGGCGTTGGACCTATTAACAATGTTAGCAAGGACAAGAATGAATATCTGCGCTTGTTAAATCACATAGTTCTAATGCTCTATGTGTATTTAACGTGAAATGTTCATAGAAAAAAAAGCATGGCATCATTTTAAAGCAATTTGATATGTTTTTACTGCTAGTTACTGACATTCGACCACCGCTTGGATCGAGAAGCGGTAACTTGTGGTTGAGAGGGGATTGTCATATCCTAAAATTGGTCGGAAAGTTTCTTTGCACAACGTGTCAGGGGCGGAGCTGGCAGCGTTAGTGTCCGTGTAAAAATACTTCTCTTCTGAAATCTTACGTGTCCTGACCGACTGTTCGTCGGCGAAAGAAGCTGTTTTACTGACGCCGACTGTTTATCCCAGGTGGCATTAGACTTATTTGCAATTTCAACGTAGAGAATAAGAAAAATCTGCCTTTGTCTATTTCATTAAGTTTTATTGCTGAACGTGAGATTATGAATTTAAGGTCTCATTTACGGTATAATCGGGAAAATGTTAAGAAACTTTTACAAAGTTCTGTTGAGCATTTCTTGGATAAGCAGGACTATACTTATTAAGGTTCATTAAACTGTGGTATTTGGGTACCATTACTACGTTGCATTTCAACGCATTCCTTTGACATTTCAAGCACACTGAGGCATTGCCAATATGAAGAGTGGGAAAGGCACTATTAAACTTTAATAGTAGCCAATCTGTTTCCCATTGTTGTCGTCGGCAACAAACATTATTTACAGGTATCCAGATGATCCAGCCTATATGCTATTGAATCTATTCACGATGTTGACTTGGTAAATTTCCATGGTTTCTGTACGTATGTCAGCAGGCTTTACTGCTGAATGTAATAAGGAAACAGTTGGTTATTAAACACGTTTATTGATTTATTATGTTACACTGTGTCTCTTGATATACTCCAAACGTAACGGGTTAATAATTTCTTTTATTTCAAGTAATATCTTTTGAATTATAGAACAGTTTTGACGTAAATTTTATACTGTCGTTGTTGTTATAATAGTATTGCTTTAGTTTAATGTAGTGCACGTCCGTGTCCGGTTACATCCTGGTTTTATGCATACTATAAACATGTCATTGCTTAGTTCTGTTAGTAATTATATATATTCGGACTAATGGAAGTGTAGGTTAATTGTCTCTTCTGTACTTTATTGTTCCATAGTACCTACAAATTAATATTTACTAGATGTTCAGTAATTTTAGACGTCTATGAGTTATATAACGGTATGTTTCTTTATTGATTTGCACCAATCCTACTGAATTCACACGCAGTACATATTTGGTGTTAGTGATCGTGTTATTTACCTTTGTGGGTACAATGCAACAATAAAAAAGAGACAACTGAGACTTACACTTCATAAAAACATTGAACTTTATTAGCGTGGAACCGCAAATAACATCGTTGTAGTATGCATTAAAGCTGGTGTTCTAATTCCATCAAAATTACCATAAAATACCGCAAAGCAAATATGACAAAATTAAGTTGCTGTTGTTGAAAAGAGGTCTAAATAATTATTGTGAGTCTACATGTGGTCGAATAAAAAAAAAGGCTTGATAAAGGTTTATCAATAATTACGAACTTGCATTATCCTTTAAGTACATCTGTAAAGTAGCTGTTACCGTGTCATTGGTTCTTTTCATATAATGTATTTAAAGTCCATTTATTACAAATAAATTATTTCACATATCATATCGCATATCATAAACATCAATTGCATCCATTTCATATCATTAAACAATTAAGGGAAGGGCACATGTTGTAAGCACTTTATGCCCAAACCATTTTATTTTTCTACTTAATCTTCGTGTATATGTGTGCAATTATGCCTGTACAAAGAATAGAAAATAAGCTATATTATACAATTCAGACATTAAAACGTCTGCAGAAGTGTGAACATTGTAAGATAAATTATAACAGAGAACTCCATCCATGTTATATCTCAGTTTTATATCCCACAATTACCGCATACCGCAAAATCCTGCTAAAATACACAATATCACCCAAGCCTTTACTACTGGTGATCGTGGTTTATCCTACGATTATAAATCAGGAATTCTACAAGTTATTCTTAGCAAAAAAAACAACAACAACAAATATTTTACCGTTTTAAACCTCATCCAGAAGTAAAACTGCGCGAATGTATATTTAGCTACACGCTTTTTAGGTGCAAGTGTGAGGTTGGTGCACCCTAGAACCTGGTTTAACCCAACCCCCCCCCCCCCCCGCCCCCCCGCCCGTGGCAAATTGTTTTGCCACTGACCGTTCCAAGGCGGTAACCCCTCGGGTTCTCAATTTTTTTTTAATTGTTTGTGGTGTAAGTTTTGAAACTGATCATTTTATTAAACATGATCTCTTTCTCTCTCTCTTTCTCTTCTTCTTGACTGTGTGGGGAGGCTGTGTCCTCTGTATGTTTCGATTCCTGATATGCACATTTCACTTTTTTAACATTAGTAAGATATTATAGTGGCGCCCTAAGTGGAATCGTCAGTGGTTGTTTCTAAACAGAGGATAACAATAAGGAACAGAGGATAACAATAAGGAAAGATTATCTTGCTTTTCACGCCGCAATACTGATGTAACAGTCAGATGTACTTTTTTTACTAATTCCCATAAGTGTCATCCTACTATTAGCAGCTTCTTTGCTCTTATTTATGCTACTGCTAGCAGTAATAATACTGCAGCTGCCTTAAGTGCTTCTACTTTTATTGCTGACTGCTGCATTGCTATTGCTCATACATAATCAGTAAATTTTATCTTTATGCTGAAACTACAATAAAGTAATACTTGTGGCATTGTAGTGAAGTTACTGCTGTTACTGTTGGGATTATGACTACTATAACGAAATCTTCTGCCAGAAGTATTACTGTTCTAACCCCTCTTACTACAAGCAGTATACTCGCTGTTGATTCTGTTACTGGCAGCAATTATAATATTGTTTCTGACGTTACCGCAAACAGTTACTACGGTAGTGAAACCTCGGATTATCATCATTTTTTTAATGAACCGTGATTTGAAATTAATCATAATATAAACTCGTTCTCATTTCCTGTATTCTTTACAGCTGTATGAGGCTGTGTTTTCTGAATGTGGATACTTTTGAAATGCATATGACTGTCAGCAGTGATAATGCTAGCATGGTTGAAGATTTTCCTGGTTCAAATTTCAAATGTATATGTTCTGATACATATGCTTTTGCTAACAGTTGTTGGTGTCATCAGTATACCAACAGCAGTGTTGTTACTACCAGCAGTATCACTTGTATTACTGCTGTTCCTCAAGAAGTGTTACTGATGTAACTGCCGGCAGTGTTACTGGTGTTAGTGTTAATACTGCTGTTACTGCCAGCAGTATTACTGCTGTTGTATTACTGCTGTTAGTCCCAGCAGTATTACTGCTGTTACTGCCAGCAGTGTTACAGCAGTGTTACTGCTGTTACTGCCAGCAGTGTTACTGCAGTGTTACTGCTGTTACTGCCAGCAGTGTTACTGCAGTGTTACTGCTGTTACTACCAGCAGTGTTACAACAGTGTTACTGCTGTTACTGCCAGCAGTGTTACAGCAGTGTTACTGCTGTTACTGCCAGCAGTGTTACTGCAGTGTTACTGCTGTTACTGCTGCACTGCTAACTTCCTGGCCATGAGGAACAGGTTATTCAGAACTATCCATTTCTGCCCAAATAATCTTAAACTCCCAAGAATTATGTTTCTGATTCAAAAATATTATCTCTATTAAGCATTTAAAATGTGGCAGAATTTAGGCATAGACAAAGGGCTGCCAACATAGACAGAATTGAGTATATTTGATGACCTTTTAAATCAAAAATTTATGAAATTTGAAATCGGGAGTTCTGAACCTGCAAGGTAGAATGTGATGGTATAAATTTTGTTGCAATAACTGTTTGGAGAAAAGATGTATGCTGTCCATTATCTTAGTCTGGAGAGCACCAGGAAGGGTTTTCAATTGATGCAGATTCATTTATTTTGATGCAAGCAATTTTGAGGTTTTCCACCCTTGACCGTTCCTAATAATGAGCTTTGGGTCATTTTAATGCACAAGAATTTATAAAAAGTGGTCAAATTTTGCAAGCATAAAGATAAATATTGTGGATATTGCATTTTAAATATGAAGTTAATTATTACTTGACTGTTGAAAATAAATTAAAACGAAGTTAAAGCAATTTTATAAGTTTTAAAGTTCACTATGACTCCTGACAATCTGAGTATAACCCAATGAAAATTCTCAACAGGGGCAGATGACCCCTAGTTTTCAAAAGCTACTGAAATCACTGACCAGGTATAAGCAAAAGGTCCTGTGTTCCCTGGTCTGATTAAAAAACATTCTGACCCTGTGACACCATATGTAACCCTTATTTTATTAATCATACTTACCTCTCAAAGCTTTTCCCGAGGCATTACCATAAAAATTTGGTGGTAGATCTGTCCAAAGGGCTTTCTCTGTCCAGAGCTTTTCAACATCACATCAGAGTTGGTCTTACTCCAAATATTTAGAGGAACGCATGCTTCTTTAACCTTTAACATTTAATATTTTGACATTTTATATTTTTCATTTATTGGCAAGCGTTACCTCTAAACGCGATGCATCAAAAACGTGTCGCATATTTAGTTTTAACAAAAAATTTACAGAAAGTCATAATCTCAGCTTTAAATGATAAGACACTGAAAATATATTACAAAATTCACCTTTAAGCATCAAATCATCGGTAAACATGAATTAAATCCGGTAAGAAATTATATTCAAGTACTGTGTATGCAGAACTTTCACTTGACATATTCCCGATTGACAGTTGCGTAAAAATTTCGTAGACGAAAATAATATTTTCAATAGTCAGGTTATGTCCTTTAAACATTAAGAAAAATGATCAAACTATTGTAAGCTAACTTTAATTATCAAGAAAACATATATTTCTGTCTGATTTTATATGGAAGTATGATTTACATTATAAAAAACATCTATTTATTTGTAATTCGTCCAATTAGTACTATATAACATTAGGCGGATGCATGATTTGCATAAGCCAATCAGAATCGAGCAATGTCTACACGGCTGAGAGCCGCATATACAAAAATACTGCGGTGGAAATTAAAATGGATTATCATAGATTATAAGTGGGAAATGTAAGTTATTTTTGTTTCTGAAGCAAGAAAAAGCGTAATATTAATGAAATATTGCAATATTTAGGCCTGTCATGTTGTAAATTTGCAGATAACTTAGATAATTATCCCGACTGAAAATCGGTCGGAACATGCGACAGGAAAACTGCGTTCGGCGATATGACGTCGTAATTGCCATAAAATAAAAAAAAAGATAAATAAGCATTTACGACGTCATATTTATAGGACTAAGTTGGTCTTCGGTCAGTGTTTTTGTTCAAACCATGAGATGTCAACATTTATGGATGCATGAAATTATAGCCATTCATTTGGGTATTTAATTATTTATTGTAGATTTTGACCAATCAGTTTCTGTCTTTGTTGTCGGTCATCCTGATGACCGACATATTATAATGGACCAGACTTGAGCTTTCTACCTGAACACCGGTTAACAGTGATGTAAAGCAAAGATCACGTTCCAGACGGAATGGATAATTTAGATAGTTAGACTCTTACTCATTTATGGATAGACTCTTACTCAGTCGTTATCTATGAAAACCTAGATGCCTCTTATTGACATTTGGAGACTGTACCTATTCTTAAATTCTCTCTCCAGCTTCTTGTCAGCTAGGCTTATTACTCATAAAGATATTTCCGACAACGAACAGTAAACATATACATATACATGCATTTTGTCTAGTAAATGTAAACTGCGTATGATAAACAAAAGATGAACCGCTTATAAATTTATTAATCCAAAGCAAATAAAATGTGTAGAGAACACTGAACAGAGATTAGCTACTTATTTTGCTGATCACGAATCTATGAACTTGTGCAGCATTCTGTGAAACTCGGGGATCAGAGGTATCCCAGGGATTGTTTTAGTGGTTTAGCTAGCTCGATAAGGATACATCCGTCGGTACTTAACTGTTATCTTGCATTTTGCCACTAATCAACTGGTTGCTAAAGTTTTATTAGGTTTTCGAATGTAAAAATTATCTTTGGAACACCAGAACACACAGTTTTGCAGAAATCTTAAAATAAATCGGGTAATGAAACTGAAAAAATAGACAATACAAGTTTAAGCGTTACTTAGTTGTAATTTGATTTTGAATCAACAAAATAATCCTTGGAACATGCTAACACACATACTTTTGCAGAAATATTGAATCGGGTCTTGAAACTGTCAGTAATAGACAATACAAAATTTTGTTTTCCAAAAAACTAATCGGCCATTAGCATAACCTTTATAACAAAAAAGACAGCGCTGAAGTGCATACTTTTTGCGAATTCGAAATCAATGCGTTAGGTTGTTATTCGAAGTCACGAGACATACTAAGTGATTAACAACATTCTAACGATATTGTTCTAGATCAGAAAGAACAATTTTATCATACATGTGAGTCCCTGACAGACTGTTCGCGTTTTTCTCTCCCACCCTATGACTGTGAAAAAACTTTGTTTTTTACATATTCTGTAGCTTTTGATATAATTATATATTTACAGCTTGATAATCGTTGCTTTCTAACACTTTCTAACACAAAAATATTGTTTGACAAACTATTCCATTTTGGTTTACTTCCAAGTAAATTATTAACTTGTTCTCAAACAGAGTTAGATTTATCACCAGCTTAAATACATCTCATTCGAAAGAAGAACAGTAAACTTACATTTTTGTATGGCATCCAATAAAAGAGGCTTAAAATTCAAACCTTTCTGCCGTCTTCTTAAAAGGTTGTGCTAAGGGACCGACAAGCTTTTTGGAAAGCTAAAACTTGTAAATAATTACTTTTGGACAAATCTGAAATTCCATTATTTCTATTTGCCGCCATTTTGAATATTCTTCACTGTGAAAATTCTAAAGGGAAGTAACTCTGTGGGTACCAAACCACCAAAATTACCAAAATTACTCAAATTGCTGCTGGGATAGTCTAACAGTTTATGAAAGCCCCAAAAAGATTTTTTTCATATTTATACAATATAAAATGTCATCTCTCCATAAAATATGACTAAATGTTATGAAAATGCTGCAAAAACATTATATCTTGCATAAAAGACGACCTCTGAATGATAAAAAATGCTTCCAATTTATGTTTTCATTTACAAGATACGGAATAAAACAAACGTTTTTGGATTACAAGTTTAGTTCATTTTCAACTATATTCATAACTGTTTCATTCTGTAACATCATCTTTTGTTTCAAACCTTGTTTCAAACCTTTTAATTTTTTATTTTTTTAACAACGTCGCAGCAACCCTCATTTTTGCTTAAAGTTACATTTTTGTAAAAATATGTTGCCGTTTCCATGGTAACTAATAGGATTGGACATGAAACTTGTATGATTTTATGCATAACTCATTGTTATGTGCATGCACATGCAAAATGACAAAAATCTGTGACTATGAGTGGCAACACTTTTTAGGTGCTTACAGAGAATTGATCTTAATATGCATACTTTCACGTGGATCGGTGAATTATTATTTGGAGGGAATCAGAAAAATATTGTGATGCCAACTATTTCAAACGTTTTTGGTTGCGTCGCAGGAATTGCAGGGCTAGGCGCTGTCGCCGTGACGGTGCGGGTTCGCTCCCAGCTAGAGGCACTATCATTCGAAATTCACAGTAGCGCTATTTGTGCAGTGTGGCGGCCGTAAAAAGTCTCCCCGTACATATAGTCAGTACTGTTATCAGTAAAATAACCCGTTACCGGTGTCATGCAGTGATTGTTACGTATATCAGGGCTATCCGATCAACCTTTTTTGGGGTTGTCCCGGTTAGCTCAATTGGTTGCGTCGCAGGAATTGCAGGGCTAGGCGCTGTCGCCGTGACGGTGCGGGTTCGCTCCCAGCTAGAGGCACTATCATTCGAAATTCACAGTAGCGCTATTTGTGCAGTGTGGCGGCCGTAAAAAGTCTCCCCGTACATATAGTCAGTACTGTTATCAGTAAAATAACCCGTTACCGGTGTCATGCAGTGATTGTTACGTATATCAGGGCTATCCGATCAACCTTTTTTGGGGTTGTCCCGGTTAGCTCAATTGGTTGCGTCGCAGGAATTGCAGGGCTAGGCGCTGTCGCCGTGACGGTGCGGGTTCGCTCCCAGCTAGAGGCACTATCATTTTAAAGTACCCACTCATAATTAACCTAATATGAACTAAGGCACTGCCTCAATGCGAGCTCTATTATAAAACTATTTTTATGCCCCCGCCATGTAATGGCGGAAGGGCATACATGTATAGTGTTCACCCTGTCCGTGTGTGTGTGTGTGTGTGTGTGTGTGTGTGTGTGTGTGTGTGTGTGTGTGTGTGTGTGTGTGTGTGTGTGTGTGTGTGTGTGTGTGTGTGTGTGTGTGTGTGTGTGTGTTTGTGTGTGTGTGTGTGTTCGAAAATCGTGTCCGCTCTGTAATTTTGTTATTTCTTATTGGATTTTAAAATAACAAGGTATAAATGTTCACCATATCAAGACGGTGTGTCGCGTACAATACCCAAGCCTGTAGGTTAAAGGTCAAGGTCACTGTTACTAAAAATAGAATTTTCTTGTCCGGGCTGTAACTTCGTTATGAATGGAGGGATTTCAAAATAGCTTGACAACAAATGTTCACAATGACAGGGCGGTGTGTCGCATACCATGCCCATGCCTGTAGGTCAAAGGTCAAGTTCACTGTTACTAAAAATAGAATTCTCTTGTCCGGGCTGTAACTTTTCTTGTCTGGGTTGTAACTTCGGAAAAGAGTAATTTCAAAATAACTTGGCAGAAATGTTCACCATGACAAGGTGGTGTGTCGTGTACCATGTCCATGCCTGTAGGTCCAAGGTCAAGGTCAATGTTACTAAAAATAGAATTTTCTTGTCCAGGCTATAACTTTGTTTTTAATGGAGGGTTTTCAAAATAATTTGGCACAAATGTTCACCATGACAAGGCGGTGTTTTCCGTACATTACCCATGCTTGTACGTCCAAGGTCAAGGTCACAGTGACTAAACTTTGAATTTACTTGTTCGGGATATAACTTTTTTATGAATGAAGGGATTTCACAAATGTTCACTATGAAAACTCGGTGTGTCAAGTACAATACCCATGCCTGAAATTCCTTAAAAAGGACATAATTGTGAACAATAATATGGGTATGTTAGTGAACAATAATATGGGTATGCTGTTGAATCCTGCTAAAAACACCAGTACCCCTTCTTTAAAAAGTTGTCTTAATAGTGGAATGTTTTTATTATTAGGGATTCTACTTGCAATGTGATACAATGGTATAGAATGATTATTAATATGCCCGTGCCTGTAGGTCAAAGGTCAAGGTCACTGTTACTAAAAATAGAATTCTCTTGTCCGGGCTGTAACTTTTCTTGTCTGGGTTGTAACTTCGTTAGGAAAAGAGTAATTTCAAAATAACTTGGCAGAAATGTTCACCATGACAAGGTGGTGTGTCGTGTACCATGTCCATGCCTGTAGGTCCAAGGTCAAGGTCAATGTTACTAAAAATAGAATTTTCTTGTCCAGGCTATAACTTTGTTTTTAATGGAGGGTTTTCAAAATAATTTGGCACAAATGTTCACCATGACAAGGCGGTGTTTTCCGTACATTACCCATGCCTGTACGTCCAAGGTCAAAGTCACAGTGACTAAACTTTGAATTTACTTGTTCGGGATATAACTTTTTATGAATGAAGGGATTTCACAAATGTTCACTATGAAAACTCGGTGTGTCAAGTACAATACCCATGCCTGAAATTCCTTAAAAAGGACATAATTGTGAACAATAATATGGGTATGTTAGTGAACAATAATATGGGTATGCTGTTGAATCCTGCTAAAAACACCAGTACCCCTTCTTTAAAAAGTTGTCTTAATAGTGGAATGTTTTTATTATTAGGGATTCTACTTGCAATGTGATACAATGGTATAGAATGATTATTAATAGCTTACCTTAACGCTAGTTTTTTAAACACTTGCCTTAAATAGAAAATGATATCTTAATGTTTAAAAAAGTAATTGTTTTGAAGGGGAAACAAAAGCTTTGCAAAATACAAACATGTATATATGTTGTTGTTTTTTTTAAATATTTTCATTGCATTACCACCAACTTCTTCACAGACATTTCCGTAATGAGCAGATAACAGTGCCACAAATACAAATAATTTACTTGATCTTCAAGTTTATGCATATTCTTATAATTACTCGCACATCACTGTCTTTGAAATGCTATTATTCCCATCATTGCACTTGAGTGTCTGAAAACGATGCATAGCGGGGGCATCCATGTCCTATGGACACATTTCTAGTATTAAATTGGTGTTTAACTTGATGCTTCTGAATGACTTGAACTATATCTGAACAAGCTTGAACCATGATTTAATAAACCAAAATTTTAGCGTGTTAAACTTCAGCAACAAGAAATGAATTTAACTGTCTTTAGTCTGTCAGGCAGCCTTGGTAGCTTAGTTGGTAGAGCATCACCATGGTAAACTGGATGTAAGGTTCGAGTCCTGGTCAAAGCTACCACATAACTATTAATATTTCACTTTTGTTTGAGTTATGCCCCTTTCAAATGCAACTTTTATTTGAAACTTAATGTTGCTTTTTATTTTAAAAGTAATTAAATGTGCTATTCACTGTTTATTTGGATATATCATCTGCATTAACAAAGCCATTGGAGACCACAATAATGATAACTGCGGTTTCACTATTTTTAGTTATGCCCCTTTCAAATGCAATTTTTGGTGATACATGTGTTCTGGGGAACACCAAGTTCTACTTGTCATTGCTGTCAGTGAAACAACAACAACAAACATTGGATTTTAAATTTTAGTGAGAACCTGGATTTAAACAATTTAACTGTTATCGTATGCACGGAGGATTCTTTTTCATGATGGATCTTTCTCTGATTTTTAAAACTGTTAAATAAAATTTGAATTAAATGAGCACAGAAAGTCACATATTTTGGATAAGCAAGCAAATCAGATACAAAAATAAGCTTTCTTAGTGTGTCAATATTTAAACAAGTTTCTGGTATTATTCGCAAATGTATTGTAATTGATTTTGCCCGAAAAGTATTTGTCAAAAACATTTATATTTTTGTATGATAAATAGTTTGTCTCGACAGGAAGCTTTTGGAATATTTTTCCCAACAAGTCACTTTGATATCTCAGGTAACTTTAAAAAAATAATTGCAGCATTTTGGTCCCAGTAAGTATTGTCATTAAAACTTGTAAAATTATACAAAATGAATTATAATATGAAGTGAAAAGGGTTCATGTAGTGCGATATAAAATTTATGTTAAATTGTTTGTTATTAGTTTAAGGGGGAAGGATTTGGAATTTCAGAAATATAAAAACTATAGGGTTTTTATCTTTTTTGTTTTTTAATAAAGCGTTTTATTCTTGGGCTGTTTCAAAAAAAAATGGCTGGAAAAGTGAAAAAATAGTGAAAAATTAAAGTTCATAAAAATTCCGATCTTGTTATTCTGTATTTTTTGCTTATTGAAACTGAGTACAGAACTGAAAAGATTTTTGAAATCGGTCAACTGGTTGCTGAGATATTGTCATTTGAAAAATGGCAAGTGAAGTGAAAAAAATGTAAAGAATTTAAGTTCATAAAAAGTCCAAACTGGTTGGTCCATATGTTTGTACAGTCTTTACAGTGATCAAAATCAATCAAGTTGTACTCATATGTGGAAGAATAAAAAAAAAAATATGGAGCTTTATTGACCAATATTACATAAATCAAAGAATTTAATTTTATGTGACTAAAATACAAGTATTACTGTTTCTTATTATTTAATTGTGTATTTCTGTTAAAATACATGTTGAAACATCAAAAATAAGTGCTTTAGGACTTGTGGTATCGCATAAAGATAACAAAATTTATATTTTCAGGAAAGGGTGTCACACTCCTGACAACCACATAAGTGCAGTGTAATCAAAAATGTTTCACTAAGGCCAATCCTGTTTGTCACAATTTAACAAAACATGACATAGACTTATAGGAAAAATCATGCTCTTGTTTTAATGTAAAGGATATGTTGACAGAATATTGCAATATGTGCATAATGTCTCCATTTTCTGAAAGGAGCTGCATACAAATATAACTTCAATAGAGGTGATAATATTATAATTATTGCATCTAGAAACATAAAACTTAATGATAGACAAAACATTTCTTATGTACTATTAATCTCCTATAAATTTATAAAGCAAAGATGTATTGATTTTCTTGAGGTATTTTCTAATCTACCACGCTTGACTTAATAGCATAAATTTTGATTACTTTAAGTATAATATGCTTAATTTTATCATTATTTGATGCCTCATAAATGCACATTTTACTAAAACAACACTAAAGCTTGTCTTTACTCAAGCTTTTTGTAAAATAATGGTCGGAACAAATGTGATTTTGAAAAGTGTCACACTTTTTTGTCACACTCCTGACATTTTTGCCCGTTATTTTAGAATATTTTTAACGGATGGTGCTATTTTGATGAAACTTCACAAATCTTTAAAGGGCATGATGAGACACCTCTGCAAAGTAGGAAAATGGAAGTAACTGTTTGTTGTACATTTTTATAACAGAAAAACCCAAACCAGTCATTTTTTGGAAACAGCCCTCTTGCAATTCATTGAAATCTTTGAACGCTATTTCATTTCCTAATGGAGTTTTGAAACAAATACCTAATTTTCAATCATTGATGTGTGAGGAAATTTCCGGGTCCTTTTTGTACTTCATATTTGACAGAGTTTGTTCCATTGGTGTTGAGTAAATGGATTTAATAAATTCTCATTGAACGTGTTTTAATAAAGAAATTATTAATATGATGAGCATTTTCTGTTTGTCCATAAACTGTTTCTGTTAAACAAAATGTGCTTTTTTATTTACCTTTTAGAAAATTTGTGTATTTTGCAGACATAAGCTGTGAAGCAACTTTAATTTCAGATGCTGAAGAAGACCACAACGTTTCATTTAGCAAACCAATCATATAATTCTTCATGAAACAATATGATATAAGGCCGAAGATAAATGATATGTTGACATATTATGGTGAGAAATACCCTTCAGCTGTAGAAATCTTTATAAAAAAACAGTCCTAATCTGGAATATCATGAACAGCAAAACACTTATTGCTGGTGTGCAAATATCTGTTGTTCAGTTGTTTTAGACAACAATTTTCCATTTTGTTTTTCGGTCACCCCCAGTCTGAGGAAAATGAAAGTAAACTCAATCTTATTGACTGATATAAAAATGTCAAAATGCAAAATTTTATTTGTCAGTGACCAGGAAAAATGCAATTCATGACACTGATTTTATCAAATAAATCAAACTTTTGTGTTTAGGACAGTATGCGGCGAGTCGTTAAGGGCCGAATCGTCGAAAGTAAGAAACTTTCGTGTACGCTGTTACAGTTTACAATGGGCCGACGTGCCGCACATATTTGACAAATACATGATTGTACAAACTTAATGAAACCTACCTCAAAGCATTCAAAGATCTGTAATCAAGCCTGAATCTTTTAAGTTTACCGTCACGGACGCAAGGTTCGGAGGTGTTTTCACGGCCTTGGTCCGATTTAATAGTTGCGCGCGCGATGGATCTCCGACAAGACGTCATATTTATATTTTTATTTTAAAAACAAAAATATAATATAACATTGTTTAATTTGTGTAACAAAGCATTACGTTGACTATTCGTATTAATAAAATAAATTAATAAATATTTGGTACTCTTAAGCCTACAGACGGTGAAGGGTGTATCCGTGCGATTTTGATGCGACATGCGAGCGGAACGCTTCGGATTACACTTTTTTTAAAGTGATGGTAGTTGGACATGACACATCCGCACATTACCGTTAAAGCACGCTTGCTCGCGAGCACTCGCTGGGGGTTCGCTAGCTAGAACTCGCATATTATTTTTGCATGAAGTGTACATGTGTGGGTCATATTTTCGTGCTGATGAGTTCATTAAGTTTTAAGGAAAATAGGATTATACAAAATCTTGTGACGCGGACTACTTCTACAGTTTGGAAGACATTGACTTGAAACTTTACACATGCTTTTCATTTGGATAAGTCCATTAGTTTTAGAGGAGCAGGATTTACTAAATCTTGTGGTGCAAATAACTTCTACAGTTTTCAAGATATTGACTTAAATCTTTAAAGGTGTGTCGAGCAGTCCATTATGAAGATAATTATTTTACAACTTTTGTGGAAACTCTGACAGCGGCGTTGCCGAGGTATAAATCACCTGCAGAAATAGCTCTAGTTTGCTTTGGAGCCCCTCAACCCAAAATCCGTGCCTGATATTTTGACTTAGCTTGCAAGTGACATTACATTAACGTATTATACACATGCAAGTGTTTATTTTGTACTGTCATCATAACAAGATAACACTGGTGACAACTCTGACAGTGTTTAAATCTGTTCAAGTTGTTGTCATTGCTGTTTTGCCAGTAATTAAAATTGATGCAAAGTTAACTATGTATTGGAGATTTCTTTGCATTAGGTTTGCTATAGGGCCATTTTGGCCTTTTGTTTAATGTTAGACTCACGTCAACCAATTTTTCTGATCATCAAAGCATGCATATCAGGAACAGTCTCATTCGGAAAACGAAGTCTTCCATTCGAAGCCAAAAAAGGTGGCGAGAATAAGAGAGCACGGGTTTGTACAAGTTTTAGCTTTCCAAAAAAACTAGTCGGTCATTAGCAGATAATTTAATAGAATAAGTATGTATTCGTGCTTGCACATTCTTTTGAAACAATGGAAGTTAAGGATATGTCGAATTTTCTTTCGATCAATATCACTTAAATTGTACCAGTTGTGAATTTAGTTATACAAAGCTGTTACTTCAAAACATGCAAAAATAGTTGAAAGGCTGATCTTTGATTTTTTTTATGTATATGAAGAAAACGTGAACCGGCAAAAAGACAGTAATGTAAGTAATCATGTTTCATGTAAACGTAATGATTGATTATTTTATTCAGGACTTGTAGAAATAATGACTTTATAACAGAAACTTGAAAAGCGTCATTTGTATTTAAGTTATTTTAAAATATGACAAAAGTAGTTGTCGTTTTGTAACTGATCTGAAAATTCACCACTATTTCGTTACTTTACAGGCTGGTTTAACATTGCTTTCAGTATATTCTAGACGACCGCCCTTACATAGAAATGCAATTGCTCGTGTTATCTACATTACTGTACTTGCAGAAATAATGTTATTGCTTATAATCGTCCCAAGACCGAATCCAGATTAGTGATATTGCATTTGTATGTGGGGACAGAATTTAGATCATGGATATCCGCGGAAATGTTTTACAAGTTAAACACGATTGTGATTTCATTCTCGTAGGTACTTTCTTAACAATATTGCTTACCTCTTAGCTTGCCTTTTGCCACTTATCAAATGCACAACTATCAAGTTCAATCGTTCACATATTGTTTGTTTCCCCATCCACGACCGACCCGAGAAAAACGGTGCGACTCGAAAAATTTTATCGTCGAAACCTAAATGATATTTTTTTATTTGGTTCGAAAAACCTGGAGACGAAAAATGCGTTTTTTTCCGAATAATATTGAGTACGAAATCCATCGCAAGTAAGTAGAAATTAGAGCCGTCGGTGGTTATCAGACCTGTATCAAACGCTTCGGTCCGTTAAAATGTCGCATGTCCTCGGTCTTTCTGTCCAGCGACTTTGTATCTAAATGGAGCAACATTTTCTACTTCATGAAATCCGGCTACTTCTCTTCAATCACAGTAAAATGATTTGTGAATGGTTGCCTGATTCCTTTTGTCCAATCGCGAATTCGATTACATCATCTAATGAAAAATGGTGTTTGGGCTGTCTAGCGTTGGCAGAGGATATTTTGTGCTCAAACTGGGGACATTTCATGAAACACAACAAATGCCGGCATCTAGGCCATTCAGTTTCGATTTTGTCGAAATTTAAAATGGCTTTGTTGCCTGTGTTGATTTTCATCTCACGGAAACAATAGAATGGAAGTCTAAGTTTCATGGGATAAAAGTGCGAATTCGTTTGAAAGACAGGCGATCGGCAGTCGAAGAAAGTTATCTTCCATAAACCGGAAGTAGCGTAAAAGTTTAAGATTACATGTTCATCTCAACAATTTTCTTGTTTGTTATTCTGTATAAAAATAAATTCGGTCAAACCAAAAACTTGTATTTTAATGGTTATTTGGTGAAAGTTTGTTAAAACATAAATAAAATTCAATACAAGTTTCACAATTTGTTTTACACAAAATTAATGTACCAAAAAAGACAAAAACTAAATATTTCAACTCCGTCTTTTTTCAGTCAGGCAGAATTTCTTATGGTATGGTCCGGCAGAATTTCATTGCTTATCGAATCGAATGATCGGCAATATTTTAACCTTTCGCGAAGTCCGTAATCCAGGGAACATTCTGTTTGCATCTCTGTTAAAATGTCGACACCAGTCGTACATTGGTATCAAGGAAAAATTGTAGATTGTCACATAAACAATGTGTGACATTGATGACGAAGTTGTTAAGCGTGTTGGTGATAGGGAAATTGAAAGCACTTAATTTGGAAAGGAGTCAGAGCGTCCTGTTTCATATTAAAAATATTGCAACACTGAGATGATCAGTAGGCCTACCTGAATATATCTCTATTAAATAAATAATAATTACAGTACCTAATGTTTTCATCGTCAAAATGTGAAATTTGTATTAAATTGTATTTCAGTTTTAAGTAATAAGGAAGTATATCATTATTTATATAACACTATTCCTGGGCAGGCTTATCACAAGGACGACTTGGTCATTTTGCGATAAAGGCATTCATCTATAGTTCATGTAAACTTGTAACCTATATATTTAAATTTTAGAGTGTTGGGATTCCCCTTGGAGTTTATCCTAGAATACCTATTTGTGGATTATAAATCTGAAAAATTTCAAATAAAAAAATATTTTGACCTACCTACCTACCCATACTAAATCTGCTTGGGTCGGGATGTGGAAACAAAGAATATTTTAAGTCTGGCCTAGATAGATGCGATTTTAAGTAGGAGGGGGGGGGGGTGGGGAATCGGAATAAATCGTCTCACATTTCTTTGAAGATATTAGATAAAAATAATACCTATGCTAATTTCCTAAGTTTACATTAAACAGTGGTCACCACATAAAACTGATTTCATTTAACCTCTGAAAACATTCACCACAGTTGCACTGGAAATCTCCTATGTTTACTTTAAACAATGGTCATCTGACATTCGCTCAACTTATTGTTAATAATTTTTGAGAACATTCACCACAATCGCATGGGAAATCTCAAAAAATTGCAAAATCTCACTTAAAAAGTCAATATTTTCACAATTAAGCAAAGTTCAGAACTTTCGTCCTTAATTTGCATTTGTTTCGTCCTAAATGTTCGTTTAAAATATCTTTACATACGTTAGTTTGTTTTAAGCCTCCACTATTTCACGACCTTTTGTTTAGAGATTTATACATGTGTACCACATTTTAAAAATTTTCCACATGAAGGCATGGGTAGAAGTTTTTATCAATTTTCAAAGTGATCACATGGACAAGAGATATTTTTGAAACCCGCATTATTTCATAAAACTTGGCATACACTGAAATTGACATTATTAAAAGAACCAAAAAGAGAAAGAAATGTGCGAGAACCAGCAATATATTACAGGGTGAAGTTCTAAAATAAAGCAATACCGACATTCTAACGGAATTGTTGAAGATCGGAATATTAACTATAATCCTATCGAGTCCCTGTCTGTTTGATCATTTTCCCCCATACTGGGATAGTGACAAAATTTTGTTATTGAACATAAACTGTAGCTTTTGAAATATATTTACCGCTTTATTGTCGCTGCTTTCTAACACTTTCTGACAAACATATTTTTTGACAAAGATATACTGTTTGACAAACTTATTATTATGCATTTTAATACTGTCCATGAACAGGCTCGATCAAACCAACCCTGCTATTTTTTCATATTTGTCTTGTTTGGAGGCTTTCAAAGTTCCCTTTTCATCTATTTTAACAATTTTGGTACTTCCAAGTAAATTGTTAGTTAGTTTGCATAATGGTTAGATTTATCAATAGCTGAATGCATTCCTCCAAAAAGAAAATATATATAAGTGAACTTATATTTTTGTATTACATCCAATAAAAATTAAACGCTCTAATTTCAAACTTGCTTAATGTTTTAACTTCAGTTTTTTTGTTGTTGAAAGTTTATGCTAATGACCGACTAGCTTTTTGTAAACTTTTGTTTACAAGACTTTCCTTTGTGACAGCCTTTCCCGCTAAAGTCCCAAAGTCGGATTTTGTTAGTCTCTAAGAAAAACTTAAACGGCGTTTTTCTATTGACGAATAAAATCAAGATAAAGGAACGAATCTATTTCATATATGGCATCATCCTGAACAGTTGTTTGAGTCAAATAAAGCATCAGATCAATTAATATGCAACCAATATTTTTCTTTAAATGTTTATATCACGTGACTCTAGAACAAAGACCAATCTCCTTCGCAGAGTTGTCGTTCCTTACACTCACTTTACATCTCTGCAAAAGGCTCAATGTCAAGATTTTTTTTACCAAACCCGGCAGTCTTATTTTATACAGTCTTAAATAATGAATTTGAAAGCTTGAGCTAAAACAAATGACTGAAATCTTTACTATCTTTCATAAAAACCGAAGAAACCCAAGCTATTGTAAATGTAATTGGTGAACTATTTCTTTGAGTTAAAGTAGCAGTAGTTTAAAGTAGTCCCAGCCTATAACAGAGGTGAATGTAATGAGCCGATAATGTAAGAGAGTGAACAAAGACGTAAAACATTATTTCTATACGCTGTAGAAAATACAACACGCATGTTCACATAATTAAACATGTCGTTTTAGATCAACTGAAATTCCGATTTGCCGTTACTACAATGTCCAACTATTGTTTTAACAACATTTAAAAGGTCTTCCTTGTACACACGGGAACGAAATAGCATTCTCTAGCTTCAGACGGGCGGTTTTGTCTAAAGTGACCACGTCCGGTGCCGATGTAAAAATGTGTTACCCTTCAAAATTAAAGTATGGTCCATTACAATATGTCGGTCATCAGGATGACCGAAAACATATTAAACAATAGTACCACAAGCAGCTAAGAAACAAATTAGAACTAGGGTGTATGTAATGAGAACTGAGGTGGAGGTTTAAACAGGACTTAATCCGTAAAGAAACGCATGTCATGTTATCATGTCAATAAATAGGAAAGTATTTTATATACCAATGGACAAAAGTCTTGTCCGGTAGGAAGATTGGAACTTTTTGAATACAAATTTTCAACAATACTCTACCGGCAGTACTTGCTTAGATTCCAAAATTCTTTCTTCATTGAATGCACAGTAATCTGATCTTTTCATCGATACCAAAGTTATACCAGCAATATGTCGAAATTCGGCATATTTTGGATTTCGCGCATTTAAAAATATTATGGAAAAAACATACCGGACAAGACTTGTGTCCATAAGTATATATTATATTGTTCATTATAGATAAAGAGTCAGTTGTAAATATATCTTTTAATACCGATTACACGTGCTTATGGAAATAAAGATCAAGCAAAAGCATCATAATAAATATATCAGACATGTCTTGAATTAAGTTCCGTTTGTTGTTATAAAAAACACGACATATGAAAATTTAACGGTCAGAATATTGCAGATATCGACTAACAATTGAAACATCACAAGTTCGGCACAGCGCCCAGCCACATGATCCAAGCAGGCATTCAATAACGTAACTAACACATTTGCCAGAAAAGAAGTACGACTGAATAGGTCGAAACATGATTAATTTTGACAACGATTACTGGATTTTACAGATAAGCATTTATTTGTACGTATTTGTTCTCATTCGGAACCTTATGAGCGTTTAGGTACCAACATGAAAAAAACAGTGAAAATAAAAATGATATTCCACTGCTCTAAAACAGTCAAATACAACTACAAATTCTATAACTCACTGGTAGGCATAAAATAAACATTTTACTTCATACAATTCTATATTAAGTCAAGTGCAAATGAAATTCATTAAACATATTGAACTTAAGACAAATACACCAGAAATATGATAGGCAATCGTATAAATAGTGCTCAGAAATGTGAACAGTTGCAAGTTCTTATTATGTTTCTTTGATTATATACCCTCCCCGTCCAAAACAAATTAAATACACTAAGCAACAAAGTGGTTTACCTAGTACATGAAGTAGTAATACAAAAGCAACGCAGTAGTTTATAAATGGTGTAAGAATATCGTAATGGTGGTAGTACAGCGACGGATATTTCCTTTTTTGGAGTTCGGTATGTGCCGGAAAATAACGATTAAAATACAAAATGTAGTATGATGTAGTTATGACGAAGGCATATAACACAAATACAGATATACGGAATCAGAAACCCACGGTGTGGGTTACTGATTTACTGATCTGCTTCGTTGTAATCATCTCGCAGTAGTATCTTAAAATAATTCATGAATATATAGGTAAAGTCCTTGAGTGTCATTCATACAAGTTATTAATACAGAGAACACATATGTGGTATCGAGTATATGTTATTCGGAAGTGAATAAACACTGAAAGCTGTATAGAGCTCTTCATAGCTCCGCATTGCATATCATCGTATATTAGTATACTATGTTCATTTTTGATTTGAGTTACTGTCAATCTACACAAGGCCAGCTTCTTTTGCCATGGAGAAGAACACACCGTCTGAATTCTGCAGCAGTACTTGAGGACTGTCCATTTCTTTGATCTGTCCTGCAGCCATCACAATTATTCTGAAATCAGTTATATACATGTTAAGATAACATCCCCGCACTAGTTCTTAAATTAGTTTTATACACGTCTTACCAGTTACACGCAAAGATACTACCATTACAATTATTCTGAAATTGTTGAGAAATCAGTTATAAACATGTTAATATATTGCCTAGTATATAATTCCGAAATAAGAAACATTCAAGTAAAAATACTGCCTCTGCAATACTTCTAAGTTGGTCAATGCAGATTTAACGATCTCACTGTCCTGTCAGGAGACCTTACGACGATGACTCAATGTTTTGTTGATTTGAGGCATATTGTTGTAAGCGAATGTCATGTGTTAAAGATATTTGAAATTAATTTATTTGTATAGCAGAGAGTCTAACTTGGTTATGCTGAAAACAAGGGTTGTACGAAACCAATCATAATCTAGTAAAGTGATTCGCAAGTATCTGCATTTTCCCAAAGTGAAACATTTTCAGTACGAAAGAAGATAAACTTGTGTGATATTAATGGTCTGTAATTAAAAAGCGCCACAATGTTATCATTTATGTAAACAAGAACCTAATAATAACTATTTGAATGGTAGGAAAGAACTGTAAGCGAAATAAAAACTGATAAAATATGGAAATCATAAGTTAAAAACAATCTCCTCGTAAAAAGTCTCCTCGTACATACAGGCAGTACTGTTATCAGTAAATTTACCCTTTACCGATGTCGTACAGTGGTTATTACGTATATCAGGGCTATCCGGGTTCGCTCTCAGGTAGAGGCAATATCATTTTAAGTGTAAACTAACCTGTCGTAATCCATGATGGTATGGAGTCTATGAGCTATTGTCAACACTGTGCAGTCTTTAAATTGCAATCGGATTGTCTCTGAAGGGATGTTAAGAATTAAGAATTAACATAATGAGGATATTAAACTAACGACTCAACACTTCAATAATATCGTCAATGTATGTGATATATAATTTATATATCACATACAAATTTTGATATTATGTGATATATTATTTACACAAGAAAAATGAATGATGCAGACTTTCACAGCACTGTTTTTAGGTGATTTTATGAAGTCAAATGTTGCAGTAAGTGCACCACGAAAAGATCAAATTTCTTCTTCGACACCACTCCGACTGGAATAATAATGAACAGGTATTTTGACATATTATTCTTTGAAGTCTTAAGATAGGCAACGACGCGATATAACTCAGCAAAATATTCTCATACAAATGTTAAGTTCACCTTGAATCAGTTCATCTGTTTCTATGTCGACAGCTGCTGTTGCTTCGTCCAGGACAAGGATCTTCGTCTTGTGTAAAAGTGTCCTTGCTAAGCAAACAAGCTGCCTCTGACCGACACTACAAAGAAGTAAACAGTGCATGTAACATGTGCATGTATTTATCACACCATGCATTTCAAGAAGAAGCAATTTTCTGACAACGTTAACAGAGATACGTAACGCATGTTGAAAAGTAAAGCTATTTCGACGACAGTTACTCGTACTCTTCATCCGATGCTTTGCTTATGTAGCCTTTTGCCTTTAGCTATAATATCCTCAGTCTTGGCAACACTTGCCACCTTATTGTTTTTGCTTTGAAAAAAAGTTGAAGACAACAATAAAGTGTATAAGGTGATATTTATGTTAAAGATGTGCTTAAATGGAACAACGTCGGTACCTTAAAAAATCTAATATAAATTGAAAATTATATGCAGCTTAGTTAACTAAACCCACATGGTACGATATCTGTCACAACAGATTAAAATAATATTAATTATGAAAACTTACAAAAGAGTTGTCAAACTACACCCTTTTGGAAATTAAATCATACAATGTTTTATGAAACAGAAAAGTAAGTATAGCAATTCTAATTCTTTTGTTAACACTCTTATCCTCTTTCAATTATATCCAACATATAGATCTGGAATATTTGTTAACGCATTTTTAAGTGCCGTTGAAATAGAAAAACTGACGACAAAAGCAACAGGCGATTTGGTTTCAGCAGCAGCTAGTGACGAAAACAAGCAATGCGCGTCGACAAACTCTACAGTTAAACGATTAAGAAGTGACTTTTATCGTATCCATATCCACGAGCAAATGTTTTATTGCAGAAAAGAAACCGTCACAAAAAGTATTTATTCGCGGTAAAAAGTGAAAATGAATGTAGATACTAATTATTCATCATACTAGAAAATATTACCTAAGGTTTTGTCCTCCTTCCCCACATTCGTAATCCAAACCTTGTCCCAGACCCTGGACAAATTTTTTAAGGTGAGCGCATTCTATAGCGTGCCATATGCTTTCGTCGTTGTAGCAGTTGAACGGGTCAAGGTTAGAACGAAGTGTTCCAGAAAATATCATCGGATCCTGTGGATACAAAATAAAATGAATTATTTTTCTCCACTAAGAATAATCAATTTTAAATGTTTATTATAATAAAATAATCTGCAGATGACACTGAAACCTTTAAATGCATCAAAGTAAGTACATTTCTTTACAACAAATGTTTGCCAATATACTGGCAGAGTACGCACTATTGGCCGGTACGTAAATTATTGGTCGATTAAATTTTGAACGGCGAACGCGACAAACTTGAAAAAGATGAAAACTTTCAGAATTGGCAACACAACAAATATGAAAGATTTCGAGCTCAGTTTGATTGAGCGTATTCATGAGCAGGAATGGAAATGCGTAAGACTGCCGGAGCGCAACTCAATATTTACACCAGTAGAACTCTCAAACGATGGTATGCTCATGGCGGTGAACATGACCTTCAACGCGTTATTTTTATTACGCCCGTCAAAGACAGGTCATATTATGGAAAAAACCATGGCGGGCGGGCGTCCAGGCGGTGTTTTTAGCGATGTCCACTCAATATCTCAAACAGTTGTTGATTGATCTTCATGAAACTTGGAGATAATGGTTATGTGCATAATTTCCTGGCCAAGTTTGATAACCAGCCAAATAGCTTCAGCAACTTCAGAGTTGTGGCCCTTGATTGATACAATGCACAAAAAAAGAAAAAATCGTCGGGAGGCGTATTTTGTGGCTCTTTAACACTCTTGTTTAGATAAACATCATTCCATGATAATCGTCGTATGGTCAGCTGATAAAAGAATCGGCCTAAACCGAGAAAACAATGGCCGAAACTGAAAAGAATAGAAATTAGAAAGGGGATCTTAGAATATAAATCCTGCATATCACATCGATCTCGAAGGGCAAAAAATAAAAACCATGAGTATTGAACAATATCCAAATATTTTTGGCTGTGTAACTTCTTACTTTTACGCATAGTATTATGGTATATGAAGTTAAAATTTACCGACCTGTGGCAGTATAGTGAGGCTTGTTCTCAAGGCGTGTAAATCTAGTTCTGATATATCAACCCCGTCGACGAGAATCTTTCCACCGGCTGCCTCTAGCATACGGAACAAACTGAGAGTCAAAGATGACTTTCCGGCTCCTGTCCGACCAACAACGCCAACCTAATGAAATAGATTAAAAAATAACATTGAAAGACAACGAACACAAAAAAAAACATATTTGTAGCTCGATTTAAAAAACCTGTGTATTGTCCTGTTTATTGGGGGATACTGGAAATGCAAAGTACACTTCGTGCTCCGGAGATATTTAAAACGGTTTTCACAAAAACGAGAAAAAGCGCGATTTTGGGAACAATCAATATGAAAGTTTTAAAAAAATACATGTACATACAAATATTGAAAAGGGGTAAAAGATTTAACACTTTAACATATGTGTAGTTGCCTGGCTAAAATATGAATGACAGCATAACTACAGAATACTTCGAGAGTTCCCATTTATAGCAACAACCAAAATGTCAAGAACGAAGACACCTTAAGACAACTTTAAATAAATATTTAAGATAAACAGGGCCGTTCAATTACAGTATTGGAATCCTGAAACACCTTATATCACAGATATAAAACAAAAGTTGATGAAGCCAAATCAGTGTCTCTAAAACTTTAAGTGAATGTTATAGCAAACTTTACATCTCGCTTTTGTCAGCCAATAACCAACATAAACCGATCTTATTAAACTATTATTACCCTTTTATATATATAATTTAACTTGGGACCTCTTTTTTCAGTTCTTGGACAAATTCAAGGTCTGCCTTTTCGAAAAGGAGACGTTCTATGAGGAGATCTTGGTTAGTTGACAGTCATCATAGATATCCCCTGTAATATTGCAAACAAGCTGAAAATATTTAGTAATACGTAATGGAACGGACTTGATATAATCCAAAAGGATAAACTATTAAATGAATTAATAATAAATAGTTTCAATACAAACCTTTTCACCACTTTCTATCGTAAAAGTTATTCCTCGCAGAACAAAATCAAGTCCTTTTCTGTACCTAGTCCAGAAATCCTCAAATTCAATCTTTCCAGTTCTAGGCCATTGCTGAGGGGGTTTCTTGATAACCGCCATGTTTTCAGCCTTAATGATAAAGAGAAAATAATAATGACGATAAACAATATAATTCCGCTAGCATCTACGGTCTACCTCATTTTTACAGCAGCAGTAAGCTTTTTTACACCCATGTTTTACCTGAAAACTTTTACCAGACGTGAGGAAATAAGCAACGCTTCAGGTCCTATAAAGCTTTTCATTTATAAGTTTTCATAAGTTTGGAAAGAGGATGTTTACATGTCTACCTCTTTTGGAAGTTCCATATACTCGGCGACTCTCTCCACGGAAACGATGTCCATTTCCAGGTCACTCACAGCAACAACAGCCAGATTCATTGTGATTGTCATCTAAAACATGTGTAAAAATGCACAATGAACTATTATTTTGATTGTTTCTTTTCAAACGTTCTTTTAATACCTGTAATATGTTAATGTTGATTTGTTATCGAATATTTTGTAATGTTTCTCTGGTAGATTGCAGAGAAACCTTAATCATATTCAGCCTATTGGCTGAAATTCAGCCCTTTTTTTGAAACCGACCAATCCGATGTAAATCTTAATTTCATTATATTGGGCCCCACTTTGCCCAAGTGTATCAGTTTCTTTTTTCATCGAGCACCTGCACGGTTGCTGCGAACTTGTGACACATCAATAGCTTTAATGCTTTTTAAACAGCATTATGTTTTGAATTTCTGGTAGCAAGTGATGCAAGTGCGAGATACTGTGTCAGACACAAGTGTAACAAAGTTAATTTGCTTTTAACTAGTCCACGGTGACTTACCCTCTGCGTTTTCAAATCTGGTTGTTATGATCTATTATTACTTTTATTTATTTATTAATCTTCAAACTTTATCAAATTTTATAGGACAAATTAAACGGTAAAATATTATTATACATTCGTTTGTCTACGTTATTAGAATTAAATATATAATCCAATGAAGATAAAAGAAAACTTAAATAAAATATACTTGAATAGCGTAAGATATGGATAAGCCAACTTCCGCTCCTGACAGTCCTGATGAGATGGCCAGAATATTGGCGAGTAAAACGATAATGTTCCCGAGGTTTTCTATCCTCACTCCAATCCACCTATAATCACGAAAATAATGAGTAGGCATAGTGCTCACTTTCCTAATAAAACACTGAACATTTTGTATAATAAGTGCGTACTACGCAGTTTTATAACTGGTACGCCCATATTGTTGCAATTTATTTTGTATTCGTTTTCAATTCGACATTTGAAATATTGTGTTTCTGTTTGAAAGATTGCAAAACAAAATGCATATTTTTAATTATATTCGTATGCATAATGTTTTCTATTTTTCTATCTTTACATAATTTCTCATGCAAGATACTTGGTCTTGTTCTTGCATACCATTTATTGTTTATATCACCCGTGTATATGTATGCTTTCTAAATTTTATTTCCATACGCTGAAATGTTGACGTTTTCAAATTTAAATCTCTAAATGACGTCATTAACTTGATTACATGACGTCAAATACTTGAGACAAGTAGGAAAAAACTAGGAAAACTCATGTTTTATTCCATACCGGTCAAGTTTTTCCAGGTGATTTATAGGGAAAGGATTAGTGTATCTTTCCCTAGGGTAAAACTTGTATGACGTCACGTGTTCAAGTATTTGACGTTTTAAGTATAAGCATGATACATTTGGCTATGCTACAAAAATCTGTCACCTCGGGTTAACTGTTTAGCTAGGCAGAACCTCCTCCCACAAAACCACACACTTGTGCAGGATATTTATATTCCTTGGCGTGAAAAAACGATCTGCCCTCAAAAATCTTAGAAGATTAGTAAATATTTATGAATTCAGAGGAAAAATGCTAGCTTTTATTTCATGCTGTCAGCAAATAATATAACACATGATTCAAGCTGCTGACGAGTGAGCTATCAAGAAATTTATTTTGGATATCATATTTTGTGTAAAGCTTTCCATCCGAAAGTGTAGATCGCTCAACAAATCGCCCACCTTGATCCAATTTGTGCCGCATAAGAAAACTTGGTATTGTTATCCACCCGAGACCGGAACTCGCCCATGAATCGCGACTCAGACCTATAGGCCCTAATGACACTTGCCCCGGTGATTGCCTCGCAGAAGTGATTGTATATGGGCGATCTTCGGATCGAGTCTAAACGCCGCATAAGTCGAGCAGTTGGAAGGTAGTATCTCTGAATAATTCGAGAATAACCACTGAGCATTGTAGAGCGTTACATTTTTTTCGAACGGATTATACACTTTTATTGAAAATAATAGTTTCAAATGTTGTATTATCTCTATATATCACTACAAATTTATTTACTGTTAAGCAGACACGCCAATAAGCCATAATAATTTAATGAAATGCTTTTAGACGAATTTTGTTTGCTCTTTATAATATTTTCTATCATACTACATTATTATACCTTATTGTCTTTCGTTTTGCCTGAAAGCATGGGTTTATATAACAATGCATTAAAAAAACATGTGTCGGTAAAGAGAAAGGTACATTTAGTGCTTACGATTTTAAGTAATAAATAACGCTTACAACTATCATGAAGTTAAGAGCTTACGACTAAGGAACTGATTTTAAAAGAGCGATTGATTGACTGGTAGTTTGTATATAATGCTTACAACTAGGAGGTAATAGATGATTCCCATTCCGACCAGGATAGCGATAAAGAGGGGCGTCATGATGCTGACGACAATAGTGATGGCTACAATCAGCAAACCCATGATAGTGAACAGTCGTACGCTGTTGGGAAGATTATTGTCCATGATATCGATATCGCTGGAAAACCTACGTAAAACACTAAAATGTGTCCTCGGACACTGGTGCCCCTCTGCTACAACACCATTTGTAACAAAGGGGGATAACTTTGGCAAAATGGTCCCTGAAAAAAATCTTTTCTTTACGATCATCTATACATTCTGCTTGATCATCTTTGTCAGTTTGAAATAAATCCGCCTGATAAATATTGAGGAGTTGATGCCACAAAATTTGAGGGACGAACGAGTGAAACTCTATATGCCTCCTACTTCGTGGGGGCATACAAACATATTCTACAAAAGAATTTGCATTCGTCAGAAGAATGATCTTAATCTGTTGATAAAAAACAACATGATTTGAGTATGAGGAAAACGTTTTGGAAAATTTATTCTAGAACTAAAAGCCTACGGCAAGCAATATTAAATTGGTGGTTTATGATATTTTTAGAAAAATGTTAAAAATAATGGGGTTGTCCTAAACGAGAAAACAATTGGCAAAAGTCAATATAGTTCAATATTGGGGGATATAAATCTTGCATATCACAGAGAACGCATAAGGCTTAATAGATGGATATTTAGAATTCATCAGAGTGATTTCATATCGCGATGAGGAAAACCTGCATTTTTCCAACCATAAAATATTGCTGCGTATTAAAATATACATATTAAAATTGTGTATCGGTCCCTGAGTTTTCATCACTCGCAAATAGTTAAAAGAAATGTCAAAATACCTGTTCATTATTCTACCAGTGGGGGTGGTGTCGAAGAATGAAGCCGGAGATCGGATCACGTTACACAACATGACTCTATGAAGCTGACCGGAAGCTTTCGCCATTCTTGTTAAAACCATGTAAAATGCCAGCGAAAGGAAGAAACCTAACAAAGGTAAATTAAATGTTGGTAACATTTTCTTAGAACAAATAACTGAATTTGGATATAAGTATCAAATATCTGACCAGGGTCTATTTAATCATTAATTAATTACTAATTAAATAGACCCTGATCTGACTTAGGAAAAAGACGGGTTTTTTTATTAAATAAGTTAAATCAATGCCAGTTTTTTTTATATTTTCTATATATTTTAGGCAGTGTGAAATTTGGCGGTTATCTGCTGGTATCTATTTCAGGCTACTACGTCTTGCTACCAATCTTATAGGTATAGATTTTATGTAATTTTTTGCAATATACTAGTCGTTAAATCGATAGGGACACTAGATTTAAGTTATATAGAATAAAATGTATGTTAAGACCAAAAACGTTTACACTAAACCAGATTATAATTAAACTTGTGTTGAAAACACAGAGCAAAACACATGTTTAACATACTGGTCTGAGTACAGTTTGTTTCGTTATTATTGATTTCCGTAACTTTTAGCTCCAATAACAACTATCTACAGAACGAACAGAAGTTACATACATGACACCAAGACACTGGTTAAAAGATCAATATATTTGTGAAAGGTTAAGTCTCAAACATAAGGTAAACAACACCATACCATTACGCCATACTGAAACAAATTTTAAAGAATTCTAAAAAAACAATGTGAGTTCAATCAATACGTAACTGAGAAAGCAATTTGTTGAAAGTGTCCTCTAGCTTAACATTGGGTCAATTTGATAAATGCCTTAATATTAATGTTGATCACCTTGAAAAGCCCCCTGAAGAAGGTACATCAGTAAGTAGTATACGTAGGAATCTTTCTCCACTGTCAGCTCAAACACTGTAGCATTGGATTGGGATTTTCTTTCGTTGTGCTCAGTCCAAAAAGACAACCAGAAGTTTGAGTACATGTTGAGTCCCGTATAGATGCCCATACTGACCAAAAATATCACGAAAGAGCCTACGCCCATTGCCTTGATAAAACTGAGAACAATAGAAGGCTTCACCTACGAAAATAATACAAATTGATCAGATACAAGTGCTATTATTAGTGATATTTTTACGACCATGAATTGAACCGTTGTTTTTATTTATTTAAAGTAGAAGTAAGTTGTGAATGATAAGTTTTCTTTACGAAACGTCCCATTCTTGTACTGAAGTTTCCATGTTCAACGCCATATGTACACCGTTATTGGTAAGGATCGAAATTGTTATGTTAACTTATTTTTAAGAAGTGCGTTCAGGATAGGCGGCGAGGCAGAAAAAAATTTCCATTACGGTCCATGAAAAGGCTCAATCAAAGTGAGCATTTAATATTTTTATATTTGTCATGTTCAGTGGCTTTCAAATTTCCTTTTTCATTTATTGCTCAAACCGTTTAAATTAATTAAAAGGAGAATAAGAAAATTTATAGGATTCATTTAACATAGTGTTTTATTGGCAGGGTCTTCACCTGCACATTTTTTGCTTTTTTTTCAGAAAACTGTCTAATTTCTCAAATGATAAGCTACAAAATCATTCTAATGAAAATAAAAGTCAATGAATAAAAGCCAATGATTCCCGATACCTTTAAAATTGTGCAATACTGTCTGATACATTGCAATGATGAGCTTTCTGACGATGTCCAATATGTAGATCTGAGATTAATCGACCAAACGAGAAAAAATGAAGAAGAACTAACATTAATGTTTTTAATTTAACGTTGCTTATAATATGCTTTTGCAAAGTATTAAATATTGCCATATATATCGTGTGTCTCTTTCAATTCACCCTGTATATTTATCAATAAACATCGAAACATCTCAGAAACGGAAGTATAAAGATCATACAGCGCCTTCCTCAGTAAATTCTTCTTCCGTAAGACGCGAAGCAGCGTTGATTTTTGTAGAGCGAGTAATGGATGCTGACAGTTCTAGAGCTGCATCTTTCAGTTTTCTTCTTCTGTAATTTTCGAAATTATTTTTAGACAAAGCCTGATAGTTCTTATGCATTTTTCCGGAAAATAACAAATCTCTATTTGCAGGCAATGCATGTTTAAATACTGTAAGCAAATGGACATACCAGTTTTATAAAGACGTATGAAATACGAAAAACAAACACCAGAAGAGATACAAACAGTTAACACATATCTGACCAAAATATGAAATAATATTGCACATACTGGGAATCAAACCCCTACCGTACGAGGACAGCGCATAGCCATGCAAATACACTTAACAACTTTTCTAAGTATACACGTTCGTACTTCGACATTTCTGGCTTAATAATTGAGCTATTGTTCTAAAACATTCAATAAAAATGCAATAAATACTAACTGATTTATAAGTAAAACATTATTCAAAATGACAGACAACTGAATGCTCACAATCATTTTCTAAGAGTACTGGCACCCACAGTATACAAATTCACGTAAGTGAAAAGATTATGACCACCAACAGTGCGTATAACCGCAAGACACATTTATCTTATTGAGCTTATACAGTTCTGAATGACTCTTTTGGGTAATCTTAAGCCCATTCCTGAAGAAGCGCATTTCCAAATTGGCTAAAATTGCGTGGTTGGTCCTCCTGTTTCGTTCTCCCCTTCCAAAATTAGACCTCAGATTTTCAAATGGATTTAGATCCGGAGATCTAGCGCACCATGGAAATATTCTGACGGTGTTCACCTCAAGAAAAGTCTGGTGTTCGCCGAACGATGATACGGTGAACCATCATGCATAAACTGCATGCGCCTATGTGCTTGCAGACGTAGAAGGACAACCGGAACAAGGAGTTGTCGTATATATTCCTCCGAATTTAAGTTCCCTCTTCTTGTGCATTTACACAACCGCCCACAGCATTATAACTGATCAATAACGATACAAAATCCGCTTCAACAACTTTTTCACCATTAAAAGTTGAAGGTGGCCATACGCGTTATTGACTGATGTTGCAAATTTGTGTTCTGTGGATGTCAGTATTCTAAATGATTGTGAGCAGTCAGTTGTCTGTCATTTTGATTTATGTTTTGCTAATTAATCAGTTAGTATTTATTGCATGTTTTATTGCAAGTTTGAGAGCAATAACTTAATTATCAAGTCAATAATGTCCCAGTACGAAGGTGTATACTTAGAACAGTTGTCAAGTGTATGC